>JAREIS010000097.1:1200000-2400000 GCA_030060385.1 Muscicapa striata striata | reverse complement strand
GTTCCCTGCCCTGAAACTCAGCACCACACTGCAGACTGGGGGTGTATCTGGATGGCTACTCATCCAAGGTTTATTATTCACTGGATCTGGTAATATTTGTAATTACATTTCTTGATAGTCAGGATTTTCCTATGTGGTTTCTTGATACAACATCTTGTGTTAATGGTTGGGATTCAGGATAGAACTATAGGATACCACATTAAAAAAAAAGCTTTTAAATAAATATTCAAGGTTCCTTAAACCCTTTTTATCCAACGTCACTATCACTGTTAATCAGTTCCTCCCTCCGCCCCCTCCCCAAACCACCTGAAGGCAGGATCAGTGGTGATCAAAAGACATGTAGCATTTCTTAGTATTGAAATTATCACCTCTGTGAGTTATGGATTTTAATAATGAGTTTATTGCTGTTGCTTTGTGAATTATGGCTTTTCACTTCTCCTAAACCAAAACAAAAGTTATTTGCAAGGTGCCACAGGAATAATTTTTGGACTGAGAAACAAGTAAGTTAGTGATCACAAACTGCTTGCTGCTTTGTGGAAGTGGCATTTGGTTTTTTACTTCTTTGTTATTTTCTTTTAAACTGAGATGTTGAAAGATAACTTGTTCTTATATGCTATGGAGCAGTAGCAGCTGCAGGTGCTACAGAAAGCACAGACTTTATGTAGGGGGGAAAAAATTCACCAGTAGGCAGTAGGATGGTCACAGTCTCTTGAAAAGAGTTGGAGACTTTTCACTGGTGGGATGTAGGAATTACAAAGTGTCCTAGCATTGTTTATTCTCCAATTTTGTTTTCCCACCATCTATAGGTTGTAAAATTTTTATATTCATTAGTAGGGTATAAAGATAATATACATTTAAAAATCCTTGACAATTAATCTGGACAAACTGTTTAATAGTGCAGCTATATACTCCTGGAAATGGTGAAAAACAACATTCTGTAGGAGAGATAATTTTTCTGTGAGCTCTAAAATTCAAATGATCGCTGTGTCATCTTGAAAAATTGGAGAATCCCATCCAGGTCTAGGGCACAGTGTCTATTTCAAATATCAGGTTGTGATATCAAAAGACGTACTTGAGGGGATAAGTACTTCAGAAAATCTTGAAAAAGACAAGAATTGTACCCCTTTTGTTGTTCAGTTTCATATATCAAAACTGTACTCTTCACAGCTTCCAGAGGGCTTAGCTGGGACTCATTTGCTTTCAAAGTTATGCCCTGGGAGCAAAACTTCTCATCAAACCTGGATTTCAAAGTGCTCTGAAATCCACAGGCATCTCCAACATGTTTTGAAAATTGTTACACCTCACCAGAGCCAGAGGCATCATTATCCATGCAGGTCTGAAGACAGTTGGTCTAACAGGTCTTCAGATAATACCCCTGCTTTTCAACCTTCCCAGGAGAGCTGCATTTTATATGCTTGGAAATCCACTGGGATATGATGATTGTCTTGAAAACTCAGTTGTGACAATAACTGCAACATTTCATAATGTGAATTTGGAGTAATTTCTCCCTCCCTGTGGAACTGCTTAGCAATTTTTGATTCTTGATTTTTATTTTTTTAGTAAACAAGTCAGAGAAATCTGAGGGGACGAAACCCATTAAATATGTGTATATTGCAGACTGATCCTAAGCTTAATTCTCCACCAAATAAAATTACGTTGAAATTGGGTAAACAGCCAGCTGAGAAATATTTAACACTACTGATGGTTTAGAAAAAATACCAAAAAATCAAAAATTACTTTTCTGAAACTAGAACATGTATCATTTCTCTTGCTGACAGTAAATACTTTCAGTTCCTTCTCAAGTATTGTCTATTTGATACATGTCCTGTTGTACAAGCAAAGGAATAGATATGCCACAGATATGCCACACAAGTAGTATGTTCTATATGTGCATATACCTGTTTTTATATAAATGTATATACATATACTTGCACCCACATACCCCTCCAAACTCATATATGGATGTCCATGGACACGAGTACACATAAACACACACAAAAGTGCACACAAAACTGCTTTGTTACTGTAACATTCTGAAATAACACAAAACCATTTTTCCTGGCTTACTTTGTAATTAGATTTTTAAGGCTTTTAATATGATGAGGTTTTTTTTTCCTTTCTGGTCACTCTTCCCAGTATTTCCCACAATATAAACTGTCCTGTGCATGTGTACTTGACATTCACTGATTGCTTTGCACACTTGTCTATCAAAATGTGCCTCCAGGTACACTGAGATTGTCTGAGAGTACCACATCACCCTTCAGCATATGGGAGACGAGAAACCAAGTCATCATGACAACTTAGCCTTCAGTAAGACAATGTCAGAGATGGTACAACAACTTAAGGCTTCCTTGTGTCTCAATTCAGCACTTCAGCCAATAGCTGGTATTTTCCCTGAGGTTTGGACAACTTTGTATTATTTCACACTTTATCAATGTGTCAGTTTTTATTTAAAACTTTTTGGACAATACACCATTATTATCATCATCAGATATATTACACATACCAGTCAATTTAAAGTCTATGAGGATTTCAGTAAATGCTTTCTTTATATCCTATAGGGGCTCTCTCAACAACAGGAACGTGCAGCTATTGAGATCTGAAGCCTTAACCCTAAAATGAACTGAAATCTGTTCCCACAGCAAAGGTGGAAATGCCCTGGCATCAAAAGACTTGAAAGATACTGATTGTCTCTAGCTGACATTCAGTAACAGAAATATATCTTAAGGCAAGATTAAAACATTCATTAAAGAGTGAAAATAAAACATCATTACAAAAAAATGAGGTTTCCCTCTTACTCTTTAGTAGTTACAAAACATTCTTCTGGTTTTTTAATTGCTGCTTGCAAAGCCTCTGTACTGAGTCATTTAGTTTCTGAAAGTAACAACACTGTCCTAGCCTTCTTATTGGCATTTACTCCTATGCCACCCACATTGAGCTCCAAATCTGGATCCAAGGATTGCTGAGCTGTGAAGACTGTATTTGTGTAATTCTGCCAGCAACCACCCATATAACCTCAGAAGAATCAAAGAGAGCTAAAGATATGCTGAAACATTCAAAAGTCATATGAGCACTGACTACCAGGAGATGCTCACAAGCTTAAGGATAATATATCCTGTTCCATTTTCTGGTTGGTCTTTTCAGGGTGGAGAAGGATGGGAAGTGGTCAAAGACAACTCTTTGTATTTGGTCATTTAGCAAAATGGAAGACTTTTATTCTATCCATCTCATCTCCAGATGGTGGTAGGCCAAATCTCAGCATTGTGCCATACTGCAGGACCAGAGAAAGGCAGTTGAGTGTTGCCACAGGGTGAAAAAAATGTATTTTAAAGGAGGTGAGGAGTAAAAACTGCTAAGAATTATTAGCATGATTATGTTGTTTAGCCATTTCACAGTTGGCTTATTCACTATCTAGTAATTATCCCTTCCTCCCTAGGTGTCTCCTTGCTGAAGAAAATGAAGATATTTACCCAGGACCAACAAGGAATCAAGGCAAGATGAGATTAGCTTCAACATCAGCATCCTCACTTTACCTCACCCCTTACCCAGGGTGTTCCTGTGTCCAGTTTTGCATGTCCTAGAGGAGTTTTGTCTTCAGGCTTGACAGACAAGGCTCTAAGGCTGGAAACAGTGTTCTTCATGTCTAGAGTCTGGATTAAGTGTCCTAAGGATGGCATAGGCTCTGTATTCCCAAAAAGCAGGATCTTCCAGGATGTCTCAAAGTGAGCACACAAAATGAATAATGCAGTTCACTCCTGAAGTGTACCCAGATGGAGACTGCAGTTCTGTGCATGCAAAGTTCTCTGGTTCATCTCTACATATGTATACAGAGTAGGGACATATTTATGCATCCACGTATGCAAACAGCTCTCTGTATTGAAGACAGGAATGCAGAAAATCATGTAAAAGGCTCCTCCTAACTGAAATAACTGAATCTGATTCAGAACTGAAATCCAGGATGACATATGCAAACAAGCAGCTTCACAGATATACACATTCGTGTTTTGTCCTGCATCCTGAATGCTGCCAGTCAGGAATCAAATGCCAATTCTAATGCTCTGAAATTATTTGAGGAGGGAAATCCAGCCCACTGTTGTCCCATTGCTATTCCATGTACAAAAGGAATCATCTGCAGTATATGGTCTGGTAAGAACTTCCTGCAATATTTTGATGGTTATACCACTTTTATCACAGATTTCTCTTTTATTGCTATGAAGAGGACCATTTTTAGATCTTTATAATCACAGACTGAACAAGTAACACCTTACCATTTTTTGCTTGTTTGTGACATGCCATCTCCCTTCTCCCCTTTTATTTTCTTCCTTGCAACAGCACTGTGAAAGGCCCATTGTTGAGCAGTAGGATTGTGACATTAGGGTCAAATCCCTTTGCTCACAGTCCCTCATCTCCTCTGTAAGGGATGAAGTCTAAGTGAGGAGTGACATGCAAAATTGTACAGAGCTTTGGAGCGCTCACTTATGTTATACAAGATGCTACTCCAGTTCAAGCACATTCTCGACTCCTGCTAAATCCAGTGTGAAAGGGTACTAAAGTCTCCATGGATTACAGTGACTGCATTTCATGCATTGCTCATGTTTGCTGCTCTTACTTCCATGAACAATATTAGTTAATTTTGGGCAGCCCCACTTTCCTTGTCACCACTTAGAAGCCTGTACAACTGTGGACAGGATCTAGTCTATGTTGCATTCCTTAGTTCTGGATTGATTTGCTTCCATGAACGGAAGCCAAAGCCTTCTTTTCCACACAGTTCCTCTTCTGGATGCTGCAGTGATATACTGGCTGTATAACATTTCCAACCAGTGCCACTCACTGAGTAAATTGCACAGCCTATCCAATTTAGAAAGCAAGCATGATGATTTTCAGAGGTGCTGGTTCTGCTGAACTACATCATCTTGTTGAGGCAACAACTCAAAATTATGCGAGCAGAGTTAATGGAAGACAAGGGATTTCAAAATTATACACATTTTGAACATAAGAAGTGTGAGCTGGTAGGAAATTTATTCTCATTGTTATGGTTAGCATTTACAGTTTCAGAAACAGACAAGTTTTGATTGCCTCCTTTATTTATTTTTAATAACACTATTTGCAAGAGAAATACCATACTGCTAGAGCACCATGCCATTGGGGTTGATTAGGTATAGTCTCTGCACAAGACTTACAGAGATTGCATCATGTTAAGAGGAAAAATGCACTAATATCAGTGCCATGCAGAACTGTCATTTTAGGGTATCAGAAAGCCCTGCTTACGTGTATCCCTTTTTTTTAGAGGACAGTAGGCAGTTTTGCATTCTGGATCTTTTTGTGAATTTTAGCTGGCTACACCCACTGTAACTTTCTTCAACTTTTTAATCTCTGACAGCCACTGCTGAGGACAACAGAGACAGTTTGCATCATCAGAGGATTTGTGTTGTTTGTTTTTCAAGTAACAATAAACAAGTGGTAAATAATAAAAACCCTTATATTTTCTGTTTTTCAATCTCTATTGTATTTCTTGAGACATCTATGGGTGTTGCTCTGATTTGTCATCCTGCCTTTCAGAAGAATGTAATCCCCTTTCCTTGCAGAGTCAACTCTGGGCTGTTTTGCTCCAGCAGACACTCTGACAGCCATCTTCATTGGCCAGTAGATGTCATTGTGTTTCCACCGCAAAAACACATCAAACATATTCATCTGGCTGCAAATGCCTGTCTGGTCCTGCAAACAATACTGTTGAGTATTTAGGATTTTCTCTACCCTGCAGCAAAATATTTGTTAAAAATGCTTAGCCAGAAAAAAGTGAAAATTAAGTTCCAAATATTTGATAGCTGTGACTAACTAGCCAGAATATCCTTGGCTTCAGCTAATGCAGTGCCAATGGTGTTATACAAACACAGTTTACTCAATAGGACACAAATCATTGTTAATAAACTATTACAAAAGATGCCAACAGAAGAAGATAGAAATAATGTTTCATGGATTAGCCAGCTTCTTTAGGCCACCAGTTTATTCTGCTGTGAGGTCATCTGTTCTTCAGATTCTCAGGATTGAGAATTTATACTTCAGAACTTTTTAGACCTTCAGAGTGTAATGAAAAGAAGCTGTTGTCTGTTATTTTACACTATTTTATTCTGGACTATGTTCACAGGTTCCAAATTTGCATGATATAATATTTGTGATGTAATTAGAAAGTTCCATTTGAAGTCAAAACTTGGTAGCAATAGAGAAGGAAACACTTGGCAGTAGCACAAGAGGCAGGGTTTTCCAAAAAGTCTGACACATTTTTTATGAGTAAAAACTCAAGAGAAATCGTTTAACTGTCATCTTGCAACATCCATGCTGGAAATGGCATGGAGAGCCAAATTCCCTGCTGGCAGCAACCAGTGAGGCCCTGCTGGCTCTAACAACACAGGAGACCCTTGACAGATTCAGCAGGGAGCTGGTGTTTTGCAGTGTGTTTTGAGTCCCAGGGGCCAGTGTGAAACTGAGTGAAGTCAACGGAAATCTTTTGCTTGTTGGCAAGGGGCTATGGATGAAGCCATGAATCTGGTTTTCTGCAGGATGGCGCAGCACATCTGTCTTGGGGTGAGGCAGCTGAAAGGCATAGGCTTGGATTTGAAAGGACAAACTTCATTTCACAAGTCTCTTCTCAGGCTTCACTAGCTCAAGAATAACCTGAGATGGCACAAGAGAAACTCTACTCCTCCTTTAGAGTGGCCCATCCTCTTGCTTGCTCATGGAAACACCTGAAACTCTTCCTGGACTGGAAGACTTTTGCTCAGGTAGGTGGCTGGCTTGGCTTGACAGGGTCCTTTAAAGATCCAACATCCAACCCTGTGCCTATGGCAGGGACATCTTTCACTAAATCAGGTTGCTCAAAGTCCCATCCAGCTTGACCTTGAATACTCCAATGGTGGACAGAGTGGCTGGACAGTGCCCAGGCAGAAAGGGACCTGGGGGTACTGGTTGACAGCTGACTGAAATGAGCCAGCAGTGTGCCCTGGTAGCCAAGAAGGCCACCTGGCCTGTATCAGGAATAGTGTGGCCAGCAGGACCAGGGAGGTCATTCTGCCCCTTTACTTGGCACTGGTGAGGCCACACCTCGAGTGCTGTGTCCAATTCTGTCCCCTCAGTTTAGGAAGAACGTTGGGATGCTTGAGCACGTCCAGAGGAGGCAACGAGACTGGTGAGGGGCTTGGAACACAAACCCTGTGAGGAATGGCTGAGGGAACTGGAAAAAGGAGTCTCAGGGGTGATCTTATCACTCTCTACAACTTCCTGAAAGGTGGTTGTAGCCAGGTTGGAATCAGTCTCTTCTCCCAGACAACCAGTGACAGAACAAGAAGACACAGTCTTAAGCTGCACAAGGAGAAGTTTAGGTTAGACATTAGGAAAAAAGTCTTCACTGAAAAGAGTGATTGGGCACTGGAATCATCTGCCAAGGGAGGTGGTGGAGTCACCATCCTTGGATGTGTTTATAGAAAGACTGGACATGGCACTCAGTGCCGTGGTTTAGTTGATGAGCTGGTGTTGGTCATAGATTGGACTTGATAATCTCAAAGGTCTTTTCCAGCCTCGTTCATTCTATGATTCTGTGGGTCACCCACACTTATGGATGGATATGAGGTGTATGATATACATACAGAGGTCCTCTAAATGAGGACCTCTTGGATTGTCTAGGCCACCAAACTCTTGCACTTGGATGAACAGATAGGAGTCCACAGGTACTACAGCAGTGTCCTCTGGGCTGTATGGTGACAGAACATGCTTAAGGATCACAGCAGCCTCACCTGCTGTCTTACAAATAAATTCACCTGAAATTAGAGCTATCCATTGTGCAGAATTAGTCTTTATTAATATTCCAAAGTAGTCTCAAAAAAAAAAAAAAAAGTTGTGATAAAACATCAGCTTAATAGTTCATGGGTCATGTTTCAGGTGACATACCCATTTCCTACACACCACTCCACATTCATGTCATACATGCTATGGCAGCTCACTTTCCAAAGGAAACTTTGTGCTACTCAACTGAGAGCAGTGTCAGACTGCTGAGCTCCCAGTGCTGTGCCTCCAGACTTTCACATTTACCTGGGATTTCTCATTCGAATAAGATAATTTAGAACTGCCCCCTGGTAATTTTTTTGATCTACATCAGCTTATCCATAAATATCAAATAAAAAATATGCAACACTGTCTTAAATAGCTGTATTCCCAGCTCACTACTTCCTCGTCTGATTCCTCTCAGTCCTGTTCCCCATCCCATGCAGCCAGGCCTTGCTGGAACATTTATCTCAAGATTTAGCTGACTGAAAACACCATAATTTTTCTTCTTTCAGGTATATGTTTTTTCCCATGCAACCAAATATGTCATTGCAATATGAAGGTGTAAAGGAGAAGAAAAATGTAAAGGATAAAATGTAAACAGATCTCTGTTTTTCTGTCTGCCTGAGGATATACTCACAGAGGTGGAGACAGTGGCAAGATGGATGTGGGAGCCCAAGTTTCTGACCTTAATCTGGACTCCAGCAAATGTCCTCTGTCTCACTTCTCCATCTAAAACATTCTTTTTATGTTTTCATTCATTTCATTTATGATATTCATTGTCTCATTTCACCTTAGGGAAAATATTATCAATGTTGTTTATGCATTTACATAGTACAGAAACTAGAAAATTCCCACTCCTGCAAAAGACCATGAAGAAATTACTGATTCCACTTGTACTAAATGCACTAGTTAAGAAAATCACTAATTTTAAAATGACAGTAAAAATACTGACCTATCTCATTTTGTAAGCATGCCTCGAATACCCTTGCCAACACAAATGTTCCAATTTATGTTTAAAAAGTAGTCATTGATGATGTAATTAGAGCCTGTGCTAGAACACACTTCCAGAAGGGAGATGAATGAAGACTTTCTAAATATGGTACATTTTGATAAATCTAAGTTTTGCTGTATTTGGTTCTCCTAGTATTTAAATATTCTATAACTTTCAGTATAATTGTGCATGAGTTTGCATATCTTTTCTTGCTTAGAGCAAATTTAAGTCTGGGAATGCTCAGGTGCAGGTGGAGGTTTTGCAGCAGGGTTCAGGTGTTAAGGAAACTACCCAGTCTGACCATTCATTCTCTAGACCAGAGACTGGGACTGCTGGGTCCTTCAGAGAAGGCAGCTCCAGTGTGACAACAGGAGCCCCCTTGACTCACTCCACTCACACAGTCAGACCAGGTTTCCTCACTGGTTTGACTCTAGTTTTCCCATAGCAGAGGCTCAGATGTCTATTTCCATTTATTCCCAGCAGTAACACAGAAACTGCCAGAGCTGGCATGTCTGAGGAGGATCCTCAACAAAGGAATCTTCACCTGTCTTCATCTCCTTTGTTATCCAAAAGGTCAGCAGCTCCTGGCTGCTGAAGTGTCTCTCAGTGTCCACTCACCTTGACAGGAGGCTGTCACCCATCTTCATGGCCTTTGTTATCCCAAAGGTTGGCAGTCCTTTTGTCTGGGGCTCCCACCCAGAGCTCAGTCTGCATTTCAATCTGCACCTCAGTCTGCATCTTGCAAGCCCAGCTAGCTGGGTGAGAGGTGTTTCTCAACTCAGGGAAGCAGGGACATAGCCACAGCATCCAGGGAGATGCCTGATCCTGGGGTGGCTGCACTGCCAGCCTACATGGATGTCACTACAAAAACACCTCTGCCACCATGGATTCCCTTTAATCACAAAGGCTTCAAAAAGGAATCTGGCTTTGACTTGTCACTTGGGATTCTTTTGCACATCCTGGCTTGTGCAGCCATGAATCTCTAAGACACAGCACTGAGAGATGTAAGAAGAGATGTGTTGGAGGTTAGGGGTTCTTCCTTTTTTTTGTTTTCTGTCATGGAATTTTTCTCCAGCTTCCTTTTTTCTTCACCTATTTGGATAGAACTAGACCCTCCTAAGTTTAATTTTTTTTAAATTAAAGCAGTGATGCTAATTCACAGAATGATTTTGGTTGGAAGAGATCTTAAAGATCACCTAGTTCCAACTGCCCTGCCATGGGCAGACACACCTTTAACTTCTCCAGCCTCCCCTCAGCTGGCAACACCATGATCCCAACAAAATCCCATCACACCTTAATAGAGTGGTCTAATACTGACAGGTCAAACCCCCTTTGGTTCCTCCTGCTGTCTGTGGTGGGAATTGAGACACCTGAGCATCTTGCTGTCCATCACAGGCATCTGACTTCCACGGAACCAAAGATGATGAACTGTCTCCTGACTCCTGGTGAGTGCTGTGCCCACTTTTGCTAGCTGTAACAGCAGTCTGTGAATCCAACAGGCTCTGCATCCTCCAGTTGCAGGGTAGCTTTACCTGTAACTTGAATCTCTTGACCATTTGTAAAAGATAGAAAATATGAAATTTTGCAAGAGCTGAAAATTTAAGCAAGAAAACCTGTTCTTGTTCATGCATAATAATTAATCTTTAGTGAGGTTATTTGTAATCATGTTAAAAACCTATTTATTCTAACTGTTCTTAATATATCATCATCACAAAATCCTCTTGGTGTGCTCAGTGTGGAAAGTCAGTTGAGATGCTATAATGATGTCAAAATGAAATGCTGTCAGTGAAAATCCATAAAATGACACAATGGTGTCAGAAATGAAAGGGAATCATATCAGAGCATGTTCCAGCACCACTCAAAATTTTGTGAGTGGAAAGGGTGCCACAACTGGGGGACAATGTTTGTTATGACAGAAATGCCTAAGAAGCTAAAAAGGGAAATCATGTTTGCCAGCCACATCACTTTTTAATCCAGCAGATTTGTGAAGAAGTTGTGTTAATTTCCTCTATAAATATCTCAGTGAGCAGAACAGTGCTTTATGTTGCAGAAAGTGTGTTTTAACTAATTGCAACTCCAGGTTTCTTCTGAAATGGCATTGCATTGTTTGTGTAAGTAAGCAGTTATTTTTCTTTCAAAAGAAAAAGAAAAACAAAATGCTTCTGATCTAGTTATCCCCCTTAAGAAAACTCACATCCCATGACTCAAATACCATCCTAAAAAGGGTTCCCTAGGCATTGCAGGTAGGACAAATCTATCCCTATATCTATTTTTTCTGCTTTTAATGGTTACGAGTGCCTAGAAATTCACACACCCTTTGAGGAAGGATCAGTGTTTTGCAAGGATCACCTCCTTGCCCTGTAACACCATGCTCAGCAATAAAACCTGAGGCAGAAGAAGAAGGAGGGATGCAGAGGCGGTTTCCAAGTTGGTCAAGTTCAGCAACTGTCTGAGCATTGGTCTGCCCATGGGATGTGGTGGGTGGTTGCCTTTGCTTTGCCTGCTGTTTTTTCCATTTTTCTTCACCAATGAAACTGGCTTTATATCACCTTGGGAGTTCTCTTGCTCTTTTAGCTCTTCCTGTTTTTTCTGGGTGGGGGAAGTGAGTGAGCAACAGTGTGGGTACTGAGATTCAGGACAAGGCCAGCCCATCAGGGATGTGAACTGACTGAGTTAAACACACACCTCCCAAGATTAGGGAATAGCTTGCATTCACCTTATTAAGTTTGTAACACAGACTTTGCTAAGCTCTCTCATAACAAAAACTATTTCTAAACACTTCTCAAAGTGCTATTTCAAGCCAGGTGCTGTGGAGGATGTAGTAAAGGTGAAATAAGATGCTGCAAGAGCAAGCAGCCAGCTTCATCTGCTGCAGCACAGACACAAAATTTCATCTGGTGGCTCTTTTCCATGCCTTATCCAGTGACTAAACTAGAGCCCATGACAATAAGCTGAGAATTTGCAGAAGATGGGTGCTGACCTGACTTGGCTTCAGGAGAAGGCCATGGTTAGGCTCCCCTGGCACCAGTGGGAACAGTCTGGCTCCAAAACACTTTTAACATGATTTGCTGATGATAATGAATTTACCATGACATTTGCCATGCTTAGACTATGGTGTCTGAGGTTTAATTATCTTCAATATTAAGAAGAGTCGTATCACTTCTGAGTACTCTGACTTCAGATTCTCCTGAAACTTGTCACTGTGATTGAATACCTGTCCAGAGTGCCTGGAGTGGCACTCATGCCAGAGGATGGATTTAACTAAGACTTTGAAGAGTCAAACATTAAACTCATGGACTATGTGCACACAGAGCAAAACCACCTTTATTTGCTGATTCTTGGTGTTTGTCCTTCATTATATGCCCTTACAGTGCTAAATATTCAGACTGTATCACTATAGGTGATGTGGTTAGTGCTCCTGACAGGTCATACTAGCTTACATTAGCATCCACCTGTATCCTAAACACTTGAGTGTGACCATATTCTTGGTGGAAGTTCAGGGTTTCATCCACACAGCTGTCCCATAATGTCTCTCCTAGGAGAGAGTGATCCTACCTTGAGACACATCTAATCCTTCTTCATGTCAGCAATGGAAGCTGAAGGTACTGGCCTAGACTTGAAACCTGGATTTTATGTTAACCATGTTAATGCAGGTTACAGACCAGATTATGCCCAAAGTTTATGGGCAGAACCTTCAAACAAGACAAAGAAGATTGCCTAAAGTTTCAGCTGCTGAGAAGAACTTTTAGAATCCCACAATCATGGAATAATAGAATAATTTGTGTTGGAAGTACCTTAGAGATCATTTTGTTCCAATTCCCCTGCCATGGGCAGGGACACCTTTCACTAGACCAGGTTGCTCAAAGCTGCCTCCAACCTGGCCTTGAACACTTCCATGGATGGGAACCCTCACACCCTCACCCTCTCACCACCCTCACAGTGAGGAATCACTTCCCCATATCTAACCTAAACGTCCCTTCTTTCAGTTTGAGCCACTGTCACTACAGTTCTGACAAAGAGTCCCCCTCTGGCTTCCCTGTAGGGCCCCTTCAGATGCTGGAAGGTTGCTGTGAGGTCTTTGCACAACCTTCTCTTCCCCAGGCTGAACAGCCCCAACTTTCTCAGCCTTTCTTCAAGGGAGAGGTGCTCTAGTGCCCTTATCAACCTCATGACCCTCCTTTTCTATGTGCCTGTCTGCTCTCAGGGCTTACACTTCATTTGCCAGTGCTTGATTTAAACAACAAAGTAGGTTCCAATCACTTTCTTTTAGCCAAAGTTGTTTTTTAACAAAAACTGTAAATTTGCTTAGGCACTAGATGTCTGAAGTTTTTATCTTCAGGTGTCCATACTGCAGGAAAAGAACAGTATGGAAGTATGTATGGAAAATAGTATGGAAACCTGAAAAGTCCATGTTGATATTTTACAACACATTTTCGTTCTGTGATTAGAAACACCTGAAGTTGAAATAAAATATTTCAGTCAGGAAAAATGTATGTATTACATGATCCAAAAATTTTGTCAGAATTTCTGATTCCTATGGCATTTAGAATAATTATTGAGTGATAACTCAAAGTAAGTTTTTAAAAGATCCATAAAACTTTCCAGTGAAATAAAATGCTACCGAAAAATATCTGAACTTTTTGAGAAGTGGTTATATCACATCAGCACCTAAAATTGTCTGAACTTTTTGAAAAGTGGTTACATCATATTAGCAAGGTAAAGTCAGAAAAAAAATCAGAAAGCGGTATTAATAATTTCAAGAGAAATATATTTTTCTGCAGTGAATGTGCAAGTTATTTCTTCTAGAGAAATGGTGGTAAAAAAAATTCCAATTTCATTTCTCAACAGATATTCAAGCAGGAAATCTCTGAAGATGCTGCTGATTTCAACTAAAAACCAGATATTTTCAATTTTGACAAAATATTTTCATTTTACTAGAAATAGCTCATTAGGCTATCATTTACGTAAAATATGCTCCCCAAAGTAGTAAAGAAAGTGGAAGGTCATGATTCATGTTGGGGTGAAATGAGGATCTGTTTTAAAATTTTTCATTTAAAATTTTGATTTCTTCAAGAAAGTTTGAATATTCTTTCTTTTCCCCCTGTATGAACAGAATTTTCACTCAAATAATTTCTCCAACATCTTAGGTACATTCATATATTTTTTATGTCTATTTCTGCATCAAATGTGTCTCACTGGAAAAAGCTATTGACTTTTCCATTCTATTTCTTTAATTTTCCACTACTCTTGTGTGTTGGAATACTCCAGGTAGGTGCTGTGTGTGCTTCTGATTATGCTGTGTTACACAGCAGGGAAACCTCTTATCTCAGACTGGTTGCCTGGATGAGGAAAAAAAAAAAAAAACATTTAAGGTTGTAAACACAGCTGTGGAAGAAATATTTTCTATTTGCTTGCTGTTTGTTTTAATGTACTAAAAAGACATAATTACAGAAGTTTGCAAAAATGCCAAAGTGTAAAACACAATAGTAGTTTGGTCTATGTGTTTCTATTATACATCTATATGTCTTCAGATGTAGCTTTAAACAGCCCAAGAAAATCTTTAGAAATGTCTTCTCTACTTCGCCCTCTGATTTGCCCTCATAAATAAAGTACAGAATTTTCAGAAAAAAAATTAAAGTAATCTTAGTAAAGTATTAAGAAGTGTTCAGATCTTGTTCTTGCCATTTTACATGCCAGCTTGAAGATGTGTGTTTCTATTGTTTCCTTTTTGACTCTGTGCAAACACTTAAAAGATAGGAAATTTGCAGATTTGCAAAAAAAAAGGAAAAAAAAGAAAAAAGAATAGAGGTTTTGTAAATCTAACCACTGCAACTTCATTTGAAGAAAATGAAATCTGAACTCTGAAAGAGGACAATGCCTTGGGTTTTTTTTCAGCTTGCAAAGAAGTAGAGTAATGCAATCCCTTTTATTTCCTATTTAAATAAAGGCTGAAGCGTTTTCATCTGTGGCGTGTAAAGTCTGCTTTGCAAAGAATAAATTCAGAGCACACACATTGTAAGTATTTGCCAAGAGCACTGGGTTTATATTGGTTGAGTAAACAGCACTATAATATTACAATTATAAAAACAAAATGTGCAGAAAAATGTGATTCTCACTCTTTTGTTAACACTCTATTAGTTCCTGAAGTCCTAGTGAGAAAAGATTAAATGTGAAGCCCTCAGTAAAGAGCTCTGCTCCATTCAAGCTGCAACACCACCAATTACTTCACCAAAAAAAGAACTAGATTTGAGATCCTTAGTCCAAATCCTGTGCATGAACACCTGAAGCCATCTCCCCTGAAATCCTATGTAAAATAACACTAATGACATCCTGGTCACTTCAGTCTGTGGAATATTTCACCTTCTATATCACAGTGTGAAAGCAAACAAAGGGCTGCATAAGGTTATTTTGTCTGTGGCTGGAAAGACTCACGCTGGCACCAGTGTGCATTTGGATGACACTGTACCATCTCTTTCACTCCACCCACAGCTATTATTTCGTTGCCCAGAATTGTTGTAATATGACTGCTTCCCTTCATAATCTCTGCATTTTATCTAGCTTCTTTTCCAAAGCAAGAGAGGAAAATTGTCATCTTTTGTGTAACATAGCAGAAAGGCTGAGGACAGTCTTAAGGGCAATGAGTTTCTCAGTCTATCCAGACCTTCTCTAGACTGCAAGTTCACTGAGGCAGAGAGCCACAGCACGCATGACAAGGTTTTCTCAGCTGCCTAAATTCAGCCACAAGTGCCAGAGGAAGAAAATATTTTGTCTCCAACCCATCACAGCATAGTCCTTCAGCAAAATGGGATGGAGAGACAACAGCTGAGATCCAAGCACAAGTCCTGCAGTGAATAGGGTAAGGCAGAATCTGCAGCTTTGTGACTCCAGGTATTGAACCAGGAGAGGGAATGTGGGCACACAAAACTTCTGTCTTCTCCCACTGAAGCCAATGGAGACTCTTTCTATTGGTTTACCAGGATAGGGATCATGGTGGTGGTTTGTGTCAGGTGGGTTCCCCATGGAGATCAGGGGAAAAGGAAGATGTGGTCACGCACACCTTGCTGTAAAGAGCTGTAGGGTTAACTGCTGTCCTTTCAAGTGATGAGAAGTCCCAAAACCAGGCATCATCATGCACACACCATTTCTAATACAGAATAACTCTGAAATCAGGGTGATGCGATGTTGTTTGGCAGCACGAGAGGAAAAAGTGGAGCTTTTTATGAAACTGACAAAAATATTTGAAGGCCAGAAGAGAACACAGCAATCGTTTGCCCTAGCTTCCCATACAACCTGGTTTGGTTTGTGTCTCCATAATTCTTTTTTCTTCTACTTGATCCAAAGATCTCACCTGGAAAAGGAGGCATCTTCATGAAAAAGGATGATGAGTCATGCAGAAGCAACCATAACCTTTTGGATTTCTTTTCAGAAATTAATCTATGCTTTTTGAAAGAAGAAAGAAAAATTGTAAAAACATACCTAATTTCTAATCCAAATGTATTTTCACTTAAATGTCTTTAATGAAAATTATTTTCCTTCTGTAGGTATCCACCCAGGGGATACTTTTCCTCAAAATATGTGCCTGCATATTCAAAATCTGTCTCTGAAGAAAACCACCTTATTTCTCATTCCCAAACCAAGGCATTTTCTTAATAATAAAAGAACTAGCAGGCTTGCAGAAGCACAAATTATACAGCCCCAAGAGCTATTTTTCAGTCACTGACTAGAGAACATTGTGATGAAGAAATCTTAACTGAAGAAGAAAATAACCTCCATTTTTCCAATAAATTAAGATCTTCACAGGAATGTAAAATGAATCTTAAAGCAGAGCATCTTTAAGTTTCTTGCAGCAGGCCCTCTTTCAAGGACAAAGATGTAATTCAAAGATGGAAAAATGAATACCAGAAGAAGAAAAGTATTTTCCTCTGTGCTTATAAATATGGTGGTGACCTTACAGAGCCCCTTGAAGAGACAGCACTGACAACGCAGCCAGTGACATCCAACTTCCCTGCAGGGCTGCTCGCAGCTGCAGACTGGGTTGAGAAAGATGAAAGAGAAGAAGGTTTCCCTGTACTGCATAGGGAACTTTTAGCAGACCAAGTTTGAATTATGGTAGTGTACGTTTCAGTGAAGGACATAAAACCTAAGGCAGGAGATGAGATGAAATAAAATAATGTAGCCCTGAAATTACATGGGGAAAGCCAAGAATATATTTACTCTAGAAGTATTATTAAAAAGGCAAAGCTACAACTGAAGAACGGAACATTGCATGGGGTTTATGACAGAGATGCATGTTATTAAGTAATTTTGTAGATATATTCTACTGCTAGCTAGAGTATGTACTGTTGCTGGGTACACATTGATAAACCTAATAGGTAAGGCCAGGCAGACCATGTAAGGAATAAGCAACAGGGACAGAACCATATGACAAGATGTGTACATTTGTCATTTTAATCTTTAACCTGCAAGGTGTCCTTGTCCCTTGTTCAGTATCACTTCTCGTATTGTCTGCTCCTATTGTTTAATTGCTGTTGTTAATTTCTTCATGGTTTGTGTCTGGTTTAACACTGCCTGACTCAAGCTGACTGCACAGGCATTAGATAAGCGGGAGTTTTCGAGATTTTTTTCCTGAGGCTGCCATCATCTGCAAATCCTTCAAGGTCTAAATTATAAAAGTTTGGCTGACCTCTGTAGGAAAACAATGTATTAGATCATTATGAAAAGAGCAAAAGGAAAGTGGCAAAGCTTAATTCCTGAGATGTGTAAGTTAAATTCCACAAGGGCCCGAGGTGGGCTTTCCTGAGCCCCTCCACCAGCAGCCCTACCCTGCCTTGCCCCGCTGAAAGCACACCAAAGGGCCTGGACAGCTGGGCCTCGAATTCTTTGAGCCTTCATCTTTTAACAGGGATGTCAGAGGTCTAGGAAAGCATTCCTGTGGCATTGGGATGCAAAGGGATTTATCTCACATCTGAAGTCCTGCGGAGAGGCAGCAGCCCTGCTCCTGAGAGGCTGACAAGTGAGTTACAGCTGAAGGAGATGTGACAGGCGAGAGAGAATAAGCAGAGTGAATGCCTGTGCTGGAGATGAATCAACTCTCTTCCTCAAGGAGCAACTGCCTTTGGCTACCCAGAGCTAAAAGCTACAGCAATAAATTTTAAGGCCTGAAAAGATCATTACAGTCATCCAGCCCAGCTGCCCACTCATCCAGGATGCTGGATTTCCTGAAGTCGTTCATGCCTGCCCCTCCTGCTGCCACAGCTGAGGTCCTTTCCTCCTCTGCTCTTGGTTGGAGGCCCTTCCCAGTATGTCACTGCCATCACTGTCTGCTGTGCCAGATGTCTGCAGTGCCCTCCCTGTGGCACTGCTGCTGGGCAGCAAAAGCAGCTAGAGCAAATATTTTCCCTGTAGTGTTTCTGGCAAGGAGAGATTTTACATTCAGCTCTCCAGTGGTGCTGGCTCATGCTCTGCATCGGAGCAGCAGCTCCAGCAGCAGCTTTGCCCATATTGCTCCAGATCCATGCTCAGACATCTGTTATGGAAACTTTGGGCAACTGCACAGCTCCCACCGCTGACCCAAACTGCAGATCTGGAGAGGGCTCCATCTGGTTTGTGTCTTGCCTTTCTTTGAAACCATGGGCCTCACATCAGTTGAGGCAATTGGAATAATAATATCCAGCTACCTGAGGAGCAAGCAGGTAGAAGAACAACTCCATTGCAAGAAGTTGGGTTTTCTGATGATGGTTCTCTGCTGGCCTCCATGACCTTAGAAAGGGGCCAGTGTTACATTGCAATGGAAGCATATGGGCTAGAAAAAGGAAAAAAAAAACTAGGACAGACTTTTCCTGCCCAACCCAGAGCACATCTCCATATTTGTTGAGATGGGTCAGACCCATGTGAACTCATGAATGGAAGAATAATGTGAGTTCCCTATCTGCTCCATGAGCTCATGTGCACAGAGCTCCAAAAGGTAAAGGAATGGTCGAGTTCATTGACTATTTCCCTTCCTGGAGGAGCAGGTCGTGACTCAACTGGGACTGCAAGGCAATGCCCTGCCTTAGGAAGGTTGTGATGCATCAAGAAACACCAAAGCAATCCCTCAGCAACCCTGGAAGGCATGCCCTGAGAAAGGAGGGAAGGGGGGGATGCAGGCAGGAGCATCCCCCAGGAATCTCATAACATCATCTTTGATGAGCATTTGGCTCAGCCTGCTGCAGCTGACCTTAACAAGAAGCCCTGGCTCCCCTCTTCACTCACACTGGTGCAATTTGGGGGAAATAGGTGCAAGTGTACTCTTCTCCTGTCAGCTCCTAGGCAACTGAAAGAGACAGTCACAGGTTGCCCTAAAAAGCAAATTCTAATTCCTAACACTGTATGTCATGGGTTTTATGCACTGTGCAATTTACAGGCTGGACAAGTGAGGCCAGCAGAGCCTCGTCTGTGGCCAAGCCTGGCAGTGAATCCATCAGCCATGGAAATGCCAAAGTGGCAAGTTCACTTCATTAACTGGAGGCCCAGTGTTTCTTGGGCATGCACAAGAAACTGGAAGAGAAAAACCTGTTCTGGAGGTGGGAATCCATCCTTTTGGATGGATGACCCTTTTGGATGGAGGGCTAAAACAATGCCTGCACCAGTGCTTGAGGGACCACACAGACTTTGATCCCAGGTTCACATGTGCATCCTTCCATCAACAGAAATGGTGACCTTCACAGGAACACAAACATATTTGCCTTTAGGAGTGACTTAAGTTCCCCAAAGCAGATCATGTCATGCCTAAGTGGAGACATGCCCATTTTCCTCTCCCTGAACCAGCTGTACCCAAAGCCAAAGGTTCTTCAGAAAGCTACTGAAATGTGGGCAAAAAGTCTTAGATGCCTTCCCTGAGTTTTCTGTCAGGTTTATTTCTCCTTCTCTGCTTGCAATTGCTGCTTTCCAAAATCTTTTCCTGCATTTCTCCCTTTCTCACTGTCTTTGAGCATCCTTCTGGGCAGTTCATTAGCCCTCTCCACTGGATCCCCGACAGCTTTTGCCCATACTGAAAATAACAACAGTTTTTACTTTGCAGCAGAAATTTTTTTTTGGCCTTTGGTGAAAATACGAGGAGTTTCAGTCCCTTTGCCTCTTCATTCTGAAAACACTCCCCTAGGTAAACAAGTCCTAAGCCTTACATGAGGAAAGTCCTCAGCTGTTGAAGTTGTTGAATGGCAATCACCATTTTCTGATGCTGTAAAACAAGAGTTAATCCGTGTTTCCACTGCGGAGGGCTGTTTGGGGCTTTTTTTTTTTTCTAAGGAAGGGAAAAATTTCCTTTCATTCTTTGCCAGCAATTTCCATGCAAATAAAGTTTCCCAGCAAAAAACTCGGTGCCCAAGAGAGAATATTTTATCCAGAAAGTGAAAGATTTTCTGCGAACAATTGCAAGATTTTATCCAAAAAGTCTGAGAGGCTCATCCGAAATACTTCTCTCGTTGGCTGGAAACAAAGCGAGAGGGACGGCGAGCGCTGTGCGAGCGCGGCGGAGGGCTCGGCCGGCCCCGAGCAGGAGCGGGCAGCGCGGGCGGGCTCCGGCCGGGACGCAGCGCCCGTCCCGCCCGGGGCTCGGCCGGGCCCCAGCGCCGCCCCGCGGCAGCTCCCAGGCGCGGGCGGGAACAATCGCCGCGTTGTCCTGCCGCGGCCGCCGGCCCGGCGGCTCCCGCGCCCCGGTGCCCGTGCCCTGAGGGGACAGCGCTGGCGGGGCCGCCCGGCTCCGCGCCCGCCGCGCCGCTCAGTCTGGCCCCGGCGGGGCGGCGGCGGCGGCGGGGCGGCGGGGGCGGGGGCGCGCAGGTAGCGCGGCGGCGCTGCGGGCCCGCGGCCACGGCGGGGCGCTCTTGGCACGGGCACGGCGCGGCCGCCGGGACGGACGGACGGACGGACACACGGACACAGCGCCCACCGCCCCGAGGGACGGCGGGGCTCGGGCCCGGACGGGCCGCGGGGGCCCCGGGCAGCCGCTCAGGCGACGCGGCGGGCATGTGCCGGTAAACAATGACCATATTGTGAAATGGAAAACAGACTCCGGCTCCCTCCGAACCGCCCGCTGCCACCGGATGTGTTAAATAAAAACCGCTGAGGGAAAACAGCAGAAAGGCAAGAAAATCGGGTTCGGCCTGGGAAGGACGGGGGGCAGGAAACCCGCAAACAGGCGGATTTGTGTGCCCTCAACCCGGTAATCCTCTCATGGATTGCAACGGCGGCGGATGCCTTCAGAAAAAAAAAAATCAGCTTGGGGGTTTGCGGTTGGATCTGTTTGGCTTCTGCCTTTTTTTTTTTTTTTTCCTTTTCTTCTTAATATCGAAGCTTTTTCTTTCTTTTCTTTTTTTTTTTTAATTTTTTTAATTTTTTTCCCCTGCCCTGCTGCTGAATAAAACAAGAGGAAACTTTCCCCGCTGCAGAGATCCAGATTTCCCCGGTGAGCTGTACAAGAAGCCTGTCGGGGCGCCTTGGCCGGGACCCGCCGCGGCTGCAGAGCTGCCGGGGCTGGGTGCGAGACCGGCGCCCAGCTCCTCTCCCGTTCTCTCCCCTAAAACGGCACCTTCCTGCCCGGACGTGTTGAAGTGCAGTGCCCTGGAATTTATTACACGAATGGGCTTTCCTCCCCCTCTCCCCCTCTTCGTCTGCTTAAAACCTCTACCGACCCTTCCAACTGGATGCAAACTGGGAGCTTTAATAAACTTACTCTCCCCTACCCCAGTCGTAAACATATATCCCTCTCCGGTTCCTCTCTTTACAAATAAAAAATAAAAATTAAGAAAAAAATAGAGGGGGGAGAGATATTTCCAATGGATTTAAGTAAGTGATTCATGTAATGAAATGCTTAGGGATTTGTTTAATGTGATTTTATATGAGCTGTGGACATTTCCAAAGCAAACAATAAGTTCAAGTACAACATGCATGGTTGTGTTACAAGTGTTACTCAGCTGGCTGGGAGATCTTCGGTGAGCAAACAGGCTAAATCTGGAGAGTAAACAACTTCAGAAAAATCTACAACTCCAGGTCACTGAAAACAGCCTTTTATTTGTTTTCCTTAGTGTCTAGTAAAATTTGATCTTTTTTTTTTTTTTTTTTTTGCAACACTGCTGTAAAATCAGCAGAGACGGGCATCACCAGTCCGTGGCTCGCCCCGGCCCAGACACAGAGCGCGTTGCCCGGGACCTGGGTGCGTAGATGGGCGAGAGAAAGCGGGTGCAGGGGAAGGAGGGTGCTGCTGGCCGGAGTGCTGCGGGGAGGATAGCCCCGCACAGCGCCAGTCCCTTCCATGGGGCTGTCACCCGGCTCTTGAGACAGCCTCCAGGTGGAGAAGCCCCCCGACGGCCTCGCAGTGGTCCTGCCCACGCGTGAGGGTGATCTGAGCTCCCTTGGTGAGGGGCTTCTGACCCTGGGCCGGAGGCGGACCAGACGGTGAGCATCGCCCCGGGAGGATGAGGAGCGCACGCTCGAGGGGCTGAGCGGGCACAAGCGCACCTGGAGGGGCGCCAGGGCTGGCCAGAGAGTCGGGGGCTCTCTGGCCACGGGCATCGTGCCACGGGCAGGTCGCCTTTCACGAAATCCTGAAGGGGGTGAGTGCCCCTAGGCCGTACGGTGCCACTAGCAGCTCCCTCACACCCCCACGGCAGGGCATTACGCCGGGAGTCTCCTGCTGGCTGCGGGCCGTGCTAGGGTCTTGGAAATGCAGGAAATGATGTAACTAAAATTCAAGGTACTATGGGGTAATAGGGTTTGCTGCATTTAGCGCGGACGTCCCGGACGTTTCCCCGGAGAAGGAGGACGGTCCGAGGGAAACAGCACGGTCAGATGTTAATGGGTATTGTCAGCACATCAGGAATCGACTTGGGAACTAGGAGCGCCCAGTGCGGTGCTCCCAAGCCATCAACGTAGCCAAGGGGGACCGGACGGCAAATCCGAGCGGCGTGGCTGCAGCCCTCCCCCGGGCGCTGCGGGTGGAGGTGCGGGGGCATCGGGCTCAGGGCGGCGGGGCTGGCCGAGCCCCCTCGCCGGCTGCAGGGGTGGGGGGAGCCGGAAACCTCCCAATCGCGACGCTCCGACTCGGAGATTGCTGTTGGTATTCACTTTAAAAAGAGGTTGAATGGGACTTTTTTCTTCTTTTTTCCCCTCCTTTTTTTTTTCTTTTCTTTTTTTTTTTTTTTTTTTTTTTCAGCCGAAGCTTTGTTGTGCTAAACTAGTTGGACGAGTTAGGGTGTCGCTGCTCCCGATTGCTCTGGCCAATGGAACCCGATCCACCCTGCTGTGCGTAAGAGCGCAATTAAGGATTTAACCAAGCCTATGCTGCGCCCCAGCCAGCAGTCTGCCGGAGACAGACACCGCGCCGCAGCCTCCTCCCCCAGACATGTCTGCTTAGACCCGAGCAGCCCCGCCGCCAGCCCCAGCCCGCCGCCGGCTCCGAGCTATGACAGGAGTATTTGACAGAAGGGTCCCCAACATCAGATCCGGCGACTTCCAAGCTCCTTTCCAGACGGCTGCAGCCATGCACCACCCGTCCCAGGAATCTCCCACTTTACCCGAGTCCTCCGCTACGGATTCCGACTACTACAGCCCTGCGGGGGGAGCCCCGCACGGCTACTGCTCGCCTACCTCGGCTTCCTACGGCAAAGCGCTCAACCCCTACCAGTATCAGTACCACGGCATGAACGGATCTGCCGGGAACTATCCTGCCAAAGCCTATGCAGACTACAGCTACGCCAGCCCCTACCACCAGTACAGCGGGGCTTACAACCGCGTCCAGAGCTCCGCCAGCCAGCCAGGTGAGGGCCGGGGGCCGGGGTGTGCGGGAAGCTTCCGCGACTTTGGGGCGACCGGGGGAGCTGGGGACTGGCCCTGACCCACGGAGCACGGGGATGTGGCTTTCCCTGAACCAGGAGGGAAACAAAAAGTAAATAAATAAATAATAATTTAAAAAAATATATATAGGAGGGGGGAAAAAAGTGAAGAACTGGTTTACTGGTCTACTTCTTTTGACCAGCCCGCATGATCTAAACTAAAAATCGTTGGACTAGTGCTTTAGCGCTTCTGTCAGCTGCCCAGGGCCCCCACGGCTACCTCCCTCCTCCTTCCCCCCGCAGGAAGAGGGAGAAAATAGCCGAGTCTTGTTGCGTGTCTCAAACTCAGGTTCGCGATGTTGAAGAAAGTTTCCTTCCCCCTGTGCTGGAGGGGCGGGGGAGGAGACTGGGAGGGGGAGACCAGCCGTGGCGGGACTGCGAAGCCGGGAGAGTTTTTCACCAGAAAGCGTCGCGGGTTTAGTGCTTTACTTCTTTGTAACTTGCTGTAGGGAAAAAAAAAAAAAAAAAAAAAAAGGAAAAATATTGTCAGGGAGGAAAAAAACCCAATCCCGTGGTAAAGCCAAGCGGCTGGGGCTTGGCTGGGACGAGTGCGGTCGCGGCGGCGCTTGGGGACACGCCGGCGGCGGCAGGGGGATGGCGCGGGCGGGCAGAGGAAGTGGTCGATGCCTTGGGTCGGGCTCCGCTCCGGACAGAGCTGTTCCCAGCAGGGCCCCAGCCATCCTCCCAGCGCCCGCGGTGGCCGCGCACGCCCTGCGCTCCCGCCCGCGCAGCGCTGCGCGCCCGGCAGGATGCCCGGGCGGCCGTGGGAGGAGGAGGAGGAGGAGGGCCGGGGATGGCCGGGGATGGCCGGGGCCGCTGTGGAGGGAGCGGGTTCCCCCGTCTCACCGCGGGGAGCCGGCGGGGCTGCGCGGAGCCGCCGCCCGGCTGCGGAGCCCCGGGGGAGCCGCAGGGGCCCGTCGGGCCGGCGCCGCTGCCTGGCCCGGCCCGGCCCGGCCCGGCCCGCGGGCGGATGCCGCCCCGGAGGCGCGGGCTGTGCGGCGCGGAGCGGAGCCTGTCCCGAATTTAACGCGCGTCTCTCTCCCGCTCTTGCGCCCGTGCAGAGAAGGAGGTGGCGGAACCCGAGGTGCGAATGGTGAACGGCAAACCAAAGAAAGTACGCAAACCCCGGACTATTTATTCCAGCTTTCAGCTGGCAGCTTTGCAGAGGAGGTTTCAGAAGACCCAGTACCTCGCCCTGCCCGAGCGGGCCGAGCTGGCAGCCTCGCTGGGACTCACGCAAACACAGGTACCGCGAGCAGCTGGGCTCGGCCCGGCCCGGCCGGCCCGGCCCGGCCCGGTGGGGGGCCTGGGCCCAGGCTCCCCGGCGCGGCGGGAAGGGCTGGATCGGTCCCGGCGGAGGGGCGGGAGGGCGGCGGGGCGCCGCAGCCGCGAAGCTCCGGCTTGCCAGGCGGGCACTAATGGTGTCGCTTTCCCTCCCCACTCCCTCTCTCCTCCCTTCTCCTCTCCTCTCGCCCCGCTCCCAGGTGAAAATCTGGTTTCAGAATAAAAGATCCAAGATCAAGAAGATCATGAAAAACGGGGAGATGCCTCCGGAGCACAGCCCCAGCTCCAGCGACCCCATGGCCTGCAACTCTCCACAGTCACCTGCGGTTTGGGAATCTCAGGGCTCGTCCCGCTCCCTCAGCCACCATGCCCACGCACACGCTCACCCTCCAAACTCCAACCCGTCCCCTGCATCCAGCTACCTGGAGAGCTCCACTTCCTGGTACCCCGCTGCCAACTCCATCAACTCCCACCTCCAACCCCACGGCTCCCTACAGCACCCGTTAGCGCTGGCCTCTGGGACGATTTATTAGAGCCTGACCCTATTATTTTATTATTTTTTTTGTTGTTCCTTGGACTCCTGTGTTTTACTGTTAAGGAATAATAACGAAAGGAATGCATATGGGGAACTTTTTAAAGGGAAAAGAAACAATCAAAAAGATTAAAATGTGTAAAGCTTGTGCATGTAACTTATTGCATTTCAAAGGAAACCCTTTTTTATACAATACGGACATTTTTTGGCTCAGCTGTGGACACTATCATTGGTGCCTTGAAATCTATGACCTCAACTTTTCCAGAGACTTTTTTCAATGTTATTTTAACCCTGTAAATAATTGTAGATAGAGGAATTAAACTGTATATTCTGAATAAAATAAAATTATTTCGACCAAGAGAAACGTTTCCAAATTACCCCTTCTTCTATTAATAAGAGGAAAAAAATATAATACTAATTTGTTTGCAGAAAGAAAGTGAGGAAAGAGGATGGGAGCTGGGAGTTCACATTCTGTTCCAGTGCCGTGCAGTGCCACCCCAGGCCGGGCGTGCTGGCAGGATCTGGCCCTTGCAGGTACCCACGGGCTAGCCGAGGGGCGGCGGTGCTGTCTCCCCGCCGGGAAAGGGGCTCTGGCAAGACCACGTACACCTTATTCCATAGTGCTTTAAGCTGAAGGGAAAGCTGCCCATCCTGATGCCAGAAAGCGAATATCTCGCCTTAAGCCGCCCTGAATCCATTCCTGAGAGCAATTAGCGTCGAGAGCTGCACACTCCACAGCCCATCAGTCGCCCGTGTGCGCTCGGCTAATTATACAAATTACGTTTCCGTCAAAGGGAGCCACTAAATATGAGAAAAGAATAAAGAGCGAGGGCCCCGCTCCCCTCGCTCCTGCTAAAAGCCTGCGGCTGCTTCGACTGAAGGAGGAACGTTTCAGAGGTACTTTTATTGTTTTTGTTTTATTTCTACACGATTTAGGGAAAAAAAAAAAAAAAAAAACCCTCGCGTCAGAGCAGTGGCTAGCACTGCCCAGTGCCGGAGGCACGGCTTGGGCGAGATGTCCGGAGCGCTGCCCGCTGGCGCGGACCCTCGCACGGAGCGTGGGCTCTATTCCAGTAGAAGTCCTGGCCCGTGGGGCCCCCGCGGCGGCGCAGCGTCCCACGGGGACCCCATCCTAGCGGGCAGTGGTAATTGACGGCCGTGAGGGGTACGGCGACAGCAGTGAATGTGCCAAAGGCATCGCTGGAACAAACCCCGAGATGAAAGATGCCCCTCTGGCAGCTGAGGCTGGCGGGGAGAGTGCTGGAAGGGGGGGAGGCGAGGCCTGAAAAGGCACGCTCCTGCCCTGGGGCGCACTTACCTATCTCCAGTCTTCCTCCCCGCTGCCCTCCCCCTCCTTTTTTCTCCTTCCTCTCCCGTCTGCCATGTTTTGTGCGTGTGCGTGAGTGTGGTGTGCGTAGTTTTCTCCCCAAAGAAAGAAGCCCGCGTTTGCTGTTTTGTAACAGGTTTGGGGGTTGGCAAATGTCTTGCAGTACAATAGACCAGTTTGTTCGGTTGTGCTCCCTGCACGCCGGGGAGGGTGCGGGGGTGCCGGAGGCAGGGCTGCGGGGGCTGCCCACCCCTGCCCGCTGCCGGAGAGCGGCCGCGCTGCCCCGCCGCTCCCCATCTCTTCCACCCTTCTGGGGACCGTCCCCTGCTCATTTAACTCGCAAGGTTTCAGGGTCTTCCCGCGACTCTGGGGCTGACGAAAAGCTCGGCTTAATCTCTTCTGCTAACTTCCATCCTGTGCAAAAAAAAAATTAAAAACTCGACCCTTTCATTTTCTTTCGCTCTTTCCCTCATTTCCCTTTAGACAAGCATTCAACCTGCAGTAAGAGATTCTCCCCTCCCAGAGGTCACTTCCCTTTGCAGAAAGGTTTGGACACAAGAGTTGGAAGTCAATTTCCCAGGTGGGTCCACCCACCCCTTTCCTGAGGAGCTGCTGCGGGGCTGTTGGGTTACGGTAACCTGCCGGGGCCGGGAGGGCCCGGGCGGATAGCGCGGGAGCAGCTCCGGGAAGGCGGAATGTCGGCAAGCAGCATGCCGGGCAGAGATGGGAATTCACACTGCGGCCGCTCGCCTCTCGGCTGGGTTTCCATGTCGGACCCTCTCCCTGCTTAATTTCTCCTCCTTCCAGAGCGGGTTGGTGTTGGGCAGGTCGGGAAAAGCCTGGCATCCTTTCCCTCGAGAGGATAAGAAATGCCCTCCCGGGGCTCCCTGTGGCGTAGCCCCGGCCTCGATGAACACCCAGAGCCTGGGGCAGTCCGCCCCTCTGGGAGAGCCCGGGCCCAGGGGGATGCTCCTGTCCCCTCTGGCCCCGCACACACAGGCAAGGCAGGCACACCCCGGCGCCTCTTCCCTCCTGGGTGCACCCCCTGGGATCCGGCGGCGGCCGGAGGGAGCCTAGCTCGGCCAGGCCCCCTCCCTTGCTTTCCCGGGAAAAGGATGGCATGAACTGTCCTTTGTCTGATGCTGGGTTTGGGCTCGGCGGATTGCTGGCTCGGGGCTTTCCCTGCCCCTCCCCCTCTTCCCCTCCCTTCTGTTTTCCTGGCGGCCACTTCCATGTGGAGCCGGGGCAGTTCGGGGAGCCGAGAGGAGCCACATTCCTGTGGGTGCCGAGCGGCTCCAGGGCTCAGCCACAGGGCCTGACACACACACACACACACACACACACACACACACACACACACACACACACACAGGCGCGCAGACACACAGATACACAGGCACAGAGCAGCCTGCAGCCCCTGCTTCTCCAGACCGAGCGCTCCGGACTCTGCCTGCACCCCCGGGGCTCTCACACCCGCGGCACACCCCCGGCTGCCCTGACCCCTGGCTGGGACGCACACCTACATCCCCCACACCCAGACACACACAGGGCCCGCCACCCCCACCTACGGCCGCGGGAGGAGCATCTTCCCGCTGCCGCCCGAGCCCCCCGTCCCTGCCCGCATCTGCCCGCACGGCCCGCGGGCGCAGCCTTCAACCGGGAAGTGCTGCCTCCTCGCCGAGCGCCTCGGCTCCCCTCCCGCTCCTTCCTGGGGAAAGGAAAAACACCCCCTCCAACCTGTCACCGCGGCAGGGCAGCCCGCTTGTCAGGCGTTCCTGTCGCCTTCTTACTCCCCTCGGTCTCCCCCGCGGCCGCGCTGCCTGCGCGGGCCTCCGCGCTCTGCCCGCTCCACCGCCGGCAGCGCTGTGTCCCCAGAGTGCATCCCACATGTGGCATCAATTAAAGATTTCTGCCACGCAATTTTGCGACTGACAGACTTAGGTGTTTCGGTTGTGGATTACGGAAAGGAGATCTATTGCTTCAGGAAAATCGGGGCGGGGGGGTGTGTGTGGGAACCCCCTCTTCTTGCTTTCAGTCATTTAAGTGATAGCTTGCAGTAACTCAATAACCTGTTTTATAGGTCAGTTAAGAGCCGCGAAAATAGGAAACGCAAAGTTTACATTAAGCTTCTTTTCTCTCTCTTCCTTTAGGGAGAATCTGTGTCGCATCAGTTAAATAGTTCTCTTTGTTCGGTGGCGTGTCTATTTATATGCGATTCAGGGAGGATAAACAATAGTTTATCTGCCTGGAATACAGATCGGATAAATCCCGCCACACACCCACTGTCTGTGAGATCACCTTCCACTGACACGACCTTCAAGACCGCGAGTAAAACTCACGGCTCCCTCACCTCACTTTCAGGTGAGGGCCCAGAGTGCTGGTCCCGGCCAGAACCAGTGATGGATTGAGCATTTGGCGAAGACGAGCTTGGGGGTGGCTTCTCACTCCTCTCCCGCTGTCGCCTGCCCCTCGGCGCTCTTGGGAGGCTGTCTAAACCTCAGCCTGAGTTTTGTAGGATGGCTCAGCCAACCTCTCCGGGCCGGATCCTGACCCGGCTTCGTGCTCTGCAGCGGCATCATCTGCCCGCTTGCGGAGCTGGCCCTCCCGTTCCAGGAGACCTTTACGGTCTCCTCGATACGCACCGTATAGCGCGTTTTATAGGACTTTCTTCTCGCTCTATCCGCTGAGCTTTCTGCTTTTTACTAATTCGCCTGGAGAAAAGGGCGCAGAATGGGACTGCGGGCTGCCAGGAGCGGCTGCGGTCGGGAGAGGCCGGCAAGGGCCGGGGCGGCAGCTCTCCTGCCCATGGGGCCGGCCCCTGATGCTGCATCTTCTCCTCTGGACCCTGCGGAGACGAACTGGCTACTAACCGGTCGGGCGGCAACCGCGCTTTGATGATTTAGGTCATTAAAAAATGAAGCGAGTTTGTGTATTTCGTGTCCAGGGTTAATAAAAGTTAATCAGGAGTCGAAAGCCAAGTAGCCCAGTGAGTTAACCTCGCTAGCTGCAGGTAGTCCTGTTAGCCAGGCTCTTTTGATTAATTAATTACAATCGAGTCGGTTCTGTGGTAATTTCCCTAAGGACCCCTGAGGACCGGTCCAGCGGGAGCGCAAGAGGCCGCGGCTCCGCCGCCCGCCGCGGAGTGCCCAGCGCTGGCGTCCCGCACCCCGCGCTCCCCTCCGCCTGCTTCCGAACCTCCCGGGGCTTCTCGCCCGAAAGTGACGTTCAGTCACCTGAGAGGAGGCACAAGACAATGGCGAGCCCTCCTTTGGGGACGGGTGGGGAGCTCGGGGATGCTTCGGGTGCCGGGGAGAGCCGAGCCGAGAGGAGGACTGATGCAAGGCGGGAGCCGAACCTGCAGTCCCTGACTGCACATCAGGCTGGCAGTCGTTGAGATTTGGACACGTAACGCTGCAGACCACTGATTTGCTATTTTCTTAATTCCCGCTCTTCTCATTCCCTATGAATCAAACAGTCTTTTGTCCTTCAGAGTTTGATTTGATCGCTACTGTTCACATTTCACTTTTGTATTTTTCCCTCCCTATACCATTACTCATTGAGTGCCCCGTGAAATTACAATCGTACATTTTCAACTCAGCAACCCATTTGCAGTGCAAAAATAGGGTCTAAATAATGGCTGAATTAGCCCTACTGGACAGTTTCAGATGTAACACTCTGTAATAATTATATTGCAGGCTGGATTAGGATGCTATTATCATAATCTGGACGTTTACAATTATCTGTAATTTGCAAAGATGCGCCAGGTCTTGATTACAGCAGGTTTTTTTTATCAAGCTAACCATCACTAAACAGTGACAGTAATAACAGCTAATTTTGCTGGCAATATAAGAGGTGCTGGGGTGTGCAAACAATTTCACACCTGGATGTGCTCACTCAACCAAGAATATAGAGAAAGAGCTTCTGCCCTGAGACTCAGAAAAATATTCTCCACTGCTTCTGTTCAGTACTGATTTCTAGACCCCGATCCTTGCTTACAGATTTTCAGAGGGGTAAGTTTTGGGGCTCGCTTGGGTTTGGGGTCGGTTTGTGACTGCTCCGCGCCTCGCCCGTCGAGGCACGCTCCGTCTTTGCTCCCCCACATTGGCGGTCATTGTCGGGCAGGTGGTTTTACCTCGCCGGCCCGGACCCCGACAGAGAAGCGCCCCCTTTTCCGCGGTGCCGCCGGGGGCGGCGGGGCGGGGATGCGGCGGGAGCCCCGACGGGCTGCCGCAGGGGCGGCGGCGCGGCACTCGGCGGCCGCCGGAGGAACCTTGCGATCCGCGGGCCTGCCCGGTCCGCCCGCGCTGCAGCGGGGCGGCGGCAGCGCGCCTTCCCGCGGCTCTGCGCGGCCCCGGGGCGGTGCGGCCCGGCGGCGGGCGGGCGCTGGCGGGGCCGGCGCTGGCAGCCCGGCGGCGGCAGGTTTGGCGCTGGCGTGGGGGCTGCCGCTGCTCCATCCATAGATGACGCTGTTTCACGAGAGTCTCCCGGGGCGGCTGCCGCGCGAGTGGGAGCCGCTGTTGCCATTCGCTCCCACCCCGCTCCCGTAAAGGCCTACCTTTCCCACCTTCTCCCACGCTACTAAGCTAATGGGGCTTTTATTATCGTTGTTATCGTTTATTCGTTCTCTTCCTTGTTGTCCGGGCTTTATCTGAGCCTGTTTGAGGAATCACTCGCGGGGTGGAGGGCATGACACATGCAGAGGCTTTCCGCAGCAGCACCCACGCGCGGCGTGCAGGGGAGGACGGGCCCCCTCAAGCCCACGAGAGGCAGCGAGCCCCCATTCCCCGCCCCCGGGCCGCCGGTGCGGGGGCGAACTGCGCGCCGCCGACCCCGCTGCGCGCCGGCAGCGAAAGGGTTAATGCGGCTGCGGGGGCCGCGGGGGCCGGGACCCGCCGGGCCGGGCTCAGCTGAGCCGGGCTCGGCTGGGCCGGGCTCCCCGGGCTGCGGGGCTCGCTCACCAGGGCATCCGCCGCCCTTCTGCAAGGCGAGGGGGAGCCCGCACAGGGGCCGGCATGGGGGTGTAAAGCGGGGTTTTCTGAAAGATGCACACAATGCTGTTGGTTTAAATGTATGGTAGCTTTCTCTCCAGTGCCATTTGAATAATTCAGTGAGCCCCACTACCAGCTGTACTTCTGAAGCCTCTTCCATTCTTTTCAGCATTATAATTTTGGTTAATTTTCAATTTTAGGCCCTACGTCTCTGCAATTTGTGTATGAATAACAGAATAATTTTCCTCTTTTGTTTCGCCTTTCCTGTTCCTGAATCTAAATAAAGATGGCTTTTTAGTATTAAAAGTGGAAGAAAATTACAGGTAATTATCTTTGACGGTAAAAACGCTGTAATCAGCGGGCTACATGAAAAATTACTCTAATTATGGCTGCATTTAAGAGAATGGAAAAAAACCTTCTTGTGGATAAAAACCTTAAATTGTCCCCAATGTCTGCTTCAAATTGGATGGCACTGCAGCTGGAGGCTTTGTTCAGAATTGATCCTGGGGAGCTCTGAACCCAAAGTTTCACAGTGGGAAGGGGAAAAAAAGAAAAGAAAACATTTTTCCTAATGTAACAATACGAATGGTAGAAAATGACAAGACTGATCGGTTTTAAAGCACTCTGAAGACTGACTGAGCGTGGAAGTTGCTCAAAAAAAACAAAAACAAACCAAAAAACACCCCCCAAAAAACTGGTATATTGGTAAGTAGTCTTTGCTTTGTGTCTAATTATAGTGACTGTCCTTTTGCACGACTGTGTGTAGCTGTCATTATATGGAGCACTCTGAGGATCTCTATTGACTTCTGATAAACGGCTCAGTGGTTTCAAGGTTCATAATTTGAAGGATGCCCAGGTCTCTAGCCATTAATTCTCGCAGTATGGGGCACCCAGCTTGGATGAGGAAAAGGCTTTTCATTGTCAGTAGTTGCTGTGCTTTCCACAAGCCGGTGCGGCTGAAGCTGGCTGGACAGCGTGTTGTGTGCCTGGGCACCTCTCAGGGCTTTGCAAAACATTCCTCAGCTTGCATTGTCTGCTCTTTAAAACAAAGGAGGGCGCCTCCTTTCTTAATAATTTGGAGTCTCCAACCTTTGGGAAGAAAGACAGGGCTCTGAGCTTTGCCTCGGCGAGAAAGCTCAGCTCAGCTAAGCAGCGGTGCAGTAAAATCGCAGCAGAAATGGCCGGGTGATTAGAACTTCGTCTAGGCGTATCTTTGTGGACTCGGTACCTCCTGTCTTTAAGTCGTAGCCTTAAAACCGACTAAACCATCATCTACCCCACCCCAATTCATCTTTTCTTTCTTTGCTCGCAGATATATGCTTTGGTAGGGGTGTCTGTGCACTCAGGCAAGCTGGGCACAAGGATCCCTCTGCCCGGACTGATCTGGGGGGCAAGTCGGGGCAGGTGGGGATCTGCTAAGGTGAAGAGAAATAGGAGCCAGGCGGGCGTTTTGTGGCTTTTACTCTATATATGAAAGAAGACAAAAACATACAAAGTATATGTACAACTAAAATTCAACAATATATACAGAAAGGTTGCTCGGGGAAAGGTCCCTCTCGCTCAGTGGTTGAGGCTGCCGCCGGGCAGCGCTGAACCTTCCTTCCCCAGCCCGCGGCGGCGGGTCTGGCCGCGAATCCCTCGCTCTGTCTTTGCTGCTCGTCTCCCGGAGACTGTCCGGCTGTGTGCGGGTGCGGGTCTGTGCGGATGAGGGGGCTCTTCCAGTGAGAGACGGTGGTTTCTTCTGAGCCGCAGCCCATTACATTTTGAGAAAGCATGCAGATTTTGCTTCGTGGTAATGTTCTAATCTTACAGCATATTTGCATTTTTCAACCAGTTCTCCTTTTTTTTTCCCCAATCTCTTTTTTTTTTTTTTTTTTTTTTTTAAACACTTCTTCTGTCTTTTAATCCTTTCCCCAGTCCGGATTTGGTGAATAAAAATGAAGGAGCTTTGACTAGTCTCTCTTTCATCATGTAATGTCTTTAGCTCATTAAACAAGTAAAAACGGCTGCCATGGTAGATTCAGGTTCTTGTGGGCAAAGTCTGTAAAAAGTTTGTTTTGACGTATATTCCACAGAGAAAGAGGCTGGTGCCTTGGAGTCCAAAGGAAAATATCCTAAAGAGAAGTGTCTTCTGTGCGCCAGAATGAAAATTGTGTCTTTCTGTTCAAGATCAATCGCTGAGGTTACTTAAAAAAAAAATAATAATAAAGCCACTCTGTCTCTTTGCCGCATCTACAAGTTCACACAGAGCCTGTTAGCTGGCACGGCTTGGCAAAGCAGGGGAACTTCTTGCCATGTCGAGACGAGGCGTTCTTGGGAGATTATTTCTCTTGGACAATTCACATCATTTGTGGTCTCTGCATTGTGTCTTGATGTGGAGAAGAATACCAGTGAGAATAGCCAGGCATGTAGCTGTTTGGAGGCATATTGACTCCCTTGGCAGAGGCTGAAACGTCCCAGACCGGAGGCAGAGCTGGAGAGCGAGGGGAGAGGGCAGCGGAGCCGGGCAGAGGGTCGCTTTCGTGGGGGTTACTGCCCTGCTTCAGCAGCTTCTTGAATTTGGAGCGCTTGTTCTGAAACCAGATCTTCACCTGTAAACCGAAACGCATTAGATATTAGGCTGCCGTCAGCTCCCAGGGCACAGCAGGGAAGAGCCCGGGGGCCGGGGGTCTAATCTGGAGAAAATCTTGAGGGCACACGCCAGTCGGGTGTGGAGCTGGGGACGGGGAGACGGAAAGAAGGGGCTGCTCTCGGGCTTTGGATGCAGCTGGAGAGAACAGGGGAGGCAGAGCAGAGCTGGAAAGCGAGAAGGATGCCGGTTTTAACCTGGAACGTTGTTGTCCCTGGGCAGGCCGGATTGTTACGGCCGAAACAGACCACATGCTCCTAGGTCTCCTGTTTTAGCACCTCATTCAGAGTTTTGGAGGTCAATTGATCATTCGGGCAAAGTGTTGTCAAACATGGGCAATCATATGATTTTGTGCCAGGAGACAAGAGCCAATAGACAAAGGGCATCTTATAAAGAAATCTCGCTTCTGAAATCCTCACGATCAGATCAAGCAGTTTACGCTGATGTGGCAGGGGAGGAGGCAGGAATGGAACCAGGATTGAGGCTTTATATTAAAACGTATTATTAAAGAATGAATAATTTTATTTTCTCTGTGAGTAAAAGTATATTAGCATTGCTTTGGGTCTCATCCTGCTCCTAACCCAGCAGAACTCCCAAAGAGGGAGCCTGCACTCGAGACCTTGTGCAAGGATCAGGCCCACTGGCAGATCAGAATTATTATAGAAGTTACATAGAGGTAATACATGTACACATAAGATATTTTTAAAATCAAAGAAAACAAATCCACCACGCGTATTTGATCTCTCAAACTATGCAATCATAATGTTAGGGGATAAGCAGAGCTTCTCCTCTAGCTGCAAGATCAGGATCGGGCCCCTAAAAAAAAAAATCTATGCATGCGAGAGAAAAAGGGAGACAACAGTGAGACAGAGCGTGCATGTTGAGGATACTAAAATCCCATCAGGCCTATTCCCATCATTAATGTTTGCTGAGTATTTAAAAATCGCTGCCTGGAAGAGACTGTTACCAATGACATTGATAAAATCCTGAAGTTATTTGTTAAGCTCGTAGATTCACATGATAACATTTTGCCCGAATTGATCCCATCTATCCATGCACTTCTCCACAAACCCCAGCCTGGTAAGCCTGTAATGCCTCATATGTCTTTCAAGCTTAAATTAGCAGAATGGCACAGCTACTCCAACCACACTTAACTATGGCTTAACCTGCCATAATTTTGTACACGGCTGTCTTTGATCTCCAGATCTATTATCACCTTCCGTACATTTTGCCCAAGGCTAACCACTGCATTTGCGTTAGTCATCCAGGGTGAATTAACTATTGATTTAACAGGTATTTCCTAACGCATTCCTGCTTCCCCTCTACCTATATACGTTGCTACGAGGCAGCCTTGCTTTGAGCTCTACCTCAGGCCCAGCGATTCCTTGCCTTTGTTTTGTTCTCCTTTTCACATCTGGGCAATTGCATCTCGGTGCTGGAATTATCCGAAAATGCAGGCAATTTTAAAACGTTATGTGTGGCATCAAAAGGCAGCGCTTGCTCGCAGACGGCTGAGGGAAGGGCGCTCTCAGCTCTTTCTGCGGTAGCCCGATCTCTGTCGCGCATTAGGTGAGTCCTAGCACAGAGAGATGGGAACCGTGTGCGTTACCTTTTCTACCGTTCCCGACAGAGGCCAAAATGTTTAGGGAGCATCCTACTTTGCTTGGCCTTTGTTGTTCGAGCAGGATTTCAGTGATTTGGGATTCCCAGTAATTACCTGTGTCTGGGTAAGTCCTAATGAAGCTGCCAGTTCAGCTCTCTCTGGAAGTGCCAGGTACTGAGTCTGCTGAAAGCGATGATTTAAAGCCTGGAGTTGTAGACTAGAGTAAATGGTTCGAGGCTTCCGAATCTTTTTCCCTTTTCCATTAAATCTGATTTCACCGTTTTCAATCACTGTGGTTTTTTGCTGATCTGCAAGCAAAACAACACAGCTGAAATATCGCCCTCCTTAGCTATTAAACGCGGGTATTTTGGCTGCCACGGCTCCTAAGAACGCCAAAGCCTGTCCCGACGCCTGTTCAACCCCACGGCACAGGCACAGGCTGCGTCTCCTTACAGGCACGCGCCTGCACAGGCTGCTGCTTGGGAGCTACCGGGAGAAAAAAACAGCTGTCCGGGCATAGTGGGCACGCTCTCCTTCTTCCCAGGGAGAAAAAAAAAAAAAAAAAAATTCAAAATTTAAAGAGCAACGCTGGCTTTGCGAAGGTATGCCTTGTTCCGGGGCCATCCAGGTTTTACTCGGCTAATTGACTTCGCGTCGCCAGTTTGGTGGTCAGTGAATCACCAGTCCGAGACTTTTAACAATGCTTTCTCCCCCCCGCCCCCCTCCCTTGCCCCTCTGGATGGATATGTACGTCTTCCTGAAAAAAAAGAAATACATAAATCAGACGGTCCCCGAGCGGAATGCGACCCGCTCGCCTGGAAACTTTCACTCCTCAGGTGTTAGCAGGAATTTTGCCTAAAGCCGGTCCCGCCGTAACAAAGGAGCGCCGAGCGCAGCCCTTGCCGCCGGCCGCGGGGCGAGCGGGGAAGGCGGCGGTGCGCAGCGCCGCGGAGCTGCCGGAGCCGCCGCTGGCGCGGAGGGAGCGCGGCGGCCCCGCCGCCGGTCCCGCGGCAGTAGGCCCGCGGAGGAAACAGGCAGCTCCCCGCCTAGTCTCGCCGCCGTTCCCGCACCCGGGGCCGGCGCCTGCCTCGGCGGGAGCGGGGAGCACGGCGCGGGGCGCTGTGCAGGTGCCCGAGGGGGGCCGGGAAGAGGCCCGGGGATGGAGGGAGCGGGGGGGACAATCTGGCAGCGGGTTCGGGAAGCGGTGCCGGCTCACCTGCATCGTCCGCCCGCGTCTGGCTGGCCGCGCTGCTGTTGTGGTAGGACTGGAGGTAAGGGCTGTGCTGCGAGTGGCTCACGTAGGGGTAGGCGGCCAGCGAGCGGTGGTTGTAGGAGCCGGCGCTGCCGGAGTAGGGCGAGCTGTGGTGGTGATGCTGGTGGTGCGGGTGCGAGCCGGCGGCGGAGTGCAGGCAGTGCAGCGGGTAGTGGGCTCCGGCCATTGCCGGCGAGCTCTGCTGGGAGTGGGGCGGCGGCGGCGGCTGCGGCGGCGGCGGCTGCTGTTGCCCGAACTCCATGAAGGCGGATTTGGAGGAGTCTTGCGCGTCCAGCCCGTCAGCCATCGTAGTCATGGTCATCATCAAAGTTTGGGAGGGAGAGCGCGGTGCTCCCCGGCTCGCCCCCCGCGCTCTGCCTCCTCTCTGCCCAGCCACCGCCGCTCCCCTTACCCGCCGCGGCACCGCTGGAGAGGCGGCGGTGATTTAATTTAATTTCTTTTCTTTTTTTTTTTTTTTTTTTTTTTTTCCGCCTTTTTTTTTTTTCCCCCTCCTCTCCAAGGAGCCGTTGTGCGAGGGGCCTCGTTCACTGAGGGAGGGGAGGAAGGGGAGGGCGGTGTGCGGGGTGTGTGAAGGGGAGGGCGGGCTACTCCCGCCGCTTTTTTGCGCCGCTCTTTTCCTTCATCCCCCTGGCGCGTGGGGTGGGTGTTGTTTTTTTTTTTTTCTTTTTTTTTTTCTTTCCCCTTTGGTGGGGGGGCAGTGGAGGGTGGGGGCAGTTGAAGGTGGGAGCCGGGAAAGTTGGGGCTCGGGCGCTCCGACTTGAAGGGCAGGGAAGCGCGCGAGTCGAATGGTTCGTCTCCGGAGGGCAGCGCCTCCCTCATTGGTCATCGGCCCCCTGACGTCATCGCCGGCAGCGCGCGCTGCCCGCGCCCCCCCCCTGCCCCCCCCCGCCCCACCCGCGCTCGTTGCGCGCCCCGCGCGCGGGTGGGGAAAAGGGGAGCGTCTGTCCCCATCCCCCCTCACCCCTTCCCCCCAAAATCACGCATTCCCCCACCGCACGACCCCTTCCATCCCCCCCCGCCTCCTTGCGCGGTATTTTCGCTGCGGCGAAGCGACGCGCAGCGCATTTTTCCCGCTGAACGCAGCAGCAGCAGCTCCCGTAATGGCTTTCAAATATATGCAAATGGCTACGTGCGGTTGGCGGTTTTGGCAAAAAGCTTGATTAGGATATAAACGACCCAAGGAAAAAAAAAAAAGTGCCTGCGCCCTAAATTTGTCTTTAGATTACAATTCCAGTTGATTTTATTTTATTGTCAACATTGTTAATGATAAAAATAGAGTCGTTTTACAGTTATTTTTACTTTCTGGAAGGAGGCAATTAGACTTCTAATCAGGAATACACAAAAATCTCCCATGATTAACTGCAGTACTTTGTTCAAATTGCTGCTATAAAATTCAGAACAATTTGCCTGTAATGATTATGGACTGGGTTTATTTTGGGAGGTGGAATAAAAGTGGATATAGCATAAATTATCCTCTAATTATACACCAGTGTCGCCTCAATTATCCTCTTATCAAAATGGTTGTCTAACTGCCGCATTTAGTTTCAATTCTCTCCTTTTTTCTATAAAAAGAACTTCATACCTTGTTATTATTAATCCATTTATTATTTGCAAGGGGATTTATATCCGAACATCCAGGTGGTATTACCACTTCTCTTTCAAAGATGGACTAGGGAAAGACATTAAGTTTGATCCAGCACGGCGGAGGATCTCTCTCTCTCTCTCTCCTCTCTCTCCCCCCTCTCTCTCACCCCCTCTCTCTCTTTTTTTCCCCCCTTTCCCTCGCTTAAATCTCCTCGCGTCCAGCTAAGCATGAACTCCAGAGACAGACCCCACCGGAGAGGACTGAGGTAGGAAGGACCCTGCGGAACTTGCTAAGCCTAGAGAAACCCGAAAGTTGCTCTAGATGGGGAAAGGGGCTGGAGGCTTCGGGCTTTGAAAACCAACACCGGCACCAGCAGCCGCTGCTTCCAAAACCTCGCGCAGCTCAGAGACGTCCCCAGACCGATCCCAGGTCTTGACACTGCCTCTCACTGCGACATTCCCTGAGGATTGGTTTTCAGATTCTGCAGATGTTTATATATATATATTTTTTTTTTTTTTAACGCGTCGCTTGTGGAGAGACTTGGGTTTAATTTTCCTTTCTGGGTTTTTTTTTTTTTCTTTTTCATTTCTTCCTTTATTTTGGAGTTGTGCTTCCCCACTGCCCGATCATTAGCTCTGGAAGCCGAAGGATGCGAGCCCCCTCTTTGCATACCGTTGGGGGGAGGGAGGAGGAGGGGGAAGGAGGATGCGAAGCGATGCTCTATCCGTGCAAGGGCATAACCCGTGGTCTCTCGGCACCTGTAGTTCATATGGCTTGTTTCAGGGGGGCATGGGGGAGGGATGTCTTTTTTTCCTGTGTGGCTGGGATGTTCTGAGCCCCCTTAGCCACCCTCTCATCGTTGTTTCACTTCTTGAGCCCTTGGTGTCGGTTCAGTAACTCTGAATGCAGTTGTAAGTGTCTTGCCTTGTTCTCCGGCTTTTAACAAGGGTTCCACTTTAACACGCGAAAGGGTAACCCGATCCAGGCGTTTACAAATCTACAATGAATAAAAATATAGAGAAAAGGGGAAGAGAAAGGAAAGAATTCCTACTGAGACTCTTTATTCATAGGTGTAGGTAATGTACTCAACAGGAACAGGTACATTTGGCAGTTTTATTGCTTTATACCCTCCAGCTTGCTGTTAACATCATGAAGGCGTTTTTTTCGCAGGTGCACATACTAGCATTTTCTCCAGCAGCAAGAGCATGCATAACAAAAGATGTCAGAAAATAGGCTGGGGAGTGTTTGCAACACGTTGCTTTCTTGTTTCGAAATAATTCCTGCAGCATAATGGATGCTAACCCCGGAATGGGGGAAAGTTGGGCAGAAGAGGAGACCGCTTTGAAATAATGCCTCTATGCCGCCTTGGCGAAGGGAATAAGGCGTCTGGGTCAGACAAAAAGGAGAAGCAAAGACAGGGAGAATCTGCAGGAACTGCTTCCTGCGATAGGCAGCAAACGGAGTTGCACATGCATCTCTCGTTCAGCCTAGCTGACGGACGAGATGCGGTGGGGCGAGCGGGACAAGCAGCGGCTCCGGATGTGGGCCGGGGGGAGCGGCGGCGCCGCGGGGATGCGGAGCCCCCGCCGAGCCGTCAGTGGGCGCCGGCCGGAGGCAAGAGCTGGAAACCCGGCGCTGCTCTTCCCCCGCGGTGCTCAGACATCCTCGTCTGTCGTCAAGACAGTTGACTCCGTCCAACCTCACACCGATAATTTTTCCCAATTTAATTAGACCCACCGGGGGTCGCGGGGGGTGGCGTGGGGAGAGTGGGGTGGGGAGCAATAGGGGCCAGAGCCGTGCCCAGGTAGAAGCAGCAACTACAGGGATATTTATTTTCTGGCAGGTCCCGGGTCTCGCTCTTGCGGGGGATGCCAGGGCACCCGGGAGGTCCCTGCCCGCTGGGGAGACTGCGCTGCTGGGCACCGGTCCTCCCTGGCTCCCACTTGCGTGCAGCCGACCTCCGTCATCGGCTTCATTCTGGAAAAATTAGACCTGAATCAATAGCTCTGGACGCATCAGAACAGTGGAGTGCTCATTTCCCAGGGGGGTGACTCGTGAAAAAGGGGTGGGGACGGGCACCCCACACCTCCTAGTCCCCTCGCCCTGAAGTGCCTCCGAAAGTGAGCAGGCAGAAGTCACGAGTGAGGGGCGGGAGCCCACGAGGGCAGCTGCCTTGCCTCAGCTGAGCTTCCCGGGAGCTGCGCGGGGCCGGACGGGCCAGGAGCCTGGCTGGATGGGGCAACGTGCGAGTTAGTGGGAGGCTGGGGACTGTCCTGAGGCGAGAGATGGCCTGCTGTGAGCACACGTCCGTCCCTGGGAAAAGCAGCAGGAATTAATCGCATGCGATCCCCCTTTCCTGGTTTCCCCTCTCTTTCCGCGGCCAAGCCCGAGCTCCCGGAGGTCTGCGCTGCAGCCCTGCTTGGGGGCGATGGGGATATGCCTTGTGCACTGCTCTGCGCTCTATTCCAGTTCGCGGGTATCACCGAGCCCTGCCTGCGCATCCCTGGCCGGCCTTCTCCTCCCCTCACCGCCCGGTGTAATACTCCCAGGGAACGCTCTCTGCAAGTCACCCTCGCTCGTCTGGAGAGCAAGGAGGCCTATGCATCCCGAGCGGGATTAGGGCCAATATCTCTCCACGCCCGGGCTGGCTGAGCGCCCCGGAGCAACGCTACGCTCCCTTCCCTTTGCCCGCCGTCCTGCCCTGCTCCGCTGACAGGCGGAGAGCATGGCACCACGCACCGGGCTCCCTGTGCCCCAGGACTGGGTGACTTCGTGCGACCGGTCCTCGGCGTCACCTTAAACCTCGTCCCTTTAATGATGTTTGTGGGTAACACTTTCAAAGGGCCAAAGCGTGTTTGCGTGGTTTAAGGTCACATTTGTGAGTCGAAAGATGTCACAGAACAGACACAACAGTTAGAAGAAGCTGACAAACAACAGGAAACGGGGTTCTATTTTTAGGGTGTAATAGGAAGTTAATGTAAGCGGTCAGAAGCTTCCTATATGCCTCCGAGCACCTTCTGTTCCATTCATTCATTCATTCATCCATTCATTCATTCATGCGTTCAACAATAACAACAGGGGAAAACAAACATTTCCCTTGGGTTTCTCATCCCATCATTCCCGGGAAGTCCTGCTGAGGTGTCTGCAAGGGTGGGCTCTGCAAGCGGAGTCCCTCTTTCGGGTGGTTTATCTTGTTTTTTGGTTCGTGGGGAGGGGTGAGATAGCTGACGGCGTTCCTCAGGCGAGGCTCCTCCAGAAGCAGCGTGCAGGGACTGAGGACTGCGCTCTGGGATTATACATCCCCTCTCCCCAATTCACACTGAAGTCCGGGAGAGTGCTTTCTGTCTCACACCGCTCCGAGAGAAATTTCTTTCAGGAATAACGTTGTTTGGTGTGTTTTGGAACAAGAAGCCCATGTACCCGCGTGAAGTAGATATTGCAACAGGATTTTTTTTTTTTTAAGTGGCACAGAAATGCTGGATGGGGGAAGGGGGGCAGGGGAGACGAGAGCGAGGGGAAAAGGCAATGATTACATTAGAGGGGGATCTTCTGCTTTTTTAGCAACAGTACGGAATCCACAAAGCATTCGAAAGGTGCTCGGGAGAGAGTGGAACTATCCGGCAAAACAGTATGTGGAAAATCTCAAGAGAAGCGGAAAGCCAGAAAATATTCCCGCTGGCAGTGATCCGCTCCAGATGCGTTTTTGCGGAGAGGCTCCCTCCGCGGGTGCACGGGACTTTCCCGCTGGAGCGCGGCTGTGGCGGCCGCCAAACGCGCGCCCCCGCTCCGCGCGGCCGGCGCTCCGCGGGTGTCCGCGGCCGCACCACGCTGGTGTGCGAAGCTGCTGCCCGGTACGGCCCGGCAGCCGCTGTCCTGCCCGGGCAGAGCAGCTTTGCCCGCTTTATTTACAGCTCCCAGAAGCTCAGCAAAATATCTCTCCTCGCATCTGCCGATGACTTTTTTTCCCCGGTCTCTCAAGCCTGTTTATCCCAAAACACACTGTCCTCATCTCCTTCTGCTAGTATGTCATATTGCCATCGTCTTAATAGCAGCTGAGTGGTGAGGAAAGGGACCCGCAAAAGGAGGTCACCTCCTCAAGCTGGAAGCTAGCCATTTTAAGGAGAGACTGCGGAACTTGAGCGCTGCCAGCGCGAGAGCAAGAGCGGAGCGGAGGCTCCTTTGGATTTCAACCCACTAACATTATAACAGACAGGCAGGCGTCAATGGCTTTCCATACCGCGAGTGTGAAGGAAGTGGCAGGGAAGCGGAGGGGGGGTAAACCCCAGCCCAGCCTTGCAGATGGATCACACACGCCGCTTTCTATATTGTAGCCTGGGTCAAAATAATAGGAGTCAGAAGGGGAAAGATCCAGAGGGAACCAGCCACTGTCTCTTGTACAGATTTGTAGCGAAGCCTTGGCTGTGATTAAAACCTTACAGATAGATTCATTCAATGTGCGGCTCCGTAGAGAGTCGCAGATTGGGGCTTTTTGTTTGGTTAATATTTTGCTGTGTTGTTGTAGTTGGTTGTTGTCCCTGATGGGGGGTATGTGTATGTGGGGGGGTGTATACCTGCTTTAAAATGCAATTAGGTTTCAAGCGAGTGGCTGCTCAGCTGGAGGACGGAACCCCCGCGGAGGCCCTGGCCGCCCGCCTCTCCGCGCACCTGGTCAGGTGTGCGCCCGCACCGCCTTCAGTGAAATCCCGCGGACAGGTCTCTCCCCCTCTGCCCATACGGCAGCCTGGGCATACGCGATCCTCGTGGAGAGACTGAGCGGCTGGCTGTGCCCCCTTCGCCCCTCCGCCGGGACCCTTACGTGGCAGCGGCGTGGGGGGATCTTCCCCTCCGAGGGTCAGGGGACCTCCCCGAACGCAGCCGCAGGTTTGCAGACCGCCGCCTGTGAGGCTTTCACTTGGCAGGCGTCCCCGCCTGCCCGGGCGCAGCTACAGCAGATGTTTGTTTTAGCAGGGACTTATGTTGTTTTGTTTTCTTTTCTAATGAAAGAAAAAAAAAAAACCAACAACAATTAAATAAAAAAACCCCTTTTATCTGGCAGAATAAGATTAAATGCAATTAAAAAATAAAAACAAAACAAAGAACCCAACCCACCACCGCTCTTAAGTGCCCATCTTAGAAGGGCTCAGAGGAGAATGGAAACTCGAGGCTCTTTTAAGTCATCAGAGAGACTGCAATTTCTCCTGCGGTAGCGGACAGTCTCACCCCGAGCCAAGTGCCGCGCCGAGCCCTCCCGAGCCCAGACTCGCCGGGTTCAGCCCCGGCTCCCCACGGCCACTCGGGTGCTGAGCCGGTGACACCAGCGGGGAACGTGTCACCCGGGCTGCGCTCTGGAAGTCTCGGATTCCGGCGAGAGAAAGCAGAGGCTTTAATTACGGCAAACGAGCGCGGTGTCCTCTCTCTTCAGTCTCTTTGCCTTCGTTTATTTTTAGTACACTTCAAATGTCTACACATTTCCCTTGTTGAGATCACTGCAATTATTTACTCTGCCTTTAGGGATGCATTTACCCAAGCAATGAATGGAAATGTAGTAAACACTGCGCAAAGTCAATGCAGTTATTGAGGTTTATTTATTAGGAAAAGAAGTAAATATCTCGGCTTTACTTGTTTCTTCGGGCAGACTTGTTATCTAGAGTAGATTGTAAGGAGAGTTCTTCACTTATTCCCGTGTAATGAGCTTGCTCTATACGTTTATCTCGCATCTGTATCTAGCTACAGCCTCTTTTGTCAGAGTCTCAGCGGACTATAAAAACAAATCTAAAAGTTAATTTAGAAGGATAATCCGGAGGGATGCATTATCTGATCTCTCTATAGAAATCTAGCTAGGTAAGGTCCCGTATCTTAAGGCGTAAAAGAGATACATACAAACAGAACATCGCCTCCAGCAACCTGAATTCCGCCCGCATCCACCGTCCGGAGCGGGAAAGCTCTTGACACTGAGCGAGGTTTCACTGGCAGAGTGAAACTGCTTTGCCGGACTGACTGGTCCTAGTGTGACCACGGTGTTATCCTCCATACCGCAAGAATTATTATTATATTTCGCGAGTTGAGATCATCACCTTTCTCCACCTGTTTGCCCTGACCCGTCTCCCCCCGACCATCCCTCTCACGGAATAAACGCAGGAGGAAGGGACGCTGGGGGACGTGGGCGGTAAGAGCACGTTAGGTATCTGCGGCGTGAGGCGCGGGAGGTATTCCGGGTTTCTGACAGCTGGATCTGAAACAAATCAGATCTGGATTAACTTGCCTGTTTTGTGAATTGTCTGCATTTGAGCAAGCAGCCCTCACCCACTCCGCTTCTGGCAGGTTTTGTTACACGTGCCTCTATAAATATATTATCCCAACCCTCCTTCCTCGTTGGAGATCTCTGTTCAACAAAACAGAAAACAGAATGAGGAGAAGCGATTTTCTTTTTTCAATGAAGACATTTATAAGTAACCTAATTTCGCATTGTGGAAGTAAATTTCATGCTAGGATATATTTTGCACAACATGTAATCTTTTACAGCCGGAAGACATTTAATTAAAGCCATATTCGGAGAAGTACGGCTTCAAAGCAGTCATACGACCACATACCTCATTCATATTCAGGATCAGTCCGCGAATTCATATTGTTCTAACGTGGGACATCGCCTCTACGGCATAACTCTGCAAGGCCTGGGCAGCATGAGAGATAACACAAAGGAGGGCAGGCACTGAACATCGCGGGCGCGCTTTACCAGGCGGAGAAGTGTCTGTTTAACCCAAACACCACCGCTTTCTGCTTTTCAGCTCTCTACATTCGGTCGGAGGAGCTCCCAGTAATTCACATGCACTAGCTGGGGGCTGGGAGGAGAGGGAAAAGTCCACCGGGGATGAGCCGGGGTTAAGCATCCTGAGTTGGTGCTCCCACTTCGTTTCCACACGCTGCTGCGCACCTCATGTCGCCTTGGGAAATACGTATGCGGGGACAAGGTTTGATCACATACTTTGCCATCCCCCTAGAATAAGGCCGGGGATCTTGTGGCAGCCCCATTTCCTGGCATTTTGGGCTTCTGGGGAAGCGGTCATTCAGACTCATCCTACACACCCTACGGCTAAAGGGGGATCTCTGGAGAGAGAGAGGATGGCGCCCTGCCGGCAATCTGTGAACTTTTTATCGCGCTCATACCGTTTGAACGACAAACACACTTTCTGTTCAAGTTTTTGCCCCATCTCCTGCTCGACTGTTGGGTTACTCAGATGAAGATCAGGGACCCTCGAAGAAATGGGGGTGCAGGAAGGGAATAGCCCAGGCCCGAGGTTAGAGCGGGATTCAGCTCGACATCCCACGGTCTGCGGAGCTCAGGTGCCGACTGTCCCTGTCTTTCCTGGCTCCGTCCATGGGACACTAGCTCTTTCGTTGAAATCACTGGTAAAACTGCCCTGAATACGGCGAGAGCCGAATCGGGCCCCCCTTGCACTGTTTCTCTATGGTATCTTTTGCCTGATCGGGTGCTTGATGCCTCCAGCCTTTCCCTCGCCATCCTCGGGGCCGCTGGTGCGAAAGGTCGGTTCTCAGGGAACCAAGGGACTTGTGCGCTCCGGGGTCTTGTCAGCAAGCACTTTTGTTTTCTTCTCGAAAGGGATGGCAAAATGCTTCCAATGAAGCGGGGAAAATAAACCCATGACAATTTTTTCCCCTAAATAAATCATCTCCCTATCCAGCCCGAAGCAAAATAAACCCGCAGCAAACCAAGTCGCCCCCCGCGGCTGCCCTGCCTCGAGTTGGGGCTGCTTCGTTTCAAAGAAGATAAAATTCAGCGGCGAAATCAAATCAGAAAGGTTCTGGTTAGTTTCCTTAGAGTGGTAATTAAAAGTATTAATTGGTTGTGTCGACAGCTTAAAAAGACAGGTGTTGCTAAAAAAGCGTCATTAATCTTCCAGTCATTACCAAGCGGCGATGGGAACCGGACTGGGAGAAGGAGCCGATTGTTTACGAGTGTCTCTCAAGGTTTAAGAATGGAGATTATAATAATACTACTGCTAATCGGACAACTTTCTCCATTCCTTTGAAAAATGAAAATAAATCAAATGGCCTGCCTGCAGCCCTCAGCTAGAGCAGAGCAGGAAGTCTCTCATGGACTTCGACCCCTTTAAGATATTTTAACATTAATTTTCGGTGCATATATATACGGTTAAAAGTAGGGGTAATTATTCATTCTCTCTGTCTTCGGGGTTTTTTGTCAGGTGACCTGTGGCCCGTGAATAAAATAAGTTTTACACAAGTTTTCGGTACACCAATCTAAACTGCAAAGGCTCTGATTAGCTGCAAAGCAAGGGTCAGTGACGTTGCAGCCTAGGTGTGTAAGAGTGAGGAAAAGAGTAAACCCAGGCCCCCGGCATGAGACCCGACCCCAGCTTTTCAAATGGGTGCTTGTTGGCTCGTTTGTGGTTTTGGGTTGCTTAGGCACGCCCGGAGACCACACAGCGGCGGGTGGCCGGAGCGAGCAAACTTCCCCGAGGGGAGAGGAGCTGAGGGAGCGGCGGGGGAGCGGCGCGCCCTTGGCCCGGCGCGCACGGCCAGGGCACCGGCGGCCGCCGGGGAGCCCACCGCCGCCCTTCGAAGGCGATGCCCGGGGCTGCGGCCGGGGGCCTCCTCAGGGAGAAACCGGCCCCCTGCTGCCTCCAGGGGACGCGGAACCCGGTACCCTCCCTCAGCTCGGGGCAGAGTGGCCGGGCCAAGAGCCGGGGCGAGCCGGGGCTCCGGGCCGCGCTCCCCGGGCGCTCGGCGGGGCCTCCCCTCAGCGCTGCCGCCACACGTGACGCGGCGCGGAGCATGCGCGCGGCGCCGGCCCCGACAGCCCCGACGGCCGCGCCCGAGGGCGGCCCGAGCCCCCGTTCCCCGGGCCCCGGCCCGCAGCCTGCCCGCCCAGGCCTCGCGGCCCCACGCCGAGGAAGGCTCCGAGGCCGCGAAGCAGCCTTTGAAGCCATCCCGCCCGACGGGTTGTTTTAAGTCCTCCCGATGGGGCTGTTCCCACCCGCCGGCCGGCGCGGCCTCGCCCCTGCCCTCCTCTCCCAGCCCGGCGCTGCCCGCGGCGCTCGGGCCGTGCCGGTTCTGTTCCGCCGGCCCGTTCCTCTCCCGGCCTGTGGCACCTTTCGGTGCGCCCGGCTGTGGCTGTCCGCACCGCCCCTGCTCTGCTCCCTGGGCAGGGCCGGCGGGGGTTCCCGCCGCAGCTCCGTACCGGATAAACGCCCCCCACGCTCCTGCCCGAAATGATCTCCGAACGCCTCCGAGCCGCTCGCACGGAGCTCTGCAGTTCTGCAGCTGTGTTTGATACCGAGGGTCCTTTCGCGGCGGCTGCCGCCGCTGGCACCCAGCGGGAACGCGCCGGCGTTTGCGGGAGCTGCGGGGGGCGAGGCCCGGCGGCTCCCGCACGGGTGCTCCGAGGGAGCCCCTCCGCCCCAGCCGAGCACCGCGCCCTGCAGCCTTCCTGACGGTCCTGGGGCCGAGCCCCCGGGGAAGCGCAGAGGCAGCACACACACTCACAGCCTCTGCCTGCTTCGCACCGGTAATGACTTTCCCCCCTTGTTCTAAAACAACAAAACACAGACTTACCTGAAGTGCTTTTTATTTTAACAACAAGGGATATTCCCTGCATTGCACACATACACACACAACGCATGCACACGCACACACACACGCACACACACACATATTAACCAATAGAAAAGCCAGATATGAGGATTTGATGCTCTGCTGTGACATGAATAATTGTTGCATCGTGTAACTTCCTACATCTTGGTTTTAATTTGCAGTGAACCAAACAAAGATATTTGCAATTTTTAAATAAGCACTCTATGTAATAAATGGGAACATTGTGCATGAATGCTGTTTCTTCCCCTTTTCTTTAGAAGACATTATTAGCTCTGACAGCATGCAGCTCAGGTTTGGAGGAGAGGATTTTGTAAAGGGATGATAGACAGGAAGGGCAGCAATCATGGGCTTCTTGGGCTAAAGCTTTTTTTCTTTTTTATCAGAATGTTCTGTTCGATGCCATTTATCCTTGATGATAGAAAATTGCTCTGTTGCCAGGACGCTGCTGCTGAAATAGAGGGCAGGAGCCACATTTCCATTTTGCAGCTTGAAAGCTATTCAAATGAATTTGCAGAAAGGGGGAAAATCTAGAGATAAACAAATGAGAATAAATCGAGTTCCCCTTTCCTGTCTTTTCTTTCTCTTCTTTTTTTTTTTTTTTTTTTTTTTTTTTTTTAGGTGTGTATGTGTGCGTGTGAGGAACTTTCTCGTTTTCTACATAAGGATTTTAGTTCATCAGTGTTTGCAGCACCTGGGAAGTGCTCCAAATCAGGGAATACTTATTTTGCTGCTGTTCCAGCCACTGAACATATAAACATATTAAAGAAATTTACGTGTGTATGCAGATATACAGGCACCCACGACTTCCTTACGTGTGCATATACAGCCAGACCCAGAAATGCAGTGTTCTGTATTCCTCTGCGTGGATACCAAAGACGTGCACCACCACCTTAGAGTAAATGTGATTTCTCCCAACATTTATTTGTTGATTCTGGTGAAATACCTCGTCGTTTTAAAACAATTAAAATCTATGCTTAAGTTGTAGTACTGTCCTTCCATCATAGCTAATTGTGTGGGAAATCTTCATTTTCCCTCTAGTCCATTTAGATATTTCCGGAGTCCCAAGGAGAAGTAATAACGCATCTGGCTATAATCCAGCACGCAGCCCAAGGGCTAATATTTAATCATTATTTTTAAATTAAGCACTGAATAAAATAAAGCCAGAAACATTATTTATAAATTGGAATGAATATAATGACAAGTAATTATGCTCTTCCTTCGCTGGTGATTCAAGGCTCAGCTCAGCTCCTCAGTTCAAATCCAAATAAATGAAACGTGTGAAGCCTGTTAAACACTTCCATTTCATTTACTTGTTCCGTCTGTAGGCTGCTGATGTGTCAGGCTGGAAATATTGGACATACCTTGACTGGGGCTCAACTCAGAGGTCTGAGAGCCTGGTTACCACAAAATAACTTTAAATGAATTCTAACTTCACTCCTCTGAGTAAAAGCCGGTGCTAGTGAGTCATGGGGTTGAAGAGATTATGCAGCCTTCTCTTAAACATAGGATTTTAAGTGAGCATAATAATGTTTGATGACATGCTATATTTGATCACCCTGGGTTTTTTTCACTATGTCACTTCAACAGAGTTTCACCTCCTATTAATCTATAATTAGCATGTTGGCTTCAAGCATGATATATTTCTAAGTGGCATCTTGTTAGATGTGGGTTCCCTTCTGCAAGGAAGAAAATTCTCGAAGGAGAAAAGAAAAATCAGGACTGAAAAAGGAGGATTGATTTATTGGCCTTGGCCAACAGTTTTTCCATAAGTGTCCAAGCAGTCAAGCATGTGACTTTACTATTGATTTTTAAATCTCCCTTCAGCTGGAAAGTTCAGCGCGCAAATAATAATAAACTCTAATCACTGCTGCTATTAGATTAGGCTAAACACGGGGATCGGAGGGAGCGGCCGTGCCCGGCTCTTCCCCCCGCCGCGACCGCGCCGTGTGCCCGTGCCCGCCGTGCCGCGGGGGCGATGCGGGGGTCCCGGGGCTGCATCCCCCGAGGAAAGGGCACCGCGGGGCCCCGAGAGCGGCACCTCAGCGAGGAGCTGCGAGCGGAGCGGGGGCCCTCGGGGCACCCCCGGCCTCCCTCCCCGCGTCCCTCCCCAGGCTGCTGGGGCCGGGCGGGAGCGGCCACGGGCCCGCGGCAGCGGCGCACCTGGGGGACTTCCCGGGCCCCGCGGGGCTGGCGCCGGGCAGGCGGCGGAGCCCGCCACGCCGGGAAGGTGCCGCACCCCGCCCGCGGCCCGGCCCGGCCCGGCCCGGCCCGGCGCCTGTGGCTGCGGTGCTCGGTGTCACGGCCCGCCCGCTCACCGCGGCCCCCGGTTCTGTCGGGCGGGGGCAGCCGGCGGGCCAGGGCACGAGTGCCGCCCTGCAGCCTGCCGGGCCGTCCCGGCAGATCCCGGGCTGCCCCGGCAGCGAAACGAGCGCTGTGCAGGGGAGATCCATCGGCGGGGCCGGGCTCCCCCTGCCAGGTGCCTCACTGTCAGTAGAAAGGGATAAATTATAATTCGAGGGACGAGATTAAAGCCGGCCTGGCCTAGTCTCCTGCTATTATCTGAGAGATGAGAGCCTCTGTCTGGGCTTCCTCCTGCCATCCTTAATGTGGGGACTTGACTTGGGCTCAAGGAAGTCAATGCCTGCACATTGAAGTGATTGTGGGTGTCAACCCAAATATCTGTAATACCTGCTGCGGTTCAGAGGGTGCCAGTGCATTTTCAGGCAGCAGGTGATTAGTTGTAACAATTATTAGTAAGTCTTTTATTTAGGAAAACTTCAGGCCTACATGAGTCCATGCTTGCTTAGTGACTGTTTTTGAGTACTCAAAGATACTAGAGCTGGGTGTAAAGTTTCAAAGGCACAAGGCTGAACAAAGAAATATATAGACAAGAGATGACAAAAGCCATGGAGCTGCCAGCAAATGCTAGAACCACTAATCCCCCCCCCCCCCAAACCAACAACAAAAAAACCAAAACAAAACAGAAAACAGCACCTCCCCCCCCAAAAAAAAAACCAAACCAAACCATGAAAAACCCAAAAAAGCCACCAAAACCCACCACAACTTTGCCAGTAGTGTACTTGCAATGTGAACCAGATTGTCACAGAAAACAAAATGGACTAGTGAAGAACCTTGGCTGCAGCCTGCCACTTTTCACAGTAATTTCCTTGGTGGTGTGCAGCAGGCCATGTTGCTGCAGGGCCAGCCTGCTACCTCCATTTCTGCTCACATGTCTCTGTAGGGGCTTACAGGCTTGGGGAGGGACATGCTGACACGGCAGCAGGGCATTTCACAGCCTCCCGTGCCCTGGGCAGAGCTGGGTCTCTCAGCCCATTGCTTGCCATACAGACCTGGTAATTCTCTTTTGTCACAGCTGTCCAACACAGTGCATAATACTGCAGTTTGCTCCTCTATGTCGTCAGGCTTACACTGTCTTTGTCCTGTGGAAAAAAATGTATGTGGCCATGTGATTAAAGCATGTCTAATCATGAGTTCATCTAAGGAACTGAATGTGGGTTGCACATGTAACCTCATGTCTGGCACTTTCTACCTTTTGAGTGACTAACTTCACAACCTTATTGTTCTGTTGGCTTCGACGTATAGGTGTGAGAAAGATCTTTGTGTAAACCAAAGCAAAACCAAGTCTGACATTTTTATAATGTTGGCTTTTTGTTGTTTTGGTTTTGTTCGGCTTTTATCTTTTTTCTTTTTTTTTTAAGTGAAGGTTGTCCATAGTTTGGTTTAATGCCCTGAAAGCAGAAGTTTGTCTTCTCTTTGAATTCTAGCAGACACAGTACCTAAAAAACCCTCTTCAATTTGAGTTCAAACACAGCCACAGTTTCATGAGAATGGCTTTAAGTCACAGCCCAGTTATCACTTGATCTCTGGCGCCTTCTCTTCCCCAAAAGAGAATTAGAATGCCACTTTTCTGATTACACTCATTTAAGAGATTAGGTTTTGGAACATTAAAGAGATAAACATTTGAATATGCATCTGTCTCCTTATTACCACTTTCAATTGGGTAGGCCTTAATGGTACATTCCATCAGTAAACCATTAACTTCAGTTTAAAACCATAAAGTTTTTGCTATATAAGACAGACTTACATTATTAATTAAGGGCTTAGGAATGTATGAAATCTTCAGTTTACAGATCTACAAACTTTGTGAGATTCTGTCACTGAGAAAACCACAGACCTGATTTGGTTCTCCAAAGTAACACTGGCTTGAACAATCTAGATTTCAATTTTTCAACAAGTTCTTTTGCATTTTCAAATGCTGAATAGTTCTACATTCAGAGTGCTCAGATTCAATACCAGTATACTAGTTTATTCCAGCTCCTTCTGGGCTTCTTTGCATCTTCCTTGGGGAATCCTCCAATGAGCAGAAGTGCTTAGGGGATCATGTATGACATCAGAGTAAGGACAGGGCATATACATTCAGACTTCTGAGCTTGAAGAACATTCCAGATTCATCAAATATACAGGATTTTTAAAAATTTCAGTTGAAGCAGATTCAGAAGGTTACCTTGGCAGACGTCTGTTTTATGAATTTGCTACTGTTACACAAATGGTAAAGTTCTGGGCTATAAATGTACCTGCTCTGTAGTGAGTGATTCCAGAGAAGTCTCAAAGGCACTTTAATGGCCCCCCGCATCATGTAACTTTCAAACATAGCTCCGTGGTAATCAGCTACGTGTGAACACTCATGTTTTACCATCAAGTCATGTATCTCTCAGATGAACTGTAACAAAAGTCAGACAACAGAAAAAAATTCATAGTAGTTTTATTTGAAAGCATCCATGACAGAAAGTAGTTAGATTGGCCGCTTCCAGACAGTCCAAGATCACACACATTTCTTAAACATTTAAAAACTGGAGTTAAGGAAAATTAACCTAGAGTTCGTAATGAAAGCTTCTTTTTTTCTCTCTCTGACTTACCCAGTAAACTGTGTAATTTTTCATAGGCTGCTAGTGAAGAACTGCCCCAAACCACCACATGAAAAGAAACTTAACCAATGTTAATAATATTTTAATAACATTTAATATAAAAAAGAAGTATGCCTCTGGTTATATTTTGCAATGGTTGGTTGTGACACTGAACAGTTATTGTACCAGCTCCACAAAAGTGAGGGCTCCTTACAAGGTTAAAAACCTGAAGATTTTTATCATCTACTGAAGACAGTAGGAAAACCTTATGTTGTCTGTATGGGTATTTTCACAGGCTTTCAGATGACTGAGCAGCTCCTACTCCACTGCTGAATATTCCCACCCCTTGGGGAACACAGATTTGCTCACCATCTATAGTGTCCTTTTTGTGTTGCAAATGTGAAGGGTAGTGTGAGCTGGCTTTGCTTAAGCCAAGCACTGTTGACTACTGGAGGATGAACTGCATCTGTTCATTCTACCAATATTATAAATTAGATACAAATTGTAATAATTATGCTTAATTGCTACTTAATTACTGATTAAAAGAAACGTTTTTATGATTCTTTATTACAATCCCATGCATTTTTTCCCAAGGATGTTTAATCAGGCAGACATTCTGAAGAACAGCCACAAATCATGTTTTAGTGGTAGGATTAGAAAGACAGTGTTGCATACACCATTTTGAATATGAGCATTTGCTTATGACCTAAACTTCAATACATTTTTGTCCAAGCATTGCTGGAAAAATGCAGAGCTTTTCAGAACAAAGATATTTCAGATATCCAGAGCATGCTAGGACCCTAAATTAGCAATGGATTCCCTCCCCCCTCATAGCCCTTTCTTAAGCAGATGAACTTGCAGGCAGCAATGAGGAGGAAAAATAAAAGAACTTTTAAAATATACCTGAGATTTTTTCTCTTAACAGTAAAGTCCTCAGTTCAGTCAATCAAGAGGAAGAGAGGGAGGATTTCTTTTTGTGTTTGGTTGTAGAGTAGGGAAAATAGATGGAGATTCGTCTGCTTGAATCCAAAGAGCCAGGTGAATAATTAATCAAGATCATGTCTAGATAACTGGACAAAGAGCAACAGCAGGATTGACCCTACATTTACAGCTTTGAGAGAACAGCTCATGGATATTAAAATGATTTTGACTGTTCAACAAATGCTAGTTAGGGCCCCATTCTTCTATTTGTATGAATTGACTATCCTTTTAAAAGTCAGCACAGACATGCTGCTAACAACTGCTGATATCGGACCCTGGGTACTTACAATAAAAAAAAAAAAATCCTATTCTGTAGCTAAGAAGTCTATTTAAAATAATTTTCCAAGCATTAGAGAGACCAATTGCTACTAGTGATTTAGAGTGTTGGATTAATTATGCCCATTGCACTGCACAATATAAAGCACTTATGATTACTACATGGACTGTTTTTTCTGAGGGGAGGGTCATGTCAGTTGGAAAGTAAAAAATCATCACCTATTTTCTTATGTCTTTGCTTGTTACAGAGCCCATTGAAGTCAATGGGAGTGTTGCCATTTGTTTGTGTGGGCTTCTCTCAGGTCCTGTGTATGCTGGAGGGGGAAAAGAAGTATGCTTAAAGGGAAGAGAACCAAGAGGGGAGGAGCTAAACAGAGGTGAAGAATAGAGCTCTTTGTCTATTAATTAGGGTTTACATGCCTTGTGGAAAGCAGCGTTCCTCCAACACTGGGTCCCTCTGCCTCACTATTTCAGTTTTACATCTCCCGTGCTAGTTGCTCTTCAGATCAATATGGTGCTCATGTATTATGCACTGAGTAGCACTAACCATAACACTCCACTGCTCTGGTGCATAGGAAAGGAAGGCATTGAATTGATCAAGCTTCTCTAGGGTCAAAAAATGCTTTTTGTTTCTGTAGATGATACCCACTCTCCCTGAAACATAGTGTCCAGCACGGCACCTACATTTATCACAAGAACTTTTCTCTGAGTTTCTCAACAATATCTAATCACTTGTTGCCTATGGAGAAATAAGACATGGTGGAACCATGGAGGTCTCCTAGTGAAGTTTTGCCAACAGCTGAGACTGGAAGGGCTCACTGGACAGTGCTAGTTCATTCCCATGTCCATATTCTCCTGGTTACACCCACTAGAAGACAGTGACAATTGGTTGCAATTAGAGAGGAAAAGTGCCATTGTATTTGACACTAGGCTGGACTCTGGGGATGTTCTGTTGCTGGGTGTGTCTCAAACTGTTGGGTGACCTCGGGTAAGACATTTGGGACTCAGACTTATGATCAGTTTATAACAATTTAACAAGCTATTGTGTCTCAGTTGAACAGCAGTGACTGTCCTTGTGTGCACTTTCACCCAGAGCAAATGGGCTGATGTGACCCAAAGTGTAGTTGTATGAACAAATCAAATCAGTGCAACCAGCTCTGCTGCCATGAGATCGTATCCCTGAGAAGTCAAGTAATCTGGTTTAAAATCTGTGAGGTTTTTGTTTTGTTTTACTTTTTTTTTTTTTTCCCTGGATTGTTTTTAATCTTCACCAGTTCCCCAGTGCATGTCACTGGAGGAATGGAGTTTTTTTTTGGTGGCAATGTTGGGCATACAGTGGCAGTGCTGATTTAACCTGTATTGAAACAGGCCTGGTTACTTTGCCATTACTGCAGAGTAAAAGGACGTGCATGGAACGAGCAGATCAACTGGTGCTTGAAGATATTTCAGTGTTGTTGTGAGTCTGACCTATTAGATCCCAATCAGATCCCAATCAGCAAAGCACCTAAATATCTCTATGAATCACAGTATTTATTCCTCATGTAAAAAGGGAAGAGGTTTTACCTCCCTCTGCTTTCTCTGTCCATGTTGTAAATTGTATAGGGGAAATGTTCGCACTTCATGTTGGTACAGAGTCCAACACAGGGATGGACTGCTCTTATCAGAGGTCTACAAGTAAAAATAAATCACAAGAGAAACAGAGGGAGAGGTGTGCTCACCTGTCAGTGGAGGAAAGCAGAAGGCAACAATCAACCTCTAAATTCATAGGCTTTATTGTCTGCCAATTAGCACTAACCTCAGAGTAGCGATAAAGGTATATCCTGAGCCTCCTTTCACCAGGCAATTTCCCTCAGTAAGATATTTAATTATTATCTGAACTGTTTTATTTATAAAGTGTTTTGGTAGAGATAAATTATCTTAATAGTACAGTAACATGTGAATTACCATTTTACACCACACACTCACACACACACACATACACACACATACACTTCCCATTCTTGGGGAAGTACTTTACAGCAGTTTTGTCTTTTGTTGGTCAGGCAAAATAATGTACATCTCTGTACATAGGACCTACTTAAGAGCATCGAAGAAGGATGAAGTAAAAAAAGAGCTCACAGAGCAGGATAGATATCTGTTACCACAAAGAGGAACTTGCTCCTCAGGACCTGCAAGGTTATGTCTCAGAGGATAAGGATGAAGTCACTGGGTTGTGAAAATAAACCACTTCTTGCAGAAAAGGCTGTATATAAATTTTATTGTATCAGGTTAATTTCATGTCTGTAAGTCTGCTGAATTAATATGTACTAGCTCCAAAGAAATTGTTCTTTGTTTAACTGGTTTGCACTCAAAAACAGAGTATTTACAGTTTGTTCTTAGGTGCTGAGTAATGACGATGATGTGTTGGTTCTCACAATTATGATCACATTTTACTATGACAGTAAATATTAAAGTTTAAAAGAATGTGCAAAGAGTGGGATCGGGATGGGTCACAGTCAAGCTGTCTCCCAAGTCCTCCAACAAGGGTTCACACCAACATATTCCAGGTCTCTGAGATGATTTCTCTTCTAATGTAGTAGCTGCTAGCTAGCAATTAAATTTCTGTCTATAGAAAATGAGTCCAGCTGGCTTTGCTTCCTCTCCCTTGAGAAATTCTTCAAAGTTCTAGGTTCCCACAGCAAGGCTTCCATGGCTTCAAAGGCATAATTTGGCACATGCCCACTGGGCATGCGTTTGTCAAAGTACACACACAAAATTTCACTGTTGAAGATCTGTGCCCCAGGGAAGCTTCCACTCTGAGGTGAAATTACTTCTTTCCAAATGCCATACTTGAACTATGAAAGGATACACCCTTTAACATAATAATAGTGACTTCCAAATGCAAAGACATAGCCTCTGATTTACAGCAAGCATACCCACCGCAGATTAGCTCTTGAGATATCTGAAGGCAAAGTATTATAGCAAGAGCTATTTATCCTAGATTCTGCCTCATTACAAATCATCCTTGTACATTACACTGAAGGAATAATAAAACAACTGCCTATTATCCCTTATGGAGTGGCAGACAGATCAAAACGCTCTCATCTCTTGCTAGTCCTCATTCAGACAACTGTGGCTCTGAAGTCTAACCTGAACAAGCCACACCTTTTTGAGACAGCACAAGTGCTCTTGTTTCTTCCCACAGCACACAACTTTTTATGAGACAGGAATACTGAATGACAAGTCATGCTCCTCCATGTGAGGTTTGTTCCTCATACCCACTCAAGCAGCCTGTCTAATGGCTCTCTTTTCTGAGAGCTCTTGTTGGATCTCCTATTCTCATGAGCTTGGTCCATTTGACAGTGTCTGTTTTGACACACCCAAGAAAGGTTATACAAGTAACCATAGATGCCCTTGAGAAAGATTTTGAACTATATAATGGCCCAGTACACAAAAACTTGTGTGGGCCTTGTCTGTTACTGTCCCAAAGTAGTGTGTCCAGACTGACTAGCTAGGTTCCAACTTCAGTCAATGGAAAAAGACATCCTCTACTATTTTTGAGAGATATCTAACTTTAAATTCTCTGTTAGGGTGTGTGACAGGTTTCTGGAAGCAGACATCTACCTCCACAACCAAAAAGAAGGTACAGAAAACTGCTTTATCCTAAATGACAAATTCTTAGCTAAATCTAAGGAGATAGATATCATCCAAGTGGATGAAACAATTCCCAGAGGGAAAGGTATGTAAAAATTTAAAATGTAACTGGATGTTTGCCATTCTAAAAATTTTGTTCTGTGCCTAATTTGTGAAGGATCAGAATATCTTCCAATCAGACAAATTTTGTTTCTCAGTTTCTTAGCTATGGAAGTGCAGTATGGTTTTAGTGCTAGGGATCAACTCTCTTTAGGAGGGTGATGTGTACTGCTTGGTGCCACTGAAGAACAGAGAAGGTACACTTCAAGTTACAGCAGAGGTGATTTCTGTGCTTGTCTCTCCAACTGATTTTCATCCCCTCTGATGGCTTCAGCAGGAAGGCTGGTGCAGATAGGGTTGAAAACAGCAAAATGGTAGATCCCTCTCTGCTGTTTTATGTACCATTTGGTACATAACATCTGGTCTCATTGATTATTTCAGGGGAAGGAGTGGATGGAACCTTAAGCACCTAATTAGGACTTAGCTGCCTAAGCCAGCTTTGAAGCTGAAGCACCTATACAGTAAGCCTCTGTTCTCACAGAGGAGCACTGCCCTGGATCTTGCTTCCCACTTTTGTCTCACTGAACATGAACATCTCAGCCTGAAGAGCAATAGCATCTTCTCAGTCTAGGTTTTGAAGGCTTGTTTAAGCTTTGGGGGAGCTTCTTTTAATGAAAAATGGAGTGCCAGTGCTTCTATCCATTAAAGCATTTTGTATTTACAATAATTTCTGTACATATGACTTTTAATGTATTACAAGAAGATTTAATTCATTGTAACATCCTTAGCTTTCTCAGTACACTATAGGTTTGTCTGTAGTCTTTCCTTTAGTCTGCTTTATTATCTATAATATTTCTTCCTTTGACATAGATGGTCACACATCAGAGCTTGTTCTGGTTAGGAAGCTGAACCATTAATGGAGTCAGGCCCTTTCTTGGCTTCAGTTCCACCTCTTTACAAAGAACATGCTAGCTTCCCTTTCACAGCCTGAAGATGCAATGAAACCACCAAAGACAGTGTCTTTGCTTACAGCATCACATTTTTTCTGTGTTCAGTATCCCCAGTAAGTTCTCTCTTTAGGCTTTATGCCCAGATAATTTCCTTTTAGCTGCTGTGTTTAGAGCTTATTTCTCCTTCTGTTTCAACTACCTTGTTTTCTTAAATATGCATACACACAAATACACCCTTACCCAAAGCAATAACCATCAGTACCATCTGCCTACATTATTCAAGATTTAGGGTGTACTTTTGCCTTGTCTCAGAAACCTGTATTACCTCATCAAAGAACTACTTGGCTCTGTTATCTCAGATGAAGGGTGGTGGTTACTTCCATCAGCTTCAATGCCTCTTCTCCCAGTCTGGAACAATAGTGCATCATGTTCACCCCGTCTTTGCCCTTACAGGATTTTCTACTTGCTTATCTTTCATTTATCTCTGTATTTCTTTATTTGGCACTAAAATACAGAATGGACGTGCTGGGACTAAATTCCCCTCTTACTGACAGTTCTACTATCTTCTATCTTCACAGATAATAGATAGTGGAAATACTTTTGATGTACATCCATAAATGACAGAAGAGATAGAGCTTTATTTTCTTCATTTCTTTTGTCAAGTCCTGCTAGGGTTTTTGTTTGTTTGTTTGTCTTTTTTATTTCTCTGATACCTCAGGGTTTTTTTTTAGCTGGCTTTTAAAGAGAGCTTGTAACTTTAAGCAACACTAAAGGGTAAGGTTATCTATGGACTGCAAGGAAATTACATCTAAATTAAGAGAATAGAGGTTAAAGCCAGTTTTTTTGTCTATCAAACAACCATTTCTGGAATTAGGAAAATAATGCTCTTACAGTTAGGAAGCTATTAGCTGTTAAAGCTTTTAGATGTTCCCCTTGTCAAACAACATCTGATGGCCGAAAGCCATGCTGACAGGGATTCACTTATGTCATAGGCTTTCTTTGGAGAGAAATACAAAGAAACATATGGGTCATTATGACCCACCCCTTCATTACCACTGTGGAAATGCAGGTTTTTTACAACAGAATAACATCTCTGCAATACCTTGGTTGTCAAAAACCACAATTATAGTCATTGTTTATGCATTAGGGAAACCTCATCCTAAATCTGGCACCATATGGGGGTGAAAAGAGCAGCTGCTGACATTTCAGGATAATCATTATGATGTAGATGCAGATATGACTCAGCATGATGAGCCTGACAACAAGAACAGGAAAAAAAAGCAAAGCAGCATAGGCAGGTTTCAAATGTCCCTTCAAGGCACCAACCCAAATGCATTTCTAAGGGGAGAGGTTTTCAACATGCATCAAGTGGGACAGCTCCTTAGGAACTCCACATGGAAAGCCTGAGCAGGGCTCCAAGCCAACATAGCCAAAAGGGTTGTTGATATTTATGTGTGTTGTAATCCAAGGGAGAAAAATAATTATTAACTGCCCAGAAAGAGTTTTGGAACATTGTTTTTTTCCCCTTATTTTTGTGAACAATGAAACCATGCCAAGCAAAACTATGCAAACAGCCCCACCTCCCTGTTTTCAACCCCTCTTAGAAGCACTAGCTCATCACTTTCCAGTCACTTTGGAGTTCAACTGATTCCCTTTTAGCAGAAAATAACAGAGATACTTGGCTTCTTCTATGCAGCCCCACTGGTATTATTCAGTGTCCCTGAATTCTTTCACCAGGCCACTACCTTCTCCACATTCAATCTACTTATTCTCTTGCTATGATGCCTGCAGAAAACGTCACTGCTGTTGACCTTCTGAATGTTTTACTTCCTGGGTATTTTTTAGCCCTTCTGTTCTTGGTGTGTTATTTCCCAAGGCAGGGATGCTCTTTCTCTGCATGCATCTGAAATATGGATGTCATGGAAGAAACATTGTGACAGAAAAGCACTACACACAACTTCAGGACAATGCTAGACTGTTGATATGTATAGCCAAAGACTTGTTCTGGTACATTAGATCGGGCAACAAATAATAGTTGTGTTCACTCCATAAATATGTATTCCATGTTTCTTGTGTCAATATCTTTTGGTTTGGAAGATTGTGTAATTTTTAAGGAAGAAATATATGCTCTAACTTCTAACTCAACGAGAGGCATATCCATTAGAAAATTAAAATGCAAGTCCTTTCTTCAGAAAATGCTTGTTTTGATAACAGATGAGGAGTTCAAGTTGTGCCTGTAAGAAGGCTGAGATTCACTCATACTTTTGTCACAGGGCTTTTCACATCACCTGTTCATCATGTGGTGGGGATGTGCCCGAGTTAGGATGGATGTAGTTTCTGGTTTGTAATGGTGTAGAGCTCAGAGGGCCTTGGGCAAAAGCAGTGCTAAGACCAAGCTTCTGGCCACTTTTTTGTCAATTTAACAGCTTGCAATTAATCTTTTCCCTCTGACTGAAGGCCTCAGTAAAGGACAGGATAGCAAAATATAGCTATTGGTTAGATAAGCTATTCTGGCCTTTGGAAGCTGGCCTGGAGGCTATAGGTTGATCATCTGTCTTTTATTTAAGGAAATCTACAAGAAAACAAAAAGCAACCACACATACCAAACCCCCCCAAACATGAAAAAACCCGAACAAATAAAAAACCTCATACAGAACCAGAAAGTCATATATAGAAGCAATAGAATAATAATCTGGGCCCCCCAGCTGATTTGTAGGTACTTTTTCAAAACATTGCAGGGAATTTAGATTTTTCACAACCTGTCCTGTACAGCTTTAAAAGAAAGTCTGTGCTGTTTTGGTTATTTCTGTTCTAATATTCTGCTTCTAATATTATGTAAAATTCTCAGATACACATTAGCAGAATGAATCTCCAAATTTATGCCATTCCAATTTGAAAAGATACTGTTTACCAACTAATAAATATATTTCAATATTTTTTATGCCTACTTTTTGATGTGTAGGAGGGAAATGAAGCTAAAGAGTCCATGACCTGTGCTCTTACAGTAGACAACTGAATATTTATGTGTTTATAATGGATACATGTTTAAGGTTCAGCATTGCTATCTGTACCTATTATTACTGTTGTGTTAACATCATTATTAGTTTGCACTGTGGTAGGCATCCCCCTAAAGATCAAAGTCCCTTTGTATTATGCTCTGCATGAAGAAAATGAGAGGCCCTGCTCCCATGGTAATCACCTCTGCTCATGCTTCAGCTGCACAAATGTTATACTTGTAAAGTAGCTTCTGAATGTATAGTCCTGAACATCAGGGGTGGAAACCACATACCAGATGAACTACCTCTGTCACACTGTTCTCCCAGTTCTTCAGAGAATATGGCTATGGCTACATCTTTACAGATACATGGCTACATCTGGTTTCGTACAATTTGACTTGTTTATATACTCTATTCATCGCTCTGTCAATGACTCTTTAATGATTTGGTCAATTTGTCTGATGTATTCTCGCACAACATTGAGATCTTTTCTCTATAATGTCTAAGTGTCATGTGACTTGATTTTTTTGAGCATTCCCTGGAGTTCAGGACAAGGAATGTGGTTGTCTGATTAGTGTTGAATATTTAGAAGTGTGTGAATATGGAGAGTTTTCATATGTTTCTCCAACGAGCAGGTATTTTGCTGTTCTTTTGGGAACCTGCTCTCCCATGGTGCTAACAGTTTTGGTGCATAATTGCAGCAAATGTAATTTTCCTTGCAGGGAAGAAATATGTGATTCTAATTTAATATGGACCATGTAGATAATTCTTCTCTTTTTATTATTGGAAACCAAATATATTTCCTTTACTTTAGAATGACATCCATTGTGCAGTCAAATTACTGCTGCTTAGTGGGAAGGCCATTTAGAGGAAGCTGTGCCTTACCTGTAGAACTGTTACTCAGGACAGAAACATTTATGACTGAGGTGTCAAGTATGACTGCTGAGTTTTGTTGTCTGCTCATGAGTTTTGTAGCTTTATATTTTTCTTTTGCATTAGTGTGATCTGGTATAAAGAATGGTGAAAATTACATGTTGGTTAAAACCCTTATATATTTATATCACAGGCAGGACCTTGCATTGTTCCTGGACAACATGTTTTGTCTGACCAGTGAAACTGATGTGAATAACTCATAAGATTTTTTGCTCACCTTCAGCAACACCTTCTAAACAGTTGCAATATCTCAGCTAAAGTTTCATTCTCAACAAACTGTTGTCTCTATATCCTACAGTGTGTTTGTGGCAGCCCTGGTTAGAAAAGACAGCTGCTTTTCCAGCTGTGATGTTGAAATCCTGATTTAGATGCCAAAGTAGAAAAAGTTGTTTTTTAAAAACAACAATGGTAGCAAAAACTGTCCTTCTAACAAATGTATGGTATTATTCCTCAATTCATTTTTAAGACATTTTGTTTCACTTCCCACTTAACAGTATACAGAAGGAAACAATAAAACTTGCATCACAGATCTGAAGAGTAGCTCTTGGGATGGTCTAGAGGAAAATAGGGAGCATGAGGCTAAGCCAAGAACATGTGTGGAGACTTGGCACCATGAAAATACTCCAAATTCCTCCTCCGATCCCCTCTGCTTTTTGTATGCACATTCTAGGCAATGTGACAATGTGTTTTCTTACTGGGTACATCACTGCTGGAGACAGGATGTCCTCTGGGGCTCCTCCAATAGGAGGATGATTTGTTGGTTTAGCAATCATTAACTCATCCCTATTTTTTTAACGCAAATTAAAGCTGGCAGCAGAGTAACCTCATGCTGCTCAGTGGCAGCTCCTTGGCAGCTCCATATTCTCCCTGGTTAGGTCCCCTATGCCAACCAAGCCATGGACTTCAGGAATTGTTTGGAGTGCTTCAGCTGGCTTGCAATCAGACATGTTCCCAGATCTCTACTGGCAGGTAACTGAAAGGCCTCTCAGAAAACATCTAGGATTTTCATTAAAACCACAAATGCATGTATTAGCAAAGTTATTTACAACTGGAAGGAAGGAGATGGACACTCTGTACAAGTATCTAATTATCTAGTAAAAGAAGAATTTTAGGTTACCAAGCAGTTAGAACTAGGGTATTTAGGTACATGCAAATAATTTTGGGTTAGGTTGAGGTCAGCAGTCTCCACTGATTTCTAAGGCATTGATGGGAAGGTATCTGTAACATTCAAAAGGCTGCTGACAACATCAATCAAAACCTATTATGTGACATGTTATTTACTTGGAGATCTGCTGTATTAAGATGCCATGTGGTTGGAATCAGATAATTCTAATTGTTATCACATGTAATTGTCAGCCACATAATCGTGTCTTACCGATCTTTAACAGTGTTTGTTTTTCAGACTTCTTTCCTGGGGCCCGAGCTCTTTGTGGATTATTTCAGTTGTCTTTTTAGTATCAAAAGGAAAATTAAAGTTTTCAGAGACCCTGACATCACAGTGATCCTACATCTAAACAATGGACTGTCTGATGTTAAACCAACATTATAATCTGAATTTCCCAAAAATTTCAGAGCTCATTATAAAATGCTCTTTGGCTGTAAAAGCAGCAATGGAGCTTTTTGTTCTAATCATGCAAAAGCAAACAGACAGATTCTGCTTTTACTCACATTGTTTTGAATGGATTTAATCTCTGTTTTCACTAATGTCACTGGCCTAGCAAATTTCTGGAAGATATAACATTACAAAATGGAAGAAGGAAGCATACCAACAGCTATCAATTGTTATTTGATAGAAGCACAAGTATCTGAAGATATATTATGATCCTAATTATGTTAAAAATAGCACTGGAGCACTCATTTTGAATCATATATGGTGGCAGTATTTTCCTGATTAATCTACTAAGGTCTGAGAAACAGATGAATTCCATTTCTTCACTGTATTTTACCTCATTTTGTATCTAAAAATAAGGGCTGGTCACTGCAGCAACTTGCAATGCTGCAAGACAAGCTGTATTTTACACTGTACTAAACTTTCAAAACTGTACTAAAATGTTTGATAAACCTTTATTTCATGATATCTCTTAAGATTAAACAATTATAATCCATGTCTTTAGAAGACAGTTCTTACTAAACAATTTTCTTAATGAGACATACTACAGGTAGATGAGAAAATGTTTGGTCTGGTAAATTTACTTATATTTATACTCATAAAATATGATCAATTTGCTTAGATATTTTTACACTATCTCCACTATGTCTTCTTATGTTAAATAAAAAAAAAAAAATAGTTTTGGCCAAAGCATATGTTGCTCTTGGCCTTAAGAACTCATACAATGTATCTGGTAATTTTTTTTCCATCTTATAATCACCTTTATTGTTGGAAAGGTACCTTGCTTTTAATCTGTCTGGCTTAAGTTTCCAGCCCTTGGTGCTCCTGCTAGAGGGAGGAGTTCTTTTCAGTATTTCCCTGCTGTGAATCTCTCCTATGAACAACTAACATCTTCCCATTTTCCTCCTGATAAAATCAACATGGAATTATTCATTTTATAGTTTGATTTTTGTTTACTGTGAGGAGTTCTTCTTTGAATAACTTTGTGGTTCTCTCCTTTACCATTCCTGGTTTTTGTTGACTGCCCAGTTTTCATCATTGCATACCATCCTGCCAAACTCATGTCATTAAGAGAGTGTATTTAGGGATATGTTTACAAGGCCAGTGGTGAAGTTATTGAAGAATGTGAAGCCTTGTACAGAATTCAAAGGAGCATTGGGAACATCCATTCAACTGCAAATTCCAGTTGATGCCTCTTTTTTTGAGATCTGTCAGTTAATTTGATTTGTGTTGTATTGCTGTTATAAAATACTTGACTCATGATAGTGTGTCAGTTCCTGTGGATATGAATTTAAACCTTTCTCCTTGTTCCTTCTGCACTACTGTACTAGCAAAGTGCCTTCCATGTGGAATAACTATCACTAAAGGAGTCCCATTGAAGAGACTCCATAGACTTGACCTGGCACTTTCTCTACATCAGGATTTAACAGCAAATGCTTTATTTGGCTATTAAGCATGCTTTTTTACTGGTGGAATATCTACTTAACTAAGTCGATATTGGTGAAGAATTTGATGGTGTAAATGCTTAACTGCAAATATCCATTGTGAATTACCATCCAGTCTTCACTTTGATTTGTGCTGAATATTATAGTATATATCCAGAAAGCAGAAAAAGCCATTAATGACATGCACACAAAGACAGTATTACATTTGAAATTGTGACTCTGAAATTCAAAGCATGATGATTTTAGTGTCTAATGCTAAAAGCTGATCCATTGTAAGCACTAAAACAAGCATATGCACTATTGAAATCAGGAATCTGTGTTGTTGGTATTCTTCAAGTCACATAATTGAATGAGACGTGCGCAACCAATTTAGCTATAATGCAATGACAGAGAAATTAGCTTCTACAAGCTCTGACTATTCAGTATGTTTAATGTACCTAGGGCCCCAAAATATATGTATTTATTACCAAATCCTGTGGATAAACAGAAGTAAATCGCCCTGAGAAAACCTGCTGCTAACAGCATTCTGTAGTTGGCATTTGTTAAATTGTTTTCAATGCAACTACTGTGGAGCATTTGTACCTAAAGTCTGAAAGACATTAAATATGAGACTAAGTAATGTCCTATAGCTAATATACATTAATAATAACAGCATGTATAACATAAACATGCCTAAGCAATTAGTATAACTGTGCAAAAGGAACTGAGAGGAGTTAGATGCTCTCAAGGCAAAAGTCTGTCTATCTCCATGACCTTGCTATGGCCATTACAGGTTTTCTGACCTCCAGCTTCTGCAGAGGTAAGGAATCATTATGGTATCTTCATTTCATTTGCATCAGATTTGATTGTTGTGGTTTGAGTTTTTTTCAAAATGTGTGTCTCTGGCACCTCCTCTCCAGCTAATTGTCTGCAGAAGACACTTGACTTCATCAAAAATGCCAGGGTAAATTAAGACAAAGTCTACCAAAACATCGTGGTTTAGCTTAAAAGGAATTTCAGTTGTGGACAAACATATTAATTCTGCCTAAAAATAAATTATTTTTTTACTGCAGCAACCTTAAAAGTGACCATCAACAGATTAAATGACTCCTGAATTCTAAAGGGAATTAATGGTTTCAACTTAAAAATACAGAGATATTGTTGCAATAAACTGGAGTAATGACTGCACATCGCAGGATGGCTCTTGATAATTTTCTTCCAGATCACTGTTATGAAAGGGGATTCCTAAAACAGAAACATTTCCATCTCCCTCAAGCAGTAATTAAAAAAACCCAGCAAACCAAGCAAGCAGTTGGCTGAATTCAGTGTTCACATACATGTGCAATTTCCCGTTTGCAATCAATGAGTAACTTCTGCATACACCCCAGGGCAAAGTTTGGCTCATCATAGTAACACTAACATTAATTTAGGATGATTAATGATCAAGTCAGTAGCTGTGTAGTATTTGTGACTTCTATCCTAACACTGCTTAACTTTATATTATTTTTTAATTTACAGCTGCCGTGGAAAATGACCAGAAATCTACTATCTGAGAAAACCCATCCATCATCTTCAGGCAATCTTCCAATCTGTTAACTTTAGCTGCTACTAATAAGTGTCTCAGTCCAGGAAAAGCAATTATTACGATGTTTCACAGAACAGCTTCCAGATAACATATGATGTAAACTGCTCTTGGGGAACAATTCTTCTAAGGAAAGTAGTGGTTTTTTTTTTTTTTAATTTTTTTTTTTCCTTCAGTAAGCAACTTTACCAATGCAAGTGTGATAAAAACAGAGGTAAAGAGGAAGAGCTGTTGGAAATTGGTTTTGACCATAGCTACTGCACCCATTTACACCGCTCAAAGACTTGAATCACAATGCTTTATAAAGCCCTTGTCATGGGTGTGATCAGTGTGCAGACTCTGCCAGTAAGGCTGAGAGACCTTACATGTGACTGAGATATGGTCAGTAATGTGTTACATCACATAGAGCCAAACCAGGCAACCTGGTTGGACTGCAGGTTCACATCCTGAGAGTGATATCTCATCTACTATCTAACATACGTAACCAGTAATGCAGAACAAGCCAAGCTCTGTGTGTTGGCATCTTATTTTGATTCTTGCTGTTTTGAGGTCCTTAATGAACGTGCAGCACCATAGCAGGCTGCTGCCTGCAGTCAGTACCCTGCTCAGTGCTCACACCTGGCAGTCACTTGCATTTCTCTGTCCTCAGTCTCCAGAGCGCATGGGAAGGCTGCTCTGGCAGGGGGAGGTGCCACTGGAGGCATCATGGTGATGGTGGAGGAGAGATGGAGGCCTCTCCAAGGTAATCATGGACTGTTAGGTGGCTTAGTAGAATATCCTGATGGAGGATGAACCCACCTGAGCTCCCAGTGTAGAGAGCTTCCTATTAGAAAAGGGGAAACCAAAGCAGGACAGTGTCAAAAGAGCAGTACATGGTTTATTTATGACTACCTTCACTGTAGCCTGATTTCTGTAATGAGGCACCTCTGTCAAGGGATTGATGAGGAAATGTGGATAATTCCCATGGGACAAAAAACATACATTGTGGCAAAGTCTACTTTCAGATCCTAGAGCCAATACATTTAGGATCAGTCAGATAATAATAGGGTGGCATCTCACCAAGCCTCTCTGATTAGTTTTGGGGGCTGCTTAATGTCACACAACTTTTTAGAAAGTTACTCATGACTAATACCTGGCTGTTCTTCACATGTCCCTGTAAGCAGATGTTACCTTGTGACTAACTTTCTGTCTGCCCTTGCTAGACTCCTTGATCTTGAAGGCTAACAACATTTAGCATGATTCCATGATTCCAGACACTCATCTACCTCATCAGACTGAATGACTTGTCTTTTCAATTCCACTTCCCTAGTGTATTATAGATTCTCTTGGCATGTTTAGATTTCTGGTTGGAGACTTGCTTTCTGATCCCCAAAGAATTACATGCTAAAAGGAAAGCATCATCTGCATTCCTCCCAAAAATTTCAGATTAGTGTGCTAGATCTTTCTGTGTAATATGTAATCCAAACCTAGATACCCATTTACTGACCAAAGGTCTGGTCTTGAGTTCCATCACTAAGCTGTTTGCCTTTAATTGTCAAAGACTGATAGATGCCAGCAAACAATTTGATTTTGACGTCTAACAAAAGGGTAAGATACATTGCTGAAAAGTCAACAGTTGGTGTTTGGGAGTTTTTGGGAGTTCTTGGCCCCTTGGACACCCTGCCAATAAGTGCCTGGAAAGTCTGATTTTGCCATAAGGCATGAAAGTTGATCAGAATTTGGAAAGTCTACATTCTTCGTGCAGTTCATAAGTGGTTTAAAGTATTCACCAGTTCAGTTGTGTACTTTGTTCTCCTCGGCAGTAGTTCTATGTAGTGGGATGGAAAGTGTTAAAATTACTTTCCCTAGGATAGGACATATTGAGAACTTCTGTCTTGTCCAATTTTTTTTTTGCCTCATGTGAACAGTTTTGGGCATCAATGATGTAACGTATTAAAATATGATCATGAAATTGTGATCAGGAAGCATTTAACGGTACCTGCTTGATTCCTGACAGCATTATGCTGTCAATAATGATGAAAAAGGTAAAAATAAAAATGATGTTTCCAATTTGGCAGATGCTCTGTAGCATTAACAGGGATTCCAACAATTTCAAGAAATTCTTATATGCCTAGTGAACTGAAAAAGTGCTGCTTCTTTCTGTATATTATAGGAGAAGATTCTTTTAAAAAAATGTAAATTAAGTTATCAAATCTAAAATCATTCTTTGCCATCAGTTTGAAACCAGAAATTGTCACTTCTTTCCTAGAGACATCCATTTTCATTGAGAATGACTCTGGCCTTTCTGGTATTACTCTGTTATGTTATTTCTCAGCAATGTTCTCAGCCTGTACAGTACAAACCATTAATGAATATATTTTTTCCATGCAGATATTCATCTTCTTGTATATAACAGTCTTGTTCCCTAAATCTTTTAGCCCCATCACTCAGTTTATATGCACAACAGGTCTTTGACAGGTCTGTATTTCTTCCTAAAGCAGAAAGTCAAGAGGAAATAAAAATGAATTCTTATGCCTGAGTATTTGAAAATTACTCTGGTCTAGATGTCACTAAGGCACAAATGTCACAGTACATATTTAAAAAGAAATCACCAGATGCAGAATACAACATTCCAGACACACCAGATTGTATTCCAATTCATACAAGCCTTTTGTCTGAGTAATTTACTCTCCTGAGAGTTAAGGGAAATGGGGTGACAATTTTTCAGTTTTGTATTTTTCAACTTATTGAGGTCCCCAAATTCATATTTCTTTACTCTCTTCTTTTGTACTCACTGTGTTGGTCAGAAAACATGTGTGAATGAAAATAGATCTGAAATCTGCATTGCTTTTGGGGCTTGGTTCAAACGGGATTAGCAGCCATAGAAGGATCTCACCAAAGGTTTCCATGACTTCCAGTTACATCATTAATGAAAACCTTTTGAACATTTTGGTCTTCTGCCTTTCATATGAAGAGAAAAGCAATCCTGCATTTGAAAAACATTTTGATATTGCCAGGGATGTAGACATTACTCACTGTTATACCTCTTTACAAAGAGTAAGAAATAAAATACCATTTAACAGAAAGACCATGCTCTATTGTATTTACAACAATGGAAACTGGAATATAACATTTTAAAAATCAAGCCACAGATTAAGTTTTGATTGCAGTATTTCTTATACTGAAAATAAGAATAAGAAAGCAATTAAGAATTCACAGTCATGCTCTCACACAAACACCTTCCATGGTGAGCCTGTTTATGCAACTGAGGATGCCATACAATTGCTTTTATTACCTTCTTATAAAACAGCCTGTATAAAACACTTTTTTTTGATTGTTTCTTTGTGTATTGTTGAGCGTGTTTGCATTCTAAAGGGCTTTGCCTCATTAAAGCAATTACCATAAACTTGCTGTAGTTTGGTTTTTTTTCCCCTTCTCCCTCTGAGCACTAGAAATATCCATAAAGAGCTCTTGCCCAGCCAGGATGTTCTGTGTCTCCCAAGGCTAGCAGTGGGAAGCTTCATTCTGAGGACAAAAAAAATGTGCAGAGATTTTCTTAAGCTGGAGCATCAAAACAGCAGTGAGCCTGGGCAGGAAGGGGGTGAATGGGGTTGAGCTCTGCCAGCTCTAGCAGGGCTCCTGACCTCTCTCTTTTTGTCACAAGCACAAGAAGACTGAAGACTTTCAAATAGCAGTTTTGCCATGTGAGGGGAGGAAATAAAGGAAAGGTGAATGGGTTTGTTGTAGAGTAAAATTTTGATTGATTCTCTTACAGCTTTTGTTGTTTTCAAGGGGACAGGGCCATTTTTCACCTGCCCATGATAGTCCCTACCCTCTGCATGAAGTTAGTCCGATGGGAAGGGACCTCCAGTTTCCCTCTTAAGACCTCAAGTACAACTGCTCAGCTGGTGAGATGCAAGATATGTATAACTCCTGTCAAAGACTTTAGCAATTTGTTTCCTACCAGTGGTGAGGGATGGAGAGAGAGAACTCTCTAGGGTTGCACCTGGGTGAGCACAAATACAAGTTGACCGAAAGCATGGTGAAAACAAAGGCAGAGCTTATCCTATGGAAATACTGATGAAATAGTCTAGAAATAATTTTCCTTGAATCAGCTTAACAAAAAATTCTTAGAAAAATCAAGACTCAAGGGTAGAGGAGCCTGCTGAAGATCTACAGGTAAAGGTGACAGGGAACACAGATGTCTGGATGGTTTTTGAAATAAAATTCTCAAATCAGAAAACACTGATTTGTCCAACTCAGAACTTTCAAAGGGAAGATGGTTATAAGTTCAATGAGTTTCTGGTCCAAGTAAAAGACTTTCATTTGCTGTCTCAGGGGCAGCCAGAACTCTCTGGATAGGATATTCAGATTCAAAACAGTAGACCACACATAGGACCATAATCTCTTTGAGATGACCCAGGGACATGGAAGTCAGCACCTCACAGTCTGGGTGGGTTCTGGGCTGCAGTCTGCTTCAAAATGACAGCTTCTCCTGTTGGAGATATTCCAGTTTGCATAGATGCCAAGGCTTTCGTTAGGCAAGAGAGTGAAAAAGCCTGAGTTGGCAGTCCAGGAATTACATTACCATGCTGAGAGGAGCAGATGGAAGTCCAGGTCTCTTCCCAGGCTGACATGTCATTACTTGTGTATAGTGAAACTGCTTCAGCCAGGGAAATGAGCAAAAGCATCCCGCCCTCCTCCAGCACACTGAGCTCATCCTGTACTTCCACAGATTTTATTGGTTTTTTCCATATAGAAATATTTTTTATCCAGTTCTTCAATGGCTTTAGTGAGAGTCTTAATCTCTGGCTATTGACTGCTCAGAGCAGGCCCTATTTGAAAGGACTTAGTAGCATCTTGAAGTAGAACAGCAGCAAGACCATCTTGAAATTGTGAGATCTTTCACTCTGCAGGGAAACCATTTTTCCTACCTAGTTCCATTAAGGGACAGTTCAATGAAAAATAAAGAAGATTTTAAGACAGAAAAGTATATAGCACTATAGCACTCAATAAAGGGGCCCTTTATTTTCAAGAGCCCACAGAAGTAACTAACACGAGTCTCTTGATAGCTATGGAAATCCTAAACAGAGTGCAGGGAGAAGAAAGGCAGGCCTGCAGTGTGCTCAGTGACAGCCCCAGGGGAGGAAAGCCATGACAGTTTCTGCAGTCAAAAAACATGCAGTGCCATACCCACAGAGGTTCTTCCTTTCAGATTGCAAATTGAGACAGTTGGAGATGCTAGGGCTTATTTCTCACCATTCCATAGTCTCTTCAGTCCTTCACTTCTATATAAAGGAGTTATAAAGGCTCAGTGGTGCAAGCGGTTTCCTGACCGCACTGGCTGTTCTGTCCACCGTGGTGCTGTGATGAATACATGAGAGACAGGGTCACATCAAAACCTGATGAGCCTTGACAGGAAGCCAATAGAGAACCATCTGTATATGAATGTAAGAAAAATAAATTTAATCCTGCTTTCCTGCTTCACACAAACTCCCATTTAACTGAAATATTACCATACCACATGGTCTTGGATCACCCCAAACAGTAGACTAACTCTGCTTGCCTAGTCCAGTGGTGATTGCAAAGGGTTAGTCCAGAAATCTATAATCTCTCTCCTTTCCTGGTGAGTAGTTGCTGGTGCTATTGCCTGTAAACCCTGTGAGGTGTTGAACACCTACCTTTCAGCATCTGACTCCAAATCTCTATTCTTTGAAGAAACCCAAACCAGAAACCCATGAATAGTTCCTTTCTTTATGATCATATAACTCCTTACACAACAGAATTCCCTCCAAGTACCCACACCAGTTCTGAGCATTCCTTAACATTTTTCTCTATTGCAGTTATATTACTTCAATGCAAATTGTTCAAAACATCTGCATTGTTATCAGAGCTGCTGTGATTTTATGTGTAAGCAGCAATAAGTGTGTTCTGCAGCTTTAAAAGTACTCATGCCAGCCTTGCTTCTTCTTATCTTGACACCATCGCACTGCTTCAGTACATCTAACTCTAAAGAAGTGGCTTGTATTTATTTGTTGGTTGTCTCGAACATTTTGGAAGCTGCCAGTGACTTTCCTAATTCAATAATGCTGCTACTACAGCATTAATCATTCATCAAATCCTGAAAGCAAAAGTGGAGTGATTTAAGAACAAAAGGATTTAAAGAAAAATAAACACATGACCCACTGTGGCTGCTTTGGGGAAAGTAGCAATATATGCATGGCAAAGGCAGTAATGAATAGCATCTGCTTTATCTGTGGAAGAGCAAACAGTGTAGACATTGATCATTTCTCAAAAAGAGTGGCTTTGACCAAAAACATGGAGGAAAGCCATCCAGAAGCTATTTTGTGCAAATGAAGTGCAGATTTGTGTATATGAGTCGATACACCATTTGCTGTTTCCTTTCATTAAAACCACAACATTAGCACTGGAAAATTATTATAATGGTTACAGTCAAAGCCACTGCAATGCTCAATTCTCAGAGAACTCAGCGACAGAAGTGGAGGAAAAAAATCCTTCCGATTTCAAAGAACTGTGCTTTAATGTAGTGAAGCCCTAGTGGAAGTGGCTCAGGTATCTTATCTTTTCATGCTCTTACCAGCTTATTGTGTAACTCATTCATTGCATCCTCAGGGCCAGAAACGGCACAATGGGATTTCTCAAAGCACCCTATTACCACCTCAGTTTCCTCATTGTATTGAAGCCAAATCCTGCTCCTTTCAGGATGATGTACAGTGGGCCAAAGTACTTCATGATGTGCCTTGGCTGGCTTTCTCTTGAGGGTTATTTTAGCTCCCAACCTCCTAGAGGCAGAGTTCTGCAACCCTCCCAGCAGCTACACTGGCCTGGAGTCTGACCAGAGCTCTTGTTCCATGCCCCTATCCGTAGACAAGCAGAAGAAGGCATGTGAGTTGTGCAAACTAATGCTAGAGGGAATGTGTTTGCTTAACATTCTAACATATTCATACATGAAGGGCTTCTGCACAGGCATAAGCATTTGCAATGGCTGTGCATGATTTGGTGGTTGTGAGGGGATTGCTCTGCTGAGATGCTCGCAGGAGGAGGGATGTAGGGTAGTGCCCCATGTACCCCACGACAGTGACACCCAGCCTTAGAGCAGCTGACTAAGGAGCTCCTTTTTTTCCTTATTCAGTGTTGCCTTGTTGCTCACTTTCGTGCTATGAGGCAGCTCCTCCCAAGATTGCACAAGCTTTCTGTGTTGGGCCAGACATTTCCTCTTAACAAAACCAGGAGCAAACCTCCACTTGCCTCCATGGCAATGGACCTGGAGCCCAGGCTTCACTGTGCCTACAGCAGTCCAGTGAAATCCTCCTCAAATTGCCCTTACAAGCCATTCCTTTCCTGGAAGTGCTCCAAACCATATCCTGCTTGCCTCTTAAAAACAAAGCAAACCCTCTACCCAAGCCAACATAATCCTTGTTATCTGGAGCAGCAACTGCAGTACAGAATCTCCTCATAACAGGGAACTTTTCACACACACAAACCTTTCATGATACTTTCAAAACTGCAGTGTCAGAAGACTATTAGCCAGTTTGTTACTCAGGTTATGCACCTCTTCCCTCTTAAGATGACTATAAAGGCAAAAGGGCAAGTGAAATTTCTTGGCATCATTTTTAGACCTAAGTTGGGTGAATGGCTGGTCCCATGAGCTGACTCCCTTCTTGCCTCCTGTAAATGTGCAGCCCTGTGCCTGAGCATAGCTGGGGTTTGGCACACTAACGCTCTACCTCTGCATTGCTGGGAGAGGCCACTGAAAATATACAATCCCCAGACGGGAGCGATTTAGTGAAATTAAAAGCAGACAAGGGGCATTGAAACAAGGAGGTGTCAAATGTTCCCCCTGCCCCACCAAGATTTTGATGTGGCTGCTATGTATACCTGTCTGTCTCCTCTTCACCGCTGTCTAAGTTTGAAAGTTAAAATGCACAGAAGGAGTGGAATTAGAGCAAAGTAACACACCCCCTCACAGACACACACATGCGCTTTTAATTGTGTGTTATTACCAGTTAATTTCAGCTTGTCCAGAGGCAGGAAGAAAACAGCCTATAGTGGGGCTTGGGCCTCCAGAGGTATTGTAAAACATAACATCCAAAGGCCTTCCTTGACTCCATTGCTTCCTCCAGCCCACAAAGAATGTATTAATTCACATTGTTTGATTTTTCCAGATGCCGCTGCTTTCCCACTGTAGTCCTATTTTTTTTTTTTTTGGTTAAAAAATGTACTTTAATGCAGTGATAATGGTGCTGCCTTTTGGCAAAGAGCAAGCAAGACGAAAATTAAGAAGTCAAGATAGCTTTTTACAGTCCCAGGTAGCTGCATATCTCAAATAGAATAAGAATGCTTTATTTGAATATATCACAAACTTGAAGGCTTCAAGGGAATCACAGCATTGCTTGGGCTCACAGGAATTGAAGGAGGAGCTAAGAAAGATTTTTATTACATACGGTTTTCAAAAGTTATCTATCCTTCATGTCCTCTTTTGTAGTAGTAGAAATGTACAGAATGTGAAACAAAGGTGTCACTGAAGCAAGGCAATAAATTAAAATCAAATTACTACCATTGAGTATAAACCTACCACTGCCAAGTAGATTTGCATTTCCTTATTACTAGTGGGAATAGGAAAAATTCTAGGAGATAGAAGACATAATATTTAAAGCATTAGTATCGTGCTTAGACTACCAGTATTTAAAAATACAGGGATAATTTGGGATTTGTGAGCCAGCAGGAATCTTATCTGCACCCATTAAATTCATCAAATGGCAAGTAAAAATAAAATAGTAACAAGAGTAAGTGAGCAGGAATATGTGAGTTTGGTCAGATTTTGCCAAATCTCACTTTGCCTTCCTAATCTCTCGGAATCTTTGCTATTGTCCACAGAAAGGTGGACAGAGATGAATCATAAATCCATTTCTCTAGACTTCCACTAACCTCTAAAAAAATACACATGAATCTAAGGAAAAGAACCCCACAGCATCATGCAAGTTTAGCTGAATATTTCTATCAATCAAAACCATCTGGAACATAGGAAGCAAAGTACTCTTTATAGCTAGTGAATAAAAATTGCTCACATAAAGATTAAATGGTCAGCTTTTGCCAAAGTAAGAGGCAAATTACCACTGAGATGCTCAGTTTATTAGGATCAATGTCATTACTTACTATACTGTTATTACTATATTGCTATTACTACTGTGTTTACTATACAGTTGGGCAGTGTGATGAAAAATATTAGGACAGAGCTTAATTTTTTTTTCTGCATGAAAAGAGCATTTTGAAGAGGTTCATGTAGTTGGAAATGGATCAGTAATTTAATAAATTGAATAAACAGTAATAAAATGGCAGCTAAAATTCAGTGTTGATAAAATATTTATATAACCAAAAAGGAAAAAAACCACCCACCTTTTTTCAAAGACTTCTCAAGGACTGATTTAGAGGGGAATCCTAGTTGGCAGTTCATTGAGATACTCTATTAATATGAAGCTGTGGGTTAAAACCCTTGATGGGATTTAATGGGATGGATAAGAAGCAGCACAGTAGAATTCTCTTACATAAATCACTATCACCACTTCCCCTAGCACTGCATAGGTGGGACTGGCTGTTCTGTCTGCAGAAAGAGAGTGCATTTGGAAATGAACTCAGAAATTACTCTGACTCATTGGTAAGAAATTGGAAAGCTGGGATTTGTTTCTCTTTGAAATTGAGAGAAAAAGAAAGGGACATGATAAAACTAGAGAAAATAATCAGTGTTCCCTGTAACACATAGCAAAAAGCTGACACTTGATGACAATAAAAGGTGGCTAAGTCCAGACCACTAGCAGGCAAGTTTCCTGCTTCCTGAGGGCTCACAAGGACTCTGGCTTTGCCAAAGGACACCAGAATTCAACAACAGGAACTCAACAAATTCTGAAGAAACACTGAGATTCTTTTTGGGCAATGATGCTATCTGCAGTTACAATAATTAATGCCAAGAAAAATAACATTAGAGAAAAATTTAGGAACTTGTAGTTGAAGCCAGCACTCATTGTTTTAGGGATTATTTTGCAATCTTCATTGGACTGTTGTCAGGGCAGGTAATACATTATGTTATTCTGAGCTCTATCAGGTATGGGATAGTGAGCAGATGCATCAGGTTGGTCATAAAAAGAAATTTTCATATTATTGTCCTGTCTAAGCTATAAATATGCATTTTTGTCAAGCCATCTGATAGCAATTATCACTTTTCACAGCAATGGCTTTCCTCCTGTACTTTGTAGTTAATTTTTATAAAGAAGTAAATAAATAAGGTTTTCCAGATGGAATTTTTAGCATGATTTCTCTCTGATGAGCTGCTGACAAATACATATGCATATTTTTAATTACTATCCTCATTTTAAAATCAGACTGGTTCATTAAATGATGGAAAATGGTTCAGAAAAGACAGGCAGTGCTTTAAGCCTGCTGCTTCTGGAAAATGGTTCAGGAATATCAGGCAGTTCTTTAAGCCCTCTGCTTCTGTTCCCTAACTTTTTACAACATACAGGCTCTGGGATTCAGACAGATAGGACACTCGGTATCTTTTCTTTTCTTCAAATACTCTGTATTTAAAATACTACTCCAGTGGTTTCTGACAACCGCTTAGGGCAATTTTGCTTAGCCTAGCGGAATGTCCTGGAAACTACTGGCAATGATTTAGCTCCCAAAATTGGAACACATTTAGCAGAGACAGAAAGCCTATGAACAAATAATGGACAAATGCCAGAGTAAATAAATGTGGTTCATGAGCTGTGGTCAGAAATGTCTCTCTTTCAGTATGCAGTGCAAATCTTTTGCCAACATTTACCATAAAGTTATTACACAAAGCAGTTTTTCCTCTCAGTAAGACAAACTCAATGAAAGACTGCTTCTAGTCTAGCAGCCAACCATTAGGCTGCAATAGCCTGTCATGCCACGAGCAAACCTGTGTGCAGTTGGTTTGCTTCAAGCTGCGCTTTTGATTTTGTTACTCAGGCTTCTGTGCAAAAAGAGAGGCAGCAGGAGAGAGCCTCCCCACAGTTCAGCTCTCCTTTAGGAGACCATGGAGAATCATAGGGCAAATGTTAGGCGTCTTGTCCCCCAAGCCCACCTCTTGGCCTGACTGCACAAGTCCTCTGAAAGCACTTTCTTACACTGTCATTATGGAGAGAGGCATTGCAGGCATCACCACACCCAGCAGCATCACCTTCCCTTTCAAATGCCCCATCAATGGCTCCAAGAGAGGAAAGAGTAGGCATGAATCAATGGCAAGCTATTGCTGATGCTTCTTCCTGAAACTCCTTCACTGTGTGTTGTAGGATGATTTCAGGTATTTGCATTATCAGTAAATGATGGTTTCTGGACATGGATCTAAATGGACAGAACTTCTGTTCTCCTCTATGTCTTTGGAGGAACTGTCATCTTCTGCAGAAGAAACCTAGAATTTGCAGAACCTCTCTGTAGCCATAGGAACCCTGATTCCAAAGCTAAACAGCCAGAGATGGCTGGGTTTGGCTACTCTCCCACCTTCCCAACTACCAACCTCCCCTGCAAGAACAGAAGAAAAAAAAGTTTGGTGGAAGGGCTTGTCTCACACTCAGGCAGTTTGGGGTTGACCCAACACCCGGGTGAAATAGATGACAACTGACATTGTTCTACTCTGCATAGTTTTCATTGTACTAATCACTGAAAATGCAGAAACAGAGACTAAATTAATTTTGTGTGTTGCCTATGGATGTAAAGCCTCAGTTGAGTGTATCAGCCCAGGCACAGTGCCATATGGAATTATTTTCAGTTCCATCTCTTGGCGTGTGAATGAGAAAGCATCTGGTTGAAGAAGTGTAATTTGAATTTTTGTTCAAAATCTTGCCCCACCTCTCCTTTCATACATGAATATATATAACCATGCACTGTGTCCCAATATTTAGAGAAGCATGTGAGTCAGACAAGAGCAGGAATCCCAACTGAAATAGTTAAATAAGAATCCTAACTGAAATAGTTAATGGGAATCTTGTCATTTACAACTGTATGAAATTCTTAATAAATGTTTATCTAGCAGTTTTCTGGATTTTCACCACTGGCAGGATTCAGGCAAACAAAGCTAAATTATTTTGATAATGCCAGATACAGGCTGAAGTGAAGCTACAGGGAAAAACTGTCCTGCTTTTAAAATGTGGAATATTTTCGTAGATGAAAACATCTAAACCCACCCAAGCATTCTCTAACAGAGACTGAATGAATTTGCTCCCATTCCTTTAATGAACATGCATCATTCTGTGCTGTGCCCGGCAGATGTAATAATAGCAATGTCTGGTGAGCTTCTGCAAGGAGCCCTGCAATGAAAGCACCTTCCCCTCCCGCCAAGTTAAAAGAGAACAGGCTGACATGTATTGGAAATGCACGGGCAATATAATGATAGCAAATTGCTTTGGAAAGAAAAAGGTTCCGCTGCGCACATGTCATTTCAATCCCCAGCTCGGAGGCAGTGCTTCAGCTCCATCCTTTGTGTCTCCCCCCTGACCTACCCCCCCTCACCCCTGCCTTTGGGGAGAGCACTCCCCACACTGTAGATCAAAAGCAGCATCTTCACTACAAAGGAGGAGAGAGCTCACGAGTCCGTACTGCTCCCCCTGCCCCCCCAGAAAGTGGCAGCTTTGTTACCCTCTTCATCACTCTTTTAAGAGCATGTTGGAAAAATTCATTCCTTTTGGTCCCTCCTGATGAATTCCTCTGACTGGGACATTCCTGCTAGTGCCTGTTTCCCTGTTCAGCCCCGTCCGGGCTGTGCCATGAGGCTTTTGTCACAACAATGGTTCTTCTGAGATGGTGACAGAACATCATCTAACACCCAGGAAAATGGGGCTTAGCCATTATTTCTAGAATATATTTAAGCCCTTTGGGAGGTTGCTATTGAAAAGGACTGGGACGCTGACTATTTTTTTATTATTCTGATGTCTAACAAAATATAAAAATTGTCTTCTAGCCTCAGAAGGATCTCAGGCTTCAATACGTTGAGTGGGCTGCCACTGTGGGTCCAGAGCTGTCAGGAATGAAGGGGAGATCATGTTATCCCCTCATTTATCCCTTTGGACACCTTTCTCACCCCCCTCTACTTCCTTGACCCTTGAGTTGTGTTTGTGCAATTCCAAATGCATTTTACAAAGTGCTGTTTTTATTTTTGCTCAAAACTTTTCAGCTTTTTCAGCTGTGTGAAAAAATCCTTATTGCGAAATGGTGTAAATCACACTCATCCACCTTTCTGATCTGCAATGCAGTCAGAGTATCTGGACATTGTCAGGGCATTGTAGCTCATATCCCAGGGTGACTTTGTTATAAGAAAGGAGTTTAATTTTTTCCTCTTTTGTAACCTTGTGAAATTTCCACATTAAAAAGCAATCACATCTTTCAAACCAGCAATGATTGTGTTTGGCATCATGGCTGCAAACCCCCAGTGTGCAGGGCTGAGCTTGTTTTCACTAAAATGAAATCAGCTTTCAAAATAAATGATCTGCAGCAACATTATATTCCCCAAATCTTATAATCCTATTAACAAAATTGATTTTTTTTTTCTTTTTTTCCCCCCTTTTTTCCTTTTTTTTTTTCTCCATTGCCATCAGACTGACAAGATTGGCCCTGTTTCAAGGGGTACAAACAGAAAGTCAGTTGAGGATGTAGCCAAGACATGTACTGCAAGCCAAGGACCAGCCCTGCCAGGGCCTGTGGTTAGAAGCTCTTAACGACTATTGTAAGCCCTTAAATATAATCATCTGTATTTCACCTCCACCTAACATCCTTCATGTGTAGCATGTTTATCTGTTCTCACAGGCTTTCAAGAGACTCAACAAACAGCCCTGTTTGCAGAAGAGAGAGGGGAACGGGTTGCCTTGGCTCTTCCAATGAATGAGGCTTCTATCAAAAATGACACAGCAGTGCCAATGTGGTGAAGGGAAATGTCTCCAAATTAGCCTGGGCAAAAATCTCTTTGCCAGAAGTGGAAATTACGTGGTAATATCAAAAGGCAACTTTACTTATATATAATTCCAGGTTTCTCTGCAAGTATTTTTTTTGGAAGAAAGTCAGAAGGACTCAGTCTCATGCTGCTTTTGCTGGTCCTGCAACCTATGCCCCTCCCATGGAGGGGACCGGGGCACCCTCCTCTCACAGGCACAGTGCACCTTGGAGTCACTCTGTTATCTTAAACCCTGACTAAAAAGGTGCAATCATTGGCCCAGGAGGTAGAAATCCTCATGATCATGGCAGAAGTTTTATATTGCTTTTGGGATCTGGAGGGAACACGCAGAAAGTGCTAAGACCATACAGACCATACAGACCATACAGACCATACAGAAGGAGCGTGGGAGGGTCCCTATCCCCCTGCAATTCATCTGTGACAATGTTTATTTGGGGGTTGCACTTGTTGAGAGACTGGGTCCCCCCTGCAAAACCCATGTTTCTGAGGGGTTACAACTCCCAAGGGCATGGTAGGTCAGGAGCTAATGTAGGCTGCCAAGTGCTAGGGTGCAAAATTTGTAAGAAAAATGTGTCAGACTCCTCCAGCTGCTCTTGGGGTGCCTGGCATAGCCTGGAGAGAAACCTGGGATGCATGGGATCACCAAAGCTCAGACACTCCTGGCCTTCCCAGACACCTTTTACTGCAATGAAATGCTGAGCAAGGAATGTAAATATTGCTTCTGTTTTGTAACATTTTCTTTTTATTAGTTCATCAGGTCAACAGTGGTTTGCTGAGGCTGTGATCTGAAGCTGGCAGGGCCCTGCAGCTGCAGGAACGTGGATCTGGGCACAGAAGCCTCTGTCAGAAGCTGCAGTTGCGATAGCAGCTGCTGCCTCCCTCAGAGCCACTGCTCCCTCCCTTGTTTACTAAGTGGCTTTGCGACAGCTTTATGTGAAATTTAAAACCATAAAGTAAAAACATTAGATTATGAAGTAAACAGGCACAGTTCTCTCTGTTAAAACATGACACCTGCTTCTCCTCTCTCCGCCTCTTTGCTAACACTGCCAGCTGAAATGTATTTTTGACAAATTCTGTGATTAATAAATCACATCAGGTCAGATCTGCTGCCACTGAAAGCCAGGAGAGATGTCGTGCTGATGATGCTGGGAGCCTCTCAATCAGTACTGCAGTCCCAGTTTTTAAAAAGAGCAGTGCTGAGATCCCTGGAGTAATAAACTTAGTTGAAAAATCAGGAGATTTTTAGGTCTAGGAAACAAGGACTTTATTTTATCTGAGTTTTGATTTTTAAGCCTCTAGAAGATTACATGGCTGAGCTTTGCTGTGTAACCAAGAAGATTTGAGGCTTCAAAAAGTAAACAAAGGAAAGATGATATTCTGCCAGATCACTTCTGCCAGGAGCTGGGATTTCTGCAGGGCAAAATATTCCAAGATTTGTGACAAAATCTCCAGAGCTACAGCATAAGTAGGCCCAGAGACCAGTCAAAACATTCACATGTAGCTGCAACAGTAAAGTTGCTGTTTAAGCAGGTAATTTCAGGACCAGACTAAAAAATTATTACAGTCTCTTCCACTGTTCTGGTTTTAATAACTGCACATTCCATGCAAATTGCTATTGGGATGTTGTTAGCCTTCTGATAACAAATCAACATACCTGCTGAAGACACAGCCAAACTGCATCTGTTCACTGTATTCATTAACTGCTCCTCAGCTGTAGGATCAGGTACTGAAATTAGCTACTTGAATAAGGTAGAGATTTGCCTACAGTTTCTCCAGTGCACTCTGCTTAGGCATGGCTTCTTTTCTAGCTGAATCTTTTATTAAAATATAAAGTTAGATTTGACAAGTATTCATAGGCATCTCAACAAATCTAAATAATGTCTGTTGCTAAGTTTCTTTTGTTTTTACAAAAGAAGTTATTCAAAAGGATGTCTAGTTTTACGTACTGAAAGAGTTCTTAATTTCAGTAGTATCATTACAAACACCTAGCACTGTGTAAGAAATAGAGCAGATCCCTCCTCTGTCATTGCCCTCATTTTTGGGGGATTCAGACCACCTGAAATCTGAACCTGCTAAATTGCCTCGCTTCCCTGACTCTGATAGCACCCCCTTCATCTTAATGCTGGAGCAGGCAGAGTGAGTGCAGACTGCTGTGTGCAGAATTAAGCATTTGGATAAATATACTGCTGAACTGGAATCTTTCTGGGAAGGGCCAGATATGAGAACTGAGGTGAGATTCTTAGGTTGTATAACATTTTTCTTCTCAGAGCTCTTCGCCATCTAAGAATTGGAATTGTTGTAATAACAAACAAATGCAGGCAAGCAATGATTTGGGAAGAAATCTAGGTGAGATTTGGACAGGAGCAAGGGAGACTGGGATGCATGAGTCTCACTTTTTATTTGGGATGGAGTAAACTCACATCCTTAAGCAGATATGATAACGTGAGTATATATGCTAATTCCTAACTATCAAGATTTTCCCACAAACAATAGTAGAAAAAAGTAGTGGAATAATTATGAAAAATATACTGACATTTTCCTTTTAAGAAATTTCAACTTTATTTCCTGAAGAAACAGTTTTCTAAAGCAATTTACTCAGACAATAATAGAAGTGTATTTATGTAGCTGAGAAGATTAGTAACTCTCCTGAGAGAAAACAACAGATTCCATCTACCCATTGGGAAGCTACCACAACTTGCAGCTGCAGAGCAAAAGAGTAAGATCTGCTGGAGCTTGTGGCAAGAGGAGCTGCCCTGTGCCCCTGCTCACCTGACTGTCCTCATCTGGCAGTCCCTCTGCAAACCTTGGCTGCCATGGGTATGAGCTACAGGTCTGATGGCTGGTGTTTGCACTGCAGAAGTATTCAGTCAGCACAACATAAACTTATAAAGTGCTCTCCAAACAGGCAGAGGGCTCGATGAAGTTTTCTCTCCAGTTGTTCCAAAGTCCCAGCCAAAAATCTCAGTGGGATTTCCCGGAGGAATTGCAGATCAAGCGCAGCAGAGCTGCAGCCAAACACCAAGGCTGGAGCTTTTGTGTATTTGCTGCTTTCTTCCTCAGGCTCCTGGGTCAGACCCCAGTGGTGGGTTAGCTGAGACTGTCACTAACCCTGCTTGGCCTCTCTCACCTTAGCCTTTGCCATGATCTCCTTTCCTCTGTCAGCTCTCTCACTGCAGTCTCACCGTCTTTCATTTTTTGAAGGGAAACCTCTAAAGGGTAGTTTTTAAGGCTCAGTGCCTAGAGACTCTTAATTGCATGATAATCTCAGCTTTTGTTTAAAAAGAAATGTGCTAAGCCCTCATGATAGTGGGGAGAAGATTGTACATTTGAATCTTTGGGGATTGTAGAGGCAAATAAAAATGTCTAGTGTATATATATATGTTTAGTTTCATGGTTTGGAGGTGGGAGAGTAGCATTTTACAGTATCACAAGTTTGGCAATAGCATACTTGGTTTCCAACAGGACTGACTTTTTTTCTTGGCCCTTGTTTATTTCTGCAGCCTGATGTGCTTGTGGCTTGGCAAATAAGTCTCTCTGGACCATTGTAATACTTTATTGGTGCATATATAACTATTGGGACAACAGCTGTAAACCAGAAGTGAATTCTTATTTTCTTTTTGTTTCATACTTTGGCATGGTAGATATTACAGCCTTGGCATTTTCTGAAAAGGCAACAAAAAGTCTTACACTTCCTGGTATGAAAATTATGGATAAGGAAACAAACACCTCAAATCAGAGTCCTTTTAACCTAATGGCCCTTTCTAGGGTGGATGACTTTAGTACCTTTCTGTGCTTGGAAGGCCACATATTTCTTTCTGATTCTTACTCTAAAAGCAGGGGTCATGTTAGGCCAAATATGACTGTCCTCAGCTAGATTTTATCTCCTTTCAGTGATAGAAGAACAAGCATCCAAGGACTCTGTCTGGAGGGCTCACTATCTTTCTGCAGCTTTCTCACTTATGGAGCTGTGGTTTTCTATTATTTCCTCCTTCTGTTTCCAACACATGATAATGCTTTTCGATGATAACAAAAGTCAGTTCTTCCTCACCCACACATGCAAAATACCAAAGAGCATGCAAAGGTGCTGAGGAGAGAGAGAGGGAGAGGCTAGGATTCTGTGCCTCACATGGGCTCCATGCTCAAGAATGACATTGGGACTTCAGAGAGTTTTACATGTCATATTTCCACCCTACATCCCAAAGAGAGGCTTACCTTGTTTGTTGATGTTGTTTCTGGTTTTGTAGAAGTCAAAGTGTTAGTACAGAGCAGCTTGCTGGAATACAAGGTCTTTCTTATGCTTTGTCCCATCACAAAAATTGTTGTACTTCAGAGAAATGCTTAGCTATTGAGGCAGGCTAAGATGGGATCCTGAAGAGTTCAAATGATGTAGGGGCCATTGTGCTGCAATAGCCAAGACAGATGCCTATTTGCCATAGATACTTGGGGGAGGTCAGTAATGACCAAACTTCATCAGCTACAGACACATAAACACATAAAAACAAAACAAAACAAAACAAAAAAAAAAAAACCCAAAACAAAACAAAAAAAAAAAAAATCCAAGACAACCAAAAGTAACACTATATAAAATGGTAGATACCTTCTGATGAAAACATGACAGACCCAGCTGGGGAGAAGACTGAGTGCTTAGCTTGAGATGATGAGGATTGTTTAGTAGTCCTTATGCTTGCACACTCTGCTAATTACTGGGTCCTCTTCCTCAAGGAGCTTTTAAGGTTGCTGGGCAGGCTGAAAGCAAGGGGAAGAGTTCATCATGTTAAAATTTATAAACTGGACCCAGGAGACCAGGGATGAAAGTTGTAATGAACATACTTTAAAGCTGTTGTCACCCATTATTTGAATTATATTGTTATGGCAAGAAGCATGTAAAGAAGTGGAGGACAAGTCTTAGGAGAAGCAGTTGCAAGTGCAGCAGTGAGCTGACCCAAGCTGGTTTTGGTGCCCAATGACACATGCTAACAAAACATCACCTCTCCTGTCCCAAGTGACCCCCATGACAGATGGAGCCCATAGCCATGAACAAAATTAATTCAACATAGATTTTGTGGACACTTTATGGGTGTTTTGCAAACATATATATTACAGGGATGGTCCATAGACTAAGGGAATGACATCTGTGTATTCCATCAAAGGATGGGAAGGGGCGTGGTGATTGGTGAGGATGTATTGGAAGGTGTGGGAAGGTGTGATGTAAATGGTATGGAATAAGGGATGGAGAACATGCTGGTTTTGGCTGGGATAGAGTTAATTTTCCTCATAGTAGCTAGTATAGGGCTGTGTTTTGGATTTGTGCTGGAAAACAATGTTGATAATTCAAGGATGTTTTAACTATTGCTGAGCAGGGCTTGCACAGAATTGAGACCTTTTCTGCTTCTCACCCCACAGCACCAGCAAGTGGGCTGTGGGTGCATAAGGAGTTGGGAGGAGACATGGCCAGGACAGCTGACCCAAGGGATATCACTTTACATAGGGTGTTGTGCTCAGCATATAAAGCTGGGGAGAAGATGGAAGAGAGGGATGTTTGGAGTGACAGTGTTTGTCCTCCCAAGTCATTGTTACACATGGTTGAGTTCTGCTTTCCTGGGAATAGCTGAACACCTCCCTGCCCATAGGAAGCACTGAATGAATTCCTTGTTTTGCTCTCCTTGCATGTGCAGCTTTACTCAAACTATCTCAGCCCATGGGTTTTCTCACTTTTACCCTTCTAATCCTGTTTCCCATCCCACTGAGGGGTGAAGTGAGGGAGAGAGAGCGAGCAGCTGTGTGGGGCTTTGTTGCTGTTAAAACACAACACACTCCTTCACTAAGTTGGCAGTGTTTTGTTCTCTACATTTTTCTCTCTGTTTATTCTTTCCTGAGCATGTAGTGCTGCAGAGACAAAGCTCTGGTGATTGAACAGCAGCCACAGGGGAGACATAGTATATCTGTGAGGGTGACACTGGTCTCTAAGGGAGGTGTGATATATGGAGGCAAACTCCTTTCCTGCCAGAGTGGTGGGAGGAAAGCAGACCCCAGTGTTGCTGGAAAACATTCTGAGAAATCTTGGTAAGTGGTTTCTTGGCCTCAGTGTGGGCTTTTTTCCCCTCTTAAAGGTACAATTTTACCCTCAAACTGTGAATTATTTTGTTCAGGAATTTCTACCTTATGCCTTAAACATTGATGGCACTTAATAAATAAAGTGCTGCCTCTCTTCTCTTCTGCTCCTCACTCTTTTTTTTTTTCTTTTTCATTTTTTTTTTCCTTTTCTTGTTGATCATTTGCTCTCAGTTCAGCTGCAGAACTCATACATCTTCACTACAGGTAATCTCTGATCACCTCTCAATCTTCCTCTGTAATAACTTTTCCCTTTGAGTTCTTCATTTTCAGTGAAAAAATCTATGTGGAAAGTGACACGACAAAAGCAGGCCAACTGGAAGCAAGGTAAAGCTGAAAAGGCATGGGATCAGCTGTCTTGCTTTTGTTCAGTGCTTATTTATTAAAAGGCTTTGTATTTAAAACATAGAAGAAGCTTCTGTAGGATGCATCACCTCCTGCACCAGATAATCTAAGGGTGCTGAAACTGTAGTTGATAAAGCTGGTTTAAATTTCATACCAAGTATGCTCAATTTTTAAGTTGTTCATTAATTTTAGATGGCACTTCTCTTCATTTAACATTTACCTGCTTGTCATTTGTTACTACTTCATTAAGAAATTAACTGAGATCTGACACTGAGTATATAAGGAGGTCTCTGTCCCAAAGAGCTTCTACTCTAGATACACAAGACAGCACCAGCTGGGAATGGAAACAGAAATAAATAGATGCAGGAATTTGTCCTGTGACAAATGGCAGGACAGTAGCAGTGATGTGATGAGAAACTGAGTCTCTTAGCTCCTAAGTCAATGCCCTTCTCACTGGGCTACAGTAATAACAGCAATGAGTCCTGCTAACAAGGAGGTAATTTTGGTATTCATAGCAAGATTAACCAACACACCATGTCCAGTAGAGACAACTCAGAATTCATATACACAAAGGGCACATTTGTTACAAATTCACTGAATCCTTTTAACCTTTTTCCATTTATGTCTGAATATTAGCAGTTGGAAATATGCAGAACTAGGGCTTAACAAGCTTAAAGAGTTAGATTATGGATGTTACTGTGCTCCTTCAATTTCATTAAATGGCATGCAAGGTAATTATCAGTCATTGAGTTTCCCCTCATCAGAGACAAACCAAAGAGGCTCAATTATTGCTGCAAAATCTAAGAGGAAAAAAGAAGAAAGAAAGTTTAAAAAAAAAAAAGAAGTGACAAAAGCATAGTGCAGGTGGACTGTTCCAAAACAACCACCAGGACATGCAGCCCTGCAAGATAAGCAGTGACTCCACATGGACATGAGTGAGTGTTAATGTCCAGTGATCAGAGAGAGCAGAACTTAATTCTTGAATGTGACAGAGGGAAAATTACTATTTCCTCACCTTCCTCCCTCTTACAAATGAAGGACAGCAGATTGCTTGGGGGTCTGGCTCACAGAAGGACTGTGATTCATTTTCAGCTTGGTCAAGTCCAGTAGCTGTATCCCCTGTAAAGACTTTGAATGTTCTGTGTAGGAAAGCTGTGCCAGGTGTAGAGATTCCTGTTTGTATGATCTGATTTTGTCCAGGAAAACTTGGAGCAAAACTTTGTTTTCAAATAGCTACCATATAACTGAATTGCTTTTCTGCTAGTGGCAATGGTTGTTTTCTTAATCAGAAGATACATTTGAGAATAAAGCCTGGTTGGTGTTTTTTTGGGAGGCACAACTAAAACCTTAGAGCATTTCCAGATGATCATTGTATGAACAACACTGTAAGGAAATCATCAGATGTTGGATATGTAGTTTCAAAGAATCTCTTCACAAAGGAGAGCCATCACAATCTGCCTGTGAGGAAATTGGAAGAGCAGGACATGGCCACCTACTTCTGGATGAGCCTCCCTTTTGTTTGTCTTTTTCCTTTTCTTCTTGCAGGTCATTACTTGCAATTACAAAAATATTTACCAGATTCATTGAAACCAGGCAATATTCACAGCAATGCAGAGGAATCCAATAAGATTTCCAAATCATCAGTCTTTTGTCTGACCTCCTGGTTTCCCAGAGCACCTGATCTAATCTACAGGGACAAAGTATCAGGGAAAATTCCAGCATTGTCAGCAGGTGACCTGGATGACCCTCCAGGTCTTCTTCCCTTGCGTGTTTGGTCATTCCAAACCACACAACTGGGCATGCTGTAGCACTGCTAAAAGCTCAAACACAGACAGAGCAATGTGGGATCTGCATTTGGATGGAGCAGTTTGGAGGCGGGGGATGAAGATGCATCCAAAATATGGCTTCTTTTCCAGAAGGTGCTGATCATCTTCTAAGACCCCAATGGCACACCAAAACATTTTGGCAGACTTTCAGAGCATAAAGTTATATCCTGATGAGATGGAGAGAAGGTTGCTAGAGCCATCTGAGTAGGAAAAACAAACACAAGTAGAAGTAAACTAAAGAAAATTTTTCTTCTTACATGTCTTCTCTGTGCATGTTTTCTTTGAGACCATCTGTTCAGCTGCCTGTATAGACATCTGACCTTGAAAATTTGGCCTGAGGATCTGAAACCACTATTTGTACTGAAACACAGATTCATCTTGCTATCATAGCTAGGACTAAAGCCTGTTTCCAAAGACGTGTCCTGCTGAAGTTAAAAGTGTTACACTTCTCAGTGGCTCAACATTAAGTATTTTCCATGTGGAATTGGCTGAACCCATCCTATCAGTGATCACTGTACCTAATATATTTACTGTGGAAAGATGACTAGACCACTAAGAAGAAGGGATACAGTTCAAAGGCTCAGCTGGTACATGCTCAGATTTCATTGTCTAAGTATAAATAACCCTGTAATAAATGCTTGAATCAAAATTTTGAAACTTAGTTGAAGGTAGTTTCAGGATCCAAAGCTAGAACTGCCTAGAAATTTCATGGCTGGTCACTCTTGTGGGTTGCCCTGCCCACAGAAAAAAAAAAAAAAATTAGGAGAAAAAGGCAGATTTCCAGCTCTGATGCCTGTGTCAGGCCTTGCCAAAAAGAGCAAGCTTGTGGCTGTCACAGCTCACTGGAGGTTCAAAGACCTGGGTTACCTTTCCCAACATTTAGACCTTGGGAAGTTGCTTTATCCTCAAGACAAACTCATTTTTCTCTCTGTAAATGGGAGGTAATAGCTCTCCAAACAGTAAGAATAAAGTCTGTGTGATACTTCACTAATTTATAATGCCTGCTCTATTAAAACCAAATAGAGAAACAAAACCTCCAGTAGAAACCTATATAGTCTTCTCAGCTTAAACATAACTTTCTGTGTCCATACTACTTCCTTGAAGTTAGATCTCCACAGAGAAGCCAGCCAGGGTGGTCCTAATGTGATAATTCTGGGTTTCTGGTGGCAAAAAGTTCCTTTTCTTTTCCAAAAAAAAGTATTTTTTCTTAACATATTGAAAACCAGCCACACAAAGAACAACATTCCCTAGGGTTTGCATAAAAAAAGTGATATGCTCGTAAAATGCAGATGACGGGCAGCCTTCCTGTGGTCACAAGTCAGCGTATTCAAGCATTAACATGTGTTATGTTCTAAAAGTAAATACCTATATTCAGATCAGTTTTGTCTCAAGATAACTTTTATTATTTATTTTTATCGAAAATATGACTTCATCAGCTCTCAGATCCAATTTAAAAAAGATTCAAAGTAAATCTGAATGTCATTAGATCTCTCTTTTGAGTTGATTTTTCTTGTACATTCAAATTCTTCTATAATTTGAATTCACTGTTATAATATCCTCTATTTATGTCCATATTATTTGGACATAAATTTATGTGAATTGGGCATGGTATTTATTTGACTGTCAATGATTAATAGGATCTACCAGGTCAGCAGTCCCATCATAATTTATTGGTTTGTGTCAAAAGTACTCATAATCCCTAAGTGGTCTTCCATTCCAGCACTGTTCAGGGCCACAGCATTTAAACATCTAACATCAGGCAGGGATGGAGCCATTATAGCCAGTAATGCTAAGGCACAAATAAGATTAAGGTAATAAATATCAGATATCAAAGCAGCTTCAAAACAGCATATATCAGAGTCATGGAAAGAAAGAATTTTTCTGATTCATCATCAGGTCACTAGAATAAAAAGCCTTTCTGACCACTTAAATGAAATATTCTGTTTGATCCCCAAATGAACTGTTTTATTTTGAAACTGAGATTTTAAAAAATGTTTTTAATTTTATTTCAAAGTAAGCTGAAAGGCATGTCAAAACAAAACATTGTTTTTGCAAAGAAACACCAAGTTTTTATTTTTGAAACTATTAGAACAAAAGATTTTATTTTTGAGGGAATTTCTCCTCAGTTTTATAGGTGAAAATAAGTTGGTGAAGTGGCACATTCCTGGAAAGTTTTAGTGTTGACAAATCTACATTTTTCATCTAGCAGAGTCCTGGTGAAAAAATATTGCCCACTCTAGTTGGTCCATAATTTCATAAATCAGATGCCATTCCTTCCTTTTCCCAATGAAATATATATTTTGAAGGCAAATGTAAAGCTCTCCTTAGGAGGAATACAGCCCTCAGCAGGGGAGGCTTCTAAATATCACTGTTTCCAAACCCAGGATGAGCCATCCTGCACCGTGAGCTGCCGACATTGCATTGATGCTGCAGGAATGATGCAACTCAAACTAGAGTCTAAAGTGATGTCACAGTTTTCTGTCATGCAAAGCCGTTGAAAATGTTTCATATTCTAAAGTGACACAGGTAAATCCTCAGCTGATGTCACCAAAGTTTAGCTAAATACATTTGGTTTCCCATTGCCCAAAAAAAGCTGCTGGTGCCACAGGACCTTGGAAGGGCAGCACTGCAGCCTTAGATTTGTGACACTCAGTCCTTCTCATGTGTCACCTGTGGGAACCTTACAGAGGGGTACAAACCCCAGTCTATTCAAGAAATGTAAGATGCTGCAGAATACCCACTTCATTTTATGTAATTATTCCATTAGCCTCTAAACTACATCTAATGCAACTTATAAAAAGCTTCAGGATTTGCTCTTTATTTTTGGGAATTACACTGATTACTTTCCTTAAAATTAAACTCATTTTGAGATATGATGAGTTCTATATTTTCCACAGATTTGGTAGTAGTGGAAAATTATTTTCTTCCAGTGACTTAAAGAACAGAAAGATGCTTCCTAAGCATGGGGTGTAAGATACTTCCTAATTTCAAAAGCCAAGCTGAGGGAATTACTTCAACAACAACAACAAAAAAGAAGTAACTAAGACTTCTGTGATATATGGTACATACTGTTCTTTGTTTGAGACTCTGAAAGTCATACCTACCTCTTCTCTACAGAGGTAATGCTGTCACAGGAATGTTTCATGCCAAGTGTGTGTAGGTGTGGATGTTCTACTGGAAGGTTTAGAGGAGAAATTCTGTAGCAATCACACTGATCTTGCAGAGCAGCAGCTGACTTTCAGATTTGTTTCTTTCTCTGGTTCCACTATGAAATATTTTATCTTGTAATTACTGTAGCTTATTTGTATCAGAGATGCCACCGTGAATAAGACTTAGAGACAAATGTTTTTATCAGCTTCTGGAGTGAAAGAAATGCACCCTGTGCCATTGGATCCTTTGCCCCATTACAACTCCACCGCTTATCACCCCTCCTGAAAATACTTGGTTTGTTGCTGGGCAGTCTGAGAACCACAGCTTTGATCTGTATTTTCTGAATGTGTGCAGAATGAATAAGCACTTAAAGCTTACAAAATGGAGGCTAGGGATAATATCCAAGTTAGCAGACTATGGAGCTTAATTAGTGTTCAGGTGATACTCTCCGGAGATGCTTCAGATGCTCTGGAGAGCTTACAGTGGGTTTGAGTTCTGAATTGTCTCAGGCTGAGGAAGCTCTGGTGTTTAGGTCTTTCCTGAGAGAATGCTAGGCTGATGCTAGCAGCATTTCTTCTTCCTTCCTTGTCACCAAAGAGAGACATGTGTGCACCATCCAAGTCACTGCCTCTTTTCTAAATGATGCACTGATACAGGAGGGTGAGCTGCTGCCTTGGAGAAGGACACTGCTTTACAGTGTTTCTGTCTTCGGCAGCTTCAGCTGACCACACTGAAGTCTCTCTCTGCTGTGAATTTGACCATTAGGGTCAGACTGCAGTCACACCTGCATCCAGCTACTTGGTTTCTCAGTGGAGCAGGACCAGGTTTCATGATGTCATTGTTGCTCTTTGGATTAAGACTCGAGAGACTATTTTCAGGACTGAAGCTGCAATCTGTCATTCATGCCCAGCTTCTAGGTGTTTAAAAAGCAAGAAGGAAGGACATACTGAGCCTCCCCAAATCCTCATGTTGGTGTGTCCTTTTTCATCACTGTATATCAAAGTATTCAAAGTTAATCCTGCAACTCTTCCTGCAGGACAAACAAGTCTCTGAGTCAGTTGCACACACAGAGAAGAACTTCTTCCCCTCTGAAATAGGGAGGTGCTTCATTGCAGAAACTCTGCTAAACACACACACTCCAGCAACCCACTGAAATCAGAGAACAATGACAGGGACTATATTTATGGGGTTTTTTTTCCCCTCTTACCTCTTTGGCAAAAGGAGAGTGGGCGGAGACAGACACTTTGGCTCCACATTCACCTAAAAGCCCTTTCAAATGCCCGGCGTGTTGAGCAACACGGAGGCAGCAGTTTCTATCTTCATTTCTGCGTGTTGACAGGGAGAGAGGAGAATTTTAACTGGATCAGCTCGTTTCCTGTGGTGAGGCACAGTTTGCATGGGTGTAGCAGTAGTGCGGTGGATGCACAGCCACGAATGACGGCTGCCGCAACACAGGGAAGCAGCAGCAAACTTGGCCACATTTTCATGTGGATGAGCTGATAGCTATTGCTCCAAATCCCAAACTGAATCCAAACCTGAGGCCACCACATTAAAGTAGTGTGAAGCTCCTGGTCTGGCTCACACCATCCCATGATGCACAAGAGATCACCTGCACGAGTGGAAAGGTGTTGGATCTCCAAGGACTTTCCAAAGAAGGAAAAGGATTGTTTGGTGAGATTCCAGCCCAAATCACTTCTATAAAGGACCTGTGAACAAGGTCTGTAACATGATGTCCTGCCCATTTCTGATTTTTGCATCATTTCTTCACTGAAAGATGATTAGTATTATTTTTCTTGCTTGGACTGCACAGAGTTGACCTTGTAGTGTCCTGACCTGGTGAAGAAAAGGTCCAAGCCCAGGAAGTGGACCTGGTCTAGGGGGGATAGAAGAAAAAACTGGCCTGAGTGGAAAGCTGGATCATATGCTTGCTTCTAAGACCAATTTGCCAAGACTGAAATGTTCTGGAGGCAAAGGGATTACACCAGACATGAACCTGTCCTGCTGTGTTTTGTAAAAAATTGGGTGTGTAGAGTACAGCTGCCTTCAGGCACGTTCAGCCTGCAAAACCTGTTAATCTTGGTAGAAAATAGGATTTACTGCCCTCAAATGCACCACGAGAGCTCTGCTCCCATACAGGGTAGTATTTGTGTTATTAAAACTAATTTCTAGCATTACTTTAAAACGCATATAAATTGAAAGAAATGCTTTTCCTGCCTCAGAAAACATTGAAGAAAATCTTGACCAATTTAAATACATCAACATACATCCTCACATGGACACTGAAATATTGTTGGTATTTATGACAGTTTAATTTTTCCTTAATTAATTTCTCCATCCTTTTTAATGATGCACAAACAGCATTAATAGGAAAAGTTCATGCTTCTGCTTTGTGATCATACTAAACTTCTCTATTCCAATCAATGCCACACACATCTGTAGATTAAAGGCAACCTTTAAGTTTTAAATAATCTTTCCATCTCTCTTATGACAATTCAGTTATTTGCATTTTATTCAGTCAGACATATCACATAATATCCCAGATGTAACTTTTTGTGTACTTCTTCAAAGTCTGAATATCTGTCAGACTCTTACAGTGAAGAACTACTATTGCTTGGAAAATGCTGTGAAAGTGGATAAAACCCCAGACATGAATATCTGACCAGTTTGGCTTTAGCTAGCTTGGCACCCAGCTCCCACATGAGGTTGCTTTCTGATGCTTCATGTTTGGTTCTACGGCTGTGAGGTCATCAGGTGCACTTCCCCCAGTGACTCATGGATGCATTTGGACCCGAGGGGAGGAGGTGAAAGGGGAGAAGGGATGTGTGTGTGCGTGGGTACGCGCACAGCGCAATCCCAGGCATGCAGTGCAGGGGGTGAAGCAAGGCAGGCAGGCTCTGCTGTGCAGTGCCAGGGGAGGGAAAGCTCCCTGGCAGCAGCAGCCTGCTGCAAGTGCTCTGGGGAGACGTTGCCAAAATGGTCATGATAGCTGGTACCACACATCGGCCACCAGGTGAGATGCTTAGGGTTATATGCTACAAAACACCCCTTGTGCCCAAGAGCCCTTGAAAGAGTAAAACCAGCAAGGCAGACACAGACATAAGCAACTCTAGGTGGTTATTTTGGGTCATATGCTTCTGGTGCCCTTGGGAGCCTGTGTCTTGTGTGCCTTGCATCTCTCTTGGCAAGCTGCCTCTCAATAGTTGCTTTGCAAACTGCTGCCTCCCTCAGCACACTGACCACAGCCAGTGCCTTTGATACCAGTACCTTTGGTTACCATGGACCAGACAGCACACGGCAGCTTGCTCCACCCTGGGTCACTCCATGCACTCTATCCTGAATGGGATAAACCTTCAGGGGAGGCTCTCTGGCAGAAGGCTTGGAAGTGAAATCTTCACTGGGAGAGCTGGGATGCTAAACAGAGAATTTGGTGTTGTGGAAGAGCTTCGGGACTGACCCAGTATCATTCCAGTGGAAAATGGTTGATTAAGTGGATAGTGTTTCAAAGCCTGGAACTGAATGTGTTTCAAAATTCTGGGATGTTTTTGAGTAGTGCCATCTATTTATCCTTCTCCTATAGGAAAATGATATACAGCCAGGCTGTTACAGGCAAAATGGTGCAAAAGGATTTCAGCTCTATTCCCATCCACTCTCTGGGGCTAAAGCCACCCTCAAATAGCCCATAGGTCATGCACAGTCCTATCCTCCCACAAGATCTGCTGTATCATGCTACCCAATGTGACATGGGCTGTGACACACAGGAGGAATTGGAGAGGTTTGACTTGGAAAGGCCAGGTCAGCCTCTCTGTGCTTGGCACTTTCTCCAGTCAGCAGAACAGGGCTGCTCTGCTGCGACTTCTCTGATGTTCCTGATGTCAGCAATCACTCTGCTGTAGAAATACAGAATAAGTAGAAAACCAGTTTGGTTAGGGATTCACCCAGCTGGTCTGGAACTCAACCTCTCTTCCCACAAGAGGCAAATGAACCTGTACCATGAGCTGGGCAGTGTCAAAGTGCATGGAAACATAGAGCTGCACACTCTCACCGGAGCCCATCTCACCGCGTGGGCTCCCCATCATGGGATAAGGCATTGGGTTTTATAACTCCGTCTCCTACCTCTTACTGTATTAACCATCTGTCTTGAAAGTGTTTGTGCTTTTCCTCCTGGGATTCAAAAAGAAGGGTTACCTCCCTGTGCAAAACATGGTGAAAAGGATAAAAATAATGGAGTGAGAAGCAGAGATAAAGTGTCCTTTCCCTGGTGGGCTCCATGCTACTGTTCGGGCATGAGACAAGGCTAGGAACAGTCAAATGATGTTTGATGTTTATCCTTCTTTGTGATAAAACTCAACAAGGGTTTACACCAATTGTGCTCAGAAAGATTTACAGTTTCCATAAATTTCTGTTTTATTTTGTGACTTATGGCAGGTATTGTCAGCTTCACAAATCACACTTAAATTTTATAGCTATAGTTCTTTCTGATAGCATCACGTTTCCGTGTATTTCCATTCCCTTGCATCTCCCTACAGCATGTGACATTGCCCAGGTGTGCCAACAGTGGCTGTTTACAGCTCCTCTGACCTCATTCTCGGAAAGTATCTGTAGAAAGTATCTTGGGAGACTGCCCTCCAGAGTTTGCCCTTGAATTTTTCCATCATTATTAATGGCAGTACAACTCCAGTGGCAACAGGGGCTACTGGTGGCAGCAGGAGTCTGCACTGCCACAGTGTGACAGTGTATCCTGGATCCTGTGGGGTGACAAAAGAGCAGGATGGCTGAAGACCGTTTCCACAAGCCTTCTATCAGCACTGTGGAGGTACCTCTGGCCACAGCCGTGCCGTGTTGCAGAGAAGGAAAAAAAATATTGGGTGGAGGTTCCTGGAGGCTGTTCAGCATGCACAAGACTGCTTGGTTGCAGGAAGGAATGTCCACATGTTGTAGGCACTACCTGAGGTGCAAGCCCTGAAGCTGCCCATGGGGCACAGATGTCCCTGAAGTGCTTGGGAGGGGTGGCCAAATGCCTGAGTGTGCCCAGACTCTCAGCTGTGCAGTCCAGACTGGTGGGATATAAAAGTTTTCTCTGTCAGCAGATGACCTGAGCGTGGCTTTACTTGAGTTCTTTGCTGGTGAGCCTGGAATAGGAGGTGTGAGCTGTGACATGCCCTGCTGGATCCTCCATGGCAGCAAGCTGCTTCCAAACCTGCAACCTCTGCAACCCTTCTCAACATCTGCCTAGACTCTGCCATTGGCTTTAGTGTCCTAGGCACTCCCTCATGCATGGAAATTGGTCCAGCTTTTCTGCTTTGCTGTCCTTTTAGAAAGGTACTAAAGTGAGGGAGCATCTATGTTCCCCCAGAGCGTTGAGATTTCTCTGACTTTTTACAGTTCCTGTTTTCTCAATGCATGGGAATCATGTTTTGGAAGTGATGTGTATCATGGCCCTGATTATTTACATTCATTGCCTGGTTATTTTTATCTGAGTCTGAATTTGTGGGCTAATTACACAGGCACACGCACACAGACAGAAACCACTTTGGCCCATTCCCAGAGATAAAGTAACCTAAAGCATGTATTACCAGCTTGCTCAAAGGTTTGTTCTGCCATTTATCTGATAGATCTTAAAAATAAAATGGTTTAATGCGCCTTCAAATGAAAATACAGAACCACCATAACAAGGATTTCCATGCTGAAGGCAACCAAATTACAACACATCAAAGTCTTTCCTAGTGCAAGTCATACTACTTCTAGGTGCCTACCTGAAGCTGCAGAAACCACAGCTTTTCTCCACGTGGACAGACACACCATGTGGCATTTCTCACCCCAAAGTAGGTGTCAATCCCCTCACCTTGCCATGGTGCTGCTATTCTCACTCATGGGTTGAATTTAAATTGTGATGCTTTTTTGGTTGCATCAGTGATAGAGCACCTGGACAGTCTCAGGAGGAAAGTCTATTCCTGTAACAGACTCTTTAAATTGCAGATCTTTCCTGTCTGCAATGGTCTGAGCCATCTTGGATGTCCTTTTTCACCTCATTCCTCCCCTACAGCCAAATATCCTTTTAACCTTGTGGGAACCTGGCAAGGAATCTAAAAGCTTTCTATGAACGAGACATTTAGGGATAAATATTCTGGACCATAGCTTTGGAGAAGAGGTTGTGGCGTGGCTGTGAGTGAGCATGGGTGCACCCAGTCAACAGGGAGATGAGACTTGGGAACTGTGGGGGAATACAGTATGTCGATAACATTGCTTTTTAATAGCCACTTGTTTGGTGGTAAAATGTGAACATGATCTTTGGAAGCTATGAACATTATTTAGGATAGCTTTGACAGGTTTTCTTACTTTATAAGGGAGAACAAACTTTGTCAGAAACCCACCCTTCTCTCCACTGTAATAGGTTAGTTGGAAAAGATGACTTTTAGGGAAGTACCTTCAGACTGGCACTCCCAAGGAAAGGTGGACAGGGGACTTGGCCCAGATAGGACTGGACATGCTTCATTTCTAGCATGTCACTGATCTGGGTGCAAGCAGTTTACGTGTATTCATTGAACTCAGAGAAATGCCAGAAAATTATGGAGCTTTAAGACATGTGTTTGCATTATAAATGTGTTAAAATACTGTTTTTAAAACTTATACTTTACCAAAAGACCAATGTTTGAGGCTGTTCTTCAGTTAAACTCTAAGGTGTGCCATGTAAGATTAAATATTTTTCTTTATAAACTGTGCTTAGAAATATGACTCAGTTTAATTTTGGAGGCATCTCCACTGACCCGTTAAAGATGTTCCAAAAAGATGGAAACTGAAATGGTGAAAAATACATCACAAAGAAGAAAGTGTGCACTTTTAAAGTAATAAATTAGATAAGTCATAGTGATCAAGCTTCATAGAAGCAGCTATGAGTGATTTTGGGTGTCTGATTCTGGAAGCACATTTGTTGCCTGTAATGAAAAGACATCAATCAAGTACCTTGTTTTTGGAGTAGTATCATATATCCACACATATATCCACACATATGCTAGCTGTGATAGAACTAGATATGCCAGCCAGAGACTGGCCTATTTTGATCATACTGCATAAATGTTTGCATATATAAAATATTAATAGAGCATATTTTTAACATTCTGCACCAAAAAGCTTACCATTGCTCTGCCTCTGGATGCTGTTTTTGTCAATTTTGAAGGGCATATCCTCCATGGTTTTGTGTGGCATCATCCAGACAACATGGATCCATTTGCTTTTCTTACCTGTCCTTCCTCCAGGGACTGTGATGGTTGCTACGGCTCAGGTTCCCATCTGCCTGGTTTTGCCTTCAGCTTTCTTTTTTTCTGGAAGTGTTCTCTTTTCCTCAGGAAACCAAACAGCTCCTCTTTGGAGCTGCAGCATCCAGCTCTCCTGCTGGCAGTGTTGGGGCAGAGATGCTGTCATTGCTCAGGCACAACCTAGAGGTTCCTGGAGGTCACTGCTGCAAGGAGAGCACAGCAAAAGGGAGAGGTTTGTGGGAAAACAGCTCAGACTGCAATGGATCTGGTGGTCAGGTAATCACTTGGCCAAGAGATATAGGATTTTGTGATGAAACCATCTGTGTGATGTCCAAGCTGTAACACTACAAATGCAAAGCCATACTTATGGCAAATGCAAGTTCAGAGGCACCCTTGGAGAATTTGAGTGTAGGAATGCTGATAATAACAAAGAAAAAAGTCTTCCCAAATTTTAATTTGCTTGTTACAACATTTAACCCATAAAACCTGGGTAAGTTTAATATCTCACATCAAGGTGAAAGGAGTTTGCCTTATCCCCAGTAGTAGGAAATGTCAGCACAAGTGAATCTCCTGACAGTGCTGTGACCCTCTGAAAGCATTTTTTATGGTCAGGGTTTGCTTCTATGAATAAAATTAACTTCAAAGCAACTTTCTCCCTTTTCTAAAGAACTGAGGCTTTGGGTTAAAAAATAAATAAAAGAAGGCAAAGTAAAGGATACCAGATCTTAGCACTTCCCACAGAAAATGAGATTAAAAAGTTTTTATGAGTCATGGACTCACAGCCTTCCCTTGATCTGTATGTGCACAAAAATGAAAAATGGCATATTAATCTGTGGAGATCCTTTTTAGAGGGTGAGGTTCTTTTAAAATGGTAAGCCCTTTTTTAGAAGGCAGTCGTTACCTTTTCTTCCGGGGTCAGACTTAATGTACTATTGACACTTAATGCACTTAATGCATGGTGCTGGGGACTCTGGACCTATGTTTTTATCTTTTAGTTATGGTTCATTGCCACTTATCTGTATTAATTCTGTATTTCCCAGCCATGAAACATGGTATTTGTAAAAAACAGTGATGGAGACACTACAAATTATGTCTCCCCACTTTCCCTGGCATACAGAAAAGCATGACTGTATCATGCTATTTTGAGTCACAAAATAATAAAAATTTTCATGTGAAGATGGCACTAATATATGAAATGTCATTTGAGCCAGTGGACTGTGGTAGCAGGATTCATTAATTACAGTGTTCAAAAATAAAAGGAAAGCAAAGGGGTTTTTTTCTCCTTTGTGATACCACAAAAGTCCTTTAAAAAGCTAGCCTTTAATTTCAGTGATGGGCTAAACTTGAAGAATGAACCAATCCAGGGGCCCATTTAAGGACAAGGCTCCTATCCTTCAAAGCTGTTTTTTTTTCTTTTTACCCCTGTTAGACATATTGTTAGACATTTAGATAATGTTATCTAACATTAGACATGTTAGACATATTGGAAATAACCCTGCTGCCTATTTGTTGGATCTGCTTTCCCAGGATAGTTTGAGAAGCTGTCCTGCAAAGGCTCTATACCAAGCAAGTCCCCATGGGTTAGATTCACACCCAAGTTAATAAAAAGAAAAGGCTGGAAGGGACTTAGAATGCCAACTCAACATTTCCATGCTGTCCTTGAGACACATTTGTCCATTTGGTCCATAAAATTTATTGCAACAGCTGCTTCACTGCTTTGCCAACAAACCTCAGCGTTCCACTACCTGCAGTGCTAGAAAGATTTTTCTTAAAGTGCTTAGCCTGAGTCTTTCAGGCTACAGTTAAAATATGTTGCTGCTTTTTGACACCTAGAAACAGTGATCAGATGTTTTGCTTATTGGCAAAGCCCTATTGTATATTTGAGAGTGCTTCCCCTTTGGAGTCTCTAGCCAAACTCCTGATATTTCTTCAGTTGCTTCTCAAAGAACTCTTTGGATTGTTTACCTCTGAGATGTCTCTGACACATCCTCTCTTTCACTGATGTGCAGTAGCCAAACTTAAGTGCTTCTTGCACCTGAAGCTGCACTAGTGCTTTGTAAAGCAGAAGGATGCCTGCAGATGTCCAGCAAGCTGTGCTCCCCAAGAGGAGCATTTTTCAGATATCCAACATGAAGTCAGGCTTCTTTGCCACTGTATGACAGGGTTGACTCATTCAGCCTGTGCTCCATTTTAATGCCATCTTTTGAACTGCTCCCTAACCAGTTTTATTCCATCTTGTGTTTTTGCTTGATCATTGCTTTTGGCTACCTAAACCTAATACTTTGATTGTGATTCTATTAAATTTTCTATTTTTCTTTTTTTCAGCCAATTTTTTCAGCTCGTCAATTTGTATTCCAGCCTGTCCTCCAATCTGACAGCAATCTCTGCAGTATCACAGAATCTGTAGCATATTTTTTATTTCATTACCCAGCTCAGGGAATGGTAAAAAAACCCAATGTATAAGACTGAACCTGTTGGGAGTGAGCTTTGTGTTTGAGATTTCAATGTTGAAACACTAAACTTTCCCTTGCCCAGTTAGTTAGGCATCTGTCTTACAGTATTTTTCCATAGGAGGGTTTCTTACAAGGAGATGACAAAAAAATCACTGAGGTCAAGCTGGACAGTCGTGCAAGACCATGTAAACATACCAGCCTGCTGGCAGTTCTCTGCCCTTTGCCATACCTGAGTGGCTACAGCAGGGAAGGCATCACCCAGGCTGCCACAGAGGTCTGAGGTACTCATGAGTTGGAAGAGGTTTAGACAAACTCTTGTTTGTCTAAGGATGCTGGTGGCTGTTCATAATGACTTGAAAGCCACCTGCTGCAGAGAGACCCTGATGATGGCTAGAGGTTGAGGGGTAGAGCAGAGACCTAGCTTACCTAAAAATACATTTTCATGGGTCATCTATTAATTAGGTTAATATCCAGTAGATATTGCAGTGGATAATGAAAGTGGCCATACTTTGGTCTAGATTTATCGAACTCAGGTGCTGAAAACCATACACTCAGAGAAGTCTGAGCAGTATCCTCAATTCAGGCACTGACATTTCGCTGTCCCTTCTTTAAAGGTTCCACACTACTTGTATAATGCATAACGTTATGTGTGAATTGGTAGTTCTCGCTATGAAAAGGTGATATCTTGATTTCTATTATGTTTAAGTGGATTTTTCTTTTCTGTAAAACTGTAAGCCAGAAACATGATTGAAAGGCCAGAGTAAGGTAACAAATGTTAATTTTCTTGTATGGTATGTTATATGTTGTAAGTGAAAGCCAGAAATCAGAAGCTTTTCAATTTGACACATAATGATTGCCCTTAGATACTGGCCTGCTTTATTTACAAGATGTTAAAAATTACACTGTACATACTCATATGATCATAATAAAATGATTGCCTGTAGAAGTGTGAATTCCATTTAGCCTTTACAAAGAAGCACTTAGTGGGCTTTGTACTGCGTGGGCATGACCTTAGAAAAGGCCTATCATTTGACTATGAAAACATGGCTTAGTTCCAGTGCTAACAACGTCTCTCTGTTAAAATAACTTTGGTGGGCACAACGACCTATAATTTTTGTAACACCATTGAAAAAAGTATTTTCCTTACAGTAGTGTTAATTGTGTACAGGATAGATTTTTTTGTAAATATTAATAATATTGGTTTGATTAGCTGTTTTTAACAAAACTGTGAATTGTGAACAAGCATCTCTGGATGTTTCTTTCAGTGAAGGGTGAAAACACTCAGGTCCCACATTAGCAGTGTTCCGTACTCGATTCTATTATCTCATCATTTTAGTTTTTTTTGTGAAACTCAACAGAGCAACCAGAGCCACATCAGTAATATACTATCAAATGGTACAAAAATAGGATGATGAGGAAAATAGGACAGTGTGCACTCAGAATTATAACCTGAAAACAGCACCAATGGAATAGAAATTGTTCCTCTGATCCCGTTCCCACTCAGCCTGGTTACAGAGCAATTTAACTCTGAATATCTCAGTAGTAATTCTTGATTTTCACCAGAGTGAATAAGGCCCAGGGAATAATATATTTGCCATCAGTTCACACTGACTGTTACCTTTTCTTTATTTCAGCTGACGTGTATGATGAGACTGACTACTTTCTAGGCTGTATCCTCTAACTTATGTCATCAGTGACGGCAATAAAATGAGGAATGTAAAATGCAGCCATTTCAGCTGAATTGTGAGGTATGACTGCATGAGGCTAAGGGCTTGTGACATGTATGCATGCTTGCTGCAAACACTACAGAAGATGAGTTTGTATCAACTCCAAAGAATTTGGATGATAGCAAGTGCATTTTTCACTTTTTGGTTCTGTTTGCCTTGACTTAATTCTGCTGTCCAAAACCCCAAGGGAAAATATTTCAACAGAGAGTCTTCAGTGATTAAACTGTCATGAAACAGAGATGAAGTTGGTGGGATTGATTGGCTCTCACTGTGCTTTGACGCAGCTGTGGCTTGGATGAGCAGGACTGGTTATGAGTCAATCTGACCAGGATGGGATCATGCCAGAGGTCAGGGGAACCAGCTAGTTAGAGAAGCACAGGCAGCTATTTTCTCCTTCAGGTTTTCTTTTTTTAATGCTGGGGATTTGTGACACTTACTGAATGAAGGAAGTGTCCCTAGCATGATCTTCATCATCATAGACCCTTGTTACTTGGAGTGGTGCTGCTGGGGTCCAGCACCTCCAACCCTCACCTTCAGCAGGGCCAATGCAAGGACCTGAAGGAACTCTTTGCAAGAGATGGTCAGAGACTGGGAGCCTGGTTTCCTAGGTTACTTGACAGACAGGCCAAAATCTCATTTTAAGGGATTCTTACATGGCTCCATTACTGAAGCAACTGAAAATCAGGGAAAATGTTGGTAAAAATGTCTGTCATTCCATATTCTGGCTCTGCCCCATTTTCTTCTTTGCACTTTATTTTATCCATCCTGAATGAACTGTCTCTCAGCCTCATCAGATAATGTCCTTGTGTAATAGCAAAGAGGTTTCTAACTGCTAACTTTGAGACATGATGTTCTGTTGAAAAGTGAAGGAACTGTACTGTGGGGATAAATTTTTGTCTCAGTTCACTTAACTCCATGATTTTTGACCATCAAATGATGTCATGAAGCTAGCTAATTCTCCGTAAGGGGCACAATGTACAAGAAGGTACTGGTGACTTCTCTTACAAGAGTTTGAAAGGATCTGGAAAGACTGTTGCATACTGACATGAAGAGAATGCTTTGAACACAAACACATATCACAGCAAAGTTTAAAGAAACAGCAAAGTTTAAAGAAATATCAAAATTCTGAACTAGTCAAGTAAAACTGGAATTATGTACATATCAATAAAGGCAAGAAACTATGCCCATGTGGCTTGGCTTAGTGGTCTTTCTGTGCTGTGGGAGAATCCTTAAAGAGGCATGAATTCACACACTCTAGCTGGGTTTTGTTAGAGTTTAGGAAGAAAGCCACGGCTGACCCAGACTGATGCTGCTTAAATTGAATCTAAGCTTTAGTTTCCATAAATCATGTTAGCAGATTAAAGTTATAAAAGAAAGGTCTTGATTTGTAGGCACCAGATTGTAAATTAGCTACTGAAATAGAGAGCTGTGAGTTTAAGAACCTGAGTGGGAACACCCATCCCATATTACATGTATTTGGCAATAAGCCTCTATTAATGGACCAAAGAAAACAACAGCCATGACTGATCAAGTGGAAGAGAAGTAATACAAAACACTCATCAGTTTTATTGCTTCTAGAATATCCTGGAGGGATTAAACACATAAAAAGGAGGCAAGAGAGTCTGAATCTCGCCTTTCCTAAATAGTCATCCTTCTGCTGGTGCAATTCTTAGGTTTTCTAGTATTCCTGAAAACATTTTCTCAAGTTCTTTGGGCAGATTCAGGCTCATACACATTTTTTTCCAGCAGTAGACCACTCCCTTGGTTCACTGTGGGGGCCCAATTTGAAAGGTTAATTGTGAATGCCATGTTATAATCATCCACACCTATATCAATTAACTTTTATGGTTGCCTCTGCTTAATATGTGGAGTTCAGCTTTGCATTTAACACTCCTAAACTATCTGTAATTCCTCTCTAAGCTTCCTCTCTTCCAGCAAATACTTGGTTTCCTTCAGTACTCCTTTGCCATAACATTTATTCTGTGGTGGTGTTTTCTTCTCACACAGTCCAATAGGCTTATGGTACACTCTCTCTTTCAGTAAAGCCTGTTTCTTGTGCATGGAAAAGCTGCAAACAAATGGCATATTTCTTATGTTGAGGAGAATGAATGCGGAATGTCACATTAATCTCTAAGTACAGAACTTCTCAAGTTTCCCATTTTCACTGGAAATATATGTGGCATGAAAACTTTAGAGAGATAGAAGATTGTTTGAGGGTGGTTATTGAGCAGCATATAAATAGCTGTTGGGAGCCAGTTACGTCATGACAGCATCTTCTGGTGTACTTTCTGCAGTTAAATGGTCACACTGCAATGCTGGCTAAAGTTAAGGGGGAATTTCTTCTGGAAAATGAAGTTTCTATTAAAAACCCCAAGCGCTTTGAATAATTGCTAACAATAACCTGGACTATAGTACTTCAATTGTACAGTTCAGGAACATTAAACCTCTTAACCTTTGAGTTGCCTACTTGATTTTAAATGAATATGGTACTTAAGATGATAACAACTGTGCAGCTTCATTCTTTATTAAGGACACACATGATTTCTCCCTCACACATTAACACTCTCATTATAATAATAAAGAATGGCAAAAATACAGGTATCAAAAGATTATTAGTACCTTCTAGACACGGTCTTTTCACAGTTCCTGTTTCCAGAACTATACTACTCTAATTAGCGTAACAACTATTGCTACATTCAGAGTGTCAACAGTAACATTTGATGACACAGAAACCTTGAAGAGACTTATTTCATCCATTGTTCCATCAAGACTTTGTTTGAAAAATCTGGTTTATATCTGCTCTTCTCCTGTGTTTCTTCTAGAGTGTGCAGAGAAAAGTAACAACAACAGCATCCATTCTTGGGATTCAGGCGAATCCAACTACATATCAAGAAGAAAATCTGCTTTCTTCCAGAACACCAATGCACAAACATACTGCATCCAACATGAACCATTCTGATGAGGTTAGATGTGTTTGCATGGTGAAAGATCTCCACATCAAAATGCAGATGCCACAAAAAAACCAAAGACAGGCCAAGAAGAAAAACATGTTTTGCTAACAACAATAAAGGCAGCTTAGCTTGTAGTAATGGATAAGGTATAGTATTTTGTCCAGATTCAGCTAACTCTAAATATAAAGTGTAACATTCCTACCATGGGATTTATAATAGATGCTGGCTGCATTAATCAAAACTCAAAGGGCTTTTGAGAAGGGTGCCCAGCTGAGCTGCCCCAAGCCTCAGCAAGGGGGAAGGAGGGACGGCAAGTCACAGGCACACAATGAGCTCTCAGGGCAGCCAGGCTGTGGTAGCCATGGAGTGTTTCGCGGCACTAATGCAGCTGTGAGAGATGAAATGAGCAGGGCTGAGCTCCCATGAAGGACTCTGGCTGCCCATGTCCATCTGCGTGCCCAGGGCCAAGTGAGTGCAGGAGGCACTGCTTCTGGCCCTCAAATGGGCAGCAGTCTGCAGCAGGGTGCCTGTACCCTACCCTGTAGGATAACCCAAAACCTGAAACACAAGGCAATTTTCTCCAAAAGGAAAATAATTTTCACTTAAAAAGATTAGAGATGTTCTTACCACAAGAAAGATGTGATGAGCAGGCATAGACCAGATTAATTACTCTGCTTGCAGCAATTCTATGCATCAAGGTATGGAGGGAGGAAAAGAACTACTTGTACATAAACACAGTGTAAGGGTTCAGCTCACCCTCACGATATGATCAACTCTGAATGCCACATTCTAGGCACCCTTCTCTGTAGCTGAAGGTAGTCTACAAGTGCAGAGTGTCTGATTTTTAACAAAGGATTAAATATTGCTGCATAATCTTCACTGGACAAGCTCAATAAACAGATTCTTTTTCTCTTCAGTTGGATCTCTCCTGGCTTTATCAGCCTCTTTCTTTTCAAGTCCACACTTCCTTCAGATCACTGTTCCAGCATTTCAGATATTATCCTTATTTATATGCAGTGGATTTGGACTAGACTCACAAAAAGTTTACTCACCTAGCACCACTTACCTGCCACTGTATTTCTCAGAACCACCTTTTGCATTCCCATTGAGCTGCTGCATATGCCTGGAGGTGCCTATTTCCCTGCCAGAAAAATTCCTAAATATCACCCCTGAATGTGCCAAGGTCATAACAGCATGAGCCTCCAAGCACCTAAATCACATCTAAGGTCTTTTGGGATTTGCAAACAAAGTGTTACCCCCTGCTTCCAGGCCTGACCTGACATGCATTTTTAGAGAACACCTTCCAGATCAGGCATCACACAAAGTGCAAAGCTAAGTAAGAAAAATTGTGGTGAATCTCTGGTACAAAGCATCCATGCAGCATATGTGGAATGATGTTCCTCCCTTTTGAGCAAGAGGAGCCTGTCTGTTTTACAGGTTCTGGTCTCAAGTAATTTCTGTGGTTGAAGGTACTCCTGCTCTTGAAGATGCCCCAGTGGAAGAGCCAGTCAGGAGGTAATCATGGGGTCAAGTGGGGAGAAAAGCAGGAGAGAAATCAAGTGCAATCAGCATGGATGAAAATTCTAGCAGTGGATTTACTGAACTGAAGCGAGAGCTACCTGCTTTCTCTGGCTGTTTTACTCTGAGAGAAGAGGCACGAGAGACAATGCTTAGCAACTGCAGAAGTCTGGTGGAGGAGATGGCTGGCCTTTATTCTCTTGGGAATGGTGAAAGGACAGCATCAGGACAGCTATGTAGGTTGCTGAGTACTGTCTGAAAGCATCCTCTGTGTCTGAACCCTAACTCAAATTGTATTCTAAGTGGAATGAAGCAAGTTTCCAGAAGCTTAAAAACATCACAGGGCAGATGAAAGGGCCTTGTATGCATGTTGTGACTTCCCCACTACTTTGACTGGATAACTGTCTCACAGATTCTCTGCTTTATTTCTTAGATTTGTTGTGCTGTTAAAGACACAAAGACCAAGCTGTATGAGATTTGATTTCTGGAATTTAAGTAATAATTATTTTAATATTTGTTAAAAAAACCACTGCAAGACAGTTCAGATCAATTATGGAACCAGTCAGTGTAAAACAATTTTGCACAATCAGGACAGATTTCATAATGCCTCTGGATTGAACTAACTCTGAAGAGAAATGTTTGAAAATTACTTCCAACCACATTAAAGATAGTGGCATTTGCATCTGATGTGCTTTGGGAAGATGTCCATTGCTGTATCTCATTACAGGATGTAGGAGCCACAGCGAGCACTCCACAGCCTCAGATGGAGAAGAGCAAGAGGGCAGCCACAGCTTGCATAAACTGTAGAGGTTTTTCATCCTGGGCACATTAACATTAATTAAAACCTTAAAAAATTAAGATTTTTTCCAAACCCATCCACTACCGCAATCAGCAGCACCTCTATTGAGGTAGAAATCTCTACTTTGTTTGAGATTCTACTTACACCGAAGGGAAAAATTCTTATTCTCCTTAGAATATTAAAAAATTATCATTAGAATTATTAAAAATATCTACTTAGAAATAGTTATTCTGAATTTGGTCAGAGATGACTCAACAGGTCATGTGGTAAAATTCAAATGTAGCCTAGAAAAATGAACAGAAACCATCTTACTGGTGAAACTACTATCAAATCTTTTCCAATTTCAACAAGGATGAAACCTACCTCTTTATTTTGGTATGGATACAACCATGTGACAGGGGCCATGAAAATTTATAATCATAGATGCTGTGACTGAAAGGTCATTCAGTCTCTTCTCTCAAATATTAAATAATTTATTTCTTAGTGATACCAGAAATGAATTGCTGCTCATACTGAATTAAATTATCTGACTAAAAAGGCAATGAGAATGTAAGGACATGCAAGCAACCTTCATCGTTTATTTCCAGGTGATTTCCTGAAAATAGTCACAGCTTGATGCTTTTGTGAGGTCCCATAACTCCCTTCTCAGAGAAGATGTATTTAAAGTAATTATCCATTTGTGCCATTTATACCTGGCAGATAACTGAACACTAAGCACCATTTTAGATCTGTCTGATAAAAAAATTTGAGAGCGGTTTCTGTGAAAATAGGATTTCAATGATATTTTGGGAGAAACACCCTGCTTATACTGTTTCTCTAATTTAGGTGATAAATTTCTGCTAGACCATGAAAGAGCTGTGTGTGAGGCTTTCGTGTAAGATCCTTTAAACACGGCTGGGGGAGGGGTGTCAATTAAAAAAGCCTTTTCTCTCATTTTGCACCAAGGTTCCCACATTGCCACAGCAATCAACAGGATTACAGCAGCACAACCAGGAGAGATGCAGTTGTGAATCAGACCCTGAGCTAACAGCCTATTTTAATTCATGTTCAAACTGTGTTAATTGGCAAAAGATAAAACATCCACACTGTTTGTTTTGCTGCTGTAAGGAGTTTGTGTTGAAAACTGTGACTAAATAATAATTAACAGGCTTCAAGTAATCAATCAATAGTATTTCATGAAAATAAGTTGTAAACTAGAGTCTTGGACTCAGCTTTAAAGTTGGTTGGTGGGGTTTTTTCGGTTTGGGTGGGTTTTTTGTTTTTTTTAGGACAGCAGTGGTGCAAAGCTGAAACTAAATCCAGGCTTGCATTTCATTAGCAATTCCTTATTGTGGTTTTACAATGTTAAATTTGTACAAACAGATTAAGTGTGTTTTTTAAGCTGTTCCTAAATAGCCTGGGAACCAAGAATTAAGTGCAGATTCTGCCCAACCCCTCAAAACGCAACACACCCTTCCCCAAGCTCAACACCTGCTGTTAAAAATACATCACACAATGGCTCTGATCTTACCTACCAGCAGATGTGAAGATGCCCAGAGGTCTCTCAGATGTTTGTGTTCCTGGGTCACGTGAGGGCACCAGGAAGGGGAGGGAAAATTATCCTGGAATTCCAGAGGTCACTGCTAGACAAAAATAGTTAAAATTGCAGACATGTAGAGAAAAACAAAAGGTTCAGAAATCTAGAAATTTGGCTAAGAAGCTTTACTGTGGGCCACGTTTCGTCCTGAATTAAAAAGAGAATAAAGAAGAATAGCAAAGAGATTAAAATATTGTTATCAGGAGAAAGAAAGGACTCTTACGATGGTCTCTAGCTTCAAGCTGCAAATAATTTAGAAGTTCTAGCCAAGTTAAGGGAAGGCAACCCACTCTCCCAAGGCTTCTCTGGGCGAACTCTTAAAACCCTTCTAGCTGATACATTTTCCAAGTTCTACCTAATTATTATCACTAATAATCTGCTTCATGCTTTTGTTTTCAGAAGAATTTTATTTCCAGACCATCTGACTATTCTGCATTTTCTTTATCTGAATATTTTTAGCCAGGGAAAGAGCCTAGAATTTGGCCTATTTCACTTGTGTGCTCATCCACATGGTAAATTTGATTCTAGGGAGATTTTTCACACTAGCCAGCCATTATGCAGAAAAAACTTTGTCCCTCACTGCACGGCGTTTGTCACCTCCCCATATTAGCTCTTTGTGGGTCTGCATAATTTTCCTTGTGCAGAGGAAGGTCTCAGGCAGTCTCTGCCAGAGGAAACAGTGTTTGGAAGGCTCTGGTACACATGTGGAGGGGATGAAAGCCCAGGCCATGCATGCACAACACATGGCAGCACTAACACTGCTCAGAGCTTCTCAAAATAATCAACTGAGCTGCAGTGACACAGCGAAATACATCATAATCACATCAATTATGCAATCACTATTTTGTGAAAACAAGCCTCTGGGATTTCTTTTTAAGTAATCAAAGAAATATCAGACGTGAAAACAATGAACCTTCCTATTACAAACGAGTAAGTTTCCGCTGGGGAAAGGAGGAAAAAAATAGAGAGAGAAAAACTAACCCAGACGGGCTGTAAAAGTGTCTTATTCTGGCTTCGAGAATGTGACCAGCTTGTCCTCAGCCCTGGGAGAGGGCTGCTCCGTGCCAGCTTGCATATGCCCCTCCCTGTCCTGGGATGCCACCAGTATGGCACTTGGGTTTGGTGGGAGGAGGGAGCAGTACTGGTCCCCACCGCCGTGGAATTCACACACGGCCCTCCTCTGCTGCCTCTCGGCACTGCAAGAGCATCGTGGCTCGTGGCTTCTGCCGGGTGGCTCGGGGGAGAGAAGAGCCTGCATTGAATCCTGCATCCTGCATCCTGCATCCTGCATCCCGCACCCAGGGGAGCCGCGGTGTCTCTGGCCGTGCTGCACAGCCCCACATCCCCGCCCCCGCAGCGGGATTTTGGCATGACACGCGCATTTTGATAAACGCTTTGGCGTTTGGCGAAAGCTGGTAAAAGCCCTCACGAAATGGGCACAGCCAGCAGTGTGTGCACAGAGCCCTTCCCGGGCTCCAAAATCCCTGCTCCTGCCAGGCCCGTGCGAGGCTCCCAGGCGCTGTGCAGGCCTGGGGGATGGGATACAGCTGCTGGAGCCGCAGCCTGGATCTGGCAGCAGCTTGGCTTTGGAAGGAACTATAAAGAAACACTTTGCCCTGCAGCTAAAAAGCCTGATAAAAATCTGCGAGCATGTGAATGGTGAGGGGAAAAAAGGGTCAGCTCAGTTCTCTCCCTTCGCTACTGCCTTCCTGTTGGATTCTCAGATTCCCCCCGGTGCCTGTGGCCGCTCCATGGGGCAGCTGGGTGTTCCCTCGTGTCTCCTCGTCCAGGGCAGACTCCATTGGGAGCAGCAGGCCTGGAGAGCCTGAGGAGCCCGTGATGCCCCTGGGCCGCAGCAGCAGCACCCAGGGGTGCCCACAGCCCCTGTCCCACCGCAGCAGCAGCACCCAGGGGTGCCCACAGCCCCTGTCCCACCGCAGCAGCAGCACCCAGGGCTGGGCACCGCCCCTGTCCCACCGCAGCAGCAGCACCCAGGGGTGCCCACAGCCCCTGTCCCACCGCAGCAGCAGCACCCAGGGGTGCCCACAGCCCCTGTCCCACCGCAGCAGCACCCAGGGCTGTGCACCGCCCCTGTCCCACCGCAGCAGCAGCACCCAGGGCTGTGCACAGCCCCGGCCCCACCGCAGCAGCAGCACCCAGGGGTGCCCACAGCCCCTGTCCCACCGCAGAGGCCCAAGGAGCGGTGTCCCCCAGGCGCGGGCAGGGATGAACCAGGCGCCGTGTGGGGCTGAGGGTGCCGGCCCGGGCTCCCGCCCGCCGGGGCGCCCCACGAGCCGCACCCCGCTGGTGCACGCCGGGGTAATCCGGCCCCTCGGGGAAGGGATCTGCGAGCAGCGGGTAGCGGGGCCCAGCCTTGCTGACTTCAAGCGTGAATAATTGGGCTTTAATGTGGCTGGAAGGTGGGAGGGGTGAAGGCGGCAAACACGCCACCTTTTCGCTCGGGGCCAGGGCACGGACGGCTGCTGGTTCCTACCCTTTCCCTCCAGCCCTCCTTTCAACCTGGCTCTGGGGAGGCGGCCCTTCCCCAACCCTTGCAAAAGGCTTTGAGCTCAAAGGAATCTCATAAACTTGTTCCCCGGTGCTCTTCAGGTCTCCCCACCTTGGCATGGCTTCAGCCACATCGGCCCTGCAAAGGCAGCTGGGCTCCCATCCCATCCCATCCCATCCCATCCCATCCCATCCCATCCCATCCCATCCCATCCCATCCCATCCCGTCCCGTCCCGTCCCGTCCCGTCCCGTCCCGTCCCGTCCCGTCCCGTCCCATCCCATCCCATCCCATGAAGATGCTCTATTTGGGTTCTTCCAGCATGTGACCCTGTGGGGTCTGAAGGATTCTCTCACCTACTGCCATTCCATTTCACTGGGGGATTGGGTTCTTCTGGCCAGCAAAACCTTCTCTCCCTCCTCTGAGGAGAGGGAAATATTTATAATGCTCCTGATGGTACTTAAGGCACATGGTGTCTCTGATGGTACAGGGGATGTCCCCTATCTCCATCACCTGCAGCACCCCAAGTCTGCTGGGGTGCTTCAGTTTATGCTCACCAGAACAAGTTCTTTGCAGCAATGTTAAAACCGGGCAAGTGAGACATCCAAGTTTTAAAAACATTAGGGGTTGAAAAAAAAAAATTCTCCTTTCTGCTATCTCAAGTAGATATGTTAACGTGGTGGAAACCTGCCAAATCAGCTTTGCCACCAGAGGAAGCTACTCCATGCAGGTACCCCTTCCAGTAGAGCTTGTTCCTGTGAAGCATACGATTAGTGACATGACTGTATAAGCAAGCACTTTGTCTGACTTTGTATTAAATGTTCCACCTGAAGAGTCTTCCAGCCAAGTACAAAAAAAGAAATTTCATATTGCATCCCCATCAATGCTTCCTCTCCCTCTGCTTCCAGCCTAGCTGCTTCTATTCCTCACTTGTACTCTCATTTGTTCCTCTCATTTTCTTTCACTTTATGTGTTGCCAAAGTTACTTATCTCCCTTTTCCACAGATAAACTATGAAGACTTGGTCCTATGGATTCCAGTATATTAACAGGCTAGCCAAAGGCAAGCAAACCAATACACAAAAGCCCACTTATCTCAGAGTTTTTAAACTTACATTTCCTTACAATCCAATTACAAGACTGCTTTGTTGTGAAATATTTTCAGTGTGTCTACATTTCCCCAGCTCTGAAGCATGATCTTGGGGGGCACATGAAGAGGTGGGTTATAATGTTGAGTTTTCTTGTGTTTGAGTTTCAGGACTTTTCAGCCTTGCTATGGAGCAGGGTGCATGAAATCTCCTAGTAATTATCTCTTTAGACTGTGTTCAAATACAATAATAAATTAAATAATAAACAAAAAATAATTAAACACTGTAATACATTAAAAAATAAACACACAGCTTAATTCTGTATGTGGAGGATACTCCAGCTGGGTGATAAGCATAAACCACTACTGCTGATCCCAGAGGAATGCTTTGCATACTCAAACCGGCACAGGACACATCCTAATCACATGAAAAGTAAAAACTATTATACATGAGGGAATCACTCCCTCCTAAACATTTCCTGTAAAAACGTACTGAAACAGCAAATCAAATGCACCTTTGACTAACACCTAATAGCAATTCAGAGCTTTTGAGTTACGGTTTTGAAGTAGAAAAAATAGAAAGCTGATTTTACAGAATGCAGGAGAAACGAGACATTGTATTGTATACAGCACACAGCGTGAAGGGCAGGTAATGAATTCAGGTAGCCTGAAAGGAAGGAAAAATGAGTGCCTTATATACAGATGCTTCTCATAGTTATTTCATTTACTGTAATTCTGTGTATATACATTCATATTTCTGCGGTTCAAACTTAGAGTAACTCTAAGGAAAAGGACAATAGGTTAAGATGCAGTTATTGAAAGAACTGGATCAGTTCAGTGAGTATTTGGTGCTCTGAAATACCTATCTAAAGAAGCAGGGGGACAAACTATAATATGTTTCTCAGAAATAGTCTGGAATTTATCTCAACTTTCAATTTCTGGAAATTCTGCTTCTGATTTCAATAACAGTAGAAGACAAACATGGAAGCCCTGCTTCCCAGCCTGATGCATACTTGCAGAGCAAGGTTGAAGGAGCAGATAAGCAGATAGGGCATTGGATTAAGACTCAGAAGACCTAGGAGGGAATTTCAGCTCTGTACCAAACTTCCTTGATAACAATGAAGAAACCCTTTAACCCCACTATGTCTCACTTCTGCATCAGTAACACAGTCTGGACTGCAAAATTTCTGTGCTGACCTTCTTCTTTTGTAAGCAAACTTCTCCATTTCCACTAAACATCCATCAATATCAAACAGAGTTGCCAGGTACTAGTGCAAGGATAGCTCAGATTTTGCCTGCACATATACTTTGCACAAAGAAAATGCAAGTGCAGGTGTAGAGCACAGAAGATGCATTGGGGCACAGATTCTATTGCCTTCCTAGTACAGCACGTGTGCAGCCATACTACGTGATTCACTGCAGCCACCTCTTCACTCTGAAGTCACTGATTCAGCCTGGAAAAGCCCTGAAAAAGAAAATTTTATGCTGAGTGTTAAAATAGTGCCAATGATACAATTTAAAATGTGTAAAAGCATCAGTAGAGTCTTAACCAACACCTTGCCAACACAATAAAAATAGAGAGAAGAAGGAGTGGACCAGATTCAATGGATTTTTTTTCTGTGGTCTTTTTAGAAAAGAAAAGGGCAAGGGGGAGAAAGAAAGGTCCAAGTTGACTAAATGTAAATGTATGAATGAGACAGTTCTAAGCATACCCAGGTGTCTTGCCAGCTCACTGCAGAGAGGTCACAGAGAAATAGAATGTCTAATCATTGGAATAAACACAGCTGTGCATACTTACATTTTCCATACCTATTTTGCTAGTGGGGGAAAAAAAATAATTCCTCAGATCAGAAGACCTTTTCCCAGCCACTTCTAGCTCCCTTTTTTCTTTCTCTCTCTCTCTTTTTTTTTTTTTTTTTTTTCTTAAGAAGTGTTTGGGGGTTTCAATTATTTATTTCATTTTATTATTTTATTTTTTGGCAAAAAAAATATTAAGCTTTCCCTACTCCAATTGGTTGTCCCCTTTCAGATGATTATTAGCATTTGAAATGCTTTTTTGCCTTCCAAACATTTTTGGTTTTAAATTGTACAGAATTGTGTGAAGACAATTTTTTCAGCATGGGATTTAACACTTGTGGAATTTCAAGGTAGAGAAAAACTAGACTAAAAGGATTTTTGGACAGCAAATGCAAAACTGGAGGACTTTGTTTGAATAGAGCCCAATGGCAAAAAGAGCAAAACTAAATTTGCTCAATGCGAGGCACACAAAATTCAGCAGGAGTAACTGAGGGTTATAATTTTAAAAAATTTCTACAAGCTGGAGAACAGTATTTGAAAACCTTTGAATTAATCATGAATATTTTGAATAAATATGTTGTTTCAAGATTTTATACAAATCAAATATGAACCAAGAAATCTGACTATAAAAAACCAAACGTGCCTTTGGATAAATCAGCTGGTCAAATAACAGATATTAACTCTCCCTGGAAACCTTACCCCACTTGTACTTGCTTTTAAGGAATTCATTGTCACAGCATTTTGCAAAGAGAATTTATGACAGAGTAGAAAGGTTCCTTGCAAATTTAATTTGAATAACTGAAACTATTCTTGAAAGGTGGCCAGAAACCTGCTTTTAGCATGTCATTTGAAAACAAGGGGCTCTGCCACCAATTACTCTTGCAGTTATATGCAAAGTACATGTGGATAAAACTTACAGATACTGGTCTGTTGTTGAGAATTATAGAAACTGCTATCTTCATTTCCATAAGTATTCCACATTTTTCTCAAATTACTTTTGTTTTATAACTTGACCAAAAATACTGCTCCAAGCTGAAAATTTCTCTTAATTTATAGGATGGGGAAAGAGCTCTGCTCTTTTATTAAAACAGTCTTGAGTCTGTCATGGCTCAAAAATAAATTCTGTAAAATGAGATTTTACTGTTGTTTTAAGAATGTGATACATGTGCTACTTTGGCGATGGAGCAAGCGAATGCATTTTCAGGGCTTGATGGTTGTCTGAAGTCTGATAATTTTCAGCCTCCCTGAGCAGCTATTTTGTCTGCAGCAGGCAAATGTTCTTCGTGACACTGGTCCCACCCAGCTGAGAAACCATCACCCTTTTCCCAACCCATGGGATTTCCGTGCAGGCTGCTTTGCAGTCACAGAGAAACAACTGAGTGAGAGGGAAAACTGGCATATTCAGATCCCCTTGAAGCTGGACCTGGCTGACCTGCTACCTTTTTTGGTGTAGCAGACATTAATCAAGACAGCAGGATTAGATGGGAGCAATTTTGTTGGTGTGGCTGGAAGTGCCCTTAGCGCTCTTTCCTGGGGCAGAGGTGGGCATGGAAGAGAGATGTGTTGGACACAGGAGATCCAGGCAGAAACCTCAACTGAACTTCATAGCAAAATCAAATCTTTTTTTTTTTTCCCTAGGAAAAGTGGAAACAAAAAGGACAAGCGACAGAGTGAGATCATTATGGCTAATTCTCTTCTAAATATCCTGGCCAATTCAGATAATGTTATAGCAAGGGCCATATTGAAGCAATTTTTAAGTAACCTTTCCCACCTGCTTCTGCACAACCTTATCACTGTTTTTCCAACACAAGAAAGCAAAACTCCTACCAGGCCTTCAAGCAGTGCACAGGGCTTGCAATGTGCTCCAACAGCAGATCCCTTGAGCACTCTCGGCAAGTGAAGGGCTCTGCTCTGCCTTTTGAGGTAGAGCTTCATAGCTGTGCACTACACAGGTTTAAAAAACATTTTTTAAAACCACACTGCTGGCAGAAAACCACATGAAATGAAAACATCTCTTTAAAATGTATTTTTAAACAGTTTCCTCATACAGTAGAGTCCATTGAATATACAAATAGCTAGTTGTAAGTAATGGGAGACTCAAAGCTGTGGAGCAGATCAACTGCTCACAGGCAGGGGATATCCAAAGCCAAACTTTAATTAGATGCATTTAAAACTTTGCAAATTTGCAAACTAGAGCAAAGTTTATCATATGAATGGACCAATGCAGCTGGTAAATTCTGGAAGTCTAATTTGAGTCTGCTCTCTAGTGAGAGCAGGTCCAAAGACTTTTCCATTGTACCAAGAGAGGATGAGGTGGGCGCTGAACTTCCTGAAGCACTGAGACCAGGGGACAGCTCAGGAGAGCAGCAAGAACGAGATATCTGTGCAGTCTGCCATGTGGGGAAAGCCTAAGGGACTAGGGAAGTTCAGGCTAGTGAAGAGTTGAGGAAAGTAAGAAAACATATCTAGATGTAGAAAGGAAGGGAGGGACCAATTAATCTCATTAATCTACAGGCCCTGAAGAATAAGTAATAGAGTTTGAATTACGAGTGTTACAATAATATGCAAAACATATTCTGTTACAAAGACTAAGAGGAGAAAATATTGTCAGGGCATAGGACCAAAGTGCAAAGGGCTTGATTTATTTTCTAGCTCTGCTGTAGATTTCAATCCTGTCTTCAGTTCTTTCATAACTGAAGGAGGTTCCAGGAGGATCAATGAATTAATACTGATATATACAAGTCTCATAGAAATAGAGATTGAGTTTAGGTCAGATTCAATTTTATACCCATATAACCACAACTACAAAAAAACCCTTGCTATTTCTTTACAGTAAAGGCCATATAAGAATGACACATTATTAGATAAACCACTTCTTGTGTACAATCTATTCACAAGTCATTCCCAGAGAGATAGTGTTATCTAGGGTTATTAGGTAATTTTTGATTCTCTGACTTAGCAGCCAAGACTAAGGAACAGTTTTAATGATGTTCTAAAATATTTCAATTCTATATAAAAGAAAAAAATATTTTGCTTTGCTCAGTATGAAATATTCCTTTTGGTCACTTCTAAAAGAAGTGCATGAGACTAAAGTTGCAGGGAGGGAGAAGGAGCCAACAGTTTTAGCTGTGGAACTCCTTATCTGCAAGGCTCCAGCATCCCAAAGCAAGGAAGCTGCCGGTTTTTCTTACTGGCAGAGTTCCACTTTTTATGTTTGTATTTAGACTTTTTTGCTTAGGATAAGGTGTTCCACCTTTGGAATCAGAGTTCTCCCTACCAGTCTCAGGGCATGTGTCCACCTGCCACTCTGTTTGGTTACATGGTATGGCAGCATCCCATGTAAAAAGCATTGTCAGCAAAAAGCTGTGCCAGAGCCCCTACTTGGAAACACAACACAACTGTGTCAGAGACATGCCAGGGACTGGCACAGTGTTGCCCTCTCAGGCAGATATGAATTTGAGTTCCATTCAGCTCATAAGAGTGTGCTGGCTGTTGACTAAAAGGGGAACAAGATCGTCCCCCTCTATTTAGGCTGTCTGGCAAAGCTAGCTTTCCTGCTTCCAAATGTCATTTTACTGAAATTGTTCATTGAGCTGAACTATCCAGCTGGAATTAGCTAGTAAAATCAGTCTCCAGCCAAAGTCAGGGATCTGATTTATTTTGCCCAATGATTGAAAATCAGCAAAAGTAAGGAATATCACAGTTCATTACAATTACACGTTATACAGAAAAGGCTCCAGAACAGAAAGAGGAATTCTTTTAAGAAGGGTGATTAACCCTCAAAGCAGGTCAGGTAGGAATGGGGTAGTCTCAGTGGCTTCTAGCTTATGTACCCACCGTGTTCCATGAGGGCCTTAACTCTCCTAACTGCAGACAACACGAAAATCAAGAGTATGACTGTGACCATGGCCAGCTTTACTCTTAGCATTGCATTTGATGTGTCACACTAAAGGCTTCCTATGCACAGGAATTCACTGGAAAAGTCAGCTCTGGTTTCATTTATACATTGAATTAGTTGAAGATAATTGTATGATTATTCATTTTCCATTCATTCTCTGGACTCTCACTATCGATTTAACTTGAGTGACTTTGAATGAGCTTGAGCTCTATTGAAATGGAGCATGCAGAGATAAGAACATCAGCACACAGGCTCACACTTAAATTACAATGCAAATTAAAATCTGGCTTGTTGTTCTGCTTTCAGGATGAATGCAAACCGAATCACTTGATGTACCACGGAACCCTGAACGGTGTACATCGTAATTGTTGATTCCCCCTGACGGCCTGTTGGCTCTGTAGGCAATGCTCTAGCTGCCAATGAGAAGTGAGTTGGAAATAAATAAAGATACATGGTTCTGGGATTTCAGCTAATTCCAGCCAGTCTGTGGGGATGACAGAAGAACTTTGAAACCTCTGATCTCTTAAGAAACTGGTTATAGCCATACCTAATGGAAAAGGAACGTGGTCCAATTGCTCCATGTTGTGGCCCCAAACTGAGCAGACTATTATGAAACGCCATTCACTGTTGCTCAGCTGGTGTTTTAGGGCATGACCAATCCTGAGTTTACTGGTATGGTTTGGATAAGTCGGAATGCCCTGAAGTAGCTTGATCCTTCTTCCTGGCCAATTTGCACTATGGATCTGGTGCAGTGCAGAGGCTGTCTTGGCCACTTGTCATGGCAGTATCTAGTAGAGAACTGCTGGCCTCAAACTGGAGTGAGTCACTACAGAAGTTAGCTTCACATGTGTGAGCCTGTCTCATCTTCCAATCACTGAGGAAACAGTTTTATCCAGGAAATAACCTGCACCATCAAGGCCTTTTCACAAAAGAGGCTTTCCTCAGTGTCATTCATAGAAAACCATTCAAACCTACTCTTAAGGCCAAGATGGGTTAATCTCTTAGAAAGTAAGATTATGGCATTGCACAGAGAGCTTGCAGGCTCAGGAACACATATTTTCCAGTGGAGCTACCAAGTTGGACATGAAGACGTGAAATGCCAAGCAGGAAATTGCAACGGAGAGTGTCCCATAGTGAGGGGTCTGAATCCTGCCAGCTGTCAGGGAGGGGTTAGTTGAACACAGGCTAACTATCCCCTCTGAATAACCAAGCAGAGAGAAACTTTACCACCCTGCACTCTAATCTCTACCAGTCCCATAGACAGAGAAGGGGGCAGCTCCTCAAGTATCCTGGCACTTCCAAGACTGTTTCTGTTCCCTGCCTAGAAGGCATGTAGCATTTACTGTGAAGAAGATGGACAATACAAAATAGAAAATGAAGGAAATTTCTCTGGGGAAAAGGAATGATCAATGAAACTGTTGCTCCTGTGGTGCAGCTGCTGGATCCTGTGGGCTATCGATGAACAGCCCTTTGTGGATTAGTAGAAAGAACCAGCACTGTTGTTATCAAGATAAAACTATTCAGGTGTGAATTTACCATTCTGTTGAGATATAAAAAACTCCTGACAGCAACTTCTGAGCACATCCTATTCTTCTTTCCTCCTCAGAACTGTGGTAGTAAAACAGTTTATTGATTTCTGCTAAGAAATCAAATGTTGTTATAACTCTGAAGGGTGTCCAGTTACAGAGAAAATCGGTGGTAATCGGAAGCTTCGTGCAGACCTCGCATGACCCTGCTCATTCCAGCACAGAAAACTGTTTTTGTCTCACTTCGAAAGAAACCAGACAAACCCTGTGAGGTTACTTATAATCCTGACACTGCTCTCAGATTTGCCATATGCTGGGAACATGCCTTCTTGCCTATTTACAGTATATAGCTGAAGGACTTTGTTACAGCCCTGATACTTGGCATATCTTAAGCCTATTTAGAACATCAACACCATCAATCACTTGGTACGGGGCCGAGCAGCTGGATGAACCTTGGCTATCATGTGAAGGCTATTTGTCATCTGGGCAAGTCTGTTTGGCGCATAGCACTCCAGTCCCAGAACAATTTTCCCTCTCCAAAAATATTCTCTTTGATTCAGGAAGCACGTGATTAATAACAAACAAGGGTTTAAAGATGGAGGTCAAGGCTGAAACCTTAACCAAACAAGTGCATTGCTTATTAATGTTTGCCTCAGTCTTCAGATATTCCCTTGAAGAGCACCCTTGGTGGAGAAACACAAAACTGTTTCTAAAGAGCAAGAGATTTGAGAGATCTCCTTGGCCATTGCCACCACAGAGGTTTTTCTCAGCTGTGACAATGCTGTTTGTACAAAGTGGTAGCCAGACAAGAAATCACTAGCAGGAACCCACATTTAGTATGAACTGTGCACACATCACTTTCCCATTCTCATCGAGACAAGTAATACTCAGCCCGTCTGACATTTAGGCAATTAGCTCTCTCTTTAAAATAAGAAATATTAGCTGACATATCTTAACCATCTGTGTGAGCCAAAATAAGAGCATGGGAGTTTACATAAACAGTCTTAGTGTGTTTAACAAGCATGTAGCTAATGATTTAATTTTTTAATCCTCAACAATAGGGACTACTGGATATAAGCAAGTGCTGCATCATTTATGCCTGTGCTGTTAATGAAAGACTAGTAATTAGTGGATGACTAAACTTCAGAAGAACATGTTGCTTCAATACATGGTGTTGTAAAAGACAGATTCTCCCCAGCCATCTGCAGAGCCAGAAGGAAAAGGGAAGAGAAAAATATTTTGAAAGTTTGCCTTATCAATTGAAGTATTTTGTTCATATCTTCAGCACCTTTTTAACCTCTCTTCACCACTTATCTCCCCATCTGTCTTGTATTTGTCAGTTACCAAATCTGGTTTAGAATGTAAATAGAGACATTTTGTGTCACTGTATTTTTATAAACAGATTCCAACATAACACAGTGTAACCTAACATCTGAGTTGCTGTGAGGCTTGCTGGGTACAAGGCATAGGCAATGCTTGTGCTTATAGGGGTGACCCTGTTAAGCAGTGACAATGCATGCAACAACCAAATTTGTAAGCACTCATTGTTACTAAAGCAGGGTGAGTGACCTTGTCATATTTAACAGTTCTGAGCAGACACAGCAGTGGAGATCCTGAGGGCAAAACCCGAATTTCCATTAGTGATGTAACAATATACTGACATAATTAACCCTTTTTCCACTTCCAGTGGCTTAAATAGCTACATAGTCCATCTGGCAAATTCCCAATGCCTGGAACTTGTGCAGCCAGGATTTGTACAAACAAAAACCAAAACAGAAGTCATAAGTGTTCTGTCTTGTTTCTGAACAAGTGCAGCATTCAGAGGGGAGTGTGGCTTTAGCCCGAGAGTGGTCACGCTAGCATGGATGCCACCACCTCCATCTTCCAGCACTGCTAGAACAGCAACAGCAGACACAAAGGGTACAAGCAATGGCAAGAAGCAACCCAAGGATTTGGCAAAAAATGCTCATTTCTAACCACTTTTCAAATGGAGCTGAAAACCCTAGAGACTGAAGAATGAAATATCTTGTTTACAGTTAAATTCCTGATCCACGTAACTAAGCAACACAGTACTGTGGCTCCATAAAATGGAAGCAAAGTTAATTTTTTAACAATGCCACATTACCTTTGTACATCTTGTTCCTGCTCTCCCTCAGGGTCTTACATGAATGAATCAGAAAATTGCTCCCTTATGTTAGGCTTGTGTCTGCACCTGCATTAAATTCATGTCAGAGAGGGGTGGAGGAGGAAAATGTTGGGAGCACCAATAGCATGGTACTCCTGCATTTCAACTCACAGCCTGTCCAACATGACAATTGCCTTTAATAGCTGTTCAAGGCACTAGAAGAAATGAGCCTTGCACCAGTGGTGGTCCTTTCAGATTTAAAAAAAAAAAAAAAAAAAAAAAAAAAAAAAAAAGAATAAAACCAATCTGAGATCTTGTTTAGTTTAATGCCTGTCTCCCATATGGCTGGTCATCTCCCTGCAACCAGTCAGGGAAGCAGAGTCCGTGCAGAGGAGAACTAATTATGTTTATAACATTTGTAAATAGGAGCACTTTTTCTGTACCAGGCTAATATTTTTGATGGTAGAAAACTGGAGTTTCAAGCCATTGTATCTGGAGCTTGTGGGTGTCTCAGTGCTGGATTCCTGGACCAATGCCTGCAGCCCTGGTCTGGCTTTGGGCCAAATCCAGAGCTGAAAGGGGCTGTTCTCTGGTTCTGGTTTTGGATGTCGCTTCCATGATTTTGGCACAGGCGAATCAGAATGCAAGCTCAGCCCTGAACCCCAGCATTAGGCTAAACCTAATATGAAACTTCAGCCTGCTTCACATTATTCCTGCTGGTTAATTCCAGCTGTTAAACTTCTCCCCCCACTACTGAGCCAGAGAGTGTTTTGTTGACAAATTTGCCATGCATTTCAAGGAAAGCAGAACCTGGCCAAGGCTTTGGGGTTATATATTTTTTTTCCACTGCAGGAAATGGAAGTGTTGGCAAAAATATTTGCCGTTGTTTAGGATAAGAGAGTGTTTGGACATATCCAGTTTTAAGCGGTCTGCTTAGTCTGATACTCTTGATATATGAGACAGCAAAGAAATATGTCTAGGAGTCTTGGAATGAGGCATCTTTTTTATAAGATGAGTGAAATACACACGAGGATGAAATATTACTTGCATATTACCACCAAAGCTGGTCAAAATTCACTCAATTGACTCCAGATGTGGGTTTCTTCAGCAATTTTAAAGTTAGCACTACTGTAACTAGGTGTGAGGCCAAGGCAAACTACTCTAGTGCTTTATAGCACTTGGAACCTACAGTAGTCAAATCAAAATAAGTTACAAGAGAATCAGTTTCTTTAAGCTTAACAGCAGGAAGGATTTAATATACTGAATACAGCCAACCCATCTTCATTTGAAGGAACATAAAATAAATCCTTACCACATTTGTGACTTATTTGCATAAAGGACCCAGTTCAAGAAACAGATCCCTGACATTACTCATGCAAGTAGGACCCTACAAGTCCTCACTACATTTTATTTTATTTTATTTTATTTTATTTTATTTTATTTTATTTTATTTTATTTTATTTTATTTTATTTTATTTTATTTTATTTTATTTTATTTTATTTTATTTTATTTTATTTTACCATGAGATTACAAGGATGCTTAAGGTGAGCATGCACCTCCATGCTCTGCAGAAGCAGGTCAGTCATCTGAATATTCAAAGCTACTTTTCAGCACATATTAAGTGTTTAATGAAAGATACTAATTCTATTTTTTTCCCTCTTTTCTTCTGCCTGCTTATTTTCCTTGCAATTAGGTACTCTGTGAAAAACTTCACCAAGGAATCCACTGCAGCTTTCACCAGCAAGATGTTTGACTCATCCTATAGTGATGGCACTGAGTCTTTTAGCATCTTATCTATTCTCAATTTGGCTTTTTCCACTGCAAGGATGATGAGAACTTACTCTAAAACCCCCAGGTCCTGGAGAAAAGAGGTTGCCACCTTTTCTGAAGTTGATTTTGTCTGCTTTTTTATTAATTTTAATACAGGAGGGCCCTTGGAAATATGACCCCATGGCACTCTAAAAATTAAAAAACTGGAAGAAAAAATGATTTAATTTAAAGTAAGAACCTTGATCTGTGCAGACCAGCCTCCTGACTTTTAATGCTGGCCATATTGCAGTCATGCTAGGCTGGAATGACAGACATGCTCTACTTTTACCATGGAAAAAAACTTTCCCTGACTGCAAAGGAAGAAGTAAGATTTGCCACAAAATTGCACAGCAATCTAAGTGTTTAAGACTTTCTCTAAACCACTCAAAACCATCTCCTGTCTGTCTGACATTTCCAGTGTGGGCATTTTGCAAGAGGATACTTTTAATATATAATTTAGAGTGGTCAGGTAAGTCCCTTTTACTATATGTCAAATAGTGAAGGTTTAAAAATAAAACCTGAGGTCATTTAGGGGTTTTGACTGACCTTCTGTTGAAATAGTTTTATCAGAAAACTGCCTTAATATGTGTTGGTGAAGTAAGGACACATCTTCAGCTAGTAAAAACATGTAGCTCCACACATGGCAGGGGGTCTTTGCCAAGACACAAATTTCCCCTGATGATTTTAGAACTCTTTAATAAAGGATCACTTTGATAAAAGTTTAGCAGAGATGTGAGTAGCAAAGAAAAGAAAAAAAATGACACTGAAATAGGAGAAAATATTTTACACTTAAGAACCCTTGGCATGCTACACAGTACTATTTGATTAAGTGAAGTTGTAATACAAAGACAAGGATTAATCACACAAAAGAGCAACATAATTAATTGCAAAAGCTAAGGGAGAATTTCAAGAAAGAATGCATCCTCTCATTTAGCTTACAAAAATACAATTAGTAATTATTACTGATTTCCTGGAGAAAGTCCAGAACAGAATTAAAAATATCTTGAGTCACAGAGAAGTTCATGAGTCCATGGGGACAGACAGGCTGGGCTGAGGGAAGCTTATATTTGTTCAGCAAACTTCTTGTTTTTAAAATGATCTGTGCTGAATTACATATCAGGACATTCATGATTGGGTCTATGCCAGGACTGGGGAACTCTTATTTTTTAAATGACCATTATGTATTTTAAATAAAAGTAAATTGGATTTCTGCCTGAAAATTTTGTAAGAGCTGCTGTTACAAGTAATACTTAAAGGTCATTGTTACCCAGAAAAATCATTACAAGCAATCAGAAAAGCCATGAGCAAATCAATTTTATCTAAATCATTTTAGCTCACATGGGGCAAATTGATGCATTTCAGAGGAACAATATCCTTTAAAAATCTATCTACCTGGGATCATCTGATCAGCCTTCACATTTGTTCCAGGCTGCATATACATGAGTTCTGTTCAGCCACAGGCACCAAAGCAAAGCTTGTAGTTGATGCTACCCATGCAGGGGGCTTGTTTCATTCGTCCTTGCCCAGGACAGAAACATCCTCTGCAGGGATGTGGGAGGATGCCACAAACACAGAATCACCACACATCTGAAACACTTTTAAAACACCCTTTTAAAGACAAAACCCTCCCACAAAAGCATTTGGCTCTCTTATCTCCACACTCGCTTGCAGCCTTTACTTCCACAGTAAGTGGCAGTAAATATTCATATTTATTTATATATATGAATATTTATATATAACTATAATATGTATATATTCAGCAGCTCCTCTGGTCAGCAGACAGTTTTCTAGTCGACTTTGCTAGGAATTGAATAATACCATAATGACATGCCTGAGGATGACCAGGAAATCACCCAGCCTAGCATCTCAGATTCATGCAAAATGCTCAGGATGAGGAATTGTCTACTGAAATTAGTGGGGAAATATTAATTGATGCCAGCTAAGCATCTGGTCAGGCAGTTTCCATGTGCATGGAATATGCCTACAAAACCACATTGGTGTAAATACCAACAGATTCAGATAAAAAAAACAAAAAACAGTTAGTCTAGGAACACCAAGATTGCAGTGAAATGAACCCATTGCCTGGACTTTCAAGCCAAGCTGTATGTGAGTTAACTTTCAGGCTTGCTTCAGACACTACCTTCAAAGGCACTCTCAGAGAATTCTGTTTCTAATGGTGTATCTCTATTAAACTATTAAAAAAGAAATCAGTGCCAAACTCGATCCTAAATTCATAGTGAAGCTTGGCCCACTGGTTACAAAAAGCTAGATTGTGGTCTATTGACCTAATGTTTTGCTTCTGACTGAGAGATGTCCTCTGTTTGAGAGATCCTTGATGGGAGCAGAGCCAGCACAGTCAGACATGTCATTGACTCTCACACAGACAAGCAAAAGGGACGGGGAGGGGGAGAAAAAAGAGCAAGAACAAATTATTTTGGGGGCTATTCCCTAACGGGAGCAATCTGAGGAACTCTAGGGTTGTTGTAGCCTACTCTTTGGGTAAACATGGCATAAAACAATCCCCAAAACCTGGCAACCACAAACACCTTCATGTGCACCTTTCCCACTGAGAAGAGTCCAACTTGGTATTACCCAAAATTATTTTATTTCACTGTAGCCAAGCCTCTTCCTTTGCTTACTTTCTATGCTGCTGAATACAGGAACAATTTGTACATGATCTGTGGTTCATGCAAGCAAAGACAACCCATTGTATTTAAAGTTCCAGGACCATAAGTGTCTTCAGAAGGATGTTGCTCTGGAAGAGCAGAATTGGTGTAATTCTCTTTTCAGGCAAAGATCAGATGTGGTAGTTGTTGTAGTCATCTTAGCAAATGCCTATGTGAAGTGGCACTGATGAAAACACAAAGTATTGAGCAATGAACTGTTTCATATAGAAATTGTCAGGGAGATTCCTATACTTACAGGGAGGTGGACTGGGTGTTCTAATAGATCTTTTCCAGCTCAGTTTTTTTATCACTATGATTCATGCTAATTGTTACTGGGAAATCACTTAGTGTCAGTAAGAAAGGTGACACATTCATTTCTTTTTAGTCATTGCACATATCTTGTATTTGAGGTGAAAGAAAGGGTTTATTTCTCTTCTCCTTTCCCCAGAAGCATGTTTGGATTTCATGCATAAATAGTCTTTCTTCCCTTAATCTGATTCACATGACAGTATGCATTTGCATAAAGCTTCTTCTTGGGAAAACCATTCAAACCTTAATCTAGAGAGAGTAGACATGTAGCAGAATTATGTCCTGCTTTACAAGACAGCTTTTTTTTTTTTCCTTTTTCTGATGTATTATTTGTAGCATATGCTAATTTATTATAATGGTTATTAAGAGCACAAGGCCTTGCCTTTCAGCTTGCCACATTTCCGCAGGCATACCCTAACATTCCTCTCCTTTCAGCTGTGCTCATCTTCTCCTGTCAGGAAGTAAAGAACAATTAATATATACAGCAGATAAAAATGTTCACACCAACCCACTCATTATTTGTTGTGGCTACAGCTCCAGTGTGCTTTGTGCTTTCTAGACATCCAAGCTGGATCTGCCCCAGCAAGAATGTGAATTGTAACATACCATAAAGCTGCTCATTTTTACCACACCACCTGTGGCTGGTCAAAGGGACAGTACTGTAGTTTAGCCTAAAATGTATTTCTGGGCCAAATAAAACTCAGATTCAGACCTGGCACTTTAAGTTCTTCCAATCTCTGCTTCAGAGATACTCACCAGTTGAGAGGGGATGAGGAATTAAGTCAGGATAGCAATTGCTCCTGCTGGCTTTCTACAATCTTGAGTTAAAATCTTACACCTGGCTGCTCTACCAGGAGCCCTCTAGACCAGGAGTCTCCCTTTTCACTTCAAACACAGCCAGTTCCTGAATCAAGAAGGAAGATTTCAAACTCCCATCCTACCTCTTTCCTAAATTCCATGTGGAAAAGCTCCTACCTGAGGGGGAGTCCACACTCTAAAGCTTTGAGCTGCTGTTAAGTCAACAGAGCTATATTGGGATAAAGCTAAGGCCTGACTCTCTCTCTGGCTTCCATTTTGGCCCCTTTTTTGTTCTGGGATTCATGGCAATATCATTCTGAACTCTGACAAGATGTAGTGCATGTAATAACTCATATCTGTGGCTATGTAACTGAAGGAAAAGAGACCCCAGTCTATGCAATCTCAATTTTGAAAAAGTGTAACCTAGATATATTAATAATATATATAAAAATTATTATAGATTATATAGAGATTATATTTTATTATAATCTTTATAATCTAGATGTATTTTATGTTTTTAATAGATTATAAAATTACACTAGACATTTTTATGAAATCAAGTTTATTTTGTCCCAATCCTGAAATAAAAGTCTAACAGAGCCAGTATCAATATTTTGCCTCTTGATAAAATATTACATGTTTTAGAAAGCCAAAATCTATAAAAAAATCACTAAGATATTACTTTTCATGAAGTCACAAAGTCTCAAGTTGAAACAATATTTACTATCATAACTGAATTTTAAAGTGTCTTCTTGGGAAAGAGAAGCATAGATAGATGTTATATCAACATTAAATCAACAGTTAGAGTGAGAAGAGATTAACATCCATTCAACAGAGAGCTGGAATTGTGTCGAAGGGTTCGGTGACACCATAAACCACAAAAGCACAAGATAATTTTCCTCTCCTATGGCAAGATTTTGAATTTGCAGCTCAGCTGAAGTGGCTCTTGGTGAACTAACAGAGCAATAAACATAGCAATACATCACTGTATTGTGTGCATGTTTAGATACCCACATAAAATAATTTCAAAGAAGTCAGAGGAATGCAGGTAGGTACTTTCCAATGAAATGAATAAAGGTAACACTCTAAATCAAATTGTCGGTATATTAAAATCACAGATATTTTTACATCATTCCACTGAGATAATTTGTAATGGTAATGGTTTCCAGAATGGAGTCCTGCATTTTCAAAATGTAGAAACAGTCCCTAATTATCAGGCATATTTAAAGAGCATGCAAACTAAAAAAGGTGAAGGTTAAATATTATGTTGAAGACTTAGTAATTGGGAAATGAATCCTTCAGAGAGGGAGAAATGATTCTGTGGGAGGCAAGTATTGTCCTTCTGCTGCTCAGTGCAACCTTTCCATTCCTAATTATTCCATGTTGAGTAATATGTTACAAAAATGAGAAACCATTATGTATGTGCAGATCTAATTAATTTCTTAAGGACAGTGGTCTGTCTCATCTCCAAAGAGGTGCTTTCTGAAGAAAAGGAGAAGTTAGGTAAATCAGAGAATACCTCCATTATGAACAAATAGTCATTGAAATTTACAATTCAGAATCACTTTGGTACCCAATACTGCAGTATTGAGTTTTACCTCCTTGGTTGATGGAGATAACCAACCACAGGAAGACTTTGTTTTGCTTTTTGGATCTGGAGAGCTGTCATGACCACAAAACAACTGCAGTTCTGTGCTGCTTGGACAGAGCTAATGGCCTGTCTGCAATCAAGTTATTCTGCTCAGCAGAGACACAAACACATATTTTGAAAGAGCAAGTGCTCACAGTACTTACCACAATTCCAGCTGCCTTACATCCCAAGGATCTTCCACTCCTTGATGAAGCTGGGGTTTCATCTGATGCCTGCACTGTGTTCTGCCATAGACTTGCATGTGCAGCGTGGACAGACTCTTCAGCAAGGAATTCTTTCCTTCTGCATCCTCCTAGTCTAACTTCATTCAGGTCCCAAAGAGGAATCCAATGAAGGAAAGAGGGGAAAAATTCACCAAAAAGGGAGCTCCTGATAAGCATACCTCAAACATATTCCTTTGTATCTCCTGTTGTGAATCATGTACCCAGCCCTTAGGTATAAAAAGCTCCCTTATGATAAGCAAACATCTTTCCCACAGGAGCGGGGGCTCCACTGAAGCTCAGATTGGATTTCACCCCATCCACTCAAATTTCTCTCCTGTTTTTGTTATCACTGCAGCCTGCATAACAGAAGAAGATGATGTACAGGAGTGAGAGTGCCAATGAAAGGAAGAGCTACTTGAGGTAACCCCTTTTGCTTCCAACAAGCTGGATCTGCAAAAGATCTGCACCATTTCCACTTAAGGAGTGTGCATGTCTACATGTTATTCTCAGTCTGTCCACAATGCCTATTCCACAGGGTAAGATCCAGTGGCTGAGAGGCATCTAGGAGATGGTGACAACACTATGCTATCCCTACATTTTCTTTTATCGCAGTACATTCCTCTCCATCCTTTGTCAAACTTGGAAAAAAAAAAGAAATACCTGAACCAAAAGACAAGATTCTCCGTTTAAGAGTTCAAACTCTTGACTTTTGACTTTTAACTCTTAGTCCCTCAATGGGACTAAAATATACCACATCCTAAGGCAGGAAAGTCTTGGAGAGTGGTGTACACAAGGGCAAACACTGACAAAGGGATGGAGGGGCCACCTTTACTCTTTGCACTGCTCTGTCTCTGTTGTTCCAATTCTTCATGCAAAATCCCTGCTGTGGAAAGATTCTTCTGCTTTTAGTGTGCTGTGATTCACAGAAGAAAAGTGTGGCAATGAAAGACATTTATGTCCCACTGCCCAACATGCTTTCCCACTCTGTCTTTATATCCAAACCCACTCCAAATTGCTTTTTTATTCCTTCTGTCCTGTACATGAAGTCAAACTGAGATTCATTTGCAGAATGGTTTGAGTAACAGCTGCTCTAAAGCATAGAGGGACCAAAACAATAGTACAGCTGTTGAGAGACTTGCCTGTTCTTCACTAAAGGGATGCCAGGGAACAGTGTCTGGAATAGGACAGCTGAAATGAGCAATATGACAGTGAGCCTCAGAAATCTATTTGTGGATAAGCCCCTAGAGCCATAGAATAATGGCAACACCCTAGCAATCCCTAAAGATTGATCTTCTCACAAATATAAATCTGCTATACCAAGAGAGCACTGTCTGCTGAGACTACTTGTGCTGCAAGAGGGCACTGATCTTTGGTGTAACTGTCCTAGAGGTCTCCCAAAGCTAACAAAATGAACCTGTATCTACCAAAAATCACATAAACTTGTGCTAGTGACCAAAGTTAGGACTTGGGTTTCTGGGGTGAAGAACGGCTGCTTTTTCTTGCTAAGATCACTAACAGCTGAAGAAATCCAACAACCTTTTTTTTATGAGCCCCTTAGAGCTTGTAAAATGGTATTAGCTATTATCATAGCTAATATTGCTTGATGTGGAAATATAAACTTGGGAAAACAAGTACTAAAACATTTGTGTAAATGTAACTCCTGACATTTATGTTTATTAATTTGTTTTTGAGCAGTTTTCCATATTAAAAAAGAGATTGATTACTCTGAATGTGGAAAATACCATGTTGTCACTAATATATATTATTTAATTACAAAAGCAATAGAAAAATGGTTTTAATATAATTCTCCTCCACAATTCAGTATGCAAGATTTTTAAAAAATCTAACACACATTTGACAAGAAACAGATATGTTGAAAGACATCAATAAATGTACTGATTAAGAGTTTGAGACACTTGACTTTAAAAATGTGGAGCAAAGGCTGACTATTCTAATTACCTGAGACACGTGATGTCAATTGTCCTTAGTACTTTAAGAATGACAGATTACAAATGAATAGATATTAGGGCTTTCTGCTCTGTTGCTTGCTGAAGAATCTGTTGAAGGACAAGTACTTGGATATGTCACCTTGTGTCTGGGGAGGGGAGGGGAGAAGAATGAAAGGATGGTGATGGGAAAAGTGAGATTATCTCAGTGTTGCATTCTTTCCTAAATCCAAAGTGGGAACTGATTCTCAAAGGGAAAACAATGCTTTGTGTTTTTCAATTAGAAATACTTAAAGGTATATGCAGCTAAGCTTCACAGCTCTGAGGAGTGCTAAGAAACTGCACAGACCATATTTCCCATATAAATAAAAAGAGGAATAATTTCTCTTTAGTGCTGGACATGGCCTGCTGATCAAGTTGTTTGCTGCTTTCAAAAAGCTCAAAACAAGGATTAAACCTCTAATGATGTTAATACAAACTCTCAGTTAAACAAAGATTATGTATTTTTCTAAGCAAGTCTGTGAGCATCTTTGCCCTCAAACAGAAAAGGCATACCCAGGATCCAGCCCTGCTCCTCTACAGTCAGGAAGAGTAGGGACTGAGGTTAGCAAGTGTGGTGTTTCCTTAAAGTAATGATTTTTACATGGAAACAGACTGTAAGGATTACACTGTGATGCCAGAATTACCACAGCCATCTAGTGCACATCTCCTGCCTAAAATAAGCCATAATTTGCTTCTTCCAGCACGTAAGCCTGGTAGGGACCCTTTGCTGTTGCATTTTATACACAGCCACGGGAGACAAAGAACACCCAGCAGAAGTCACACAACAAATAGTGAGTGCTATGGCCAGGAGGTCCTCTCAGGACAGCCACCACAAAGAGCTGCAGCCCATGGCAGGGCACAGGGTGACCCTCCCTGGCAGAGGGTCCCATGGCAGCGGGGCCAGAGCTGACCTAAGTAACACAGCCTGGTCTTTGCCCCACTGTGACAGACAAGGGGTGTGCATTCTCCCAGTGACCAGTGCTCATGCATGAACGCCTTCCTGCCACTCTTGACACAACCTCATTGAAACTGCTGACCTCGCCAGGGAGGTATTTATGACATGTTCATTACCCAGGGTCTGAACACCTGGAAGAGAAAAGGCTCTGGATTCTATTACCAATCCTCTAAGTTGTCCTGTTTCACTAATTACTTTAATTCTCATTTATTACAAATAATATAGGTATTTCTCTGCCCATCTTTCTTTCTGCACAAAATGCAATATAGAAAAATTATTTACTCTAAGTTACCAAGTAAGAAAATGAGATAATATTTCTCTTCAGTTCCATGAGAAAGAAAATTGCTTTAAAAAATGCTTTATGCATAAAATATATAATAAATAAATAATGTTTATTTATGTAAATACATATTGGCATCTATTGTCCCCAACACAATTAACATTCATTTTCCAGAGAATAATTCACAGGCAGTGACTGAATACAAAATGCAGCTCTTGAGAAGAAAGATTTCAACAAACACAAATAGCAATGCCCCAAAATATATCAGCATGGTTAAGAAACAAAACAAAACCAATAAACCACTGATAGGCATTATAAATTCAGCAGTGGATCAGTTAATATCACAGTCCTTTGAACACATTTACCCTGACTGGATTTTAGCAACACAACCTCCCTTGTAGATACAAAATGCCAGTTAAATAGAGGCCTGTTCTCCTGTGGCTTTCCCAGAATTTAACCCAGGATGAACTCTAGCTAGTACATCTATGCTGCTATCTGCACATGAGACTCATGATAAATGTTTCTGTAAGGTTTTTTCAGAAGCATCAATCCCTTTAGAGTGAAGAAAGTAAAACAGCAGCAGACAAAAGGCACACATTTTAAAATAATATGGACTCCTTATTTCCCCAGTAATAAGCTTAGAAAAAATTGTGGGTAGCACCAATGCCCAAAATTTTTATTAAAAAAATTATGTGGTTTTGCTCAGAAATACTTATTAGAAGTACTAAAAAAAAAAAAAAAAAAAAAAAAAAAAAAAAGAGGACTCAACATAGGACTCAACATTATTTGATGGTGTTCTTCTGAAAGCATATAAGGTAAGAGAGAAAGATGAAATTTAAAGGCAACAGGACAGTACCCTCTGCCAGGACCAGAAAATCAATTGAAACACTTATTATAAAACACTTACTTATAACATGAAATCAGTGAAGAGGTAGAAATTGAACTGGAGAATTGACTTCTCATCCTCTCACTTTACTCCCTCCCTGAAAACAATCATAAAAATGTGAAGCAATTTGGCACAATGGCCCGTTCTCCTGTTAGACTCCTTAATGCATTTCATTTCTTCTAGGTAATCTTAAGTGCTTCATTAGACAAACAATTATATGATTCATACACATCTAGGACAGAAAATATTTTAGTGAACTATTACAGTTCTTAACTCTACATTCTTATGGTCAAAACCACAGGGAGACAGGACAAATTTACCTACAAAACCACATAAAGCTTTTCACTTTCCCTAAGGTATAAGAACTAGGTTTAATTACAATTAAACCTTTACTTTAATGAAAATATTTCCATACTACTTTTGTCCAGGTGTGACAAACTCATTGGTATTTCAAGGACTTGGTGAAATAAGAATTCTGAGACAATTGAAAGACTTTAAGAGACTGAGCCTACAGAAAAAAAGGTAACTTCCTTCAACAAAAAGCATCACAATGCAGCTTTTCAGAAAGAAAATTCCCAGCTTGAAGATGTTCCAAAGCACATTTTCTCCCAAGAGTGCTTGCTAAAGGAAAGAAAATACAAAAGGAAGAATATTGCAAAGGAGAAGAAAATCCACCTAACTCGAACCACAGCCATTTTCTTGTCTGATAAGTCCAAAGCCAGGTGGCTAGAATAAAAGATTGGTGTTTATCTGTTAGAAGATCTGGGGCTGATTCATTCTATTTACTGCAGCAAGCTCACCTGTGAGGCTTTATAGATGCCTTGGGGGAAAAAAGCTCAGCAGGGGTTAACTTGTTGAGGGGGAAGAAAGGAGAGGTGAGATTTGAGTTTTAATTGATGCAAGGGGAAATCCCCTCTCTTTTATATACCTGGTTCAGAGAAAAACACAGATAATAACAATAATAAAAAAAAGTCTTAGGAGCACAATTCTTTAAGCATTTCCAGGTCATCTTGGAGGTGGGGGAAGGGAGTTATCATTATAAAAGCTTCCCCTGAGGTTCAGTAGGGAACTCAGTTGTGAGATTTGTAGGAAGCTTTAACTTGTGTGAAATCTGTGAGTTTATTGCTTGAATTAACTCTGAGCTGAGGAATAAAGTACACTTAATGCACTTTTAAAGCACTGTTTTACTTCCCCGTTTGTTTCTATAAAAGGATGCTTTCCAAGCTGATCTGTGCAGTACATTTGTCCCTCTGGGTTTTACCTTAATTTGCTTGCTTGATCCAGAATGAAGAGACTCGAGTATCTGTCCCAGAAGTTATTCTTTCATTGTGTACCGCTGTCATGTCTGTCTTGCTTTTCATTTAAAAGATTCCAGCTTCCAAGATTGCAGTTTTCAGGTACTAGAAACCTAAAATGGCAATGCTTCTGTACAGTATAGTAACTGCAAAGATAAAAGAAATCAGTTAAAAAACCCAGAACAGTAGTTTTAGTCCAATTTGCAGTTGATGTGGGATAAAACACCAGCCTGTTTAAAACAAAAAGTGAGAACAAAAAACCCCCTAACTTTTACATTTGGCTGCAAGGCAGTTTATTTTGAGCAAAAAACCCTCTAAAGCTATTCCAAAACTACTTGCTTGTAGAGGCACGGTTTTTCTATAGCAGCAGGCATGTGGAGGTGTGTTGCCCTCTGCTCTGCAGGGTTAGCAGATCTGCTCCACCAGCCCCCTTGCCCATCAGCTGAAACCCCCATGGATTTCTTCACTGTCTGAAAAAATACCTGGAGAATTATACTGCACTTTCTGGACAATTTGATCAGGAAACACTGCTGGCAAATAATAATGTTTCATATTTGCAAATTTGCCTTTTTTTTTTTTTTTCTGCACCTAGCTCCTTGTTAGGGTAGGCAGCTGCCTACTTTGTCTACCCTTAAAACTGGTTCTGACAAATGCTGTGTTGTATTCCAACTGAACTTATAAAGTTTACAGAATAACAGGGCTACTTTAATGTGGCAAATGGAAGGGCCAGAGATAGGCCAAAATTACTTTGACATTTAAAAAGTCCAGTCCCTTTTGCTTTGCACTTTCACTTCGTGCTGGAGTTGAGAAGCATTTAGAAAAATAAAGCTTCACAGTTTCCTGTTAAATCTAACTATTTCATACTGTGTAATTAATTGTGCCCTTGTTCTTTCAATCCTCGCAAACTGAAATTAATAACATTGTGGGAAGCCATGACTTCTACAAAGACGTGTAGTTAAAAAACTGAAGAAACACTGATTCAAAGAACAAAGTGAGAAACATAATAAACATTCTGTTTGGGGGAGAAATGAGCCTGTTTCTTCATCTCTTGTCAGCTAGAATCTCTGAATTCCCCCACCCTGGTACATCTCATGAAGTGAGTAGTTTGGAGTACACGACTTGTGCATGTACAGTACGGCAACATGGGAATCTTCTGGCATTTATGTACCTTCATCTATTATGCTCTGTCAGCTGCACATGACACAAAAAATTACCCAGTTTAACCTTCCATCCCACTTAATATCCAGGATCCATTGATGATGGAAAATTGAGGACTGAAGTTATTTGTCCTTAGTCCATTTATTTTTTTCACAGAGCGGGAAAAGTAGCCGGGTGCTGTTGATTTTACTGTTCTGTAACTCAAAAGGGAAACACTACTGTGGTTTTTTCTTAGTATATTCCTGCAGTCTGGCCTGACCTGATCCATACAACTGCTGGCAACAGCACAAGGCCAAGCAGTGGGGTAAAACATGGATGGCAAATGTTCTTGCCCCTGCTTCCCACACAGGTCCTACTGCATGTCTCCTTTGGGGTCATTCTGTCTCTGGAGGAACATAAAGGAAACAAAGAAAGTTCATTGCTGCAGTGTCAGATCAAAACCAATATAGATCCTAAAGGTCAGAGGGGTGATAACTCCACAGAGCTGGCCATGATAACTTCATCACACTGTAGAAGGACTGAACAGTGTAATCCTAATTTAAATGCCTGGTGTTTGGCCCTCTTATTCCCTAGTGAAGCAAAGAAGAAAACAAAAGTAAAGGAGCCTGAAATTTCTGGGGAATGTGGGCATGCCAATAAAATATTCATGGAATCAAAGATAAACTTTGCATGAAGAAGGTACAAAAGAAGTTAGGAATTTTACCACCATCTCCGGTGGTAGCAGCTGTGTCTGCGTTGGGGCAGGACAAGATATAGTTGTTTTTTTCCCAGGACAAATGAAGCAAGGACTAGGAGTCCAACCAGCTTCCTCCAAGAAGCGCACCCAGTGCTTCCCACCAAGAACATGGAACATGGCCAGTGCTTTCATGGATACGGGCATGGAGTCTCCTATGTCAGCGCTGCTTTGCCAGTCCTGGTGGATTACGGCGCTGACCGGAGATGAGATCTCCTGTCACTACCTTGGGCTCTGCACCTGACTGAAGTGATTTTTCCTGGCATCTGCCTGTATGTTGAGTCAAACCCACCTGCAAACTTAAAGTAGAAAAATGTAGCTAATAATCAAACAAATCCTTTCAAAGAGACTGGAGGGCAGGAAGAAGGAATAATTGCAACACGAATAACAGCAAAGGCAGAAAGTTTTGGCTAAGATCTGAAAAGGACTTGTGAGATGAGTATTTGCTGTGCCTGGTAGTTAAGTATCTGTCTGCCTGCATGGGTTTACTACCCTGAATTAAATACTGAGGATCTTCACAGAGGGCAGGGCCTCAGTTGCTCAGAAAAATTAAAGCAGTTAAAAGCAGCTGGGAATAAAGTCCTAAAAGCCAACAGTTGGAGGAGAGAACTGCCCAACCTAAAGTAGTAAAAGGTCAGTATTTCTAACTTGTAAAGACAACAAATTCTATCACAGCAATTCTCATTCTTTTCTTCATCTACAAATATACTGGACACCCTTACACTGATCTGAATGTGCCTGTGGAGAACACTAACCTGGATTTAACCAAAGCTGTTCCCAAATTGCAGGTAAAAAGAAATGCAGAAAAAAATGTTGATCTGCCTCCTCCATTTGTTGTTCTTTAAATGAGGCATGAGCCTGCTTTTAATGAGTAACTTGAGAGACAAAAGGAGGGCTCTTAGCTTAGGTGGGAAATTCTCAGGAATTCAGGAGCAAAATCCTGCTTTTCAGTGAGGTGAAACTATTTTCTCAATTTTTACCCGAAGATAGAAGAACTCATACATTAAAAGTCTGTATTGCTTAGGGAATCAAATCACTTGCTACAGCTCCTGTAGTCATTTCCCAAAACAAAACATATTTGTCTTTTCCATTAAAAAAAATTAAGATACTCAACACACATGCCATGCTAAGGGAATTCTTGTTTGCAACAACAGTAAGAACAAAGTGAGATCCAAAATACTCCATGTGGTAACATACAGGAAAATAAAACCTCTGTTCCTCAGATATTTCAATGTTTTGGACAGAGAAACAGCTAACACAAATCATTTTGCTTTAGCTCACTGCTTATCTTCTCAGAGACTTCCAAAACTCTATGCACCAGGAGTCCATTTATGCGCTGCACCAGCTTTTGTTGTTTCCTTTTCCCCTGTCTTTCAGAGTGATCCCTATTTATCTTAATTCCTACATGTCTTTTCTAAAAGTCATTGTGTGGGAATATTCTGGAGTAGGATGTACTTGCTACTTTGAACCAGAGATTGAACAGAACTATTGCTATTGTCTTGGCAATATCTCACTATTTCACTATCACAGAAAAAAATAGGTTTATTGGATGTCTAATAATCATTGCTACTGTTAATAATATTATTAACATACTTTTATGTCAGCTATTGTTATTTATACCATCTTAATAAAACCTTAACAAGTGTAAATTTATAAAGTAAAAATGCATACTCTTATACAGCACTCCCTTTTAGCTTCAGTTTTCTTGGCTGCTTTTTACCTACTGGAGGGACACAGCCAAAGGATATGGTAGTGACAAAAAATATTTCTGAGGTGAGAAATTCCTTCCCCATTGGGAGAATTCTTTGCTACAGTTGGCTGTAGTAGAAGACATCTGAACCCAAAAAGTTAGGATATTCAAAGGAGTCCTGTATTTAAAACTTTTTCAGTGGTGTTATGGTGTTATTTTCTGACCTGCAGCACATTTATGGGCTCAAATCTGCACACACAAGTTGTTTTAATCACAGGAGCACCATGTGAAGCATGTATAGGAATGTTTCCATAGAGTCACTTTATACACTGCCTTGTAGCTGCTCTCATTTTCTGAACACAAGCCAGCTGAGGGTAATCACCTTCCCATCTTCTCATGAAAAAGATATTCCAAGGCAGTAAGTCTCAATTTTAATTTTTTTTTTAATGTGAAAACCTGAAAACCCTTTCCAGGGAAAAAGGGGATCAGGCTGAAACCTGTTAACAGCAAGACTGCTTTTCACAGGACATTTTGCAGAGTCCCTCTGTCTTCTCCTTCCTGACTGTCTCAGACTGCGGGTTGAAAAACATAGCTCTGAAGTTGGTTTCCAAATGACAACATAAAGCAATGAAACAGAAATCCCTCTGGCACTACTGTACTATATTAGAATATTTTAGAACTATAGGGAAAAAGGATTTTTCATCTAAGAAGGAAAAGGTAAAGTTGTTTCATAGGGACATAACCTCATATTTTTTTTCAGAAAGTGTAATTGAGTTTTAATCAATTAGGCAATTTAAAAGCATTTAATCAATTAAAGATATGATTTCTTTGTGGTTGCAGAATGATAGAAAAATCGATTTCTTAGAGACAAGACAGCAAATGCTTAACCTGGGTTACTGTGCTGTGTTCCCTGACAATCCTCCGGTGAGACTGAGTTTTTGAAGCAATTTTACTTTTTGCTGTGCTGTTCTTTAGATGTGAGAATCAAAGTTGTGCAGTCCTAAAGTTACAGGTGTGAAGATCAACTCCTTGTATCCTTTCTTACCATCATAAACACTCATCAGATTGAGATGGGTTGGTGACCAGTTTTTTATTTTGGTACTTTTGTTAGCAGTCTTACAGGAAAAGTGTTGGGGTTTGGGGATTCAGACACTTTCTTCCTTCTGTGGCATTTAATGGGTAATTTGGTGGTATCTCAGAGCATAAAACAATTTGCTGTGGATTTGTAACGAGCTGGTTATCTTATTTCTCTTTGCAAATCAAATTAAAGAAACAAACTGGGAAATGCCCTGTTTGAAGGATGGCTGGATTTTTTCAGGGATGGCAAACAGACAAAGTATATAAAAGCTGATATTAGCATTCCTACATTTAGTTCCTGTGACTATAGGCATTATAGACATTAACCTGTTTAATATGAATACTGTCTCACAAAATGCTGGTAATAAGAGCTAAACCGTGCTGTATTTAATTTCATTCCCGCTGATAGCATTTATCAGCAAAATCTGGATTTAAAACCCCCCAAAATATGCAATTTAACCCTCATCATAACTGGACTGCTGAGGAGGAAAGTGAGGGGATTATCTGGAGCCTGGAAGCACAAATATAAGAGTGTATTGTCAGCATGGGATATAGGCCTTTTAGCAAATGGTAGTGTAAGCTTCAGCTGACAGGCCTTTTCACAACTGACAGATGAAAATATGAAATTTAAATTCTTCATGACAGATAGCTGTGCTGAATGAAGAGGCCAATGGGACAGTGTTGGGCTGGGGGTGAGAGTGACAAATACAGGCCCAGTGTCTACAGCTCAGGATGGCTCTTTGTAACTCACACACAATTCATTCCTCAAGTCTCTCCTATTTTGCCAAGCAAACTGTTATAGCAGACTGGGTTTTTTTCCCTCTCTTTTTCTTTCAGATCAACATCTCTTTTTTTAGTAGATGGATGCCAAGTCTTAAAAGACAGGGGTAGAAGATTAAATTTAATGTGCAGGCATGAAAGATGTTTCCTGGATGCTTCTCCATTGGAGTTTTCCACCCAATCTAACACACTGCTATTGTAGGAAGCTTATTCACTGGTTTATGAACTGCACCTAATCCTCAGTGTTGCAGAGCTTTGTCAAAATTCTTTAAAAATTGTACTTTGAAATCACTGCTCCTTTCTGTCAGCGCCCCACCTCTCCAGCCCTGCCTGCTCATGTGGTTGCATTCCCAGCCAGGATGCTCCTCTGTGCAGGATGGGACTCCTGGCATGAGATGGAGGTCCTGGGAGTAGAGCCCAGCCCAGGCCCTGCCTCCAGATGTGGTTTTGTAGCAGGAAAAGCACAGGGAAAGGTTCTGTGCAGTCAGAGGGGCCCTGTACAGCTCTGCTTGCAGAGCCAGCCCCAGTCCTGCTGCTGAGCTCTGTCATGGCTCCACCACTGGTGCCTGCAGCACCTGCCCACAGGGAGCTCACTCTCCCGTGGCCCCAAGAGACTCCTGAGCTGCAGCTGCCTCCTCTGGACAAGCAGCTCCTGCAGATGTTGCTACCTCATCTGCCAGCACCAGTTTCCAAGCTAGTCTCCTTCAAGCCATGCTCTGTCCAAGATGTGGACTGTATGGTTGCCAGAGGGTTTCTTGGCAGGAAAGCTCCTTGGCTTGGTGTCCTGCAGGGCATCACATCAGATGACAGCAAAGGTCACCTCTGGCCCTCAACTCTATGAAAAAGAAGAAAACACCCAGGCAGGTTTTGTTGGTTTGTTTGCCTCTCCTCTGCAGAGGGAAGTGCCCAGCTATGGAGCTGTTATGGTCTCCCCTGTGTGCTCAGCCTCCTTACTGGGCTATAAAAAGGGGAGATGGGAGCCAAAAATAACAACACACAGTATGGCCTCTGGCCAATCCCAGTCATTACCTCCACAGAGTTCCCTCTGAAATCAATGGTCTGTAGGATCCAATCCTTAGTATTTGTCTTCTTTCATACAATTTGTAATTAGCAATACAAAAAAATAGAAAGCCCTAAGGTAATATGTTAATTCTTACCAGATGTACTGTATGTATCTTTATATGCTAGAAGCCTGGCAGGACTGCAATGTCACAACAGACATTTACTGAAGTACCTGGGGAAATGTAACAAAAAGTGTTAGTAGAAAATGGTCTTTCAGCTAAATTACCTAATATATTTGCTAATGGTATCTGATTTAAAAGCCATAAAAATACTAAGTTAAAAGCACATTAGAAGATGTGGTGTATTTATAAGTGTTTGTCACCTTGGCAACAAAAGAGAAATTCCAAATCTAACACTAGCTTTCACGGGCCAAGACCTTTGAAAATTGATAAATACCCACTCTTCATAGCAATGATCTTCTCTCAGTGAAGAAATACCCCACTTTAAAAGGAAGTTCTTCATTGCCTAACAAGATTTGTGATAGCTTTCAGCTATGCTTTTGCCCTGTCTGCCCACTGTAGTATAATTCCTAAAGTCTTGACAATGAAAACAATATGTTTGTAAATATAGTAAACTGCTGATATTTTTATACCCTTTTTGTACCCTTTGAGATCTAATTTTCTTCATACAAGCCAGGTTTCTTAGAATCTTTCTGAGGACTAACCTGGCCTGGGTCAGTTTGCAGATCTATAGCTCAGCTCTGATGGCTGTGATGGGGGCTCTTTATTTCCTGCCTATGAATAGCTGTGCCACAAGCACTAAACTATGCATGCCTTGATAAATGAAGTACCAGTTTCAGCTCTGCCTTCCTACATAATATATGGTCCCATAAAACTGCACTTTAAGACTAAAAGGAAAGCTATTTGCTCACTTATAATGCAAATGCTTCCAGCATATTACCTCTGCATACAACTGACTGTAGATCCTTACTATGTTAATTCCCAAAGCTCTACTGGTTTGCCCACTGATCATGGATGAAGATCCTAGGGACAAATCTACACAAAGAATTAACAGTAACAAAAAAAAAAAAAAAAATATTCATGCTGTCCCGTGGACCCCCCAACACTGCAAAACTCTGTTCTGTGTGATGACAAGGCTTCCCTCAGGAACAGGGAGTCAAATTAACCATGAAAAACAATGTCCCCAAAACTAAGCATTACCCAGCGTAATTGCCCTTTACCTGTATCCTCACATCTAAAGGAACTGACTAAACAACTTGATCACAAAAACAAAAGCAAAATCTGTTGTATGTGGGTAATTTCTCAGCAGAGTTGAGACGCTATGGATTCAAAGCTCCAAAATGCCTTTAAGGATTAGAGAAGCCTTTAGAGAGCTTTAGGTAACCCTAGATTAGATGCTGCTGAGCATCTCATATCCCTCTTTTTCTACCTATTTCATAGATGCTTTCATTTTTCTTCTACTGTTAATTCATGATGTTGACAATTGGCTAAATTGAATTGACAGCTGAATTGTCCATGATCTCAGGAGACACTGAGCCAAGCTGTGCAGAAACCCTATATTTATTCTTCATTTGAATCAAGTATCTATGGGAGAAAAGAAATTATCAATATGAATTAAAATTTTTGAGAAGTTGCTTTAGAAAGAACTTTTCATTTCAGAGTTGTTTAGGATATATCAGTATTAGTGTATAATTCTGCTGTCTTGAGTCTAAAGTTTGGGGGATTTTTTAAAATAGGAAATTTAAAACCATGTATTTCTAGTCTGAATTAGATTTCCCTGTGCAGATAGTCATGCCTTACTAATTTTCATCCTAAGAGCACCTTGCTGTTGTTAAAATTAATGAGGACTGAGAGTGTTAATCAGATTGGACCTCCAACCTTGCCAGTGTTTCAGTGGATTGAAGACCAAGCTCACAGCTCTATCCATCTCTATCCATCCATCCAGTTGTGCCCCAACACCTCTTGAGTGAACATCTCCAGTGAACCATAGAACTGACCCTTGTATTAGGGAAATTGCTTTTTAGCAAAATACGTGCAATTTATATGGAGCTGGTAAAGCTTCTATTAAGGCACTGGTTAATAGGTATGGTCGTAGCTATTTTTCAAGTATTGATAATAGGGTGGAAAAAGGGTTTCAATTAACTGAGGTTGCAAGAATCATATGGATAGACATGTGCTCTTACACTCAAGTGCACAATTTTCACTGATTGATAAACCTAACACACCACTTGAGACTATATTCTAGTTACATCACTTCACCATTAAATTCTTCATTTACCCCCAAATGAATAGATTAACATTAAGTAAACTCTATTGAAAAATTGTACATTTCAGTGAAGCTTCAATATAAATTTTTATCATAAAAGATAACAATGTATCCTTTGAAAGTCATTATTTTAAATGTACAATTCAAGTTTTCTACAGAATAAGTGTTTCAGATGTTCAATAAATTCAGTAAGTTTATGTAAATCTGCAAAAGACTAGCTACACCATGTATATAATATATACATATATATGTATATAACATACAAAAACATAACACCTTTTAATAAATTAATAATACAAAATTAATATTAAAAGGTGATTAAATTTTATTATAAGGGTGATCTCTCACATTATTTTAGAAAATCTGTATTCATAGTTTTTGCTTGCTCTTATGTATGTCTCAGATTGGATTTTCATTTTGTTCAAAATAAATAAGGTATGTCATATGATTCTATCTGTGGAATCAGCATTTTATATGCTGGATTAAAATTACTGTATTATAGGGACATTCCTAAAAGTCACTGAAAATGCAGAGTAGATGGAATCGCCTTAAGAAGAGGTGCAAAATCAGTACTGTTAAAGGATTGTCAAGACTGTGGGCCAAATTTTGAGGAACATGGAGTTGTTCTGTGAAAACCAGATGGCTAAAACCCACATTGCAATGCCTCAAAGAATCAGGACTTCAGTACACAAGGCTTGGCTGCCTGCAAAACTAAAGACCAATTGCTACTTGCTTTGTGCTTTTAAGAGGAGATGGTTTTCCATTATGGCCAAAAGGCAGCTGTCACAAGTCCTTGGTGAATATTTGGAACTCCTTAGGGTCATTAGCAGTCCAAAAAGATATGATGTTTCTAAATAGTCTTGTATAACCTTGGAATTCTTAATCTCTGACAGCATAGAGGAGATCTGTCAACTTCTTTCTTTTTCTTTCAGCATTAAAAATAATATACATTTTTTCAATTCTCTTTTTAGGTTATGGTTTAAACTCCAACAACTGAAGAGTCAGGCTTTTGGATGTATTTGGTTACACTATGCCAATAAACCATGCATGTGATAACTGGTTGGGATATATAATTCCAAACTTAGTTCCCATTTTTGGGAATTGAGGAGCCATTGCTTCAGTTGCCTCTCAGATCTACATGTGACTGTTTAAATTTATTTTTCCTCGTGGCTTACATACAGCCTGCATAAACACTGAGCATACAATTTCAAACCTTATTGTTTTGCCTTGGTTATACTTCAGACTGCAGACACCTCAAACCACTTCTTAGTGAAAACACAATGGCAAAAATGGACTTTCCCCTCCAGATGACAAGGCAAGAAAACACAAAGAACAAAAGTCTACTTTTTTGAAGTACTGACTTTTTATATGGCTCATGAATCATCTGCCATTAATGTGCTAGAACTTTTGTGAAGATGGTGTCATAGTCAGGCAGAATGATGCAATGGAGAGGATCTAAAAGTCCCAGCATTTCTGAGACTTTGTTTTTTAAATAATTGTTGTTGTCTTAACTTTAAATATATTATTAGTTTCCTCAAAGATTGGAAATTGTTCTGCTGACCAAAGTTATGTATCTTACTGGTAAGCTAAAACGGTTGACTTAAAACATAAATATCTGTTCTGAATGGTTTTAATAAAATCTGGGTTACTACAAAAGAAAAAAAAGAATCTAGATTTGCAAGAACATGAAAACAAGATTATAAAACAACTGTCCAGACCTCAAATATCTGACCTGCAGAAGAGCTTAGCATTGCCATCTCCGGGTGTTTCCGATTTTTCAAAATCAGGCCCAGAGCCTGAATAAGAATGTCACCACAAGACATTTCCATGCTATTTGCAGATTTTCTTTACAATACCTCCAGCTTTTGATTGTGCTAAAGGCTTAAAAGCAAATCAGAGAAAAGACTCCCCTATTGTGTATTACAAAAGATACAAGCCAGAAACAGTAAAACTGAGAGTACTGTTTCCTAATGCACTCCTTCACTTGACAATCAGTTTAGATATTTTACTTTCTTTCTCAGCCAACCACAATACCATGTACTCAAATCTAACTTTTTTGTTTAATATACTGCTGTAGGTGATCCTACCCATTTTTAATTTACCTTGTATGTTAGAATAATAATTACCACCTCTGTACTATCATATTAGCCTGCTCAATTGTATAGTTTATCTGTACAATAAGTACTGTACAAGTAAATATTTTAACTTATGTGTGTGTGTACAATGTAGACAAAAGGATTTTATATATACATTCTCAATAAAATAATTGGTTTTATAGATTCATTTGACATATGCTCACCATTTACTCTGATGCCATTTTTGTGTCAGGTGTAGCTGATGCTGCTGTATTTGCGATGGGGCTAAGAGTAATAGTTACAAAAGGTTTATGTTCTTTGGAAAGAAGAGTAGGACAATGAGATTTTGTTTTCTAGGGTTTTCTTTAAAATATAATTCAGAATAAGTTCCTACCTAACAGAAACAAAAAGAACTATCAGTTTTTCACAGTTGTACATACAGTGGCCGAGAGCTGGCTGGGCCAACTGCTGCACTCATGAGAGAGCTGGTTGGATGAGTGAAATTAAGATCAGGACTTGCCCAAATTGCTCCTTGTGGCTTTGATTTGACACACTGCGCCAACTTCACCTGGCAATCTAAGATAAAAAAGGTCTCAAGAGTGTCCTTGTTCAGAAAGAAATTGACACCTCTGCTGGTGGCACAGTGTTTCTTCATTCATTTCTGTGGAAAACCACGCGATGATTCATCAAAACCTCTATGCTTGGTGAAGAAGACATGGCAAGCTAACGGGAGCTCTGAGGAAGAGGTATCCTCTGTTTTGCAGGGTGGATGAGGAGGAGCTTTAGGGCTCTGTGTGTTTCTCCATGCCATGGGCACCACTGTCTGCTTTTCCAGCAGCTGGCAGCACCAGAGCTAGGGGCTCAGCCTGCTGGTCCCACTCGTGCACTGGCCCTGCACTGCTGGCCCCTGTGCTGTGTCTCCAGGAGCTACATCCAGGGCTTCAGGATTAAAACATGCCTTAGACACCTGACTTTCGACTGCATAAGTCTATGTGATAAAATACACCCATCTTGTTTTCCTTACATGTTAGCAATGAAGATGTGTCTGCCAGCATAGGAAATAAACCAACTGCACAACACTTCTTCACAGGTAGGGATGAGCCACACTGGGGCACAAGAGCAGTAAGAAGTGAGGAGAGTGGAGGGCAAGAACTGAATTGCAGGGCCAGAAACCACCATACCTGGACCCCAATTGCCCATCAGCCCACTGAAGGGACTGGGAGGGAGGGAAAGTGGGAACCAGCAGTGAAAACAAAGGGAGCTGAGGTAAGAAAGGAGGGAGCAGAGGTGTTTGTCTGAAGGAGAGCCTGAAGAAAGGTAAGGAAAGGTAATTCCCTGAGTGTTTGTTCAATTGTGTATGTCTTCTTTTTTCCCCTCAGTACACAAACCAGTAATTAAAAGACTGATTAATTTGCAATAAATTAAATTAAGTGAAATTCCTTGCATTGAGGCTGTGCTGCCTGTGACACTGAAGAGCAGCTGAATGACAGCCAGGGCTGGTGACAAGCAGGCCCCAAGGGACTGGAAGGGCAGTGAGTACACTCATGCCTGCCAGCACAGCAAAGCCAACACCAGCAGCATGCTCTGAGTGACACACACTGCTAGTGCCAGCTCCCACCAGATACACTCAAGAAGCTCCTGGGGGGATTGCTGAGCTGTTAAGTGAGCTAAACAGAGACATTTAGGGCTGAAAATGCCCTGGAGGAATTTTGCCAGAGAAATGTGACCAACAAGGATGACTGCTCTTACTTGAACTTGTAAGAGATTATTTCCATCTCCTGACTTTTCATACATAATTATGGGCAAGTCCTCCTAATATAGTCACAGATGAGATAGGTCTCTTCCAATTACATTTCAGGGCTGATATTTAAATCTAGGTGCTCTGAATCTCCACCTTGAACAGCCCATTTATGCCTTTTCTGAACTGAAAGTACAGAGGGGCTGTCCGAGGAAGTCCCCTAAGATGAGGTTGGTCTCAAGATTGGTGGCCTGACTCTTGCTCTTGAAATAGTCTAGGTATCAGTTAAGTCCCACAGCTTGCCAGGATTGCTAATGAATAGCCCTGTTTACCTACCTGAACATGAGAAATAATGCTTAATAATTATTCCCAGGCTACAACATTTGATTTTATTTGAGTTGAACTTCATCTTGTAAAGGTAGAAGCATATTTGAGGTGGAAAAAAAGGCCTACTCTGTTCACCTGATTCCTAAAGGTCATACTAACCTATACAGTGACTACCTCCTGTTGATGCTGCCACAGTGTACTGTTCTCAGGGCAGCCATGGCAGGATAAATGAAATCCGTTGTGCAGTAACATGAAAAAGACACTTGAGAACAAAACACCATAATTTCAACATATGATAGGAATTCAGTCATTTATGCACAGGCAACTGATGCTATTTTGGAAACCCTGGCATATAACCCATCTCCAGTTGCAGTTGGGAAGGGCCAGGGTCTCCCAGGTTACATCAGGTGGCCCTGTGTCTTAGGGCATCTCAATGGACCTTAGAAATGTTTGTTTAGGCAACTGAATTCTACCCTGACAATCCTGACACTTGCATGGAAATTCAAGTCATGGTGAAAGGTACCTAGTGATTAATTACATTGTGGTTACCCTTTTTATGTTCAAAACATCCTTACAATTTGCATCAAGGTTCTGCAATAAACATTCTGCTGATACAGCTACATGGAATATACAGTTATCCCAGGGCTACTTGGCTTTGTAAAATCTGGTTCTGGCTGTAGCTGGTACTCTTCCAGGATGTACAGCTGAGAGGTCAGAAATCAAGTGGCCAGAAAATGAAAGGGGAACGATATTTAGGAAGCTTCCTGCACCCTATGCAGTGGAAGAATCAAAGGAAAATAATGGTGAAAATTTGTAATGATGGACTGAGAGGAGAAGAAAGATGATGCCAGAAATGGTAAACAAAGGCAGGAAATAGCCTGCTGGTGGTGTTAGTTCTTGATTAGGAGCCCGTTAAGTTTTGGCTAGAGGGCTAAACCCAAGGAGACATTTTGTCAGCCCCAATGTGGAGAGAAAACAGAAAGACAATAGAACAATTAGACAGAGGAAGAGAGCAGAAGTGAACAAACATATTGCCCCTATTACAATGACACACAGCTAGAGCTTTGCAGCAATACTGCCCAGCTGCCTTTAGACTGAGTGAAAATGAGAAAATAAATCAAACCCTCTTCTGACTGTCAAGGGCAAAGACAGAACTGTTTCTATTTCAGCCACTGGTAACCCGATAGCTTGCCACAGTATATTTCACATAAGGAAGTCTGTGAAGCAACATCTAAGTGTTCCTTGTGATTAATATTCCTTATGATCTGCAGCCACCTAATCGCATCCTGACCCCAGGAGGGTCAGCTCTGAGAACGGGTGGCTGTGGGAGCAGGGTGGGCTACCAGGAGGTGCTGGTGAATGATAGAGCATATGGAGAGAAAAAGAGGACCTCTGCAGACATGAATAAATAAATAGTGGCAAACCAAAGGCACTGACCTCAGGAATAATGCCATGGGTCCAGAGCTGTGCAGAGCTACTGAAAGAAGAAGGGCAATCCGTTCCTCACTTCCAGATGCACTGCATGTAGGATATGCTTTTTCCCTTCAATTTAATAAAAAAAAAAAAATACAGCATGAAATGCAGCACTGTCCAGACACACACAACACTATCTCTGAAGAGATTCCTGGGATGCATTAATCAGTGCTTGGACTGCCCAATTTACTACAGGCCAGATATTCTGCACTGCACAGTAATTCACACAATCTGAATTGTAACAATGCTAATAAGCTTTCCTGAGGGGTTTTTCCCCCAGGAATTAGGTCCATTCCTGGATATCTAACAGCCTGGACCATAAGACCCTCTCTGACCCAGATAAGCTTTGCAGGCACCACTGATCTGAGACAGATGTGTCTAGGCTGGTGGGCCATTAGATGTAGGTCTCTGCCCAGATTTCACATGATATTGATCAATGACTGCATCAAACACATACAATGCCAGTTTTCTTTGCAGCACAGGGGTTTTCTGAATAGGCACTGTATGGTAGACTGGAACCATGCAGACGTCCAAAACATACAAAACAACAGTTTACTCAATATATCTAAAACACTTCATACAGCTTTGAGATTTTTTTTCAACAGAACGCCTTTGACTGCTTATAAGCAAATTAACTTCCAAACTTTTCTATTGTCTTTTCTTAATCTTATCCTCAGAATATGCTTTCAGACATTAAAGCATCCAAATCAAAGAAAATGGGCCCAGGCATTAAAATGACTAATAGTCCACCTAAAAAAAAAAATCTGGAAATCTTAATGAGTGTACTACACACACTTTGTTTCACCTTGAAGGGAAACAAAAAAGGCTTTAATTCTGAAAAAAAGGTTTATTTCCATTTTTCATTTATGCAAATTATACTCTGAATAAATAAATCTACATAATCCATCTCTCTGCTAGACAACTTGCAGCAACATTTGCCAAGAGAAAGACAGGCTTTTCTGATACTAATGCATTAAACATGCTGAATAAAAAAATTAAAATAAATCATATAGTGTAAATAGCTGATGTGCAGCTCTGGAAAGAATAATAGAGGTACTGATGAATTACTCAAGATTGTCTTGTTCAATTATTTCCAACATGTTACCAGTTTGGGGTATATTTAAGAAAAGGTTCTAATAGAGACAGTTAAGTTCCAAACCACTGAAATCTATAGGAATTTTTCCCCTTTAATTTCCATGCAATAGCCATGTAGATCTCTGCTGAAGCACCCACTACTGTCAGGCTGTTGGTCTTGGAAAACCAATCTATTCAGCATGCAACTGATGTGCTGTGCAGGGGCTGCAGATCTCTTATACTGCTTTGGGAATGTAGGGAGTGCCTTCCCTAATTTGATCGAAACCTAATCCTTGATCTCTGTGTCCTGTGTCTATGTGAAATACATCCTTGGTGACTGTAAATATTGCTGCCAGTCTTGGGATTGCCACAGGGGAAGGATCAAACAAAAATCACTGGCAGTATGCTCTTCAGAGGTGTTCTCACTCCAACTGCATAGGGTAGATACTGAAATGCAACTCTTATTCTTTATGGTCCATCCAGAAACTATCAAGCTCTGATCATATTTGGAGCTTGGACACCCTTCTGCAAATTTTCCACATTGGAAAATCTGTTCTGGACAGCCGAATCCTTTTGCTATTTTCCCTAAAGGATTAAAACTATTCCATGGGGCTGGATCCCCCAAAAGGGGGTATTGAGTATTATGAACTGAATCACCACATTTTTACACACTGTGATGCTTTGTGGAACTTGAAGATATCTTTTCTTGGTGCAGAAATGTAAGTTTCTCACATGCTTCCTGGAGACAGTGAAGTTTGGGATATACAAAGCCTACAGACTGGCAGCTACATAAGAAGGCCAGGAAGAAACCTTAAGAAAATATGACTTAATCTCGTCCCTCTGCTAAGAAATCCCAGCCACAAGACTGGCACTAAAACCAGTGTTTTCTAACAGCTACCTACAGGAGAATAAGTTCTTTCTCTTTGCTTACTGTATAGTCTGGTTGTTAGGATCATATATTTGGGATATGGTATGTCACACCCACCACCACCTGCCAGGAGATTCTCCTTGGTAGGCTATTTGCTGTTGCAGACTGAGTTGTTTACTTGTCAAATCTGCTCCACCGTGAGTGAAAATACCTGAATATACTTTGGAGGAGTTTGGTCCCCAAGCAATCAGCAAACAGGCTGTTGGTTGTGACACTCAGCATTCTCACCAGGTCAAATCCAACTTGGACACAATGGAAATCTGGAGGTAAGCCTTGTTGCCTTCTGGCAAATTTGTTCCTGCAAGGTCTAGCAGGCTGGTTTGGAGAATGCTTCACAGATCAGGTCCTTCAGGGAACAGAGGATGGGCATACCTTGATGAGAGAAACACAACATAACAGATATCTATGCCCTTGGAGACCCTACTAGCAGAGAGTTAAAGGTTTTGGGGAATTACAGTGAGGTATTCATGCATTCATCTCCTAAAAAGGCTGGGCAAGCTAGTGAAATTCCAGGCTTACAAAACCAGGGGTATTTGATTTAAACCAATGGATTTAGGACTATTATTTTTAAAATCATTATTTTAAAGCCATCTTACAAGTCAAATAGGTAAAACAAAAGCCAAGCTCCTTATTTAACAACAGAAGTCCAGAAACCACAAATTTAAAAGATTAATCAAAAAATTGAGACTGACAATAAAAGGAGGAGAATTTGACACCACAGATTTTTTGTGGTAACACAAGATTTCGTTTGGCTAACAGGTTATATAGGAATACTCAGCTCCACAGGTGGGAAATGCATAGGAGGCCTCAAATCCAAGACTGATTCTGGTCAGACTCTACATCAGTCAGACACTGCTTCAGGAGTCCTTGATTTTTCTTGTTTCACTGTGCAGTGGCTGGCCATATTCCCTTGGGAAGTACAGATTTTTCTTCATGGGCATTCCAGGGATTCCTAACCAGCAGCTTGGCAGAGAAGGAAGAGAAAGAAGGGGTGGAAAGGACTCTTGCATCTTCTCTTTACAGCAGATATGTAGGGAAAGTCTATGAAACAAGTTCAGGCTGCTTCCTGCATCAGAGATACTTGAAGCTACTTGTCCACTGGAGTTTCCAAGTTACATTCTTTCTTGGATAATCTAGGTGCAACTGAGTATCTCATTATACCCCTGTAATCCAGACTTCATAGTTCAGTCAAATTCTAGGTTGGGCAAAAACTAGAGGGTTTGAATAAGAGCCTTAGTAACTGAATGATCATGGATCACTGCAAGCTTTTGATGTGATAGACCCCTATCCACTTTATGGCTTTATCTAGTACTCTCTTCAAGCAATATAGCTATAATTCCAAAACACATGGCTTGTTGAAAATCCCAGCTAAGTTACAACAAGATTTTACATACTGATTTATTAAATCAGAGTTTTCAAAATTTCACAGTCATCACTGTCAGTCAGTCCTTCTGTCACAAAAACCTAAAATGTGACCACTTGATTAGACCTGTCACCTGGCAGAGGGCTCATTTCCCACCTCGCCTTACCTGTGGCTGCCGGCCAGAACATGCTTATGCTGGGTTGAAACTCAATGATATATATGAATTCCCACACCAGTGTTTTATTGCTCCCCTGACTTTAAATCTAGGGCACAGTATAACCCAGCTGTTAAAGTCATTGCCTTGTGAATCAGCTTCTCACAGAACAAGGGAAAAATCCCAGCTCCTCCACCAACCTGGCAGTATTATTGTAAGGTGATTGCTGGGAGAGAAGCCACCAGTGCTGCCATGCACACAAACTTGTTCAGGCTAGAAAGTGCTGAACTTTGACTTTGTTAAAATCATCAACAGAATTCAGATTTAAGTGAAATGAATACACTTTGGAGTAATAGAAACTCATAGCATTTCTGCTTTTCATGTAACAGCCTAAACTCTCAGTGAATAGCTCAGCCAAACCCTCTCAAGCTGCTTGCTTGTTTCTCTGTGATGGACAAGGAATTCAGAAGATAACAAATTAGTTTTAAGTTTTCACGGAACCACAGAAGCAATTAGGTTCGAAAATACCTCTGGTATCATCGAGCCCAACCTGTGGCCACACAGCACCTTGTGAACCAGACCATGCACTGAGTGCCACGGCCAGGCTTTCCTTAAACACCCCCACGGAAGGCAGCCCATGCCAAGTCTAACCACTCTTTCTGTGAATGAATTCCTTCTAATGTCCAACCTAAACCTCCCCTAGAGTTTTGAAACACTACATTTAACAGCCAGAAGGCAAAAAACTCCAAAGCCATGTCTTGGAGATTAAGGACAGAAGGCTGATACTCGATAGGTTTTGTCTGCATACAAACCAATAATGAAATAACGTAGAGAACACCCGCGCTCAGTATCGGCAGGGAGCTCGCTAATTCTCCCCACAGCACCGTAGCAGCAGCCGCAGGGCCCCGCACGGGTACCCGAGCCCGGCGCCGAGCCCAGGCAGGGCCCCGCCGGGCGGGGCCCGCGGCAGCCGCGATCCGCAGGGCGCAGGCGCGGCCGGAGCCGGGCCCGCAGCGGCGCAGGCGCGGCGGCGGCCGCGGGATCCCAGCAGGCTCGGGGCGGCGGGACGCGGTGCGGGCCCAGCATGTCGGAAAAGAAGCAGCCGGTGGACCTGGGGCTCCTGGAGGAGGACGACGAGTTTGAGGAGTTCCCGGCTGAAGGTGCCGGGCGGGGGCGGCACGGGACGGGACGCCAGGACACGACAGGCCGCGGCCTGCGGGCGGGACGTGCGCGGCCTGGGCCGGGCGGGCGGGCGGGAGCGGCGGTGGGGCAGGGGCGCCGTGTGCGCCGGGCCTGCCCGCGGGCACCGCGCGGCACCGCTGTGCTGCCGCCCCGCAGGGCCCGGCTGAGCCCCGGGAGCTTCCCCGCTGCCCCGCGGGTCCCTGCCCAGCCCCCGCCCGGGCAGGGGCTGCAGCGCCGTCAGAGCCGCGGTGGAGCGCGATCGTGGTGCCTGTGCCCGGCCCTGTGCCGCTGCCACGGCGCTGGGCAATCGCGCTGGAAGTGCTGTGTCATTGTGCGGGAGAGCTGGGAGCTAGTGCGGGAGCTATTGACTGCTTTTTGGCACTGGAGATGAGAATCGCAAGGGAGAGCAGCGATGAGGGCTGGAAACTGAGCGTAAGATTGAAAAATGTGTGAAAATGAAATACTGCGCTCTGTAGTTACTCTAAATCTCTAACTATTGAAGCACGGATATGTGCATGTTAGTTTGCTTTTCATACAGATATACTTAATAAGGAAGTCAATTAAACAACTCGCTGTCCCTTGACAGAGATAGTCTTGGAAACATCCCTATTAGGGCATCCCTATAATGCCCTTAATTCTGGGATTGTCTCAAGTTGTGGAACGTGAGAAATTATATATATTATGATTAATGTAATGTCAGGATTTTTTTTTCTCTAATATCTTTATTGCATGTGTTTTTTTCCTGTGGCCTTACAAGCCTTAGGTGTTCTGAACCTTTTAGTGCTGCTAAAATTAATATTTTTGCATGCACTGGGAAAGTTTGTGACAGAGTATTAGCTAAAGTAAACTTACAAGACCATACTTTCTTTTTCATAAGTGTTTCCGAAACAGGAAAAAAAAAAAAGTTTATCTTATTTAACATAAATATTAAATATTCACAGTAGGGGAATTATCTGAAGTTTCTGGACCTTGGATCAGGCAGAGCCCTGACTTGTTGTTACAGAAGGTGAGGTTAGTTTTGCTTGACACTAGCTATAATGCTAAAACAAAGTACTGTTCAGGCTTTCTGGGTGGAACAGAGACTTATTAAAAAGTTTCCATCATAAGGATTCTAGATGTTCTTTCCTGCAGAAAATAAGAACCTCTAAAGGGGTCCATTTCAATCCTCAAGTGTGGTCGTAGTTTTGAGATGTTGAGTGTCAGACCACTTTGTTATCTCCAGTAGAAAAAGAACTGTGATAACTGGGCTCAAACCCATTGCAAATTATTGTTCTTTCAAATTAAAACACCACTTCCTAGCAATAGAAGAACTTTGTGTTCTATTATCCAGTTTTTATCCAAAGGAAATTAGATAATGCAAATCTATGTTAAGTGATGAAAACACGGATTTTTGGTGTTTATTCCAACCTAAAAATTTCCTTAAACAATTAATGAAATCAATTTATATATCAAAACCAGACATACCCAATTTTTATAGGATACTTTGAAGTATAGCATAAGTAGATGAAAATAGTAGATGAAAATACATCTAAATGAGTCACTTAAGAATCTTTTGTATAGTGCATTTCAGAATATTAACATGTAACATTGATAGAGCAAGGAGTAAAAAACCCTAAAATCATAAAATTTGTTTTTTGTTTCCCAAGTGCAAAATAAAACAATCAGTGATCAGCATATAAAAATATATTTTAAAGGAGTTCAGCCATGACAAGGTTATAATTTTGGTGTATATTAGTAATACTTAATGGTAGTGGACTCTCAAGTGATCTTAATACCTTCAATCCCAGATAATGCCCTACCTTTTTTTACTTTTGTTTAGTTACAGGCATATAATGTAGCAGGGAATAATAACTGTATTATACAATTGTGGGGTAATAGTATCCATATACAGATGTTGTAGAACCTTGTCCTACAGAGATGAGAATGTAATTTAGGCTTTACTTTCACTCTCCTCCCCATGCCAGCAAGGAAGGTGACATGGGCCCTTTTGACTCCTCTTTACTCAGTGGATTTAGAGCATCTTTTTGCAGCCTCCCCTGCTGATCCTCTGTGATTGAAGCTGCTGTTTGTTGTGCTGGATACGAGTTACTGGGAAATTTTTTTAAGTTTGTAATACTGTCTGAGCTACTTGTATGTTTGTAGGTGGAAAAGTTTGACACTTACGTTAATTTTAATAAAGTTGTTTGATCTTCGTTTTTTCTCTCTTCAAAGTCCAGATAATCAGTAAAGTTTTTTTTTTTTTTGAAATGGGCAAGGGCAAAGCTTGTTTGAGATGGTTCTAAAGGACAAGCCCTTCCCTTTGAGCAACTAGCAATACAACCAAACAAAGCATTTTTGTATGCAGCATTTTTTCTTCACATTTTCTTCCTAGATTTTTCCTTTGGCTCTCACAGCACAATTTCTGTGCTCCTTCATTTTTTCCTATTATATAATTTATTTGAGTAGGGAAATTTAATTGTAATGCGTTCTACACGTGTGTCTTTAATCAGTGACAAATGGATTTTCCTGTCCTGGTGAATCTCAAATATTAATTTTGTTGCCTGTCAGTGTTAGAAAAAGGAGGAGAAAATGCAAAGGCCAGGCTTCATTCTTGGAAAGCTAGCTGTTCACAATGAAATAGCTTTTGATGTTTTACCCCACTAACTTAGTCCCCTGCGTCCCCCCTACCTCCGTCAGTGTTTAATGTTATTTAGGCCTTAGTCCTCAAAGGTTTCTGTGCATGGGCAGCAGATGGCTTACTAGAATGGAAGGGGAAGAACAGTGTTATCTCTTTAAATACACAAATAAATCTTGAGAAATAAAAAGTTGCAAGTGTCAAAATTAGAGGCTCCTCTATTGTAACATTTGAAAAACTATGTGTCTTTTAGTAGGAATAAACTGAGAAACTAAAAAAAAATCAAGTAAATCAACTTACGTTTTCATAGTGATTCTAAGCCTCTCATTTTTATTATTTTTCTAAATTATTTAGTTTGATTTTAATTTTTTTTTTAATTTGTCAAGGATGGTATACCAGATTACTCTATTATAGAAAAAAAAATAAGGTTAGTAAATGGACATAAAATGTTTCCCTACAAAGGCGAGACAGCTTCTGCTGTCTTGGGAACCAGAAATAGCTGATTAAAGGTATCAAGCGGTTTTTGCAGGTGCTTGTCTCAATTTGCCTTTGCTTCTGCATCACAGATAGTTTTTTGTCATTTGTCCATAGACTGACTGCATCTGATTTGAGGGAACAGAGAATGTGTCTGTGTTTTGGCAAAAGTGCCTGATGTATATTTAGTTTTTTAATCTGAAAAAGGTGTTTAAATACAAATCTGAAAGAATGATGCTGCAGTTTATCCATAAGTATGCAAAATATCTCTTAGGAATGTTTAATCTTGCAAGCCATTATGTGTGTGTAATGATTTTTTTTTTTTACCAAGTTTCATTTTTGTTATAATTACAGAAATTTTAGACCTTTCTGTCTCATAAACACTTGAATGTGATCCAGACTTCTCTGTCAAATTTACCAGAATTCTGCCTTTCCCTGTGGCTGAGCTAATTGGTCAATAAGACATGGTACCAAAGCAGTGCAGCATACAATATTTAGACCTCCTTTTCTGTCTTTAGATTGGACTGGTTTAGATGAAGATGAAGATGCACATGTGTGGGAAGACAACTGGGATGATGACAACGTAGAAGATGATTTCTCCAATCAATTAAGGTAATTTTATTTAAACTTACTGTTCTAGAAGACATGTAAAATACTTAAAATTGAGTTGATTAGTTAATATCTGAAAGTTTGAAATCTGCTTACTTGAAAAAAATAAAAATCTAAAATGGAAATTAATGAAAGCTCAACTTTGCTTTTCTATTTAAAGTCTTTTAGAATCAGATTTAGGGATTCCAAGACACTGGAGTCTTGTAATGCTGATCAGCATTTCATCTTTTAATAATTCTACTGAAATATGCCTTAGGACGTTGTGGTGACAGAATTTTGCTCTGTTACACAAACAGTGCAAAGATCGTGGAAAGCTGAGACACAGTTGACACTGTCAATTTAACAGGGGTGGATCCTTTTCTAATGACTTTTCTCTGTGTGTGTGAAAGTTCTGAATTGTACTGCCAAGATTTATGGCAAGGCGTCCAAGATTATCCCTTTGTGCTATGTGGTGTGCAAAGTGTGTTACAGTTTTATGTCTGTACTTTAGAACAGCACTGCTGTTCTTTGTCCAAATGGGCAAATTTTCTGGAGATTAGTGATCTGTACTATGTTAAGGTTCTTTCCTATGTGATGAACATACTGTTTATGAGCAACAACAGCAAAGTAATTGTTAATTACATGCTTTAAAAAAAGTGATAGCAATTTGTGTACCTCTAAACCAGTTGCTTAATCCTCTTTGTCACTTGTAGTTTCAGTAATCCTTTACTGATGCATAATTATAACTTAAATTGTTTCAAGCATTCAGAACAAAGCCAGATTTTATAATTAATCCCTCAGTATGTTGCATGAGGAACAAAATTGTCTGTAATACACCCTGCTTAAACAGTTCCTGGGTTGATCTCTCTTGTACTCCAGGGAAAGCAATTATTCTTCTGTCTTCTGCATAAAAAATTGTTGGTATAGTTATTTTATGTATGATTCAAAGGCAGCTAAATGGTAATATTGGAAAAGATGTAATGAAACAGACTTTCAGGAAATAGTGTAATTCTTGGCAGATATAGTTGATCTAGACAAACTTTCTGTAACTGGCCTTAGTTGCAGCCTATGGTGTTGGTGACCGTATAGTGGTTCGCAGTGTTGCTGGTTGTGGCATGTTTCTTTCATCTCAAGGAATCAAATGCTGCAGTCCTCCACTTTTAAAGTCCTACTACTAAATGTGCAAACTAACCCAAAACATTTATAGAGATTTGTACTTCTGTATCCAGGTACACATATGCTAAGTCTAGGGGATAAAACAGGGTGCATCCTGGCTGGTTCAGAGGCAGGTGAGAAGCAAAGTGGTGGCAGGGCAGGAGTGATAACAATTGTAGTTCCTAATTTGCTGTCCTGGCCACAATGAAGGACAACAAAGCAATCGTTTCCCTCAGAATTGTTCACTGCAAGGTGTATTGCACCAAGACATAAATAAAAATTCCAGACTGCACTATTCTAAAAGGAAATAAAACAACCTTACAATTGTTTTGGAAGCACGTGCATTTAAGACAAATAAAATAGTGAGCTTGCTTGAGTTAAGGAAATCTTGAGAATAATGTATAAGATTCTTGAGAATATGTATAAGATGATATTTTGGTTATTCTAATGAGTTTGGAGATGTTGCAGGCACATAGGTGCTGCTTTGGGCCATATGGTGGGTGCCATGTGGAGGGTAGTAACTGTGATTAAAACAAATATTTGAACTTTTCACTGAGAAGTCATAGTGATCTAAGATAAAAAACTGGAGTTCAAGAACTACAGAGTAAGTAAGGTTGAGGTTATTGGTATGAATCAAAAAGCAGGTTTTGATTCATACCAAGACGTTGCTATTTAAAATGATTGTGTATTGTGTAGTATATTTAATTTTTTAAAAAACTCAAGCATCTAACAGTATGGTATGTGTGTTTTAATACATCTGTCTCTTTTCTATACAGAGCTGAATTAGAAAAACATGGATACAAGATGGAAACATCATAGTTTTTGCAGAATATGAAGTGGTTTAACACTGAACTGTGGATAGACTTTATTGAGAAAAGAAGAAAAGATGGAGAATGAGAAGACACACTTAGTTCATTATCTGCTCGGATTTATTATTGTTTTGTATAAAAAATAAAGTTTTTAATCTTAGCCTAGTCATACATTCAGCCTCTACTCACCTGGTACCTTGTATTTTGGTTTTGAAATGTCTTGTGTGGCGGAATTCACGGAATTGCCTAAAAAGCCAGTAATGGTCTGTCAGTGGCTGATGCTCTTGCACTGGCTGCTGTCATGGGGAACTAAACAGGTGTAACCAGAATGAAGACTAATGAATATTGCTGTCACAGGAAATAAAATACTTGTGTATTCCAATTAAAATGCAGCAAGCGATGGAGAGCAGTGTTAGGGAGGGTTAAAGCTTGTTTTGCCTCAGCATTTTATTTCATAATGACTTGGGTTTTCTTTCTTAGTCATTTCATGTGAGTGCTGGTTTAATAAAAAACACTTCAAAGTGTCTTGCAACAGCAGAAATCCAAACTCTCCAATTTGGCCCTGTCATTTCTCAGGACTGTTACAGAGAAGACTTCTCTGGAGGCGAAAGTTCTGTTCTTGCGCTTATTTAATCCTAGGAATCTCTGCTGAAATTGCCTCCAATTTGCCAGTTACAACAGTTGATCTGTATCTCACAAACACGCCTGCTGAGAACGGAAATCAAACTTCCAACTCATTTCATGGAGGCCAACAAAGATTTGCCAGAAAGATATCACAGCAGTGACTGGATTCAATTACTCTCTGAACTAGAAAACAGAAAGTGGAAATTACCACACCTATTACCACTTCCATGAACACTCCCCAAAGGAGCTGTTAAAGCTGGTGTATGCAAAGACAGAGGGATATGGCAGCCATGGCTCCAAATGAAATTAGGGTTTGTTAATAAAAGGGAAACTATAGTTACATACTCATGGAATTTGAATGAGCTACTTGCTTTTTAGCTGTTCACTTAGAGAAACAGAGACTTGTTACTTAAATTCAGCTTTCAGAATAAAGGTATGATTGAGGGACATGCTGTTATTTAAACTTGTTAACTAAATAACTGAGTATCTTATAAGTACATTGATTAATGCAAAATGTGAGGAAATTTCTGCTCCCCCAAATTATTAGGGGGTTCTATTTTAATAGTGGAGGCAAGATTCACTGGGACTCTTACTGCTTTCTGAAGTTAGCTATGTAAATACTGAGAACTTCATTGCCATCTGAATGGTTCTGCAAAACTGAATGGTTCTGCAAAACTAAGTGTTTCAGATGATGTTGGATGTTGTCAGTTTGTCCAGTTCTGTACTGCTTGGGAAAAGAAAGGGAAGGCTTTTCAAGTAGGCTTGCTTTAGTTCTCATTGAGATGTGTGGCTCATGCAGCCCACTGCAGTAGAACACAAGTCCTGGAGTTCATATTTTGACAAGTGTAAAGTCTATGTATTGAGTGGCAAAGAGCAATACAAACTTCCTCAGGTTAGTGTTGGGAGTTTAGGGAAAAAAAAATATGTTGAGTACAGTTCTGGGATTGCTGGTATTATTAACACAGCAGTACTGGGAAGTTGAGTAACACAACTGACCAAAAGAAGATGACAAAATAATTGTGGAGATGTCTGGTGCAATCTGGATAGGGGCAGCTGCTTTCCATTACAGGACTCTGGAAACCTGACTAAAGCAGCCTTCTCCCATTGATTGCAAGCAGCAGGAGAAAACTGTGGAGATGGAAAAGCATCTTTGCTGCAAGAAGGCTTTGTTTTTGCTGAGCCTCTATTGTATTAGTATCTTTATCTTTCCCTCTTTTTCACAGAAGCAGAATTGTGAGGGAAGCCTAGGCTGCGGTAGTGGCTCTGCACTCTCACAGTATTAACCTTCAGCTGCTGGACTGTGATATGAAACCCCTAGCTGGAAAAAAAAAAAGCAATCTGCTTTGAAGGTCAGTTTGCTGATACTGTCTTACAATGCTGTCTGCTTAAGAGAATGTATTGAAAAGGAGTAAATAACTCACATGTAAAGTGCTACAAGAATGTAGCTTACTGCAAAATCATCAAACATTTCATGGGGGCTCATGGCCTATGTAATTACCACTGGGTTTTTTGCCACTAAATTTTCCCTCCTCAAGTTTATTGTATGGTCACATGGTTCCTTTTATACTTTCTAGTTTAAATATGGCTTGGGAACCTTTCTACTTCTGATTTCTTTCTAAAAAATTTAAAACTCAACTGGTTTTGAGACAAGCTAGAGATTTTTTGCCCATTTTGGTTCACTTTTGACAGCTTTGGTGTTCAAGAAGGAAGTTGAGGTGGTTGGCCAGGATGTCACAATATAATTCACCCTAATGTACATGCTATTCAACCTTTAGGAATAGCTAAAGGAGCTAATATTCCCATGTGCTTGTAGACTTGAGTTTTTTAGATTGGTCTTGCTGGGAGACGTTTCCTTTGGAGATCATTCCTGGAGGTGTTGTAATGATTCCTGTTAGCTGAGGAATGCATGAAATGTGGGGACAGGAATACTTTGGGGTTGTGAGGAGAACCCCAACAGAAAACAAAAGATTTTGGAAGGAAGATCTGCAGCCTGCCAAGGGTGGGAATGTGTTGAAGAGAGGAGGTTTGGCAAAGATCTGAGTGGAGGAGAGGTTGGGCTTTCTAGTTAGGAAAGTAGGACAGCACGTGGAGGTGTGTGTGTGGTGATGGCTGGGTGTGGGCTGCTGGGTAGTCTCTGTTCCCTGCTGTAGGAAGGAGATGTAGGTTGCTGTTGTCCCGTGTTTGGGGACCTGTCCTCCTCACTAGCCCATCCCTCAGCCAAGCTGTGGAACTCTTGGCCAGTATCATTATCTGCCATGCCAGGGTATGTGGCACACATCTACAGCTCTCTGCATGATGAAGGAGGGGGTGTTTTGCAGTGTGGGGAGGGTTGACTTGCTGTGACCTAGATGCTGGGGATGTCTCAAGGCAAAGCACTGTTCAGCTAACTTGGAGGAGAGCTCTGGAACATTCCTGATTGCCCATGTTTGGCACTCATGCTTTGCCTTGATCCTTGAGAAACCATACACACCTTAGAAGAAATGCAAAGTCACAGATAAGCACACAAAATGGTGAGCAGTCCGACGTAAGGCTGTTTGGAAGGCCTTAAATTCAGCTCTTTTGTTTCAGAATAGACTTTGCTGTTTCCCCCCCCGTGCCTGCCTCCCTCTGCTAGCTTGTGCAACAGCACCAACAGCTTCCCCATGCACTTTCTGCACTGGGTCACAGTGTGTCCTGTCCTGCTCCTGCTGCACCGTGTCCACGTGGTGCTGGACAGAACGAGTAAATGTGGGTCTCTATAACACAGCAGTCTGCCTGTTTTGCAATCACTCAAATACATTTTCCACTGTCCCTGGAAGAGGGAGAAGTGTTTTCTCCTCTTTGAAGTGTATGATTATTTGAAGTGTGAGACCCCAGGACCTCATCTTTCACTGGGTTTGGTAGTATGTAAAATGCTCTGCACGTTCAAATGTTTCTTTAGCTTCAGTTACTGCTGTGCATATTCAGCATTTCTGCCAATCAGGATTTATGGGGTACCAAGTCAGCCACCCAGAAAAGGAGGCACATGCATTACAACCTTTGCAGCTTTTGTAAGGAATGAGGCAAGGACTCCACAAATGGCTACCTTTCCCTGCTAGATTTTTTTTAACCTTTTTTTTTTTTTTTGTTTAAATCCCGTTTTTGCTTGAACACTAACAAGGACTAATAAGTCCCCTGGGGGAGGGAGTGCAAATAAGAAAATATGTGATCATAAAATTAAAGGCTATGAGAATACATTATATGGGAAAAGGAATTTATATTGCTGGGAGCCTCAGTTCCAGCTTTTCCTATCTTTTAACTGTCTGACTTTACAGCACTAATAATAATCTTTTAATGCAGGTATGATTTTTTTTGTTTGCATAATGATACAGCTAAATTTGATTTAATTTCAAGGCATGCAGGGAAATAAGAAGATTGATGCCCAGAAAGTTTTTGTGGTGGAATTTTACTAAAGAATAAATGTTACGTAACATTTCAAACACAGTGAGATCCTTCAAGATGAAGTGTGTGATATAAATGTAAAATATTTGCAAACTATAATTTAGCAACCATTTTAAAATCACAGTGAGTATTCCAACCTCTTACATGTGGCGGGTGAGAGATCCTTTGTCAACTGTGAGCTAAGGGCAGTGAATGTGAGATTCATTAAGTAATTATATAGGAACATTAATTTCAAATTAATTTCAGCAGTTGTTTTAGACATTAGCAACCAAATTAGGGGACCAAAGGCAAACAGTAATGCAGCTTAATACTTTTAATAAATGAAGGCATTTGAAGTGATTTACATAAATCGGATGATAAGTTCTCATTTAATGGGCTTCCAAATGCCCCCGCCTCCCCTTCCCGTTCACCTTCGAGTGTTTCCAGGCTGTGTGTGCTCTGCGTTTACCCAGCTCTCTTGTTACATCGTGCTTTTCTCAAATCCTACACTGGCTTTATAATAAGCAGTCAGACTTTCTGGAATTTGTTACCGTGAGCTGGAACCCTTTAAGGCTTCTGAATCTACAGCGCTGGGAGGCATGGGAAGGGAATGGAGCCACTACTGACAAGGCTCCTAGGAAAATAAATGGTGGAGAACAAAAAAAGCAGATTAGGGTATTGGGGGATGCTTGCCTACAGGCAGGGCAGGGAGATGAAAACCAGCCCATCAGCAAGTGAATGGGTCACATGTAAAGGATAATGACCAGCCCTTTTCATCTTTCCTGCAGTGAGCTCAAGGCTCTTAATGAAAAGGAACAGGCACTGGTCTGGATTTACGCTGCACCTGATAGAGGCAGGCAGCTCGGTGACTCAGCCCGGAGGCGAAAGCAGCCCTGCCAATGCTCCAGCCGCCTCACCTGCCGCGGGTCCCTCCTGCCACGAGGAAAACCAAAGCCCTTCCTCCAAGAGGGAGCTGGTAGTAGATGTAAAGGCAGGCTAGGGCAGCTGGGGAGGCTGGGCAATGGGCCATGTTTCTCTTCCTCGTGCTATTGGTTTGCAGTGTCCAAACAGGATGTTTTGGAACTGTACAATGCAAGCCTCTAACAAAGATTCCCCTAACATAAGGAATTGTCCCAGTCACCAGGTTGTTCAGTGATACTGTCCAGCTGGCAGTGATGTTTGAACCCTTTTTTTAAGACTTGGACAACAAACTGATGCTATCAGCCACTTCTCCCTCAGGAAAACCAGTGGGGTGGCTGGGTGGTAACAGCATATCCAGAAAACAAAGGTGCAGTGATTCTGTTTGCACTGCTTTCTTGCACCAAAGAGATCCAGTTCAGCCAGAAATGCACAAAGAAGAGTTTGATCAATCTTAATCTGAAGTATTTAAGATGTTAGTTTTCCTCCTCCCTTCCCAAGCTGCCTGCTGTGCCCTCTATGCAGGTGAGCATGAATTGGCAGAGCTAAGACCCAAGCACATTTTCTTTTTGGCTGGCAGTTAGCCATGGAGGAGGATCCCAGAAGGATATGAGGGCAAAGAGGAAACCATGGCAGCAAGATTAAAAAACCCACCTGTTTTCTCTCTGAAGGTTAAAATGGGAAAGGGTAAAAATCCCTCCTAAGCAGAAAGCAGTGTCTGAGAGGGTATGTGAGCACATCATAAGTTGAATCACTGTAAAGGGCAATTCACTCCAAATTACACGTGTGAAATGGCAAGACCTCTAATGTAATAAGTCACGTAGATGGATCCATTTCAAGATTATTGCTTCAGTGGCTTTTTAGGGTATATTATTTTTTCTCTCTCTCTTTTTTTTTTTTTAAATTTTTTTCCCCTGGGGCATATTAAAATTGCAGAGGGTGCTGTGCAAAGTGAACTTTATCTAACATTTATCCAACAGGTTACCTTAGTTCTCTGGGTCTCCTGCTGCAGGCCCCAGCTTCTGAGTGCTCAGTGCTGCAACCAGATGTGGCCTTTCAAAGCCAGGTTCCAGCTGCAGCTGATCCCTAGTACCTCAGATGAGAAATGGGCTGTGCAGAGGTGGCAGGAATGGGTACTAATGTGTGTTGCCCAGTGGAAGCCTCAGCTTCAGCCCAGGAATGTGATCTCCTCCCAGCCTCTGACACGACATTTCACACATGAAGTATTAGCTGCTAAGAAATTTAAGGGATTTCACTAAAATGTGTGCTGGATTCTGCTACTCTATAATCAATGTCCATTAGAAGACAGAGCACAATAGTGTTTCATTGCCTGTGAGCATGAGTAAGATTACCATGGTAGTGTACCTGGTAGTGCCTCCCAGGATGTCATTCCTAGGCATTTCTAGGCTGAGCCTTGCCTCGTTAGAGCCTGTCTGCTCCCTCTGTAGGTGCTTGCTGTCTGTACCACAAGGAGGGTCTGGCATGGGGTAAGCCAGAGGAATTACAGCAGTTAAAAAAGCAATTAAGAGTAATAAAACCAATGAGTAGAGGTTTGATTGGAGTTGATGGAGTTGCAGAAACTGCATGACTCATCTTAAAGAGAATATATATATATATATATTACATTTATAAATAGGCTTCTTTATTTTTGCAGTTCCTGTGGAATATTTAGCGATTGCTGTTCTTTTTAAAAATAATTTTGATGTTATACAGATATATAGGGCTTGCAGGTTGTGCTGTTTATTGAGAAAACACACCCTTTAGCAGTAGCCTTCTGTCAGAACAGGCATACCTGGTGCTTTTACAAGCACAGCATCAGGCATGGCCTTCCTGCCCTGAAACTGTCAGTGAGACTGAAACAACACTCAGGATACTCTGCAGGAGAGAATGGAGTGGGTTGTGATGGCCATTGGTAAAAGACCACAAATAGTGGATGTTCAGGGTCAGGCAGAAGGAAGTAAAGAGGAGTCTCCTGAGTGAAGAGCTTAGGAGGAAGCAAGGGACACTGATTCTGCTTCAGTGGACAAAATGGACTGGACCCAGGTTGCATCTGAATTGAAAAGGCTGATGTGAAATGAGCTCTCTTCCTAACCTGAAAGGCATAGGGAGCTCAGTCAGTTTGTTTAATCCAGGAGACAGTTGAATGGTGATCTGATCACAGTTCTCAAGCTCTTTTCAGAATAAAATTGTCCCATAAGGAGATGGGTTTTTAAACCTCACTATAAAGGTAAAGCAAGGCTGAGAAACTGGAAGCTCAAGTTAGACAAATCTATATTGTATGTTTTTGTAGCAGTTTTTGCAGATTCTGAGCTGAACCACTCTCAGATTTAGTGGTCTGTCCACCATGGAATAGGTAATCAAGATTTTCTGGATGCTTTGTGATGGCTGAGAGAGAGATGGTAGAGATGCAATGCGGAATGGCAGGATGGAAATATGGGTATGTTAAAGGAGATAAGGACAGATGAGTATTTTAGTCTTTCCTCACCATGGCTTTGCTGTTTCCTTCTGCTCAGCACTGCAGTGATTTTTGCTCTGCATTGATAGTGCGTGACGTGAGTTCATGTTGTGCCATCTCTAACCTCTTCCATGACAGAAGGCACTAAATCAGGTAGTTTGCCTCCCAGGTCTTTGTCTCTTCCTGTTTTTGCTTCCTTGATGTCCCAGGGTATTTTCCAGTTTCACACTGATGTGGGACCAGAACCTGGAGCCTGAGAACATGGGGCAGAAATGATCTTGTAGCCATGGACCCAAGGAATCACCACAGGGTTGTTTGTGGTGTATATGGAGCTATTCCTCATGCCTCACTGGGTCTTTCTGTGTGTGGGGCTATGGGTTTCCTTTCCCTCCTCCTTCAGAAGTTTGCAAAGACAGAGATAGAGATGCAAGGTCATAACTAGATTCAAATTTCTCATAAAGTTTCAAAGTACTGAGCAAGGTGTACAAATTCTCAAATATTCAGTATTTCCAAAGCGCTGGAGTCCAGCGGTTGAAGTTCATACTGCTGGAACATATTGTGGGCTTCAGCTCCAAGAATTGGGAACACAAAAATGATTTTTCCCCTAGGAATTCATATTGGCAAGAGCACTCAGGGAGCTTCCTCCTCAGTTTTGCTGAAGCCAGTTCCAGCAGGTGGAAGAGTCTCATGCTGGGCTCACCTTTGCCATTTCCACAAAGATTTTGAAAGCAAGAGAAGGAGTCAAGGAAGAACCACGTAGCTAACTCAAGAGAGATTCCCCAGAGTAAGACTGTTGTGCATATTGACAGCATAGCACAAAACTGTCACAGAACAAAACCATCTCAATATAGTGAAGGTGCTACATGCCTGAAGAGCAGTTTGAGAGGTCAGAGCAGAGACTGTGCCCAGAGGTGTCAGCTGCAAGGAGAGCCTGGCTGGAGGATTATCCCTACATGCCACTAGTGCTGCTAGCAGACACAGGGGTCCTGGTTTTGAGAAGGAAAATGGTTGTGGAGAAGCATTTTCACCTTCATGTGTGGATATCTCCATGGTGCAAGCAGGTGATTTTTATAGCCACGAGGAGTGACAAGCAACAGAGATGGTTTGAGGGAGTTCAGTATCAGCTCTGTAGTGAGCACCATTAATCATCACCGCTGATTGCTCTTCCTGAAGCTTCAAGTGATTGAAGAAACTGCCCAATGTTCATGAAAGAAGTTGAACCTGTTTAATCTACCTCTGGAAAATCTTGAAAACAAATATATTGATTTGTTTGGGAGCAGATGGGTAAGTCAAATATTGTTTTAGTGAGTTTGAAAAAGGAAAAGTATAATTGTAGAGACAGCAAGAGAGATGTGAAAATGCAGAAGAAGCAAAGCCCTGAACAGCCACTGAACTGAAGAGGGTAAGAAAGAATGATTCCAGGCTGTGACCACCTCAGAGGCAAAGGATCCCATGTTCCCAGGGAGGTGCATGTTGCATCAGGATGAACACTTGTGCTCCCCATGCCTGAGTGCTGTGTTTCACCAGTGCCTGGTATGCAGAGGCACCAGGGCCTGGGCTGTGTCTCTCTGTGTCAACATACCTGTTTTAGAAAGTGATGGCAAGCTCCCAGCTGGATGTCCTGTCTGGAGAAACCTTCCCATGGGTAGATACTCCTCCTTCAGGAGGGTGTTCTGGTTTTGCTTGCTTTGAAATGCTGGAAACAGGTGCTGGTTTTCCAAGGACACTGTGTTGAGCAAGATGTTGCATATCCCCACCTGGGCACACCCTGTGGCGTTAGCCACAATGTCTCTGTACAGAAATTGGTTTTCAGAAAATCTTTAGTTCCTGAAGCCAAGAGTGTCTGCAGGAATGTAACTTCTTGAGCTGCATTCAGGTCTGAGATCAGGATAAACCCAGAAGAGAGCAGGACACTACAGGGATACTGACAGCTCCTTATCCAATGGAGGGAGTAGCTGGGTGGGTGGAGGACCCTTACCCTTACCTACCACACCCTTACCTACCACCCACCACCCACCAGTGGAGGCTCTGGGGGCAGGAGTGGCAGCCACAGCCACCAGTGATTCCACCAGGCAGGGTCTTTGTCACTTGTCATGCTGAGTTTCGTGAGCTCCTGGTTTTATGTTGAGGAAATGGTAATAAATGGAAAATCCTACCCCTCACTTCCTTTTTAATTTTTTTTTTTTAAATCCCACACCACCTATTCACCTATTTCTGCTATTTTAAGGAATTCATAGTCTAGAATCCTGTTGGTCATTTTTATGTGGTACAGTTTGCTGAACTTATAGCAGCAGTTCTCACTGTATTTCAATCACCCTTAACCCTTAAGTATCTGAAATTTGTACCTTCTCATAAAAGGTGCTTCATCTTCTACTTTCTCCTGCCAAAATAGTCTTTCTCAGGTTGCCATACCTGTTTTTTAATAGGATTTAAGACAACAGGAGAGCTTTGATCTCAGTGCAACCCAGATGAGTCCAAATATTGTTACCCCATGGACCCCATATCTTCCAATCTGCCATCTGCCCTTCCACATCCATCAGGGAATGTGGTACATGCAATTGCCCACAGATTTTTTTCATTTCTAGTGTGCAGATTAAAAACTATCCCCTGCTCAGAAATGGGGGAAATTATGGGAAGGAGTGTTGGGCTGGAGGAAGGTGCACAGAGCTCCAGGACCCCAAGGAGTAGAAGGGAACTGCAGGTTCCCCTCAGCTCCCACCTCTGAGCTGGTGAAGGCAATGGAGTGGGGGGAAGAACAGCCATTGGCCTCTCAGCAGGGCTAGCACTTTGATAGCACAGCACACCACTTTCAATATTCTGTTTTACTACTACCACTGTCACTCTTATGATTTGCAAATAAGGAAATTACATGCTATTAATGATCAGAAGAAATTGCTATAAGACTTTCCAGTTGAAGTGGTCTTTTATGTTATTGGAGGCCAATGTTCCCTTGCATAGTCACCCATTGCTTCAAGGGCTTTGAAGCTGCATTTCTGTTTCAATTGACATAAAACTGACCAAAGGCAATATTATAGTCACAGGCCTCTGTTTATTTTCCTCAGGAATGCATCAGCATTTCAAGGAACTAAAATCTGCCCAAAAATCACTGGATGATCACCAGAGAAATGCTCAAAAAGATTGTGAAGTCACAAGGTGGAAATTCACAATCCCAGTAATGAGTTGGAAGTTGAGTAGCAGCAAAGAGAATGTCCATAAAACAGGAGGTGTGCACAGCTGCATTCCTACAAGGGCCAGCAAATCACACACATGGTGTCAGGGAGCTGGCACTGCTGATTTTGCTAGAAATTCAGCAATTTAAGTAACCTAATCAAGTGTGATAATTAATTGGGGGTTCATTTCCTCTCTTGGAAAACATGGAGGGTAGTCATGACTTGCTAAAAACAAATTAACCCTCCCCACAGAGGGTGTTTCTCCCTCTTGCCAATGGAAACCTGCATCTGGGGGGCACAGTGAGCAGCCTTTTGGTCCTTAAAAAGGGGTGCAGTGAACTCACACACAGAGGGATCCCTTTTGGGAGCATGTTGGGGCTTCATGACAGCTTCACCGTCCATTAGTGAGCTGCCCTTGATGCCAGAGGGGGGTCTGTTTTGGAAAGTGGTGGTGTGTGATGTTACTTTCTTCTTTGCTGCATCTAGGTGTTGAAAAGAAATCTGAGTGCAGAGGTGCCCAGGTGTGCCCCTCACACAGGTGACAGCATGGCTGGTGTGAGCTCCTGCTCCTTCCTCCCAGTGACACTGCCAAAATGCCACCAACACTCACTGTGAAAGAGTGCAGCTCCAGCAAAGGGATTCACCTCTGCAAATGCACTATCCAAACCACAGGCAAGTCCAGTGGTGTTGCACACTTCCCATTTCACACATAGAGAGCCAAGCATTATCTCTTTAATGTGTTTTTAAATAGACTTTCTTGGATTAGCCCATAAAAGAGATAACACTGTCTCTTAAAGCTTGGCAAAACGAGTATCTCAGTCCATAGGAAAAGGTTTTGTAATTTTATTTTAAGTAACACTTGGAAGTTAGTTTTATTTTTGAAAGAAGTGTAAGCAGACTTAAAAAGCTGTCATTCTTGTAAATCAGAATTTCTGACCTCCAAACACACAATATGGTCTTCAGTGAAGAGATTTCTGTGTGCTCTGCAGAAGTACTTTCTCCAGGCAGTTCTACTATTGTGCCAACTTACAGTAATCATTGTAATCAGACAAACCAATTACAGAGCAGCAACCTACTATACACATAATATTCTAGGTGTATATTAAGGATGTTCTGTTAAAATTGGTAAAAGTCCTTTAGCAAGAAGAAAAGCCTTCATCACTATTTTTTTTTCTGTGCTTCATTTTAGTGAGGACTTAAATGTAGCAGCATTTATATTTTTCACCTTAGAAAATATTTGTACTCTACAATAATGCATTAAAGCTTTGAGCCTGAAAACACTAATGCACAAGAGTGACTTTATTTATACATTAGCAATATTTTAGTCAAATGGTCTAATGTTTGCAGAACCAGATTCTGAAAAATGATGTACTATTTTATGTTGTATTACTATTGGTTCAGAAATTAATGGATGCTTTATTTAAATCAGGCATTTAGAGAGAAGCTTTGTAACTTGGCTGTTTTATGCTATCATATTGTTGGAAGAAACATGTAAATAAAATATAAGGGAATGGGAATTGAAAATAGAGGGAATGAAATGAGCACACATGAAATGTTCAAGATGTAAGGCGCATCTGCTTCAGTCTGAAATGTCCCATATTCAGAGCAGAGGCAATTTTCAACTTTTTCTCTGAGCCAGGATTTAGTAAAACTCTTGATCTGTCTTTTCACAACAAAAAAAATCCTTTCATCATTTTGCTCTCCATCAACCTCAGAGGTTAAATCTTCCCTTTCAGCTCCGATTATCACAGATGTGGCTTTGTATGAGTGGAGACCCCAGGTTTATCCAGGACTGGCCTTTGCATTCAAACTCAGGTAACTTTTCTTCCAAAGTTCACAAAGACCAATTTGTTTAATGCTCTGGATATTAAGTACAGTCATTGCAGAGAGTGGTTGGGACTTTTTACCTAGAAGAGTGAGCAGTCTGTGGCTTCAGTTAGGATGGAAAGAAGAAGCTGAGGTGGACAAGCAACCCTGCTAGAGGAAACAGATAATTCCTCACACAGATATCCGTATTTTTTTCTGACACTAATCCTTACTAGACCTTTTATTAAAGATCTAAGGTGCTGGTAGTGGGAAAATACATCTACCTCCATCAAAAGTGCTTCTTGACTCTTTTAAGATTACATTTTGACCCCAAAGTTCAGGTACCCTTTTCATTGCTGTTTCTGTCACCCCTGAGTACCTGGTGTGGTCTTGTGCCATCAGGTAACTTCAGGAGCTGACTGGATCCATAGCACACTCCAGTGGGTGCTGATTTGGGTGAGCTGTAACCCAAAGCTCATGCAGAGCTCTTGGGTGGTTAAGCAGTTTCTACCATCATTACCATAATTTATGGTAGCAAAACAAAACTCCTATTAAAAAACCCAAACAACCATATAGCTAAATAAGTTTTATCCTGTCCTGTCACTTTATAGTCACAATCCACAGTTTCATGCTTGAGCCACCAAGGTGTGGAGACCAACCCTTCTCACACAGTCCTGTGGCAGTACATGGACATTTCCCTCAGAGGAGCACCAGGGAGTTTCCCAAAAGCAGCAGAGCTGGTTGTGTAGGGAAGCTAGGAGTGGAAATGCCAGCGAGAATGAAGTAATGACAGTCACAACCCTCCACCTAAAATAGAACCTCAGTTGCACAAACTGTAGTCACCACAAATGTAACTCCTTCCCTGGCCTAAGAACTTCACAGAAATGGAGGAGAGACAGAAAGGGACCCCTGGATGGGATATTTCATGCTCACCAAAATGGGCTATTGCTTTCCTGAGTAAATGCAATGTGGACTTGTTGAGAAACAGCTGAACTACTTCAACTTCTACTTGACAAATGATTTTCTACTGCATCATGACCCACAGGAGCTAAGCTTACCCCTGTGAAGACTTGGGAATCTCTCTTTTTTTTTTTTTTTTTTCCGTTTTGGCTCTCTGTTGTTGTTCAGCTCTCCTTTCCACTACAAACATCCCTGGCTAAAACTTCATTATAAACCTTGTGGTGCATATGTGTACTTAGACTAACAGCTTTCAAAAATGGTATCTGCCTTTTCTTCCTAAATAGACCCCTTTTACACAATAACTACCATGCATTTTTGACTGTGAATATGTAAATAGGTGAAAAAGAAAATGTATCCACTGTCACAAAGAATAACATTGCAGCCTCAAACTTCAGATACATTCAGAATCATTTGCTAACATTTGGTCCTCCAAGTTGAAGTTCCAAAATTGCCTGTCTTGTGCAATTTTCAAACATTCCACCTGCACAGAGTGAAGAAAAAATAGCTATTTCCAAGAGAGAGAAAACTCCATTTAACATGTTTTACAAAGTACTAAATAGCTTTCATATTTCAGATGAAGAGCAGAGAATATGTCCTCTGTGCTTTACTTACTGACTTACAATATTGTCTATTCCACATATTGTGTAGTTTCAAAGACTCTATAACATTCTGCATTACTATGATTATTTATCAAAACCAAAATCACGCACTTTTTTTATGAGTCAGGAACTCAGTGGGGAAAAATTTAATTTCTGTTGCTTCTAATTTCTTAATAAGAAATAATTTCTGTTGAAATAGTTTTGAAAGGCTAAAGCTTTCTCTAGTCTGCTGGCTAAATACAATTGCAACTCTAAGGTGCTTTGGGTATCATTGAAAAAAAAGCTGAATACCTATTCAATTATACCTAGTCTTAGGACTGTTACTGCCTTCTTTACTATGGGTCTTCTGTCACATTAGAGTTTTTTATTGACATAGAAGATTATTTTCCATATGTAAAGATATTTATGGGGTGTACTTCATAAAACAGAACTGCTATTTAATCAGACAGGTGAAGGGTGACTCCCTACAAAGTCTATTTGTCTGCACAATTAGTCACATTTTCACAAAGAAAACCTGATTTACACAAATGCAAACCTGAACTACAGAGGAGAGTAAAGAAAAGACCCAGTAAGACTTGTGCAAGAGAATCTAGGCTCAATGGGGGGTTGAAGCAGTACAGTTATTTATTTCTGATATTTGAGCCAAGGGCTGCCCTTACTGTTTGCAGAAACCTAGCCTATGAACTAGGGTAACTGCAGAGCATATACACCATTTTAATTTATACCACATTCTTCCAAGAATATTGATGATTTATCACTGGTTTTTGTTAACAATTGTGCTTATAACATTTCTGAGAAAGAACCATGTTTTCTCATCATGATTAAGAATTCAGAAACTTGGGCTATTTTGCATTTGGTTCCTAGATACCCATGATTCTTCAAAACATCTGAATTATTCCTATAAAACAAATTTTCCTTCAAACAAATTGAAGGTTCCACACCAAATTTTTGCTAAGTTGCAGTTGGTTTGTATGTGATGCAGAGTACCTTGGAGCTGCATACAAAGGATCGTGTGATTTTTCTGTGGACTTGATGTGTTTGGAGCCAGGTCAAAACTTGTAGTCAGCAACAACTGATGCTAAAAAAAGGGGAATTTTTAATGGCAGAAAGAAGGCAGTCTTTTGAATGGGGGATGCCTAATTTGTGGATATGACATAGTGCAGACTTCCTTGCCATATTTCCAGCATTTTGTCCTGCCTTCTGGGCTTGAACTACCAGGAGAACAATTTGTCTTGTGGTGTTTGGCATTTCTGCTGCTGATGCCAGAGTAAACTAAGGAGAGAAAAGGCAAGTGGAAATTAAAAGCCTGCCACATGGGAGTCAAAAACTAAAGTTAAACTTTAGATGTCTTTTGTTTTAGTTCTTTACTTCTCTCTAATATGACCTCAAACACACAACAGCTACTTGTGAGGTGAGGTCTCTGTGGTATTTTCCAAAACAACTGAAATCACACAAACAGAGGAGGTAGATTAAATGGAAGAACTAAGGAATAGACCTGAACTGAATAAAGAATATTTCAATGATGTTAAAAGACACCTGGAAATTAAAAAAAGCATTAATGATCTACCAGTACTGGGTAAATGCCAGCAAAGCACCAGCTCAGTGAGAAACAATGATGATAATGTGCTCTTTGTCAATGTGAGGATGTTTTGTGGCAGTGCAGGAATCTCCAGCACTGTGGCTGGAAAGTCAACAGGACTTTTGTTCCCAGTGTACTGAGCAAACACCAACACAGGGTCTGCACCATGCAGAAAACATCTCCCAGATCAGTTTCCAGCATCTTAGAAAAAGTTCACAGCCAGCTGCACAGAAATAGCAAATATTTGGCTGCACTTATGGTAATTTCTCACTGTCTGCTCCCTCTGTGTCAAAATGATTATGTATATTCTTCAGAGTCAATAAAGTTACTCAGCTCCAAAGCCAAAAACATGTGTTGAAAAGCCGAGGTTCATTAAAGGCTCTTTTTTGATTCCAGCCATTTCACACACATTTTCCCTGAGTTGTGGCAAGCTTCCAGCATGGCTGAATCCAAATGTTGCTCCTCTTACAGGCACATAGTTTGCCAAGATGAAGGTTATTCCTTCTCCTTGCAATGCAGTGTTTCTTACTGACCATTGTTGTGTAGAATGAACCTGGTGGCACCAGCTTGGCTGCTGCATGTGAAAAAAACCTCTAAGCCCTCATTTTTGGGAGTTTGACGTGTTTTATTTGCATTTATTTACACATCTCTAAGCATTATTCAATTTTCAAACAATCATTGTGGTGCTGAGAAGTCAGGTAAACTATAAAAATTAATTGGCAAGATTTTCATTGGTAGAAAGTAATTTGTCTCCTCTGCAATACACATATATATTATCAGGTTGGAAAGAGGAACCTTCTAAAGAAATCAGAATCAGATTTATCAGCTCAGTTTCAGAGTCATGTTCACTTGCTTTATTTGCATAGAGTACCAAAGAAAATCCAGCTCTCCTGCTGTTTTTTATTTCTATTCCCCTCTCACCAGTTCTCCCTTTACTAGTCCCATGGAAATAGAAAATGGTGTCAGCATATTTTACTATGCAGAAAGCTTGTAACCTCCCCCCCCGACAATTCCCATGTGCAGCCATGGAGTCTAGATAGACACACCATTGCCAGAAGGGCATTTCTTCCTAGGGATATAGGATCACTGCTCCTCTTTCCTGTCTTAGCCATAAATGTGCACAAAAAAGTCACAGATCACAGAATATTCTGAGCTGAGATCATCACAGAGATCATCAAGTCCAGCCCTTAAGTGAATGGCCCATACAGGGATTGTGCCTTGGTGTTATTAGCACCATGCTCTAACCACCCCAGGTGAATAGGATGCTTCTCTTTTACTTTGTCTTCTCAAGGCCCCAGTCTTGGCAAGAGTCACAGGGCAGGGTCTGGTGACATGGAGGACAATGTTGTGCTGGCTCCTTTTGGGGCATGCAGTCAGTGGGGCTTTTGGCTTGCATGAAGGACAGCCCATGACTGGGATAGTCAATGTTGCAACAAAGTGAGATTCCCAGACCAGACCATCCCTTTAGTGCTGTCCCATTTTTCTTGCTGCACCTGGAGATTGTTTCTTGGTCTTACTGGGATTGTAACTGGTGTCAGGACTCTGCTAACTCTACTACTGAGCCAGTATGAGTCTTCTAAATAAGGCTTGTGAAACCACACTTGGCTGGTGAGCTGTCCTTCATCTTGTGACAGCAGCAGGCTCATCACAGTGTCTCCACTGCTGCAACATATTTTGCTTTAGAAATTAGTTTGGAGCAAAGAGACAGCAGCAGCCACATTGTCAGTGGGTACAGTGAAGCAGAGAAGAGAGGTGAGTGGACAGAAGAAAGACTGGAGATGCCAGGCCACAGCTCTTCACAGCTCTTCACGTATTTTCAGAATAATTTTTCTGGCTTTTATTTTTGGGTTCCTTAAAAAAAAAAAAAAAAAAAGCTTTTTGCTTGTCTGGAGCTTCTGCTTCTCGGTCTCTGGAGGCTGTGCTTCTCCTGTTCCACGACGTGTCAAGCAATGCATGAAATATCACAATTACCCCAAGGGTGGAAATCCCTGGGGAGACCTGACAGCACAGTTCAGATCAGCAGAGACTTTGAGTTATTTTCAGCTAGCTTTAACCATCATCCAGTAATTCCCTTATATATTCTACAGATTCTAATCAAGATTTTCCTCTTGCAATTTTTTAAGTCAAGAGCAAAAATCAACCCTTATTTTCTCTTACAAGCAGGAGCAAGAGGACTCTTCATTTCAGTGATGCAATGACAAACTATGAAATTAGGGCACTGGGCTTTAGAAGTGGTAGCCCAAAGGAAGCGTATCTGGTCTTTGTTTCAGATCCAGTGAGACAAGACCCACAGCCATTGATTTTAAGCTACTTTTAGATATCCTTCCCTTAGTCTCTTCTTGGCCTCCTTCTTCCACAAGACATTTCCTCTCACCCGACCAACTCCACTACAGACTGTGAAGCTTTCAGAGTTCCTGAAATGGATTGATTCTTCTCAGTCCTTGACAAGGAGGTTCAATCAAGGGTGTCTGTGCAGTCTCCATCCCAGGAGAGGTTAAAAATCTGGCTGGGTAAAGCTCTGAGCAACCTCATCCCATCTTGAGTTGACCCTGCTGTGAACTGGAGGCTGGATTGAGACCTGCTGAGATCTCTCTCATCCTAAATTATCCATTGGTCCCATAGAGTGCATCAGGTCAGTATAGTATGGTCTACTTAAAGTTGCAAAAAGTTAGAGGTGGTCCTTTACTGGGACCTAAGAAAGAACCCTGAGTAGAAAACCAGAAAAAAATCCTTCACTCTGCCAGTGAGAGTTAAGTGATAAATGTGTGGACACATTAATCCTCTTCATCCTGGAATAGTATGCTAATTAATAGATAATAGTAAGCTAATAGTGAGCTAATCCATAGTCTGGCTGTGTATGGTTTGAGCACACAGTACTGGCACAGAGTTTTGGAAGACCCTCCTCTGGCTATAGAGGTTATCCCACAGAGTGGCACTGCAGAAGAGACAGAGCCCTTCTAGGGTTAACCACCCTTGTGTTGGATATCTGCTGGCACCTTTGTTCCAGTACCTTGGGCACAGCCACACTTTGGGCACCCTGTGTGCCTCCAGCTGCAGGCTGGCAGCAAGGGATGAGAAACTCAGGTCTCTCCAATGGTGGGTCAGGATGAAGCCCTGCAGGATATAGGATATAACACATAGGATATAGCATATAGAATGCAGGATACAGCTGTGATTGTATCCTAACAGAGGCTGGTAGGGCAAGGAAAGGGAGACCTAACCCTCAACACTGGCTGTGGGGCTGTTCAGAGTTTTCAGCAATTTCTGAGGATATGACCATGTCAGTAATCTGCCAACATCAAATAGCTACTCAGAGCAGCACGAGGTAAGGATGACAGAAATTTAAACCCTGAGAAGCTTCAGATCTGAATATGGGACATGACAATGAAATTTGTGGTTATGTAGCTTCTTGTGATTTTTTGCTCCTATATTGCAACTACTACATAGCTTGGTATGATTGCTAGCAGAAATAGCAATTTCTGAACATGTGGAAACTCTGATACCAATAGGATGTTTTTCACTGTCTCTATCAGCGATCAGATATTCAAGTCAGTGTTGCTAATTTTTATATATTTGTTGTGGCTGTGAAAAAAATTGTTGTACTTGCAGCTCTGAACTGCTTTTTCTGTTTCAGAACTATAAGTTTTTGTTTGAATGAAGTGTGCATTTTTAGTCCTTATTGCTGGAGATGAAAGCTTGAGGTCCAATAACCTGTGCAAAGACCAGCAAAACAGATGTGTGACAACCTATGCATTATCTCCTTCTTGCTTCTAATTTTGTCCAAACTAGACTCAGTACTGCCTAAGCTATGTTATCACTTACAGGATTTCCTCCAGCTGTTGAACATGGCTGGAAAATCCATTTTTCTCTTGATGGTGCCCACATCCCAAGAGCCATTTGTTACCATAACACATTGCTGAACACTGTCCTACAACTCTGCTGTCAAAGAAAGGCCTTGGGCACACCTGAGTTATTCCTTTGGCAAAGCCAGCTAGCTTGGATTAAGAGCTGAGGATGCTGATCTGTGCTTAGCCAGTCAGCTCTGCTGGTTGAAATCCCTCCTTTCCACCCACACATGGTAGGATGGGCACAGCAGAACTGAAAAGGACCCCCAGTGTGTGGCCATTCCCCCATCATTAGGGCTGAATGGAAGTCCTGGGCAAAGTTCTCCACACAGGCACAGCCTTATCCTTCCTTCACAGCAGGGAGGTGATGTCTGGTATTTTCTTCTTTTGGATGCTGTAGCAACTTATTCTGTAGAATTTCCTTTCTTGCACTCAGGAAACCTTTTTAATTCCCTAGCTTAGCACTCCATTATAATTTTGCTGTGGAAGGAGGTGGCAATTTTTGTGTCAGGGCTGCTGGGCACAGAGGAGGATCTGGATGATAATGCAGATACAATAAAATGAAGGTGTCAGATAAACACTTTTGCAATGCCTTAAGAAGTATCTGATATGCTCCTTCCACAAAGTGAGGGTGTTTCCTCAGTCCATGCTTACCAATCACTCATGGTCACTGACACCCTACTGGCCAGAGAACTGCCCAGAGATCCCGTGGGCACACGCTCACAGCAGCAGCACTTAGTGTGTGTGCTGTGTGGGCAACTTAGGCAGCTAAATCATCCTGGTTATCATCCCTTTCACTCACCCCCTGCCACGAAAAACCACTGCAAAGAAAGGAGAGGTGGGGAGAGGGAAGGGGGAAGGGGAGCTCTTGCAGGAGTTTTCACCTGGATACAGTTGCTATAGGAACCACTTACAGAGCATCTCGGTGCCTCCACTATTCAAGGAAATTTGCTTGTCCTTAACAGTGGGCAAAGTGCTTTACCCATAGGTGTGTAGACATTTGGCCTCTGCTGACCTCCAGCAGGACAGGATCTCCTTGGTCAGGGCAGCAGGGACCACAAGCATTTGCAGCAGGGGAAGGGGCTCCATTGTTTGATGGAACAGGACATGGAAAGAGTGAGGCTCCCTCTGCATCTGCAAATGAGGTGATGCTCAGAGGTTAATGGACAGCAGTGAAGGGTCTGAGGTGGATGGGGAGGATGAGAGGAAGCCAAGAGATAGGGACAGAAATCTGGATTTTTATTGCAAAGGGCTTGGAAATAGAAAAATTGTATGTAAGCTCTGGAAGAAATTGAGTGAAGGAAAAGACAAGAAAAGAAATCAAAGCTGTAGGAGACACGGGTGGCATTAAAGGCACAAACCTTGGTGAGTGAAGCAGCATTAGTGGAAAGTGCCCAGCTTGGTATTTGTAATGTGCACTGGGATCCTAGGATGAAAGACCTAAGTAGAAAGAGCAATACTGTGTCTTTTAATATAATTTTGATAGCTTTTGCAATAGCTATTAGTTTCAGTCCTTGAAACCTCATCTTGATGAAAACTGCAGTGGTGGCTCCGTGCCATTATCCTGCTGCCGGGTGTACATTTGTACTTGATGGTGTGGTACAAGAGCAGAGATTGCAGCTGCTGGAGCAAGGGCTTATCAGCTCTCTATTAGGGCAGCTCTTGACCCTTGGTTTGTGGGGAACAGTTCATTGCAGCCGGGAACAGACTGCAGACAAAAAGTTAATGACCTTTTCCCACCAGTTCAACAGGAAATGTAACAGCAAATTTGACATTGCTGGCAGAGCCTATATCAGAGGAGAGCGGTGCTAATCACTGCAGAGCAGTGAGGGGAGGCTGCGAGGCAGGGAAAAGATTAAACCAAATTGCATGAAGGATGCCCAAGTTCAGCAAAGCACTTGAGGAGCTGCCTAATTTTAAACCATAACTAGCTCAAAGTATGAGCCAATTTGGAGTGATCATAGAAGGAACAATCTAAGGATGGATCAACAGAGCAGTGTCGTTCAGCAGGAGTTCACAGGAGCAAAGAAGAGCAGAGGCAAACTTTAAAATGGCTCAGAGTAGGCAACAAGTAGGTGAGCAGAGGTCAGGTGAAGAAGTGCAATGTGATAGAGGAGGAAAGTGGCAGCAATATGAGTGAATTATAAGCTATTATGATAAATGACAAATGGTTTATGGTAAATCATCTTGATGGCCTATTTGTAGGCTGCAAATCAACAAGGGTTGGAACCTATTTACCATGAGATGCACTTTAACTTCACAAATTAATGATATAACCCTAAACAACTTCTGCTAAATGCACCACTTCACAAAATTACACAATTTAGGTAAGGAAACCTGAATTTCACATGTCAAGTAATATAAATACAATCTTTATATAATTGTATTTTTTCAACTATATGAATTTTAAAAAACCACACACAAATTGAGCAAATGAAAAGTTTATAGACTTTATGCTGTAAACCTGTGCTGTTTATGCACTGCCAACAGGACCTGGATTGAAAGTTTTTCCTGTAGTTAACTCTGCAAAGGTTTGCCACCATTAAGCTCCTGATCTCAACAATTACACGTTTCTAGATAAGTTTTTATACATACTTTATTTCAAAAATATCCTGCCACTACCACCCCTATTTTATGCCTAATCTCACAAAAGGCACAAAGAAGAGTATTTTGTAAAAGCCAGGAGACTGTCATACACCAGCAGTTGCCATGCATTTCAAGTGATGGTATCTGAAAAATACTGGCAGTGGTTGTCTGATCCCAGCTGTCCTCTATACATGCTACAAGTCTCCAAAAAGTGCTGATTGGGCTTAATGGATTCATTGGTTTGAGCTCAGAGCTCTCAGAAAACTGTGCCAACCATTTCTCCTGTGAGCTGGATGGGTGATACACACATCTAACAATCAGGCCTCACAACTGATCTCCCAAATATCAAGGAGAGAGCAAATGGTTTTAAACACCTGTGGCTCATAAAGGGCAGGAGTCAATAAAAAAACCCACAATCACTTTCTGGGCTTCTGTAGCAAGAGGATGTGATAGGGAAGAGAAAAAGTGGAGGAGCATTCAAAAATGCCAACATTCAAGTTAAAGAAATAGGCTGAGCTCTGAGTAAGGATGACAAAGACCAGTTGAAAATGTCTCAAGGCAAAGTATAGGTTGCAAGGGGAAAAGGTTGTCATAGGAGACAACACCAGCCCAAGCACCAAACTTATTCTAAGTCTCACCAGTAGGGAAGGTGCTCTTTTCACTGGGACAGCAGGGGTTGGAAGCAGGAAGAGATGATGGAAACATCACATGTATTTCAGTGTGGAAATGCTCCTGACAGCCAGGAGGAGGATGATGGGATTTTGGAACTGGAGGACAGGCTACTGCCAAGAGGGTGCTGCTGCTGCCCCTGTACATCAGAGACAAGAGACTTTCCCACTGTAATTTCTCTCATACATACATTCTTCTATTACCTCCTTTTTCTTGTGGCTCTTCTTTTTGTCTCTTATTGAAAACTGGCCCCATTTTTCCATTCCCTTTTCAGAGGTGAGTTTTGACAGCCTGCCTCCTCAGCTGTCTCTTGGCTGGCAGGTTCCCCTTCTCTTCTGAGTTGGAAGGAAGAAGAGCTCTGCCCATCTTTGTGGATGGGGTTCCTCTACTGCTTTTAACAGAGGTTCTGTATCTGAGTGTGCTGTTCCCTGCACAGCAAAGCACTTGCTTGCTTTTGGGCTCTTAGGCTGGAGTCTTCCCTGTGCTGTCAGAGATGGTGTCCATCTCCCTCTCTAGTTGCTAGATTTGGTGCAAACACTGTAGGATCTAAAAGTCACTGTGTCTGCCTTCCTCCCACCCCAGTGTGTGACATTTTGCCTCTCTGTTGTAAACCAATATTTTTTTGATACTGGCAATGCAATCTCAATGGCTTACCCATGCTTAAAAAATTATTGTTATTGCCAGTGTTGAGCGACATAATAATATCCAACACATTGCCCTGTAGGATTTTTATCCTCAGATGTGAGTTCCCAGCTCCACTGAAGTCCTAATAGATTTCAACATATTTTCAGAATTTTGTTCCATGTAGTATTTATAACATCACTTCAAAACTCACATAAGCCCAAAGAAATAGATTTAGTGAAATTCCAGTCGTTCAAATGAACTAAGATTGGCATGAAATTAGTGCTTAATAGTAAGAGACCATGTCAGAAATATTCAGCATTTTAGGTTACCTTGGACTAGATTACATCACAACTTGACCATTTCAAAGTTTTGCACTGTTAACAGAGTGGGCCACAACTTTGTCTGGTTCTGTTTTTCTTTTTTCTCTGGGAATAAGGCCACATAAATAACAATAGATCCAAGCCATTTATTCCTGTAAAATAAAAATGAAGCTGAAACCTTTTCTTCCCATGAAATCTAATAGAGAAAAATTATCATGATTGGCAAGAGATTTTTCCGTCCTTTCATCAAGTGAAATCTATCTCTTGAGGCTAAGATGTGAGACACTGATTTTTTTATTTTATTTTTTTTTAAGGAGCCTGTCCAGCTAGAGATCTTTGACAGGCTTGAAACACTGCAGCAACCTCTAATTTAGAGAAATTATTTCCAGTAGGGAAAGTGGCTGGTCACGTGCAGGACTCAAATTAGGACCAACAACAGCACCCCCCAACCCCAGGAATCAGAATGCCTGACACCATCCAGGCCTGGCTTAGCTCTGAGACTGATTTGTGTTTCAGCAGCAGCTGCTTAAATAAGGAGCTGCCCTGAGGAAAGATCTGTACTAATGACTGTGCAGGTTTTGGGGTTGGGGCCTTTTTTTTCTTCTTTTTTCACTTCTTTTCAGCCTCTCACCTAAAACCCTGAAACAACTAGTTGCCCTTGTGGTGGATGATTATAATAATTATTGGAAAACAATTGAAATGTGAGCAGGCTTGGAGGATGGTAATTGAAATATTGACAGGTGGTAGCTTTGTGCCAAACAGGAGTTTTTAAGATCAACTGCATTTCGAAGGGCTGCTAGCTATGATGCTTATGATAAACACTTTAATTTACTGTGTTAGAGATTTTACTACAGAATCTACAGAAAGACCATAGAAAGGCTTACTAGAAGAAGCTCTGAACCTCATACAAATAATCTTCTTTTAAGGAATGCTTTAGTACATATATTTTTATATCAGTTTCCCTGATTGTTCCACCTTTTGATTAACAAGGATGATACATATAAAAGCAAAAAAGTTTATCTATCTTCTCTGATAATCAAACACCATTGACCCATGATGTTATCCCAAAACATCACTGGCACGTGATATTATCATAATTGGGTCATACTAAGATAATCACATCACGGAGCCACAAGTAGGAAGGGCACAATTTATCCCCAGACAACTATGCCAATGCCAAAGGGATGGCTGATTTGTAAGGATTCTGTGGGCTTATCTGGGACCCAGAGAGTAGATGTTGTGAATTACTGAGAAACTAACAATTTTAAAAAGTATATTTTTTGTTGAAGTATTGCTCCTAATAGAATAAGAGGAGTGTTGCCAAGACAGTAAGAAATACATATTCCTCAAAACCTCCTGGTAGGAAAAGTACTTCCTGAAAGGATATCCAGAAAGGATGCTAAATTTGAACTTCCTCCTGAAGCATTCAGTCTTTATTAAAGGTCATTTCGTTAATTATTGTCCAAGAGAAGATTTAAACACCCAACCTTGCAAAACTTTCCACAAATGTAACTTTTTGTGAAGCATGAGATTGAAGACAGATACTGCCTATCATTTTGGACCCTATAAATGGTGTATGTGCTTTTCTATCACCTGGTGAAATAGGATCCATTCCTCTGCCAGCAGATAACACACCCCCAAAAAAGGGGATGTGATCAGGTGTCATAAATGAGCAAAACAGGGAGGCAGAGAACTGCAATTCAATTTGCATAGGTAAGTGGCTTACATATACACACTGGATGAGCCTCCTGCATCCAGCTGAATCCATCAGCTGAAGCATCTTTGTTGCTGCAGTTGATATTTTTGTGTGAGCCGATTATTTGTAATTTAAAGCTAGTGATCTTCAGTAAACATTGTGAGTAATTGAACTCTCTCTTTAACTGTCAGCATAACTTCTACCATCTCCACAATTAAGTTGGCTGTTTAGAAACATCTCTGCAGTGGCATTTGTTGGTTCATTTTTAACATTTAGAGGAGGGAAAAATTCAGGAAAGCCAAAACTTATGGGGCTTTCCCCTCTATAAAATCCTTTATCGTTCTGAAATAAAATTTAACATTGAATGTTTAATTAATGCCACACATTCGTTTTTTCATATGGATAAAAATACCTGCCCATGGCTTCAGAATTACCTCACTTTGAGTGGATTGAAAGTCTCTGGATCTCAATTACATTTGCATTACATCATTACAAGGCGACTTTAAAAAAAAAAATAATTAAAACAATTCTGCAAATCCTGTTTGCAGCTGGCAGAGCAGGTTGCTTGTGCATTCTGGTGTGTGGGTGACAGGACATGTTTTGTACCACGTCACATGGAGTGCATGTTGTAGGACCTGATATGGGAGATGCTGCACCAGCCCACAGCCCTGTCCTCCTCACAACACGATCAGCTGCATGGCTAAACCCCTCCATGAGCCTCTTCCTGTGCCTGGCAAGCTGGAACACATTTGTTAGTCAGTACCTAAGTCTTTCTCCTGTATATAAATGTAATTCAGACATCCAAAGTCTTGTTTTCTCATCCTTCCTTTGATCCTTCTCACAAGTATTTGTCTGGAAGAGCACATGGGGAAACAGACCAGGTCAGCTAATGTCCCTTCTCTTCAGTTTGCTCTTCTTACCTGTTTTGGTTCCCAGTCGCTATAAATTACATCCTCAGGAAAATCAGTAATGTAAAGCACTAAAACCAGTGTTTCAAAGCTGGGCAGTGTCTCGAGAGGGGCTTTTGGTTACATTTATTCCAGCTCATAACTAGTTACTGGAGCAGCTGCAACTTTGATTTTGAGTGTCAGAAACATATAAGTGTTCAAGGACAGGTTGCTTTAGCAACCTGATCTAGTGGGTGGCATCCCTGCCCATGGCAGGTGAGGTTGGAACTAGATGATCTTCAAGGTCTCTTCCAAACCAAATTTTTCTATGCTTCTATGAAGTTTAGGTATTTAGGATAGGATAGATAAGTAAATAAATAAATAAATAAATAAATATCTAGGGTGTTTATTTGGGTTGCAAACTTCAGCCAACACACGACCAAAGACATTGGCCTCTGTACTTTGATGGCACCTTCCCAGTGTAGAGAAGTGTTTTATGGTACAAGGTAAAGCTCTTTTTGTCCTCCAAACAGCTCATAGACCTCAGCTGCTGTTTGAATGCACTTAGTGCTTCACACCACCACAATGCCTTTCTCTAAAGTGTGTCATGCAAAAAAGACCAAAGAAGGCTAAGGTTGTGCTGAAACTGAGTTTTTAACAGATCATATCACTGTGTAACTGGACCATAAGACATAAAACTGCATAGTAACTGCAGCTATCAAGATGTGGTGAGCTCTAACTTCCCATTTAAAATGCACAGGAAAGAATCCAGAACAGTGGAAAGAAATTCAAAACTTCCAAATAATATACAATGGAGAAGATGAGGGCTCAGAAATGACATCTTTTAACTGATTAGATTTTCTGAAGAGATTTAAACGTGTCAGAAAATGAATACAACAGGGATACCCAGAAACTAAAAAAAGCAATACTAAAAGAACTCCTTGTGTCCACTTTGGAGGGAGTTTCATCAAGCTGCAGTGATTTTTTAGAGCTGACTCCAACCTGAAGATTGGACATCTGGATGTAGAAGGTAGCCTTTTTTTGCACAGATAGAAGAGTAGGAATCTCATAAGTACTTTGTAAATGATGGTCATTTTTATGGTCATGTTGAGTCTATCTGCTTACCTAGCTACCTGACTACCTACATACCTACCTATTTTGTAAACAAGTGTGTACTTAATAAAAAGATAGGATGTTGATTGAAATAACAGGATGTTGTTGAAATAATTTCAATCAGTGTTTATTTGAAGAACACTAACAATGATTTTTTTTCAAGGAGCAGCTCACAGTTCTAAGAGGAGATACAGAAAGCCCTGATCTAAACAGGTATAAGAAGGGCAAGTGCCCCAGTTTATAGCACATGGCTTGGGATGCACCCTGCCAGCCTTGCTGGAGGGAGAAGGATACAGGGGGATGAGGACAGGGGAAGGCAAGCCTCTCCTTCCCCCATCCTCCTCCCTTGAATCCAGTAAACCAGTATCTGACTTATTTGTGCCTAATTTTCCCATTCTTAAAAACTGGGCTAAATCCCACTGCCTGCTGCCATCTAACAGTGTTATCTTCAGCACCTTATTAATATAACAGGGATCTGAGCATCACTTTTAAAAATGACAGCAGAAAATGACTAATGATCTTGCCAGATTTTGATTCTGTTGGGCCAGACCTGTTGGTCAGTAGCTCACTGGCTTTGTTTCTCACTTTGTGGAATAGCCTTTTTGTCCTTTCTGTAACTGCCTGATTCACTGGTGTCACAGGAGCTGCTGAAAAATGCATTCTCTGTACCTAGAAAGAACCTGTATAAATATTCTCAATAAATAAATAACAGTTGTCATTTTCAAAATATGACAATCTCCAGTTGCCTGTGCTTAAATTGAATGACATGTCATTTATCCTAATAGATGTGAATACATGTATAGTACATATGAGTGAGTCACCTAATTCTTATTCACCTCAGCCTTGGTCTCAGTTGGGGGCAAGTGCCTCTAACAGGGTTTGGATGGATCAAATCACAAGCAGAAAAATCTTGGTCAATTATAGATGCCTAAGGCTAAAAGGCTAAAAGGTCTTTTTCTCTTCTTCATTCCCCCCACCCTCCCCCCCCCAATAATCTCACCAAGCACAGGATGCCCCTCCTATCCACAGGTTTACTAAAGGAACAAGTCAATCTCTGATCTGTGGAACTTCTGGGAATATCTCTTCTCCCTGTAATTTAACGTGACTCAATTCTCCATCCTGATAATACAAGTGGTGAGAAAAGCTTCTAATCCTATTGGCATACCCTCTTGTCAGCACCTCTTTATTTCACTGCTTTAAAGGCTCAACATGTTTTCATTTACAATAAGCACTAAGATAACTGCAGGTGCCCTCTCTAAAAGCAAGGTTAACTCACCTGAGATGAATTCTTTTATTGCAAACAAAAGCAACACATGAGCAGGAAATACAATTAATACAGGTGCTTCCCTGAAACTTAGCAAATGCCATTTGTCTTGAAATGACATAAATCCCCATTATATAAACAGGCCCCAGAGGCTTGATTTGTATTATTTCTGGAGAGGAAGGATTTAAGTAAAAGATAAACGAAGTGGTGATGGTGGGGAGAAAGAAATCCTTATACTTAAAAGGTATTTATTTGACAGTAAAACTACTACTGTGCTATTTTGTGACTGTATTTAAAAATACGCAAATGCCTGAACAGAGGCAAAAAATCCCAGTCTAGATGGGATTTGCAAGTTAACTGATTTGTACTGATGATGTTAATATCCTGTGTATTTGCAATATAGAATTCAAGCCTTTAGTCTGACACACAAATCTAATTATTTGTGGTTTGGTGGTAATGTCAGATCCTTCTGGACACTGATGCTGAGCACCTTGGGTCTCCACAGCAGCAGAAGGATCTCTCAAGGAGCTCCAAGGAGGATCTTGCAGGGTGCAGCCCCAGTTCTTGCTCCAGCTCCCTTTGCACCACCAGGAGTGCAGCTCCAGACATTCTGGAGGCAGGGATCAGGGACAGGTCTGTGGAATTGCCTCTGCACCCACCACCTCCAAGTCTACTGCTGTTCCCAGGGATTCTGGAGCTCAGGATGTCAGGTGAGTGTGTGCTGATGCCATAGAGCTGGACATTAGGCCATCTCCTAACAACACCTAACATCTGGGTACCCCAGATGTTGTGCTTGACACCGGGCACTATGTTCCAAAACAAACTAGAAATATGCCAACGAGGAAGCAGAGAGGGAGGGCAGCGCAGGAGATTCTGCTGCTGAAATATTTGGCTCTCTTTCCTTTTCTGCTACTGACATACACTGAGCAACCTCAGAAAACAACCTCACCTACCCAAGACTCTTCATGACCCTTTCCTCTGCTGATTTTGTCTAGCTAGTCTTTCACTCCAAGTAGACCACAGAACCAGGTTTTTAGATTGAATAGCTATTGTGCTCTGGACAACAATCTGTATTACATAATTTTCTGAGAAATGTGTGTTGCTTTCCTGAGACCATGTACCTCTCTTCCCTTTGCAATTACCAGGATGAACTCTTGGTACTTATAAAACAGGTAGGAGGAAGTTATAAGGCTGTCATCATAGCTGTTTACACTCTAAAAGGCCACTTCAAAATAGAACTTAGGTAATAATTTCTCTTACCCATTTCCTTTGTAATTCACATGTAACTACCAAAAAAAACAGACTCCAAAATTACCTAAAACAAATAAACAAACAAAATCTGGAAGAGAGAAATTGTAATACTTAATAGGATCATCAGACAAACGACTGCAATTATGTTGACAAGTATAATACAGCGGTTTAGATATTCAGCAGTATCATCACCAAATCCAGTACCCCCTCTTTTTTCACCCAAATGCTGTGCCTTGTCTAATGAGTGCTCCTGATCCTCAGTTTTTAACAACTGAGGCTCTGATTTTTGCAATCAGTTCTGCTTGGTTGATTTCTGCAGCCCTGGGGAAACTATTGCCCTTGGGTTAACTATGACCCCACCAGGTGTCAAAGAAAGAAAATTGCACTATCTGGGCCAAAGCTGAGACACCAAGTTGGACTGGTGTCTTTCCTCTATTCTTATAAGCCAATAACTTCCAGTATCATGACGTCAAAGGCACAAAAGTTTATTATTTTCCCCCAAATCTCTCCAGGCTTGAACCCATTGCACACCCCAAATGTCTTCCATTGCCCATTGGACCTTTAAGTGTTAGAAAAATACTGGATCAGTCCCTTTTCCCTGAAAATTCAGTATTTATTCAGACAGCTACAGCAACATTTAGCAACCCCAGTCTGCAGACACTACCTTCATCCGAAATGACAAGTTGACATTATTGTATGCTCAATTAAACCTTCTCTTCCTTTTTAAACAAATGCATTAAGCTTCTAAATTATGTGCAAGTTTTCTTGTACACTTTGACTACATTAAAATTCAGATGCCGAACTTCAGTTGTAAACCTTAACTTGATTATTTGGAGAAGAAATACTTTTCTGCTCTTTTTTTTTTTTTTTTTTTTTTACAGATATTTAAGTAAAATTAAAATTACTTTATAGCTTTTTCAATTTTCTAGAAAATGTGCAACTTCCCCAGAAAACAATCCTTAAATGTGTGAGCTATAAAACAAACTTTGAAAGCCCTGCTTTCCAGAAGTCCCAAGAACAAGCAATTCCAGCTGACAAAGGGCATGGATAACCATTACATGAAAATCTAGCCCTAATGTTCCAAAAAAACCTGGTTTGGAAATTTTATCAGCTACTCTACTCTATACTTGGATGGCAAGTGTGGCATTTTTACTTAATTGCTCCTTTCTTACAAATAGTCTCCCATGAACGAGCCCTTTCCTTTATGTAAAACTCCACTGGGGTCAGCAAGGGATTTGCATCTAGAAATAGAGGTATAATAATTTGCAAGAATTATAATCTGGACTGTCTAACTGGCCTGTAAATGTAAATATCCTTCTGGGAAAATCAAACATTTTTATAAGAAAAGCTATTTCTACGGAAAGACTTTAGGATTTTTGTTGTCTGGTAAAATAAAGCAAACTTAATCCAGCAGAAGCAGCAAGCTTCTCCTGATATTATTCTCCTCATCTTGGGTATTGATAACTCTTTCTTTAATAGAAGTCAGACACAAGCAAGCATCTTTTTCTCAAAAAAATGACTTCTAATTTTCTCTTAAATGGGTGGGTGGAGTACTTTTTTGAATAGCTGTCATGTCCTTTGCCTCCACCATGGTTTGGTGGTTTCACCTTTCCACTCTTCAGCCTCTGAAGCTGGAGATTCCAAACTCTTCTCTGCTTGTCTGAGATATAGATAGTGAATGGGAAAGGCTGATGCAAGAATAGCACAGAGTTGAAGTGCTTTAGGTACATTGGCCTTCACTGTAGGAAACAGTCACATTCCTTGTCTTCCCATCCCACCTGAGAAAAGAGGACAAACCACTTCTCTCATGAGCATTGCATTGGCCCAAGGAGGAAGGTACATTTTCAATAATGGTTTGCCATCTCCACCACTTTGAAGACTCAAAAAAAATTTCCTTGAGAGGAAACAATAAGGAATCATCCCAGCCCATCCCAATGATTCTTCAGTAGCTGTTAATATGATTTGCAGCCACTGGCTTTAAACGATGTACAGAGGGTCAAAGATGGGGATTTGTCTGTAGTACATTTAATTTTCACTTTTCTCCTCCTATGAAGTATCCTCCAAGCTTTGGATTCACAAAAGATTGCAGTTAAAGAAGGTTTCTCTTCAGCCAGCACAGGAGAAGCCTCTTACAGGGCCATGCTTTTCATTATGGCCAGAGGACAAGACCTTCAAGCAGAAACACAAACATTTCACTAACCTTACAAAGATCTGTGGTGAACCAAAAGCAGAACAATGGTGTTCTCCTGCCACAGGTGAGAGAAAAGACTCTTTTTAAATGGAAGAACAAAGGACTGCTGAGGGTTGGGTCCAGAGAAACCTCTTGACCCAAAGGGTGATACCAGACAGGACTATGGGATCCACCACAAGGAATGTGTGCAGCTAAAAGTTTCAGTAGAAAAAGACCAAGCAAGTCTTAAATATAATCTTGCACACACACACTCATCAAATTCAGAAGTCCATGGGAAAAACAAGAAAAGTCCTCTGCCAAAATGTTCTTATAATAGACCTGTGAATGTATTTTATTTCCTGCAATCTCTAAAAGACTCACAGAGATCAAGGCATACGTCTTTGAGACTCCCAGACTTTCAGGAAGATTTGGGTGCCTTTGAGACCCAAATGATGATAATATTTTATATATCAATGTTTTGATTTGAAGTGTTTGCAACTGAAATAAGCAATCCAATTTGTACCCTTATCCCAAAATTTTTTGTGGGTCTTAGATAATTTCAAGTTGGAAGATTTACATTCCAGAAACACAAGCATTTAAAAATGCCATGTTTAAAGAGTACTGCATTAATTGGAATGGGTCTGGAGGATAAGAACACTGTTTCAGTTTGGATACTGAAAGGACTGCAAATTCTGCTGGTTTGGAGAGAGGGGGAACCAGCGTGGTCTGAATGAAGCCCTGAAAGACCAACAGTGACTGAAAAGATGGAGAGCCAGAGGAAAACAAGGCTGTGGACAGACCCATTCAATAGATGGGTCTGGTCATATCAAAACAACTTAAATATTGCTAAGGAGGGAGTGGAAGTAGTAGCAGATATTTGAAGCAGGACAGGTCATTTGCCATAAGATTGAACCTGATGGGATAGAGTAAAGGCAAAGAAAAACACAGAGTTTGAGAAGTAAAAAAATGTGGTTTTCTTGGATTACCATTCTGCAGCTTGAATATGATAAATATGTATGCCTTAGGCACAATATGAAACTTATCTACCAACTGTTTGTGAAGAAATTAGACTGAGAGGCACTATTATGTCAATAAAAAAATGCACTTTGCATCTTCAAAAATGTTTTGTTATTTCTGGATATGATTTTCTGATGTGCCTGATCCTCAGCTAGTATTGCTCTCATTCAAGTGAACTTCACTGTAAAAGTTTGATGTTTTTTGAAAATCACACCTAATAACCTCTCAGAAGTTGCAAGTGAAGTTAGTTTAAATCTAGGGAAATGCAGTACGTGCAATACAAATTGTCAGGATTAGATATAAACACTGTACATGCAGATAGAGAGACACAAATGCTCATTTGCAAACAGACAGAGCCTGCACCCGGGTGCTGGTGCTATTGAGCTGCTGTGGTAGATTTGGCATTCTTATCCATTCTTGCCTCAAAGTCCAATTGTCCTCACAATTGTTGTTCTGATTATTTATCAGAGCACAAAAGTAATATTGTTCTCCATGTCACTGTACTAAGAGATGTTTTTCATGCAGGAGATAAACACATTTCCTTCCTTTTAAACTCACTCTTCTCCCCTTCACTTTGTCTATAAGCTAAAATGTATATTAAAAAGTTGTTTGTACAGCTATTATTGTAGTTTAAAAATCATGGGTCGTGGCAGACCTTCTACCCTGATTTGACTCCTATGCCAAAAACACTTCATAACTGCACAAGCAGGAAATAAATGGTAGTCTCCTGCTGGGGATCTTTCCATCATGGCAGATTTTCTGAGTGTGCAGAAGGAGCCTGAGCAGTGCCCATTGCACTGTCCCTGCAGCCTCCAGCACAGGAGCAGAGTGTGGCAGAGGGGCCAGCATGTCCCAGCCACAGCTTGGGTGAGCTGCAGCATGCTGGAGCTGTGGGGAAGCAGGAGGTCAGGTTTCTTCCCAGAGCCTCTGGTTTCAACAGGCCTTTCAAACAAAGCCTTCTGGCTGCCTTAAACATGCTGAGAATTCTGAGGCTGAATGCCATCCCTGTAAACTCTATTTTACATGGGAGATGCACATAGGTCAGAGCCACTGCCAAATTTCCAGTCTTCTGTGAATGACATCAAAGTGATAGATGTCACATGAAAGAAAAGATAACTAGAATGTACCCTGAATTCAGAGCATGCAGAGAAAATGTGAAGAGAGGTAGTAGCTAGCTGGCACTATTTTCATAATTATAAGTAAATAGGCTTTTAGCATCAGCAAAGCCCCCATAATCTAATACTAGTAATCTAATCAAAGACCTTGTGAAAAACAGATTTTATATCCATATGATGATGTGATGACCTATAAAATGATGATAGATGTTCCTAGCTGACATTGGTAACTAGGATAGAAAACCAGGTTTATTATGTGAAAATGTAAATTCTTTAATTATACACTGACCTGTCCACAGAGCCCTGGAGTTCCAGTTGTTAAGTCTGCAGATTGGTTGGATGGAGATACTTAAAACAGGAAATACAATGCATTATATTATAGAATAGAATAGAATAAAACAGAACAGAACAGAACAGAATAGAATAGAATAGAATAGAATAGAATAGAATAGAATAGAATAGAATAGAATAGAATAGAATAGAATAGAATGGAATAGACTATTTCAGTGGGAAGGGATCTATGATGATCATCTGTTTCAACTACCTGACACCTTCAGGGTTGATAAAACCTTCAAACACGTTATTAAGGTCATTATCCAAATGCCTCTTTAGCTCTAACAGGCTTGAGGCATCGATCCCTTTTCTAGAAATCCTTTTCCAGCATTTGACTGCCTTTTATCCAAAGCCTTTAAAACACCATTGCTGAAAGCCTATGCCAACAGCAACAACCCATCTCCCATCTATTTTCTCAGTAAAAGAGAGTATTAGCAAAAAAAATTTTACCATAGCCAGCAGAAATCAATCTTGCCTAGCACAAGAGAAGCAAGCTAAGACTGGCAGAAATAATCATGTCATCATGATCCTTCATTGCAAAGACAGGATACCTTTTGATGAAGTATTCTGCAAAATAATTATGTTTTAAATCTCAAAGATTTAAATACAAGACACACTTTGTACACACCTCTCTGTCATGCAGCAAGTGAGTTTTGTACTATTCACACATTATTTGAAGATGTGAGATGCTACAGTGATATGTAACTGGGAAACTATTAAAAATTGCTTTCACTGAGATTTCAAAAAATGCAGTGACATATTGAAACAAAAATGAAAAATAAATAATGGGGCTAACAGACTGTGTTGGGTTTGTGTAGCAGGAGGTGATATGGATGATTTCTGTGAGAAGCTGCCAAGAGCATCCCCTGTGTCTGATGGAGCCAAAGCCAGCCAGCTCCAAGACAGACTCACCACTGTGGTGATGCTTCAGAGATAATGTATTTCAAAAGGGGGAAGACAGCTGGACAACAGCAGCTGAAGAGAGGAGTGAGAATATGTGAGAGGAACAGCCCTGCAGACATCCAGGTCAGTGCAGGAGAGGCAGGAGATGTTCCAGGCACTGGAGCAGACTCATTCCCCTGCAGCCCTTGGTGCAGGCCATGGTGAGGCAGCTGTGCCCCTGCAGCCCATGGAGATCCACAGTGGAGCAGAGATCCACCTGCACACTGTGGAGGACCCTGTGCCAGAGCAGGTGGGTGGCCAAAGGAGGCTGTGACCTTGTGGGAAGCCCATGCTGGTGCAGACTCCTGGCAGGACCTGTGGCCTCAGGGAGAGAAGTTTGTGCTGAAGCAGGTGTGCTGGCAGGAGCTGTGACCCTGCAGGGTTCCACCCTGACTCTGTTCCTGATGGACTGCACCCAGTGGGAGGGACCCCATGCTGGAGCAATTCATGAAGAACTAAAATGCATGGGGAAGAATCATGTTGAAGAAGGTCATGGAGGACTGTCTCATGGGAGGGTTCCCATGTTGGAGCAAGGGAGAAGTGTAAGGAGAAAGGAGTGGTAGATGCAGTGTGTGATGAACTGACCTCAACCCCCATTCTTTATCTCTCCTGTGCCACTGGCGAGGAAAAGGTAAAGAATTTGGGAGTAAAGTGAAGACTGGGAAGAAGGGATGGGTGGAGGAAGTTGTGCTAAGATTCGATTTTATTTCTCATTATCCTACTCTGATTTGATTGGTAATAAATTAAACTTATTTCCCCAAATTAAGCCTGTTTAGCTCATGATCATAACTGCTGAGTGATTTTTCCCTGTCCTTATGTCAACCCACTAGACTTTTGTTATGTTTTCTCTCCTCCAGATAGAGTGGTTTTGGTGAGCAGTGGGTGTCCAGGCAGGGTCAACATGACTTATCTCAAAGTCAGCTGGGGCTCAGATTAAGGAAGGGTGGATTTCATCTATGGGAAGTATATATGAAGGAACTTCAGATCTTGCTTTCTTTAAGTATGGAGTACATATTTAGAAGTACCGAATATTTCAGTGTTTGTGTTAAATCCTCTTCACTTCTTTATTTCATAGCCACAGTCTTTCTATTTTCCATTTGCTAAAAAAAAAAAAAAAAAAAAAAAAAAGAAGAAGAAAGAAACTTTGCGTTTAAGAAGAAATCCCTGCTATCCGGCACCATGCAATTAGCATATATGAATAGGAAATGAGTTCCTGCTGCTCTGGACCATTGTTAATCCATATTGATGGGCTAGAAAACATGACATCAACTGTAAAAATCCAAGAACATTCCTTAAAATATTCAAATGCTGTACCTGGTCCTGTATTCACTCTGCATCTCAAAATCTCATTGACTTTGTGGGTGCCTGGAATGCAGGAGGAATGCAGGATTAGGTACACAGGCTACGTGTGGTATGCCTACCTTGACAGCTAAAACAGTTTTTTATTCTGTCTGAAATTCTCTGAGGCACATATTCAGGTCAAAGGAACTGGACAGAAAAAACACACAAATTTTGTACAGTTGCTATTTGTTCTGGGCCAGATGCCACCCTGAGCTCATTGGGACTGTGTTTCACTGCTGCTTGAAGTGGCACATGCATACTGAACTGTGCAGTGCCAGACAACTGTGGAGATAAACACCTTTAGAACTCTCTTAGTAGACCCACACCTGTTTTTTCATTAGTTTCTCTTATTTTTTACAACTTTTATACAAATTGGTACACATAAAATTTGTCATTAATGATGGGAGAAAAATATCATCATAGTGATGGTTGAGACACTGAGGAAGTTTGGATTTTCAGAGAAGTTCTCAAGAATTAGTGCTGTGGAAGCGCCCTGAGAGTTGCTGAGTAAAAAAGAATTATGAGTCATCTCAAGTGGTATCTATTAGAGCAGCCCTAAGGTTGACCTTAAATGCAGCCAAACCCAAAATTAGCCCTTATGGCACTAAAGATAGAAGTGAAGATGTCACAATCACATTCAGTTTCACCATTCTTCCTCTTTTTCATCCTCTCTGTGCAGAGAGAAGTGTCCCTTTTCAAGCCAACAAATTGTATCTGTATATCTTTGCCTCCATTTAAAAATGCACATAGAAATACCCTAATCCATAAAGAGATGCACCTCTGAGTTCAGATCTGTCTGTAAGAGAATATCTGAGTATTCTTAGAGTCTCCAAACAACTGTATCTACCTATCTAGTGTCAGCCCACCCATGGCATAGGCTGGCTCAAAGGCTTTCTCTCCAAGCCCATTTACTTAAATTGTTGTTCATAAATCGTTGGCCTTATCAAATTTAATGGCATCTTCTGAACCATCATTATTGAGAAGGTAAGTGTGTGCCATTTCTCTCCCAACAAATAAAGGCTCAAAAGTTTCAAGCACCAGCTAGACCTTTAGTTTTCAGACCAATCTTTCTACCCCCAAAAGTCAAAGCCATTAGTCCATTTTAGAATTTGCAGGCTGTGAAATGTCATTCTAAAAAGAACAACCTTCTTTGAGATATTGGAGTACAAAAGCTGCCTTATAAAGGTATCACAGTATCACTGATAATAGCTTTGGCAAAGACCTTTCAGGTCACTTAGTCCAAACCCCAGCAAGGAAAAGTTATGCTAACCTTTTGTACAAGCCTTGTTTTGAACACCTCAAAACCAATGTAACTCTAGGACTGAAAACTTGGTTCCAGCACCAATTCCCTTCTCCTGTAATCCCCTAAAACTCACTCCATCTTTCTTTGGAGTTAAGCCTCCAGTGGTTGCGTTTTTTGTCTTTTTTTTTTTCTCTTTTTCTTTTTTTAATACTTCAGCAGCACAAAATGTTTCTTTTCAGAATGCTAGTCAATTTTCACCTTAGATGAGTAGGTCTAGGTTGGAATCAGGGAATCAGTGAATCAGTGGGTTTCTCAATTTTTATGGGGCTGTTTTCAGTCTCTTACCATTCTGCTGGGTTTAAACTTTTTAAGCTGATGCTTTCCTGCATCTAAGTGATTTCCTTGAGGGTACAGAACCTTAGCTGAAGGATCCAACAGTTTCCAAAATCAACAATAGCAAGAAACATGATGTTAAGATATTTGGATGGTGATTTTTGGCAGAGGGAGCTTAAAATACAGGAGGGACAGCTTTCTGTGGAAAAATATGGTTTTTTTAATGGGAAAGAAACCTGTTCATCATAGTATTGTGTTCTGTAAAAGCTGAAAAGAGTAGGTTGGGACAGGCAAATCAACATGGACCTTCTAAAAAGTTGTCAGCCTTTGGGCAATGTGTCCTGAGTGGGAAATGCTACAGAAAAAAATGCTGGCTCCAGGAAAAAAAATAAGCTTGGTAGTTCTCACTTTTTTGGGATACCAAACTAAGTCTCAAATAACTCTGCTGCAGAACAGTAAAAAGAAAATGCCAAAGTATTTCAAGGGGAACAAGAAAATCTTTAACTAGGAATCTTCACTTTTAATGGACTTTTCTTGTGTAGCCTTGTGAATAAAGCATAGTGATTGCAAATACTCACTGGTTATACTTCTGGAACAATTATTTGGTTTGCTGCAATCACCACATTGCCAATCAACTAATTAATACTAAATTTCATCTGAAACTTCAGACGAATCAATTCTGTCATGATATTTCAGTGTTTCTTCTTATGCATCAGCCATTAAGTGAAGAAACATGGAGTTTGATCCTACCTGAAGGATGGAACAGAGACGTCAGTGGGTCTGTGAGCAGCAGGACTCAGAGCCCCTCGTGCAGAGGATGCTGTGGCCCTGGAGGTGGGGTCAGCTCCAGTCCCCATGTGCCAGCCCCGTGCCCTGCTCCCCACATCCCTGCAGGCAGGTGGGCAGGCAGAGGCAGAGGAAGAGGCAGGGGCAGGGGCAGAGGCAGAGGCAGAGGCAGGGGCAGGGGCAGAGGCAGGGGCAGAGGCAGAAGCAAAGGAGGCAGAGGAAGAGGCAGGGGCAGGGGCAGAGGCAGAGGCAGGGACAGGGGCAGAGGCAGAGGCAGGGGCAGAGGCAGAGGCAGAGGCAGGGGCAGGGGCAGGGGCAGGGGCAGGGGCAGAGGCAGAGGCAGAGGCAGGGGCAGAGGCAGGGGCAGGGGCAGGGGCAGAGGCAGGGGCAGGGGCAGAGGCAGGGAGGGGCAGAGGCAGGGGCAGAGGCAGGGGCAGGGGCAGAGGCAGAGGCAGGGACAGGGGCAGGGGCAGAGGCAGAGGCAGGGGCAGGGGCAGGGGCAGAGGCAGGGGCAGGGGCAGGCAGAGGCAGGGGCAGGGGCAGGGGCAGAGGCAGAGGCAGGGGCAGAGGCAGAGGCAGGGGCAGAGGCAGGGGCAGGGGGCAGAGGCAGAGGCAGGGACAGGGGCAGAGGCAGGGGCAGAGGCAGAGGCAGGGACAGGGGCAGGGGCAGAGAGGCAGAGGCAGGGACAGGGGCAGGGGCAGAGGGGACAGGCAGAGAGGGGCAGAGGCAGAGGCAGGGCAGGGGCAGGCAGAGGCAGGGGCAGAGGCAGAGGCAGAGGCAGGGGCAGAGGCAGGCAGGGGGCAGGGGCAGAGGCAGGGGCAGGGCAGAGGCAGGGGCAGAGGCAGAGGCAGGGGCAGAGGCAGAGGCAGGCAGGGGCAGGGGCAGAGGCAGAGGCAGAGGCAGGGGCAGGGCAGAGGCACAGGCAGAGGAAGGGGCAGGGGCAGGCAGGGGCAGGAGCAGGGGCAGGGCAGAGGCAGAGGCAGAGGCAGAGGAGAGGCAGAGGCAGAGGCAGAGGCAGAGAGGCAGGGGCAGAGGCAGGGCAGGGGCAGAGGCAGGGGCAGGCAGAGGCAGAGGCAGGGGCAGGGGCAGAGGCAGAGGCAGAGGCAGAGGCAGAGGCAGGGGCAGAGGCAGAGGCAGAGGCAGAGGCAGAGGCAGAGGCAGGCAGAGGCAGAGGCAGAGGCAGAGGCAGAGGCAGAGGCAGAGGCAGAGGCAGGGGCAGAGGCAGAGGCAGGGGCAGAGGCAGGGGCAGGGGCAGGCAGAGGCAGGGGCAGAGGCAGAGGCAGAGGCAGAGGCAGAGGCAGAGGCAGAGGCAGGGCAGGGGCAGAGGCAGAGGCAGAGGCAGGGGCAGGGGCAGAGGCAGAGGCAGAGGCAGAGGCAGGGGCAGGGGCAGAGGCAGAGGCAGAGGCAGAGGCAGGCTGGTTCTGCTGTTTTCCATCTGCCCATTCCCTCGTTGCCATGACAACCCACCAGAAAGTACATCAGGAGCTACATCTCCAAACATCACAGAGCCAGGGACAGGAGGTGTGTGTCACACCAGCCTTGGGCTGGGGCAGGGTGTGCTGGCAGGGGTGTCCCTCTGCCCCCGTGGTGGGGCAATAACACACAGCACCCTGCTCAAAGCCAGCCTGGGAGCACCAGCATGCAGCAGCTGGATCCTTGTGCTCCTAACTGCAGACAATAAAATGTCTTCATGAGGTTATGTTTTCTACCCTCCCTATCTAAACTTGGGATGAAGCCTATGTAAAATGAGAATTTTCTTTTATTCCTTGCTCCTTCCCTGGACTAGCATATTCTTTCTTCCTTAATGTTACCATCAGTGTCTTTCCTGTTTTCAAAACACATCTTTAATTGAATTATTTTTTTTAACTCTTACCAATGAGGTATCTTTATTAGATATTGCATTCCCTGCCTTGTGTACTTGGTTGTGTTTTGGAAGTGAAAGCACAGGCTACCTCTGTTTCTCAGTGCACTAAAAGATCAAAGCATCACAGAAGCTGTGTCACACAGTGTATTTCCTTGCAGTGTAGGTTATTAATTTTGTTTTTGTCAGCAAAGCTGTGTCATTTCAAATCAGGAGAGGAAGGGATAGCTTCCCCCTCCATGCAAGTAGGTGGCAAGGCTGCCATTGGTATGTTAGACAATGGGGGAGTTTTGCCCACTCAACCTTTAGGAAAAACTGGGGAAATGAAAGCCTCTGTAGTCATTGCCAGATATCAACTCCTAATTTTAGCCACTCAGTGGTGTTTCTGAAGGTAGATGATTGCTTTGAAAGGCCATTGTGATGTTTCCTCAGCCTTTCAAAAGCAATGTATTATTTTTAACTTGGGGCATTTTATCATCTTCTTGAACACCAACCTGCCTGGATTTCTCCCTTATTATGACTCCTACACTGGAAACATTTTCTTCTCTCATTATTTGAAAAGCAGAAGTTTCCAAAGCTATATAAATAATTCATGAGAAAGCATGCCTGCCATGTGTGGGAATAAATTGTATGCGAGAGGAAGAGTTCAGGGGGTACAAAAATTGGAACAAACAAGTGCAGAAGATGCTAAAACCAGGCTGGATTAGTGGATAATCTCTACCAGGCCAATAAAATGCAACAGAGAGAAAACCAGAGAAAATGGCTCGAAGTGATGACCTAACCTGGAAGCAATTTGGGGCCAGGACAGCATGTTACATGTGTGTACAACATCTGAGTACACTCTGTGTAGAGGAGGAGTGTAAACTGTTGTCTATATATGAACCATAATATGGCTAACCACACTCATATTCACTACTAATGAAAAACAGCAAGCTGTACCTTTTACCTCCCTCACAGTAAAGGGGATAATGCAAGAGGGTGGTGAGAGATGTTCTCATTTCAAAAATTAGAAATAAAACAAATTACAAAAAAACCCCCAAAAAACAAAACAGCTAATTTGAAAAAAAAGCCAAAAAAAGATTTTTTTTTTTGTTGTTGTGTTTTTTTTTTTTTTTTTTTTTTTTAAAGCTGCTTTGATTTGGTTGCATTTTAACTGACAGCATGTGGAGAACTTTACAGAGATGTTAGCCTTTGGAAAAAGCATTTTCTCTTTCTTTGGAGTTTCTTGACCTGGTAAGATGGGGACATTTTAGGTCCCACAGATTACAATTAGGAATCTGCAGAATTGATTATTTCTCAGGGATTTTTAATGTAAGTACTGAAACAAGGTTGAGAGCTGCCAGGCTGTCAACAGGACAGCCTCAACAGGAGGCTCAAGGTGTGACTGGGAGAGGCACAGGTACTCCTGCCTCCTTTTCCTCTACCTACCTGCTTCACCCTGTGTTGAGGACATACTTCTTGAGTCCTTCAGATAGACTAGGTCCCAGAAAAACTCCCTCACTTGATGAAGGAGCCCTTGACACCTAAAATGGGATGGAGAGCCAGTTCCAACTCTTCAGGACAGCCCTTGGTATGGTTTGTCCCACAGGTATGTTGTGGCCAGTCACTGACAAAATCAGCTGAATTAGGCCCTGAATTAGATGAAGAAAAAAAGGAATTCTGTCTGGAGGAGCAGTGGAGTGCCAAGGGGTGCAAGCTGAGGAGGAAGTGTGAGGTTCATGGGTTAATTTCAGGCTTCCAGAGAGAGGTTTTTGGTTAATATCTGCCTGGGCTCCTGCTATAGCCAGTGGAGATAACTGGGATAAGGCATGCCAGACAGACACCCATTTCCTTCCACCGACTATTGCCATTGCTTAGACAACCTTCTTCAATGATACCTGACTTCTGGTTACTTCTAGATGGCTAAAATTAAAGCAACTGTATCTGAAAGCAAAAGTAAAGGAAGGAGGTACTGAGGTGAGGCATCTGTCAGCTACTCTAGGAGTTAAGTGGCCACTAGAAATAGGCTTTTTTTTGGCTCACAGCATTTGCTTTAAGTAAATAAGCCTATCCTGTCTATCTCTTGTTTCCAGCAAGGCTATTGCTGTATTCACTTCCTGATGGCAGGCCAGAATATGCCAGGCAAAGTGAACACTGAAAATTTGGCCCACTGAGCTTTAAAAGAACTAGAGGTCCTCAAGAGCTAGTGGACTCAAGTGCAGAGCCATGTGGAATGCATTGCTAAGATGAGAGCAGCATATTCCTGTTGTCAGGATGTACATCACCTTTGACACTGCTTGACAAAAACCCGTCTTCTAAAACAGGCACGTTCCTTCTCCACGGCTCATAAAGATACAGAAACTGAAATCATATTTTATGAATGGAAAATGAAATTAGCCAGAAATTACAGTGATAAATGTAGCCTTAGAAAATCTTAATTCACTTCAGTTGAGTGATTAACTTCTGCCACTCCACAGTGCTCAGTTATTGCAAAGTCATTTGGTGACATTAAACAATTAAACTTTAGACCTGGGAATAATTTTGCAAATCTTTATAGAACCATAAAGTTCATTTTTTTTTTACATGCTTGCAATGAAATACAGTGCACAACTCCAGCTGTTTGCTCTAGCATAAAGCCAGCCTCTGGATAGAAAATGATAAGCTCTGGGCAAACTACCAACTCTCCATCAGTCCAGCTCTCCCAAATAGTTATTCTCTGCAGGGCAGAGATTTTATTTGTTTCTTATCGTGAAAAGTTCCTGCAAAATAGTCTCTGCTGTAATAGCCTGACCAGAATGAGAACTGTGGGCAGCAGTGGTCAGAAACAATCCTGGTGCGAATGGGCTCTCGCTGGGGCCAGCTCTGCTGCTGGTGAGCACTGGTTTCCTGGGTGGTGGTTTAGAGGCTTCAATTCACCTCACCTGGCATTCAAAGCACTGGAAATAGAGGTGTTTTAACTTCTCTTTGCAGTGTTCAGCCTGGTGCCTTTCTTTGTGTCATTATTCCACCACAACAGGAACATTTTCATTGTAAATAGCCCTATTTCTGAGCAAGAAAACTGGGGCCCTTTAGGAAGAAAATTGTTGTTTTACTAAAAACACATGTGAAACGTCATGATTTCTCATTTTTTCACCACCAAATTACCATTTTGTGTGACACACAACAAAACCAGAACATATGTATGGGTGTGAAAATGGGTAATAACATAGCAGAAAAAAATGTAGTGAATGTTCTCAGCGATTTTTCAAGACCCAGCTCTTTTTAACAGAGTAGCTCTAGTACACATTAAACTAATAAGCAATATGTATTTGATTTCCATAATGTCCTTGTTGACAGCAAAGGCAGCTAATTAGTGTAATTGATATTTGTATTTACTTGGCTGTTCCCTTGTGTAATTTTGGAGAATGGCTGCTCATGCTTGTTATCCAAGTGCTGGGTGTGGGGACTAACCATGACAGTAGCATTAGGTGTTTTAGGGTTGGAGGAGGATTCAGTGAGTCTGCAAATCCTTGGTTTGTCACTGTCGCTATCGTGGCAAGCTGAGACTTCATGGGCTCAAGATAAAAACCACCCATTGTCCACCCCAGCCACCATCCCCACATGATCCTACTTCATTCCTGTGGCCACCATCCAGGGGCTTCAGCTTGGAAACTAATTTTTGAAGCCTGGAAATGCTCATTTCTAAGCAGATGTTTATTTCCAAACAGAAGCTTAATTTTTATTTTTTTTTCCAGGTTCTGGATACCAAATGTTATTTATAACAAGCTGCAAGACTACAGAGGTGATACCAGCAAGGCAACAAATCTCTGCATGACAGTACTACTTACTGTAGCAAGAAACAGCTTTTCTCTGTGACCGCATTTCTAATTGGGCTGCAAGAAATAGCATTAGAGCAGTGGTGTATGAGAAGAATCATATTTGTATGAGGCTCATGGCTTGCTGTGGCTCATCCAGATACCACTTTACAACTTCAGTCATCAAATCAGCAGAACCACAACAGGCTCTGGTACAAGCCAAAGGGGAAAGTGCCATTGTAAAACTGAATACAGCTGCTTCCATAATAGGACTAATTGCATATTGCATCGCAGAGCTAAATTAGTAGTGAAAACAGTTATAAAACCAACAGACAGTGAAACATGACTCACCAAGCAATTGCTGCCAGTTCGACGAATTCTCATTGGCCCCAGTTCAACAGCCCACACCTGCATTTTCTGAATAGTAAATATATAATAAGGCGTAATTACTAGAAATATACGCAGCACTCCAAATGTGACAACACGCTACTTGTTTATTGGGATAGTGAATAGTATATAATAAGTTTGACCCAAAGTACTTCTGAGCCACCTGGGGTCACAACGCTGAGAGGAGACAGACAGCACAATCCTGAGCTGTGTCATGCAGGAGAGGTTATCTGTAACATAGCTGATGGCAGCTTCCAGCTGACACACTGAAGTGATACAAACCTCCACGTGCTACTAAATCAAAGGAGAGTAAATAGGAAGAAAACATAAACAATAATCACTGTTTTAAAAACCCAGATATTTATAGCCCAGCTTAAAAATTCAAGCTGCAATCACTTGGGATGTCTCAGCTGACTTTACTCGCAGCAACAGCTCCCTCAATAAAAAACAGATGTGGAAAGTGAACTTCATCTGTTTCTTCTGCTTATGGTCCCTTTCTGCCCTCTCTTTCCAGGGGGTTTTGTGTCTGTGCTGCCCACAGCTCTGTGTGAGGGGTGGAAATTGGATGCAGGGAGTGATGTGTGTGATGTGTGTGATGTGTGTGATGTGTGTGTGATGTGTGTGATGTGTGTGGGGTGTGTGATATGTGTGATGTGTGTGAGGTGTGTGATGTGTGTGTGATGTGTGTGGGGTGTGTGATGTGTGTGGGGTGTTGGGGTGTGTGGGGTGTGTGGGGTGTGTGGGGCAAGCTCTCCCCAGTGCAAACCTCAGAGCTGGTGCTGACTGCCAAGGATAGAGCCCTGCTCAGGCTCCAGGGATGGCAGTTCCTGGGCACTGCTCCAGGCTCAGCAATGACTCCCAGTTTGAGCAGGGATTTTGAAATATTTGGGTCCTACTTTCCCTCCCTCTCATGAAAACTCTCACTGATTTCTGTAGAGAGTAGGTGGAAAATCTTTGGTTTCCTCCATCTTTATCAGACAAAAGACATTGCAATGTTCCAACTGCTTCTTTCAGAGTCTGTTTTTACACCTGTCTCTGGACAGAATGGGGGAGCAGCTCTAGAACAGGCACATTAACATTTCTTGCCTCACCTCCAGGGCAGCAGCTATTACTGAAAAAGAAATTCAGACATCTAAATTCATTTTGCATTTCCACTAGTGCTTCTATATGTAGTTCACAGAAATAATTTCAGTCCTGCAGCTCAGCTTTCAGAGGTGTTGGAATCTCTGTCCTGAGCCACTTCAGACTCAGGAGCAGTGTGACTGTGATCAGGTCATTCAATGTCTCAAGTCACTTGGTGAGCAGCTCTCAAATTTAATTTGGGTGCCTTGAAAAAACAGCTCTCCCTGCTTTCAGCAGTCTGATATGGCATTGCTGCCTCAAACTAACCTGTATTATTCTGTTTTTCACTCCTATGAGCACTCGAAACTTTCCCTTGAGCAGACAAAAATCTTCACTATTACAAGGTTATTCCCTTTAGCAGAAAAAAACAGGAGTTTTTCCTGTGCTTCCAGGGCTGTGTGTGCTCCAGCTGAAATATTTGACAGTGAGAAGGAGCAGTAGAGCAGCCCCACATCACTGGGCTCTGGGTCTCCAAACAAACCACTCCCTGTGCATCTCCTTCCTTCACCTTCTAATGCCTCTTACCACATTCCTTATGGAGAACAGCAAAAGGTGTGGGTGGGGTGCCCCTTCAGCTGGACAGGGTTGGTGCTGCTTCACAGGCTTGAGGACCATCTGGAATCAGGGAGTTTCATTCACTGACAGGGCACAGGACATTTTGCAGTACACCACGTTTCTGCCATAACTTAAAAAAAATTAATCTGTTTCAGTTGTGTACAAATCAAAAGCAGATATAAAGTCAAAGGCAAAGCCCTGTCTATGAGACAATACTGACCTGCATAAAGGTACATCATTATATACCAGGGCTTCCCAAGCATTTCTTCCCTTTCTATCCAGAAAGGCAGAATTTCTATCCAGAATTGGTGGAATTTTAGAATTTCTGAATTCTAAAATTGTCCATGTTTATCAGGGATTTCCAGGGGTCTGGGAATGTTATCAACTGGCATCCACACTGACTCAGATTTACTGTGCATGTACTGAACTGTATGCAGTCTGGAAATGCCATACAGGGATAAGATAGATTATTCCTGCACGGAATAAAGCAGTTGATTAAAACAATCAGAGATCTATTACTGACACAACAGGGCCAAGATTTCACTCCACATTTTGATAAAACATTTTCGGAAATAGGATTTTGCCCATGATAGTTTAATTTGAAGGAATACTGCCTACAGTAGCTTATTACTTCTAGAGATCCAGGTTCAAATTTATGTCATAAGAGTGTAGATCTTGCTCTGGTTCCACCTCCCTAAACTGGCTTTTAATTTCCATGCACACAATTTTCAGGGACATAGTCCTACCCTGAAGAGCTCAGATTAGAGCAAGAAGAGATTTTATAGTTCAAGACTGAAAGACATCAGGACCACCATGAAGAGAGCTGCTTGCCTCAAGTCTTATGCTGGCAAGGAGCAGAAACCTCACACACAGGGACAAAAATTTTCTTACATCTGAGCTAAAGCTGTACTACCAGGAAGTAAAATAGAATTATTGAAAGGAAGGGAAAAAGCACTTCAAGTTCATGCTTCAAGTTCTTCCTTGGTTTAAGACACTGAGAAATAGCTATAATGTAAGTGTAGGTCAGCCAGAAGCCTAAATCCAACTAAGATGTTAATCCATTCATGTACTGCAGGGGAGAAATTAAAATGCAGAGCAGAAACACTTATCTTATTGTGTACATTCAATCTGCACATCTTGAACTTTAAAAATTTCTTGCTCAATGTCGGTTTTCTTCCTGCTTTGTGTGTGTATGTCTGTGTGTGGGGCACTCGCACAGATTTAAAGCCACTTTTCTCTGGTGAACTTTTAAGAGCTTAAGTGCAAAACATTATGCAAACAAGTATTTCTGTGAAGCTTTGGAAGATATTCAGAAAGCCTTGTTATCGGCTTCTTGCTGGCAGGCTTGTTGGTATTGCTTAAAACCCAATGCCAGCCAGCACTAACAAACAACCTTTTATTCCTCCACCACATCAGTTCCTCAGAGCTGAATATTTCCACTCATATGGCAATATTTTAGCAAGTTGTTGAGTTTTACTTCAGTGTAACTTCAGCAACCAAAGAGCTGCACTTTTTCAAAGTTTCAGAGGAATGGAATAAATTTAGGTTAAGTAACGATGATTATTCTAGGCAAAGATTTCCTTCATTTAATCTTCCCATAACCAAAAAATGCAAGCAGCATTACCACTTATTTTTAAAAAAACTAATGAATTTCCAAGGGAAATTAGAGAATCAGTCCTAAAGCATTTGGATTAGGGAATCTAATTCTACAGCCCCTTTGCATATGAAGCAAAAAGCAGAGTGGATGAGAGCCACATGCTATGTAGTTCCTCATCTGGGCAGATTTATTTTTCATTCCTCTTCTCTCTGGCCAGAACTTCTGTTTCATTCTCTTCACCCTTCTTGTGGCAGTAAAATTGTTTTTCTCTAATTTTCCTAGGATTGTTGTAAATCCAGACCTGTATTTAAGCTTTTGCAGAGGTCTGACCTTTGTTCCTGTGCTTGACTTCTGGTGCCATGACTTGACCTCACCTTCAGAAATTATCTGAATGCTTGGTCACCAGTAGGTGAGTCCTGGGTGCACCTTGAATGAGGACAGTGTCTGCTTTACTATTGAAAGAGACATTTGCCTGCCTACAAAACACACTGCCTAGCACAGGGTACTCCATCTTTCAAAGATTTCCCCATCTCCTTTTAATTTGGAAGCATTCCCAAGGAAAGTCAACAAACCGAGACCAGATGTATCTTCCCTGGCAGTGCTGGGGCTGCCCAAGTTCTGAAACTGCCATGTTTTTAATTGTCTTACAATGGGGCAGCACCCAGGAATGCAGGGCGTGGTGTGGGATCAGCACCATCCTGGCAGGAACAGCAGAGTGGTGGCTCCTCAGGAAACTGTCTCAGGAGCTGTGGCACTAGGAGGTTCACATTTTTTTACCTCTCTGTCTCACATTTGCTTAGTTTAAAAGATAAATGTTTTTCCTGTCTCTGACTTTCAGTCCCTCAGACCTCAGATGTGCAGTAGGAAAGCAGTGAATGATGTTTTACAACAACTATATATCTGAAGGACACTACTACCACCCCAAGTCCCCTTTGTTTTCCTACAACACCTCTACAGCAAGTCCATCCTGCCTGTACAACCTCCAAACTGAGCAGTTGTCTTCAGACATTCATATTTTAATATTTTGGTACAGCAGCTGGACCAGCCAGTCTTTCCTCAGTTAGAAGTCAGTTTGACTCTATAAAAGCAATCTCAGGATCAGATAATAACATACCATGTAGAAAGAGAGGGCAAGGGCAGGAGGAGGTTCTTTGGGTATGTTGCTGGACAAGGTCTAAGAGGTCTGGTTTTAGTTCATCACCAGACCTAGGGTTGCCTGAATATTGTTTAGGGTTTTATGCATTTTATACTGACCCTTTCCACTGGTTTGGATATGAGTAGTTCTACCTCAGCTCCCAAACTGCCAAGCAACACTGCTCCTCCACCTCCTGAGCCCATGTGCTACCTTGTCTATTCAAGTCATACCAAGTTTGAGAAAAAAAAAAATGTTTTTGGGCAGAACCAGTGTGCCAAATTTTGTGTGAGAAATGGGATCTGCAGGACTGTCTTTGACAGGTACTGTGTGATCCCTGCTCCTGCCATAATGTTGAAGGATGGAAGAGGGGTGATGGGAGTGAGGATGGAGAGCCAGGGACCTCAAGGAGCTCTACACCTGCCACCAAGGAAACTGCAAACTGCAGCCAGAAAATACTTGTAATGTCATTTCAAAGTGATGTTCAGGTTCCCAGAAACTTGCTTCTCTTCAGACACATTTGCCAGACAGCAGAACGTGGCAGCATCCTTCTAATAAACTGTTCCTGCAAATTACTCAGCCAGCTCCTCCATGTGTGGCTGTGTGCACACATATTGGGCACTGTTATGAGTGTCTTTTTTTAGGGATATCTCAGACTGCATCTTGAATCCCTGAAATATGATATTGAAACAGAAATTCTGGAAACTAGGATAAAACCAGAAATGGGTGCAAACACAATTAGAATGTATGGTGTGCCGTCTGCATCTTTAATAAATGTTTGTCTGCACTGAAATACAATTAACATGTAAGATAATGCAGTTTACCTCATTTAGCTCTTCACTGGTTTATAAACAAATTCTGCCAGTTAACTGTCCTTGTTAAGCAGATGCACTCACCATACACGAGCTAAAACACACCGCAGACTGCAAACTGGAACAGGTGCAGGGATTATAATAGGATGATGAATTTGTCAATTTACCAGCTCTACACGTTGACAACAAAGAATGCATTTTATTTAAAACACTCGACATTGAAAAGCAGTTTTTTTCCTTAGTCTGAGGAGTCCAAGGTGAAGGGAAAAACATGCAATAAAACTTCATAATGCATTCTACCTTCTAATGCCAGTACAGAAGTATTTCAGATAAATTCTGTGTACTCTAAACTAATTAAGAAGGCCAATTATGCCATCGATTTTGAAATGGAAGGATTACTGAGAACAGCATAAGGAGAGCTTCTGATTACTCTAAGGAGGTGCTGTGAGCAAAGATGTAGTAGAGAGGAAGCAGGGTAGGGAGAGCTGCTGAGGGAGAGGGCTGTGCATAGCACAGGACAACCCCTGGAGAGAACAGACTGCTTATGGCAATATTTTATTCATATCACAGTTTATTCCAGTGTTGGTTTTGTGTTTACCCAAATTACCATCCAAACAGTGTTCATGGGCATCTCCTCAGTTCAGACAAACCAAAGGTAACAGCTTAAGGTTACAAAGTTAACAGCTCTAAGTACTAATCTGCATCTTTGAACACCTAAACACCTGCAAATCTGGGCTCTTGTGCCCCGATTCCCAACAATCCATTAATGCTTCCTGCTCAGTCTTGCTCAGAATCATCCTGAAGGACAGTCATCAATTGTCAAAAATGTCTTCTTGAGCCCCATGCTTTTGCTTTGTCAGCTCATGCTGGAAGATATTAATTGCTATTAATTGTTTCATCAGTCTCAATGATTTTACTTAGTTCTTCAAGAACAATTCGGTTCAGGTGAAGTTGTTTTGTCTTTGCTTTCCAGCTAAGGCTGGATTCTCACCCAGCATAAATGAAGAAGTTGAAGGAGCTAAGCCAACATGTATTTCTAGGGAACGTCATGCCTGTACTGTAAATAACAGCTGAAATGCTACTATTCTCAGCTACTTTTTCAAATAAATTATGCTAGGTTTAAGTGTAGATAATGAAAGCCTGGAATCAGCCCGGGTGTAAAAGGGTAAAATTCCTTTGACAGCAAGAACATTGCATTTGGTTACCCCACAGCTGAATTCAGCCCAGTCAGTTCAGCTTGGCATTATCAGTGGGAAGATGTGGCTGTGAGTTCATGAAATGTCACAGCCTCATAGCTATAAAGGTGACACTTTAAATTGTCTTAAAGAATAAGTGTGCATTTAATTTACATTTAACAGGATGGTTACTGAATATTATTTAAATACTAAATCAGTCTGATGTTTAGTGCATGCACTAAGGTTAAAGAGTTACAGCAACTGGGGAGAATGGGCCAATTCACCTCTGATGAAAGGGTGGATGTTGGCTCAGTGGAGCTACACAAGGGAAAATATTTTGGCTTTTTTTTTTTTCTTCTCGGAATCTTTCAGCACAGAACATTGGAGAAGGCTGAGACAAACTAAACACTTTTTTGCTCATGTTTCCATCTATGTGGTAAATCTCAAGAAAGATTCCCAAAGGCTGACTTTTCTACTGCTCACACAGTATAGAAGCCCAAAGAAATTGTGGCTATATTCTTCAATTACTTTTCAGCTGCTGATGCACCTTTAAAAACTGCATATCTAGGTCCTAAAGGCACAGGATAAACAGCCAGAAATACAAAAGGGTTTGTGGATTGGGTTTTTTGGGGTGTGGTGGTGAGGAGGGGCAGCAGGAAAGCAAGATTTTTCATTTTGAGGTGAAATGTCAAAGTATAAAAAATGATCATTCCAGAATAAAGCAAACCCTAATGCATTTCTCAGAAATGGAAATGGCTGATTGATATACATGTTCCAGTACTTCAGTTTTTGAACTTAATAATATATAATTTGATTTTATTTTAATATCATTAAACCTATTTTGTTACAACACAAAATGAAAACTTATAAAGAGTCACCTTTCTGGGAAACGGAAGTGCTGTGTTCTTAGAGGATAGAAAGATTTTTCTCTCTTATATTTGAAAACAGATTCTCATCAAAGATCAGAAATTTCTGCAAAATATTTTTGCCTTTGACAGTTTTAGTCAGGGAAGCAGTTTGTGTAAGAGATTGCCACTAGTTTTAGCAAGCAGAGCATTACCAGCAGTACACAGGCTAATTGCTTACATGCACACAGAGGATGGATATTTGAGTGAAATTGTGCCTGCAGGTACTTTAACTTACTTCTGGAATTCTATGCAGAAATGCTCTTCTTCCCTTTATCTCCTTTTCTACCAGATTTCAAATGTTGCTGAATATTAAGGGGAAAAATGGAGAGGAAGTGAAATTCTCCTTTTAAAGGCGAATGTCATGGCTCTGTATTTGAATTCTTTCTCTTTAAGGAATTTAAGGCTGAGGCTTGCTATTCCTGGACAAAGCAGCAGTTGTTCTACCCCAATTGCATCATTTTAGCAAGAAATGAGAAAGGTACTTTTATAGGTTTTGAAAGTGTGTACCAAAAACATTCAGAAACAAGAACTTGACAGTAGGATCTTCCATCTAAAGGGGACAATGGAAAATTCTCAGTGCTTAAACACAGATGAAACAAGCTACTTTGGGACTACTGGCTGTTTGTTTATGTTTTACATAAACATATACTGTTAGACAGACAATACCAGATGAGGTCATAATTTCTGTGTAAATCTGAGTTTTGCTTTGATTCCTTTATTTACTGCTGTATGTGACACAAAGTGTATAGCAGAGAATAAGTTCAAGCTCTTGGCATTGAAGTGGAAATTGCCATAATTTGAAAGTATATTAGAGGCAGTTTAACTGATGAAACATTGAGTTTAAGATGTGTTTGATTAGTGCTTCTTTTTTATACCTTTGGATTTACAGGAGGTAGTACTGATATGAATCTTGACCATTTTAAAGTTCAGGATTGAGCAAGACAATGGAGGGACAGGCTTCACTAAAGCCACTGAGAAAACACACAGAGTCACTTCACTGGAACCAAAGTTTCATCTGAAGTTTGGTTCAGACTGATCTCTAACACTACATCTTCTGTGGCAGCTTGACAAGTAAGGCTGCATTTTTTCTATTTATGGGATAAAGCCCAAAGTAAAAGCACCTAATGCAAATATCATTGGGAAATGATGTATTAAAGAGAAGAGTTTTTTTAAAAATTCTTTTAGCCTTGGACCATAATAGAAAGTTTGGGAAAACTGTGCATTTACATACAAGGTGACATTTTTTGTATTCTCTGAGGATTTAAGATCCAAGGGTAGTATTTGATTTGCCAGCTGGAGAAAAAATCTTGTAGTTATTGAAAGTCACTCCTGCTCCGTAGTGCCTGTAATCCTCACACTTTTATTTGATGGTATGTGGAAAGTCTTTTAAAGTGGTTTACCTTGACTAGATTGATTGTTTTTATATATACACATGTATATATATGTGTGTGAAACTCTGAATATATATATGAATACAAAAATAAATAAGATGCAAACTATTTTCTCTTAACTAATGCTGAGAATCTGCGGGGTTGCCTGAGACTGAGAATCACCTATTCTGTGTATGGTAAATAGCATTTCCTCAGCATGATCTGGAGATCATCAGCCTTTGATGAACCCCTACATTGTTTGGCAGCTCTCCCCATGCTCAGTGCTGGCTCTGTGACTCTCACTGTGCTTCCCAGGCAGTAATTGTTCATTGGGCAACACCTCACCATTGCAAGGCAGATAACTGCTAAAGAAAGGCTTTGGCAGAGGGTTTAAGTGCCTTGTTTGCTGTGGCAAACAGGGGCCATGCCTGAGCTGGAGCCCAGAGCTCTCCCTTCTCATCCCTACCTTCAGTCCCTAGACTTTCCAGTGCCAAGAAAGAAGATGGATGATGTGGTAAACTTCTTCCTTAGCAACTTATTCTGAATTTTTGAGCTTGTGTATCTTAGTAAGTAGCTGTCAAATTAAACAAAATAGGAGTGGAGGAGGAAGCATTAGATGTCAGAGCCCAACTTAGTCTGCTTCCATTTAGCCTAGTTCATGCACTGACATTTTCAGACAATGCATTCAATTTTTTTATTCTAGAAATGAAAAAGCATATTTTCCTCTTTCAGCCTGTGACCTTGTCTTTTGCTGATGACTTCAGTCATTGTTTGTAATAGTCAAACCCCTGGGGCAGAGAACAGAGTGATTCATTGGTACTTGGGGCACTTGGATTTATAGACCACTAAACAGACTGAAATTATTCTTACTTGACTCTTGCATGAGACAGTCTTCAAAACTAGAAATGTTGCCAAACCAAGCCCTAGATCCAGATTCAGATTTCAGTGGGCAGTGCAACCTGTTTCCATAGCAGGATGAGATGTATAGCAAACTTTTGGAAGGATCTCTGTTATGATTAGCCAAATTTATGAGCATTCACTTATGAAGGAACCCACCACTATGTAAATACTAGACAACTTTACTAACAATTAAGGCAAAGCTTGGTGTAAATCTCAGCCAACATATATATTCTAGACAGACCATAAATTATTACTCAAAAAATGGTACTGCCTTAAGATTTTGAAGTGTCCTCTGCCAGCAGCTGCTGACCTCTGTAAATTGCCACCCTCCCTGGTGGCAGCTTATCTGGGCACTACCTCACCCACTTCAGCAGCAGCTTTGCTTATCTGGCTCCTGTAGCCATATGCCTGGCACTAGAGTAGGCTTATACAAAGGGCAAGCTTTGTGCTGGGGTGGGTGACCATTCTACAGCACTGCCAGGGTACCAGGAGCACCATCCCTTCTTTGAAGTGCCATCTTCTGGGAGATATCAACGAACTTGTTAATGAGAGAAGGCTAAAGCCAGAATTATATGCTCAGCTTCACCCAAATCTGAGCCAGCACTGCTTTTCATTTTGCAAACCAGGACCTGACAGGTGGGGATTTGCAAATCCAGATCTCCTTTGATTTTTTTCTTTAATAAAGATAGGTCAAATGTAGAACTCTTTGCTACCTCTGAGGAAAATTTTGAACTAAATTGGAATTAACCTGACCTCCCTTCTGGATGCAGCTTTGCTAAACCAACCTCTGACAGACAAGCTCTTGTGAAACCCAAACATCTCCAGTTTGGTCATTTCTGCTATGCATATTTTAATAGCTCTTTGCCAGCTACAGTGCTTATGATAATAAGAATAACAGAAACCAAAGTGAAACCACAAGTTAAGCTGCTTATTATATAATTTGACTCCACTGCACTTTCTCTTCCAATTCCCAACTTACAAGGGTTGAATTGTTAGGTACATTTTTCACATTGGGATTCTGAAGAGTTTATTTTGACCTGGCAAATGATTTTAAGTCTGAGGAAAAGCAGGTCAAGCAGTGGTGAAATAAAATAGGAAGTATGCAGTTTCTTCTCACCAAGCCTGGTATCTGTGTGACTCCAGCACACAAAGAGCTGGTGTGAATTTCAGGTCCTGTGCCTGCCTTAAATCAAGGCATTTGCAGAAATTAGTCATGACATGGTTTACCCAGTGGTCTTTGCTAAAGCAGCATTTTGGGGGGGAACTTTTGCATCAGATGCTCATAACTTATTGGCTTCATGAGGTCACATGTACCATTGAGTTAGGAAGGAAGCAAAAAACATGTAGTTATTAGCAAACCCCTCACCTTCATCCCCCCTTCTCCCTTCCCCCCTCTCCTCCGCCTTCCTCCCTCTCTTTATGCCTCTCCTATGAGCAGTTTCCTTCTCAGTATCTGCTAAACCTGCACAGGCAGGACAAAACGGTCCCTCTTTCTCTCACAATGTAAGGCCCAGTGTTTCCTTTCTGCGAGCACATATATTGATTTATACCCTTTCAAGCCGATTGACTGATTGTCCCATAACACACCATTTAACTTCTGTGTCGCCAGGACATTTGTTGTCTCCCCTTCATTCTTCTTTCCCCCCACTTTGGCTTTAAAGGCCACATTTTCCAAGAGGGAGACAATCATGAGAAATAATGTTTTTTTGAAAAGGGACTGATTGTCACTGAAACCGATACGTCTGTGTGATAACAAAAACTGTCATTGCCTCACATGGAACATGTGCCCTAGGGACTGGGAAGAACAAAGAGATCCTTAGAGAGGAGCAGCGAGCCATGTGCGTCCTCTCATCTCTGTGGCACCAGGCAGAGCCCACAAGCCATTTTTCTCATACACCACTGGGACAGACAAATGAAGGAAGCATTTGAACAGTTTCCATTTAAGGAAGGAGTTAAATAGTTGAGTCATTCTTTTCAGCTATGTTATTCCTTCTGCAGTTTACAGCACCCAGTCGCTAGAGGAAGGACCAGGGAGAAGCTGCCTCTTCTGAATGTTGGGGCTGATCCTACAGGTTCTCCATTTATTGACAGAAATATCATCTTAAGAATATGGCTTTTTCTCCTGTTTTCTTCCTAAGCACTAGCTCTTCAACTCTCTGGAGGGAAGCAGGTCACCTTCTTCTCATGTTTGCTTTTTTAGCAGACTGAAGCCATAAAGAGAACTTTTGTTTCCTGAAGTATTTCCTAGAGAACAGATGAGAGCAGTATTCTGAGTTTGTGGATGGCAAATGTCAAGCTTACTGCCATCTGTTTAATCAACTGATCTGCTGCTATCTGCCAGCTATTAGCTGTTAATTCACTTTACTGCATCAGCTGCACAGTGTCACCACTCACATCCTTTGTGTTACTTTTCTCTATGAGATGCAAAATGAATAAGTTGCAAAATGGTAACTGCAATCACATTTGAAAATGAACCCTAAGCAAAATTAAATAACATTGGCTGTGCTGATCAATGATCACTATTAAGGCTGTGCAATAAAAGGAAACACAGCTCAGCTCTAGTTGGAGAAAATAGGACCCTGTGGGCCACTCGGAGGTTAGTAACTTTTCCCTCTGAGGGATTCTGTAAGCATTCATTCCATCAGCTTTATTTCCCCCAGTTTACATGACAGTAAAAAACAGGACTTTTTTTTACTGATGTATGATGTGACAGCTCAGAGATCAAGATGTGCCAGGTCTGTCTGCAGAAGTTTGCATATCAAAGCTGAAGGGACAAGGAGATATGGCTGGCTTGCCTAGGCTGAGCTGGAGACACAGGACTAAGGTGAAGCACAGGTAAGTCTCAGGTTCCCATACTTTGGGAAGTGTGTCATGGTACTGAGGTATAGATACCATCAGAGGCTTTCTGGCTGCTTTAAACAGAAAGTACCTGTTGACATTTCTGCTGCTGGACAGTGTAACTGATACTTTTGCCACTGCTGAGTGTGCACCTAGCAAAAAAAATATCTTAGGACTTACTCAGGACATTTATGTTTTCTAAATTTGTTTTCTTACAGCCTAATCTTATGAACTACAGGACATGAAATCAACTATCTATTTCATTGACAATGAGATGGATACTCTAAGTTTTCAAAGTTCTTAAATACTATTCACCAACCATGACTTTAGTTGGCTTGTAGTTTATGAGAAAGATCTGGAATCCCAATACCTTTGAGAATTGAATCTAAACGAGTATAATCAAGTGAGAAGCAGTAATTCAGTATAACATAAGAGAAAAAAATTCTTCAGCAAACCTGTTGCTTGTCTTATTTTCTCATATGGTAAAATCTCCAAGAGGATATTATGGCTCATTATAAGATTGTGTGTAAAATGAAATATAATCCTGCACTTATTTTCTACATTGCAAGCCCCAAAGTTAAGTTATGATAATGTTCGGCAGCAGCACTTGCTTACTGTTGTCAAAAGGCTTAAAGAGAAAGGTTTATTTTCTGCTGAGAACAATATAACAAATGATATCTATGTAGGGGGCTAAACCCAGAGATCTTAAACCTGTGCACCAGGAGAAAAGGACAGAGTGAAAGGTCTTTGCACCTATGCTTGTACAGAATGCTGGAAGGTGTTCATCTACAGCAGTCACAGAAAATCCTTCCAATGGGCAACCCAAGCCCACAATAAAAATGATTTATTAAAATCAAATAGAGTTTGTACATCTAGCCCCATCCTGCTGTTTTGGGGTGCCAGCAGAGCTCACAAGGCCACACTGGGGCTGTATTGGAGCTGCCCAGAACAGCTAAATGGGGGCTCTTGACTCCTCCTGCAATGCTGCTAGACAAGAGACCATTATTCTGAAAACTTCCATGCTGTAGACAGAAAAACAACAACAAGGCAAGCTGAATGGACATCAAGAGCAATTAAAACCACAGGGCATATGATGTACTATTGATTTTATCTGTTTCTCCATTAAAATTGCTTCAGACTGTGTTTGTTTGCAAGCAGTTTTATCAGAACCAGGTAATGTTAATTATAAATTATAAAGCAGAAGTGTGCTCTCCACAAGGTCTCTCAGGGCATGAGAAAGCTCCTACCCAAAAGCCCCAAAGCCTTGGTGGAGTGCATACCTGAGAGCTGGAACCAGGAAGGGAAAAGCACAGGAATGTGAATGAGAATCAGAGATGTTTTCTTAAATCCAAATGGAAGAATTGTACACAGCATCAACAGTTGCTAACAGTGAATAATTTTGCTATACATAAATATAACATTTGTTCCAGGTTTTGTGCTTAAAAGCAAATCTAGGTTGCTGAATACAGGTAAATAAGATAAACCAGGCTTTGTTTTGTCTCAATACCTACAGAAAAGAGGGAATCAACTCTGCTGTTGCCTATGACTGTGGCACCCATATCTCCCTTTCAGCAGGACTTGCTGATTAATGAGTGCACAAGCCCAGTCAGAAAAGCAGCTTGTGGTGCTGGACCAACATCCAGCTCCCTCCACCAAGCCACTAGGTGATGCCTCCAGTGTCCCACCATGACTACTGGCCATGGGTGCATGCCAGGGAAAATGTCAGTCCTTGCCCTGAAGGGTTCATGGCATCAGAAAGCAGACACGAGTCACACAAAAAAAAATTACATGAAAAAGAGTCCAAACCCTCGACTGTTGGAGGTAGTGTCCTCTGTGAGGACATGATCCCATTCCCACCTGTGCCACTGAGATGCTCCCCTGAGAGTCCAAGGTGAGATGGAGGAAGGTCAGGTGTACCGAAACTGGGCTCTATCCTCCTACACATATTTATTTATGAATTTGCATCTATTAAAAAAACCCCAACAAACCACTCCAAAGTTGCTGGTAGCTGCTAATCACAAGTCGACTGATTTTCCTCTTAGATGCACTTCTGCTCATGTCCCTCTCCTTTAAAATCCATCACCAGGTCTGGTGTTACCAATTATCCCCTACACTTTGTCTTTAGTATTATCTGCAGATAACACTATCATCTAGCCCTGTGATAGATGGCTTTCACAGCCTGTCAGAATGCCTCATGCTGAATCACTCACAGAAGATGCCTGTACTAGCCTTGCTATGTTATGGCTTCTGAATGACTCTGTGCATGTACAAGAAACACCCCTCCAAAACAAGCAGCTTGTGTATCCTATAAAAATTAGTTCTAAATCTTACATTATCCTTCTAGCTCATCTATTATTTGTGGGGAAGGTAGAGTTTCTTTTTATTCCTGTCTGTCTTCAATTAAACTAAAGAAGTCTATAAATCAATAATAACCTTTTAGAGATGAACCTCTTTGTAATTATGTCTCCAAAGCCAGGTAATTGTTTGCATATTTTTATAGAGAAATAAAGAAACATGTGTTCGGTACGACCAAAACAGAAAAAGAAAAAAAAAAAAAAAAGAAGAAAAAAATAATTGAAAATGGTTATCAGAATTCATCACATTCACACTTTTCATCAACATTTTATATTACTCTTAGACAATTAGCTTCTTTTGCACAAGAATCAAATCACTCAATCAAACAACAGTACACACACGGGAGAAGGGAAAGTACAGTCTCTCAATTGGGGTCTGATTTGGGTTTTATTACAATATGGTCTTTATTAAGGATAATAATCTACAACCTCTGAGTTAAGGGAATGGTTGATTTGAGTCAAATCAATCTTTGTGTATCTCTCTGATGCCTCACTGACATTTCCCAACAGGAAGGGGCTAAGAGCCCAAACGGGAGTGATCTCCGATTGAGAAACAACACAGACATCTTGAAGGCACTTGGTTTGTAGAACAAGATGACAGCAAGCAGAGCGCCCTGGGGCACTTTTCCAGGATGCCTACTCCCTGTGTGCCAGCCATCTGGGTTCATTTAAAGTCCCCCCAGCCCTGCCTGTGAGTGTGCACACACGCGTGTGCCAGGGGAAGGTGGGGAGCAGAGCTGCAGGGGGTGTTTCAGGTTGCAGGCTTCAGTGTGGGCTGTGCTGGGGGCTAAACTCTCCCTCCTGGACCTTCTCAAATCCACCAACATCATCTGCTGGTCCCTCCAGAGGAGCAATTTCAGCAGGACCAGCTGCAGGGGGTATGTTTAGCATATCTTTTATTCAAAGTGAAAGATGTTAAGCAGGAAATTTCAGGAGCCCTCTTGTTCAGAGAAAGAGAAAGGAGGATCAGGGGGAGAAAATAGAAACTGGAAAACATCCATGAAATTAGTCCCAAATCATTGCCTATACTGAGCATTTCCTGACAAGCTGTCTGTCATATATTTGCAGCAGGTTATGCAAAAGTCTCTGTTGCCAGTAGCATATCCACATGACGAATGCAAAAACTCAGCTACCAGCCTTCAGAAAATGCATCCGCCAACGTGTTTTATTTGGAATTAATTTTAAAAAGGAGCATAATAATTTTTGAAGGGAGAACTCACATAGGATATGGCCAGCAGACAGCTTCAAGCCATACATTTCCTCTCCTTATTACCTTGGATTTTAATAAGTGTATCAGCCTGAACAGGCGTGCTGCCCCTGTCTCTCACCTCTCAGGCAGTTCAGCAGGGGCAAATAAGCTTTGACATGGCTGGGGGACTCACCAGGAACTGCAGAACAGGGAGGGATGGGAGGGCTTGAACTCTGCAGCCCCACAAGGATGGGAAATAGGCAGAAATTCAGCAAGACTAAATCCATAGATACAAAACCAGAAAATCCCAGGAAAAAAAAAATCCAAGTGAATACACAGCATGCTGGACTGAGTAGCATGACACCAGGATGAAAGAAGGACCATGGAGATCACATATGCTGAACATACAGTATTGAAGAAACAGAATTTAATTTTTCTTTGAGCTTTTATGCATTAAATTGTAAAAGAAATTGAATAAACTAAACAATTTTGATAGCAAATTTTCAAATTTTATTTTTAAATGTTTAATTTTAAAATCCACAAATTACTTCTAGAATTTTCAGACTGGTTTCGTTGAATTTAGTGGTTTTGCCTTCACCAATCACACTCTAAGGGCTGAATTTATGAAATACTGTGCCAGCAAGGCATAGAGCTGTGACAGTAGCTATTGTTACAGGGTGTGTGGCACAAAGAAATGACCCATCTCCATGCAAGAGTGGCCCAACTTTATGTATTCCAAAATACAAAGCCTTTTAATATCCCAATAGATAAAGCACCTACAGATAAAGAACAGTGCTGCAGCTCTTCCCAGAAAAGGAGGGTGTTTCTTGGTCAAAATTTTGTTGTCTCTGTGTTTGTGCTGATTGAATCCCTAGGCACCAGGTTTTTTCCAGTTTCAGGTGAAATCTGCTGCTGGTGGCAATGGTTTTACAGACAGGCTTATAGTTCTGGCTTGGTCACCAGCATACCACCTTGATGTGTTCTGCAGGATAGGTGAACAAGAGAAAACATCCAACTCCTGCTGCCCTTTACCACTGGTTGATGGGGAGATCCACCAATCTCACCACATCTGCAGAGCTGCAGAGTGGCCTCTCCAACCATGTCTGGGCTCTCAGCAGCCACCTCCCAGCAGCCTCAGCTCACCAAACTGCTCATAATCAGCTGTATTATGTACTGACTCCCAGCAAAATATGGTCAAAGAAAATGGTAGCACATAAGAAAATGTCCACCTGGGATTTCACAGTAAGGTTATACTTGTGCATTCAGGTTTATATGAGTGCATTTTCTGTCTGAGCCAACATGAAAAAAAAAACTAATGAGGGAGGATTTAGCCAGATAGGACTTTGCATACTTGCTGAGATGTGTCCAACTTTTGGAAGCAAGAAGGTAAAACTAGAAAAGAATTGGGGAATAACCTGCTAATCCCATCTATATCCTCTGACACCATGTTAGATGAGGAGAAGGGCCAGCTACCTCAATCTGAGCAAAATCCAACAGGAGAACAGATTGGATTAATTCTGCTGACCATTCCCCTGGTTAATTTTATTCTTTCAATGTTAATGTCTTGCATTTTTATATGGCCTTTTTAGAGGTCTTTAAGGAAGTAAAAGCCTGATTTTTTGGTGCAGCATAAAGATAAGAAACAGTTCCTGCTCCACAAAAAGTGTGTGGAGCTAATAGCCACACATAAGAAATAGTAATTGTGACAGAGGTACAAAGAAAGAACCAGAAACAATACAAAAGTGTTTGCAGTCCTGTTTCTCTGCCATATCAGCTGGGTCATATTGAATAGCCCATGAAAAAATAAAATGTTTGGAACGAAGTGGTGTTAAGAGAAAAATTGCAAACTCATTCCCTGAGTAGCCCCTCTGAAGCTGGTGGAGTTGCCCTAGGGATGAATTTGGTCAGGTATATGTCAACTGGCCTTAAGACATAAACTCAACTTCTGCCTTTGCCAAATGAGCGAATATACACACACCATTTATTTCCAGTTCTGTTGGTTTAAGAGGTGCTCTGTGTTTCAAAGTTAACATTTGTACCACTTCTTGCTGTGGTTGTCTCCTATTAACACAGCAAATAGCTAATGAAAATCTATGGCCTTGGAAAAAACCAGCTCATAAGTTAGGACTTTTAAATAAGTCTCCCTGACATGTACACACAGCATGGTACCCTGCTACTTTTTGTTTTATTCAGTCAGCCCATTTATAAGGACACAAAATCATGGGGTACAAAAGTTGCAAGGAAATTTTTTTCCATGAGGAAATAAGCCTGACTCAACTGCAAACAGCTCATGCTCTATTTAAAGCCAGGCAGTATTCATTTCTCATGCCAGAGAACCCAATTCATCCAGGGTGTAACTTCACAAACACCAACAAACTTCTACTACAGAATAATTTAGTGCTTTAAAAAATCTTGTTTAATTTATACATGTTTCAGTTTGGCTTTAAAGCCATCAGTTTCCCCCACCTTTCCCCAAGACCAGGTGCCCTTGTGCTGGGTCCCTCAGCAGAGCAAGAGGGAGATGTTTGAAATCTATTTCTTTTTCCAGGTGTTCTTTCTCAAGGCTCCTGTTCTACAGAAAGTGTGACACCAACCTGCCTATGACAACAACATCCAGCAGTCACGTGCATCCCCAGTTTTAGGCAGGCATTTTCTGAGATCACACTTCCTTCAAGAAAACTAAATTTGTTTTTAATAACAAGGTGACAGCTCTTGCATAGGTCAATTTATCATTTTTGCATTGCTTCATGTGCAAGGGTGCACTTCTGTAAAGCAAAAATAAACTGCATAAAGTTCATCTTAACAACAACTCCCTGCCCTGAACCAGGGACAAAATTAGCCTACAACATTTAAACATCAAAAACATGAATTTTCTGAAGTGCCCTTTACCTTCCTTTAATCATGAGTATAACATGTCCATCTCATAGCAGGAAATTTGTGTTGTGAATGCCCACCCTAAAGAGGCCACTAACACATGAAAGCATGGAACACTGACAGAGGGATTGTACCCCAGCTGTAATCACCAGACTTTCCTAGTGGGAGCTATATAGGTTGGATTTGCAGAGGCTCCTCCCAGAATAATTAAAGCACTGAGCTGTTAGGATTTTTTAAACGAGGTTTCTGGCTCTTTACAAAGCATGTGTGCTACATATCCTTAAACATGACATGTTTTCCTCAAGGAGTTCCTTGTCAAGAATCTTTGTATTTAATAGTGGGTGATGATGAGAATATGCCCTAAATGAAACGTAATTGAAAATGAGATTATGTAACTTTACTTCCTCCATAAGTAGACTTTCCCTTGACATATTGTAATCAGGGTTTGCATTGAAGTCTTTAGTGTTAAGCAAACTGACAATACAAGATTTCTTTAAGAAATTAAAAAAAACCACTGACAACTGATTAACATCTGCTAGTCTTCTGCAGCAGGAGGAAACAGAGCTGTGTTCCAGAAGAATAAAAGAATAAACTTAAAAGAATAAAATCCAGTGAATGACGAATTAAAAAAAAAAAAAAAAAAAAAAGTTAGTTTAGAGTGAAAATCCTGATGTCACTCAAATAAATCAGACATCAAAACAAAAAAGCTTTAATTTACTAATTACCCTATTGACTGTCAAATAAAATTTTAGTCACTCATAGTACAGCTGCATATGCTCCTCTTGAAGAAAATGGACAGAGATTTGTTTTATTAAAGACAGCTAAACTGAATATTTTTTTTATATCCAGGCTTGAGAATGAGGCAATATTTTGCTTGAAAGTTTCCATGCCTTTCCAGCAGGCAAAATACAGAGTCTGATTAACTGATTCTCAGTGAGACTTCAATAAGAGCTTGGCTGGCAATTCCCCTTCAAACCAAAAAGTAAGAGTCAATTTATTATTTTAAACAATGCAAGAATACCTACACTTTAAATGTCCATATGTTGTCAAAACAATAATGTAATTTGTTGCCTATAAAATACCAACTTCCAAAAATACTATAGAAGAAAAAAATGGTGTGCTACTGTTTTGCAATGGATTGGCTGCAATTCCACAAGTGATATTATTTCTGAAAAAATCTGTCTGTGGGGAGGTCCCTTTTAAATAATTTTTTTAACTCTTGAAGACTTGTGATTTATGGTGCTGAGTAGTTACATCAGCAAAAAAATATTCTTTTCTCTTGTAAAACTGACAGAAGTTACTATCAGTGACTAGTTTTACTCACCATGTTTATCTGTCTTGCTAGGTTTAGTTGAATTAGTTGGGATTTTTCCCATTCAGCTTTTTTCCGAAAATAATGCTGGCATCAGCTCCATTTTTCCCATCTTTGCCAGGTGAATAGCATTCCTGTCCTTGAGGGCAGACCACGTGTGAATGAAATGATCAGTAAAAGTAATTACAGTATCAACAGGAGCTAAGCTTCTGCCAATACTGCTGCTCCCATCTCAATTTTCAGTTAAACCAAATCACTTTAGAAAGTGTCTGGGGAGGGGATTTAATCTGAGATTAGAAATGGAGATCAGAAATATCTTTTTGCTGGGGGTAGTCCGCTCTGGCCATGTATTACATACATTACATACATACATCCATGTGGAAAGAGACATCAGTTGGAGTAAAGCTGTTGCTCCTGCTGTGCTGTAGAAATTATGACAATGCACTTACAGGAATCACAGCAGTGGTTGAATGGCCAAGGAGAGGGAAAAAATAAAAATCTGTTGATCTTTGAGCCAAACAAATAAACAGCACTAAAACGATGCTGCTACAGCTTTCTGATTCACATCCTGTACCCAAGAAGCTGTGATATAGGGATCAAGCCTATGGGACAGTGAGCTGGCCTCTGATCTGAACACAAGTGCACCAGGTTGGAAAGAAGAGGTAGTTCTGATAGCAAGGGTCACTGTCTTACTTCCCTCTCCATGGGGCAGCTAAATGTGGACAAAAATTCTTTTTGATAAAGTAGATATGCACATCTGTATGTCTGAACACTGCAAAAGATGAGTAGAATGACCTTTATGTTCAAGGAGGGCTTCTTATTAATATGTTTTCATCTGCTTAGGCAGGTTTGTTGACCAGAGTTTCATTGGTGTTTGGGACAGTCAACAAAGCAGTTCCTCATGTGAGAGCTAAAGAGGACCCCTAGCAAATATTCCTTAGTAAACTGGCAATTCCACCAGCATATGCCCTTTTTCTTACATTTTGCATGAGACATTATAGTTCTCTTACTCTACTACAGAGTCATTTCAGTTTCCTAAAATGTTGGGTCTGAGGCTTGGAGATGAAGCAGGACACAGGGAGCAGCCATTCCAGCCATGGGTCCTCATGCCTGGCTAGTTGAATGCCAAGAACATCCCACTGAGGCATTCCATGTGCAGAGCAGTCTCCTCATGCTAATGTGGTAGTAAAAACACATGTGAATGGGGCTGCAAGTGCTGTGAGAGATTAGGAGGCTGGGGAGCTGGTACCTGTTACTGAGAAGCTGGGGTCTTCTGTGATCTCCTGGCATCAGTTTTGACCCTTAATGTCCCAATTTGGGTAAACAGGACATCACTGTAATGGCTCAGATGGGTCGAGACAGCATGGGCTTGATCTGCAAAGGCACAGTTCAACATGAAGGGCTGGGGTAAGCTCAGTCCTTAGACTCCACACCAGGACTATGACAAGTTTGGCTTCAGCCTGACAACAGGGGGCAAGGGGCAGTGTCAATGTGCCCAGAGCTCCTCTGGTTCTGAGGCTGGCTGGCATGGGATGGCTTGTGTCCATGCTATTAAACTGTCAGTACCCCCCAGACAATTTAAAAGGCTGAATGATTGATTTCTAGTGCCTGGAAACATTCTTCAGGGCTATTTAATTTATTGGTATGGACAGAGTCAATGTGAACTAACAACCAAGTCCAGACAAGGAGCTGCAGTCCAGCTGTGCAGAAGGAGCATCATCAGCAGTCCATAGCCAGGAGGCAAGGGTGGGGAGATCAGAGTTATTGCTCCAATTTACTACCACATTTCTGCTTTTCTGTGTTTGATGTACCTTATACCCCTATACAGGCAAATTTTGCTTTCTTGTCCTTTGGGACTCACTGGTTGTGAGTGGAGAAATATTGCCACCTGTGAGCACTCAGGCATCTCTGTGTTCCTTCCATGGGATAGAGATTGAGTCTATAACAGCTAAGAAAATGCTTAGACACATACACCCCTCCAAGCACTAGATTATTGTTGTATAGATTTTAGAAGAAACACATGTGATATCAGAGAGTCAGATTTTTAGTTTCAGTAACAAAGTCGGTTGAAAAATGTGGAAAACTCACAAATCTCCAGCTGTATATTAATTTGACTGTGTGCAAATCTGACTGATAGTTGTTTTAACTAATAGAAGGAATAATTAATGATGATACATTGCAGTTTATCAACAAAATTTTATCACAAAGATATCAAAGCCTAATATAGTACTTTCTCTACTCAGATGTAATTTTTCAGCAGTCCCAGTGAAGCCCTCCAGCCTTTTCAGTGAAACACCAAATTTTTTTTTTTTTTTATTTGGGCTGCTCTGTTATTTGGAGCATTCTTGTCATGCACATATGCCATTTTCTATCTTGATTCTCCCTTGTAGTACTCAGCTGGAAGTTCTTCCACCTAAGCCACTACCTACAAGCATGTTGGAAGCGGGCCACGAAACAGCCAGGATCAGACAAAACACTGAAGCATTTGAAAAGAAACTGAATGGAGGAAAAGAATATTACTGGCTGAAACTGGGGTGAAAGTTTTGTTATCTCTTTCCTTCCAGAGCCTTTTTGTCCAATGTTTGCTCTATTTTTTATGTTATTCCCTGCACTGCTTTATCCTTTCATCCCCGAGATCCCTTTACTTCTGTCAATGCTTCAATGTCCTTTCCTGCTCTGCATGGTATATTCTTTGCTTTTCTATTTTCTCTTGTGCTTACCAACCCTCATGTAGCCTTCAAGCTTTAGAGAAATTGATGTAAAGTTCTTTTTTGTTGCATGGGGCTCATTTTCTTTTTGCAACTGCCAAATTTTCTATTTTTTATCTGTATTTGTATGTAAACATAATCTCAAATTCCCTTTATATAAAAGAGGGGCAGCTAGTACAAATGGCCAGCAGAGCTATTGAAAAGCCACCACAGGACATACATCTGTATGAAAGAATATGCTGCTTTTTGATACCAGTAGTTGCAAGGTCATTAATGGCAGGAATAGGAGACAAACAGTGTTAATAACAGGCTAGTGAAGACCTGAAGGAGCTTCGTGCTTCCTATGAAAGCTTTTAGGATTTTCTTCAAATCCTTCCCTGACAGGAAAGGAATGAGAGGACTGGGAGATTTTTTCCACCTTGGCCATTTCTTTGGGACACCACAGCCAAGGCAGGATGCCATGAAGATAAGTGTTTCCTACCTGGCCGATGGATTTGTGATCCATGGACCATGGTGGCAGTGGAGCTACCTTTATCTGCCCTCTTCTACCTGCAGTCCTTTGAACTCATAGAGGATTTAGATTATATCTTCCAGGGTAATTGTTGAGATCCTCACTCAATGGGGAAAACAGAGAGGTTATGAGAGATTAAGAGGTTGAGAAGGCAACCAAAAATGTTACAGTCTGTTTATTTAGACACTTGCTCTGCTAAAGCTTCCTGCTCTCAAGACTCATCCACCTGGGTGGACATGAGTGAGGTGGCTCATTCCATGTGACTGTGAATGAGAATTTGGCTCAATGGCATAATTAGTTTTAAAACTTGGGAATAGATTTCCCCCAAACAACGGTACAATTAAGAACAACAACTAGTTAGGATCTGGCTTTCATTTCTGCTGTTTACAAGTTTAATTTAGGTTGGGTCAGACCTCTGTGAACTTAAAAATGAGCAATTGTGATCAGCTGTTCACTGACCAGCTGATCAAGAGCTGCTTGCTAAATTAGGGAAGAGGAATAATTAGCTTGTCAACATTTAGACCCCAGAAGTCTGTAGCAAAAGGTTACTTTGAAGGATTCCTATCACCATATTTATTGACCTTTAAACTCTTCATCTCTTCTGTCATTGATGTTTAATCGAGTCACTTAGGCTGTCAGGCTAATAACTAAGATAATTAAGTAGTCTAGGACCTTGGTTTACTACTTTGTTATTCTAATGCTAATTTTAGAATGCTAAAAATAGGTTCACTAAAAATAAGACATTGTGGGTGGGTTTTTCTCCTAAAACAATTGAGCTTCTGTTACTTCCCTTCCCAAACTATTAAGATACCATTAGATTTCAAAGAGGTTACTTTGTCGTAAAATTTAATTGTAATTTTTGTTGTGAAGGGCTTTGTAAACCAAATTCCTGGGCAGGTTATATTTGAGGAATAAAGAAAGATGGATTTATTACTTGTTTACAATTCTGTATTGCTAAACATGAAAAGAAAATAACACTTATGTCACAGTAAGTGCACCAGGAAGGTGAATCATTTTATTAAAGGACAATATCTTTAAAAAACAAAGTCACTGAAGCAGGAGTGATTGGTACTAAAATGTTTTAATAGTATGCTGATTGCATGGAATATCTGTAAGGACAATTTAGGTTATTCAGAGGTTTACCTGAGCTGCTTTTTTTTAACCTTGAGTTGCTCAAATTTTATTTTAAACGTGATTTTGTTTAGCAAATTATGGTGTGCACAATACTTGAGCTTCAAATAATGTTGATATGTCTACAATTTATTTATTTACCCCTTGGTTCCTGGTATATATTTTTACCCTTGCAGCCATTTCAGTATATCTGTATTTTGTTATAGCTAACAATATGCATAGATGAATGCTCCGTGTGAAAGCACTGTGCAGGAAAAACCACAGTACTGAAACCAGAATCTGAGAAGAAAAAGAGCATCTAAGTATGTTTTTAAGAATACTTGCCTGACAAGTATTTTTCACAAATCACTTTCTCAGAAAACCTCCCTCTTCCTTTTTTATATGCAGATTTCCCACCCCCCAGCCCCCCAAACAAGAGCCCCTTCTATTCAGATACTCTGTCATGTCCAGAATGTTATATCAATTTATGAGTTTTTGCTTTTCTTTTAAAATAAAATAACTTTTTTTTCTTTGGCCTTCCTCTGGACAATAATGTGCCCTTAAGACTTGTAAAGGGTTCCATGAGATTTTAGGCAATAAAAAACATTGAGGGGTGTGCTTTTTGGGAAAATCTATTGGAGACTGTTTTACATATTGGGAAATTGTGTTTCAATGGGATTTTCTTAACAAGAATAAAATAAAATAAATTGCTTAAATTTTTTGCCCCAAGGTGTTAGCTCATCTTCATTTTAAAATCCTCTGTTTGCTTTACTCCACCAGTTTGAGCCTACCAGCTTTGCAGCCATAAGGCCACTTGGTTATTTTATTTTCTCTGAAATGGAAGTTATGCAGACAGCCTTAGATGTCCTACAGCCTGACAAATTTCCTGCATTATTACTTTGGAGGGCACAGTTGACTGTGTTAGATATGGGGAATAATGCTACCACCAGTTCCTGAGCCTGTCAAAATCTGTTTTTCGACAGAGAAGGGGCTTTCTTTCCAGCCCCCTACTGACTCATGTTTTAATGTTGTGTGCTCTGTCTAGCAGAAACAACTCCAGGCTGAAACCAAATCAGTTTTATTTGTCTGGTAACTACTGTGCACATGTTAACATGTGCACACATGAACAACAGTAATGTCTTTGAGACTGGTTGCATTATTTACTGCACTTTCATACAGGGCTTAAACCTGGTGGCCCCTTTAGCAGAACAGCTGCTATGATCTGGCATGGTTTATACCATCTTCTGTGACACATCTTTCTTCTTGTGGATTCTGGCTTTGAATGAGATGAGATTTTACTTCTAGTGAAAAATCTTTTCTGGAATTCCTTTATGATTACTCCAGGCAAGAAAGCTGTCAAAGGCTTCATTCAGAAACAAGACTTTTATCCAAATAAGCTAACTCATGCTGACCTCTTTCAATAGAACATCCTACCAATAGTACATTCTCCTGCATCACAGTACTTTCTGACCATACTTGCCTCCAGCACTGGCTGGAGCACCTGTTGAAGCTGAAAGGCAGCATGGAACATCAGTCCTACTTTTCTATCTTTAGTCCATAGCAATCCTGTTAACTGTGAGTTTCCTGAGTTGCCATTTTGAGAATGAGGCCATTCTGGGTTAGAGTCAGTATCAGAGGCAGTAGAAGCAGTATCAGAGATAACCACACTTCACAGGCATACTGACTCACCCCATGCTCTTGGGATTGCTCACTGAACTTCACGCTGATAATCTGATACTGCTTCAGTGCCCATTTTTTGGCTGCTGATAGAGAGCAGGGAAAAGCAGTTTCTGCATGTCAACATGGATATCTCAGTCACAGCTCTGGGGGAATATGTAACAGAGTGTTTTAACTAGTCCTTCCCACACAGAGAAGAGGTGTTTTGTGTTATCAAGTGCACCACACATAGGTCACAGCATTGTTGTAGCCAGTGGACTTGGGGGTTGCTATTTCAAATTAAGATATATAGATATAGATATAGATATAGATATAGATATAGATATAGATATAGATATAGATACGTATATCCACTAGTATGCCAAGAGAACAATTTTATTCCCATAATTTGCAAGAGTGATGTAGTATCTTACCAATTATAAATTTTGATTTTCCAAAAGATTTTCTTTATGCAGAAATGTTACATGAAGACCATATTTCATCTGCATCTCCAAGACATTCCTCTGATGAACATTCTCTCTACTCACTAACTATTATTCTGAATTTGTTCTTGGCAGATAGCTGCTAGCAGCTGAGTTCTCATTGCTCTGAGAACAGCCACTGCACTGAACTGTGGTTAAGAGCTGCTTTGGCCCAGTAGAGACAACCATAGCTGCTGGAAACCTGCTGCAGATTTCCTTAGGCAAATCTCCTGGTTACCTCCAGGTATTTCTCTGGCACCAGGTTTAGGCACCTGAATCCTGCCCTAGATGGCAGTAGTAGGACAAAGAGAGATGCAGAGCACTTGTGTCCATTGGGTGCCCTACCTTGGACATGGCCCTGCAGCATTGCCTAAGCCTGTATTCAATGGAACACATGAAAACAAAAGCTCATTGATGTTGCATGGCCAGCTGTAGCTTGTAGGCACACCAAAATGGAAAAACCTCAGTATTTTTACTCACAGTAAGCCAGAGCCTATTTTTCAAGGCATATTAAGATTTCACTTGCTAGTTATCTTCTATAGAACACAATTATATGAGCTTGTCATTAACAGAGAGACTTCCCTGCCTGATGCTGCCCCATTCAGGGTTGAAGGTGCCTGCACACCCAGCTGCAATCAGCACACACTGGTACACTCAAGACTTGGGCTAGTGCTGCTTCAGCACTGCCCTGAGTAAACACTGCAGCCACTCATCCAGCCTCCTGTTTTTGCATTCCGGGATATTTCAGGAACACATTTGAGTTACACGCTTCACCGCAGCTGTATTGACTCTGAAAGAGAAATGGTGGCCTTAAAAAACATTCTACCTCTCTAACTCTGTGAGGGGATTTCCAGATTGTGAACTGAACTTCTTAGTGTCAGAGATATTACTCTTTGGCTATTCAGTATACTTGGATGAGTTGCCTATTTGCTGTGCCCTTATGGGCTTTGCAAAGATATTCCTTCCATTTAGAAAATACCTTCATTAGACTCTAGGTGCCTGAAAAATATTTTGCCAAGTGACTAAAAACTTCAAAGGAAACCAGAGTTTTGCCACAGATGCCTTTAATGTGAGATGTAGCTATGCTTTGTTTATACATTTATATTTTATATGTGTGAGCATGTCTGTGTATACATATATGAAGACATTTATTTTAGAAGCGTTTCAAATTATTTAATCTCTTTTTTTTTCCAATATGGATTCTTGTTTTACAGTTTCACTCATTGTACTTGAAAACTTATAGAAAAATGCTACCAAAAATTACAATTCTGAGTTTTTAATCTCACACATTTTAAAAATAGCTGCTTTTCCCTTTGTGGGAATGCAGTGGCATTCTGCCATTGCCCATGCGCATAACTGCCTGACAGTGGGATTTGTTAAACAGGAATAGCTCACACACAGTCTCAATGACTGCATGATTTAACAAATTTGACTTAGAGGTATGAAAATATAAAGACAGTGAATATGCAGCTGATGTGTCACAGGGGATAAAGGTTTCGCTAGATACCACAGTAGCAGCACCACATTTTCCTGACAAGAGTATGATGACTGCATTTTTGGGTGTTTGAGTAAAGAAAGGCTTTGTATGTGCATGGAGAGATTGGTTTTCCCTGGAATAGTTTGAAGTCCTGTAGGTGCTGAGCTCAGCTCACATAAGATTTTTCTCAGAATGCTAGCTGGGAGTTGGCTTTATGTCCACAAGTCAGTATTTGTTCTCTTCTCTGTGCCAAATCCTTCCATCTCCTGTGTACTGAATTGATCACTAGTTGATTATTTTGAAAACAATAATTTGAGTCCATATTTCAGCCAGCAGTTTCTTTTTTCTTCCTTTTTCTTCCTCCTCCTCCTAGTTTGCCACCGTTTGCCTCTGTGTGGTGACTTGCTGTGTATGACCCTGGACATGTTCCAGACTGTTAATGACACCCTTCTTACCTCAAATGATTCACCCTTTGCTTCCAAAATGGGAGGTCATCTCTTTTCCTTTCCTACTGAGTCTCATATAGTGTTGCTGGAGAAAAACTGTCAGCTATACTTAAGTGGCTATATAGCATGGCTATATTTCACCAATGTTTGAACAAGTCTTTTCAGGATTGCTCCAGATGAAAGTACGAGCTGTTTATTCCTGTTATTATTGCCAGAAATGCAACCAAAAAACTTTCGTTTCAAAGTGGGTGCAGACATTGCTCCTTAAGCAAGTTTCTGGCATGATATCCAAAGGATCTTGGCGTTACTTGTCCTCTTCAGCCTGCTACTGGAATAAAAAAGCTTGGCTGTAGCATCCTAAATCAGATAATTTCCAGAGCAGCCTTGATTTTCCAACTGCCACCTCTCAGAGCAGGGGACATGCCATTGCCTTGTAGGACCATAGGAGGTATCTTTGAGAAAGGACTTTTTGAAGTCCTATTGCCACTTCCTATGCCATCAACTGGGCATACAAATAGAAGATATGAGATTTTCCAGAGTAAGTAGGATCCTTTTAAGATTGTATCTGATGGCCATGTGATATTTTAGAACAAAATTTTTGTTTGGAGGATCTTGTGGCAGAAAAGTTTTTAAAAATTTGCTAATCTCAACAATAGGCTCTCATGAATAAAAACACCCACTTCATTAAGCAGAGCCACAGTGCCATGCCTCCCAACTGTGATTTAGCAAGAAATATTTCAAAAGTGTGTGTCAATGTAATATCTAAACACTGTTCTGGGAATATAAAAATGCAGAGACCCACTCAGAAGGACAGTATATCAATTCAGAGATGAGAAGTCATATCATATTTCATCAAATATAATTCTATTCATGTATTCAGTCGTACCCCACTGCCAGCCATTGTAGGAAGCAACAAATGTGTTATTCAAAAGTCTAGAGGCTCCTCCTGGAAAAGTGAATAGCACTGGCTCAAACCCCACTCCAAATTTCTGGGCTCACTAAGCAGCCTCCCAAGGGGCCCTCAGAGGATGACATCTCACTGTGTGTGACTGCAGAGGTTATGCACCAGGGGACTTGCATGGGGGAAATGGTGTTTGGCTTGGGAACACACACCCTGTCACAGCTGGGGCCACATGCCAGTGTCATTTAGAAGGGACATTCCTGTAGGGAAGTGCTCCATCATTGCATCTCTTCCCATGAACTGAATAGTTTTACAAACTTAGTGTGATGATGTCTGACCTGCCTTGAAGTCCTTGAAAAGTGCAGCCTCTTGCTCTTCTGCCAACTCTCTGGACCAGCCATGGTAACCTGGAGCAGACAGGCATCACTCAGCTCTGCCCCTGCTCTCATCTCTCTTCCCTTCAGGAGCCCTGCCAGTGTCAGAGGCTTCTTGCTGGAGGATGGCCACAGCTCCCTGTAATCCTGAGCAGGGTTCTTGTTGGAGAACTGTGTTGCCCACCAGAATGCAGAACCTCTTCTTCTCTCTTTCTTTCATCTCTTCCTCTCAGCCTCTCCACCAGCTCTGCCTGTGCACTATTATTGCTCTGTCTCTTGTTTTGTCAGCAGGCCTTTGAGGTGCTAATAGGCTTATACTGCTGAGTCTTCCTGCACTTGAAATGAGGAAAAGGAAAGGAAGAAAAGAGGAATTAGTTTCTCTCTCTGTTTGAGATCTTTTTGCACTGCTACAACAGATAGAAAATCTTATTGATCAGCAAGCTACAAACTCAACTGTTGAACAAATCCCATAAACTTGTAACATGCTCTGCAGTTCAGGAGGAGATGGAAGAGCAACAGGATAACCTCAAGGTTGGGACCAGTGCCTAGAAAAAAGGTGATGTGATATTGTGGGACAGTCAACAAATAGATGATCAACACTGAATCAAAGGAAGCATCTCATCAAATTTCATGGCAAGTCCTGAGAAGGCATGGCAGGTGAAGCAAGAAGATGGGACTGCTGCATCACACCACTTGTTACATCTCTTTTTTCAAATCCCACCAATATATTCCAGCATATATCCAAAAGGTATATAAAGACCAAAAGCAATTTAGCTCCAGCTTGGTGTAAACTGTTAGGAAAAGAGCTGTAAAAGTAGTAAATTTAAGATCAAACTTTAAAGTGTTCAGAAATGCAAAATTAGACAGTGGGAGAACTAAAAGCTTAGATTCTTCTAGGAGCATAAATTTTCAATATGTTAGCACAGACGTCTTCACATTAAAAGAGGGCTAATAATGCTGCTAATTCTTGGGATTTTATCATGGATTTTAAGCACTTTAAAAAATCTAATGATAACATAGCTCTTCAAAATTCATCTTTAAAGATGAAGCTAAATGGCACAGAAAATAAAAGATCTTATATTGTTCGAGGATTTAACTCAATCAATTCTTCTTGGCCATAGTGAGTTAAAACAGGATATTGCAACTATGCACATAGCTGCTTTTGTTATGAAAGACATCAGGTGTAAATACAGATGTCAAACATCATCCTTCATTCTGGAGGTGAATCAAGATGTAGAGAGTTTTAGATCCCATTTATTGCAATGTTTTAGATCCCATTTATTGCAATATTTTTCCTTCTTTAATGTAGTAATGGAAGTAATTTCATGGGCTTTAAGCCTTGTCTCTGCTTGAATGCAAAGAACACAATAGTCTCCCTTAACCCTTGACATAAATCTAGGTAGTCTTCCAAAAGAAATCAGCCAAACTATGAGGGAAAAATGATTAAGTGGTTTCAGCAGAGGGATTTATATGTTTCCCCTGTTAAATAAAAAATGAATGGGATGGAGTATCAGCAGCTGGGATCTGCCAATGTATTTGCTCCTGGTTTAATGATTCCTCTGCAGAAGTAATGGGGAGTCCTTCTCATTACAATTAAAATTCTCATTGGCATCAAAAGAGAACACCATTGGCAAAAACTGAGCGGTTTTGAAAATCCCAGTAATAGTATTTTCCAATTAAACTCAATTTTATTGGTGAGTTGTGCACTATCATGTAATATAATAGGCACAAATATCTTTTTTTGCTTAGGGTGTAGGACAAGAAACTATAAAGGGGAGATTATTTACTTTTTGGGATGATGAAGGACATTTGCTATGCAAGATGGAGCTCTCTGCACTCTATTTTGTCCCTCTGCTAAGGCAATGTTTACTATTTTGTTCTTTTTTTTTTTTCAAATTCTTCTTTACATCATTACCAAAGTTTGTTTATTTTGTCACCATAACATCTTTACCCCAGACAGAAACACACCTAAATGACCCCTGTGAATCTGCTGCCAGGGCTGCTCTGTGAGTGAGCTGGCAGGGGATGCTGTGGGAGGCGTGCAGCCAGGACACCTTTGCAGGGATGCTGCACCTTGTCCTCTTACTCTGCCTGTCTGCCTTGCTCACCATGGGACATGACCTCCCACCTGGATGGTGGCTTTTGGCTTCCAGCAAACAGCACAGTGGTAAAGAAGCCCTTTGGTTGCTTGACCTCATCCAAGGACTGAATTCATCCAGGCATCATCACCCACCAAAAACTGTTTATTCATTTCACATCTTGTACTGGCCCCACGGCAAAAGCTGTAAATACTGCCTTTTATCCCTCTTAAAACTCAGATGAAATGGGAATGTTGTCTTAGTATATTTAAGACTGAACTCCTTTGAGAGAAAAACAAAACATGTTTTGCCTCCATTTATTAAGAGTTTTCTCCAATATGTGTGAAGGGCTCTTTATTTTGCAGAAATATGAAAAGGAAAAGGTCTGTGGTCCATAGCCCTACTGATGTGGAAGTGCTCATATCCTCTGGCTGTCTCAGAGCAGCAGGAGTGCTGTTTGGTAATCTCCCCAAGAATGGAAATTTCTACCTCTCCACTATATTTAAATCACTTTTGATGGGATGAGTAAGAATTCAGGTAAAGGATTTGCATTCAGTTATTGGAAGTACAGGAGATGAGAGAAGATAGAGAGGACAATTGTCCATTGAGGGAAAAGGGGGCTGGGCAGAAGTTTGGGCTGACTAGGTATGAGATCAGGACTGTAGGGCTCAGACTGATGCTCATTTCAAGACAAGACTTACTAAAAAATATATATAAATATAACAGAAAATGAGTGGGAACTTAAGGAACTTGGCATTCGTCTGTTTGAAAGGTCTCCACAGTTTGGGATAGCCAAGGCATGGTTGACATGAAAAAGCTACATCTGGGCTCTTGCACAGCTTTTGCTTTCTCATGCTGAATTTCATCATTAATGCCATAGCAATGTATATGTTGGAATTAAAAGAATATATTTGCTAATTTACTTGAACACAAGCTGGTAACTTTGTTTCAAAATATAATATCCTTCTATTCTTGGGGTAGAAGTGTGACAGGAAACAATAGGGCACAGAAATATGCATCATCATTCTGCTATTTTGCTTTCAAATCTCATTTTACTATTTTTCAGATTTTCTTGCATGGGTTTTCTGCACACATTTCTTCTCTTCCTTGTTTCTGAAAAGTGACCTTTGGGTACAATCTCTTTTGCTTCTCAGCAGCCACCAGTGCTGTGAGAAAAGATGGACTGGGCAGGGATGCAGGTAAGAGCCCCAGCTGGTGTGACAGCCCCAGGCACAATTCTGCTGCCCTTTCCTCTTCCACACCTCCTCTGCACCAGCTCCAGATGCTGCTCTTTGTTTTGGAGATGTCCCTTTTCTCCAAGCAATGATGTCCTGTCATTTACACGAGGTGAATAGAAACACTGATTTCTTCTGTTGACTTAGCCCCAGCTGCTCAGGTTTGGGAGTCAGATTGTGGTTGGAGGTTTCCATGAGTAAGTGCTGGGCTAAGGAAAACCTGTTGGCATATTGCAATTGTAAAGGCTTACATGAAAATTTGAGTGATTGTACACACTTACAGTTAATAATTTGTCCTAGTAGGTAAGCAGAGATGTCCATGGTCAGGGAACAAACAAGTTCATACATCCTGTGTGGAAACCTGAAGCTACACCCTTCTTCCATTGTTTGCTATTTACATTATGAAAATCTAATTAACAGTTAAGATGCCAGAGGTTAAAAATATTCTGCAAACTGAGCCGAAAAAACCCAACTGTCAAGAGTTCAAGTAGTTTCTGTTTTTTTTTTTTTTTTTAACATGCTGTCAGTAGTACATTCACACTTCAAGAGGCTCCCACATAAATATTTGCTTGCAAATGCCACCAGAACAGAAAACTACATAGTGAGTCCTGATGCTTTGAATGAGGACCTAAGCCTAAATTGGCCAACTGTTTTATATAGCCTGCTTTGGTAAATCTGCTGCCTCACTTCCAGATGATCTCATTCACTCTTTATCATCCAAATACTTGTAAAAAAATGTTTACTTCTAATTTTGAATAAGCCCCTATATTTTCAAATATCTTCTGCAATATTGTGTACTTAGAGGACTTCATCCTCAAATGTTGCAAAACAGAATAACTACAGTGAACTTAAAGGAGAGAGCTTGGTATAAATGAGCTGAAGATCTGGCCAGCCTGACCGATATAAAGAATTAGCTGCTTTATTTTTAAACTGTTGGTAAATTAAATTAAACTGAGGTGTAGTGGCAATAATTGGCTTCTAAGCTTTACCAGATTCTTATCATAATAGCTGTTAGAAGGCAAATCAGCAGTCTTCACTTAAAAATATATTCTGTAGTATCTTCCTTCCTTAGTCATGGGTGTTCTGAGGTTCGAGGTTCAAGGTCTGAAAAATTAACTTTATCTTCTTGGTGGACTCCCCTCTGGAACCCCAACTGTCTCGAGATCAAAGAAGATCCCTTGTCTGTGTTGTCATTTTGAGTGACAGATCAGCAATGTGTAATTCAGTAGATCAACCCCTACTATGAAAATAATAATACATCTTCCTTAGTTAGATTGGTAAAATCAAAGTGATGGTCTAACACAACTTAATTTCATCCTTCAGAAAGAAGTCATTCTTGAGCTCACAATAACCTCAGAGATATTTTTTTTTGCAACTCTTTCCTAATTAACTGTTTCACTGCCCAAGCCCATGCTTCATTTTTCTTTTATCACTGTACCACATATTTTGGGGGTTTTTTGCTTCTTTTCCCCTCTTTTTGCTTCTTTCTCTCCACTCTTTTGATAGCTATTTTAATGAAATAGCTCAGAGGAAAATTTACACATGGAGACCACAAGGAAGCAGCAAATTTTTGTGGTAGCAGTGTCATAAAACACAAATTTCTGTAATATCTGCCAACAATGTCAGCCAAATTCTCTCTGAAGGTCTGCATGTGTCACAAAGAGTTCTTCTTGGGATCATAAAAATACATTTCTATCTGCTGCAAGAGAAGTCTGCTAAAGCTCAAAATTGACGAAGGTGAGAAGCACAAGAGAGCTTTTGGGATGTAACTGGGAGGTGAGTTGACAAGACATTTGTGGAGGACCACATTTCTGTTTACAGGGAGAAAAAGGACACAATCTCCCTTTTGGCAGCTGCTTTTCTTGCCAAATTTGCAGTTCAGTTTCTCCTAATATTTGCTTTTAGACATACTTAATCCTGACAGTAGCAAAGATGTGAATATTTGAAGGTACACTTGGAAAATTTCTAGCACATGGGCACATGTTGTATAACATTTGCAATCCCAACATGTACACAGCTGGTAATTTCAGGACAGCCACATGGCATCAGCTGTTTTCTCTGCAGCAGTGACCAGCACCTGTTGCATCAAAGGAAGATGCACAAATCCTTGCAATAAGCTTTGACAGCTTAGCTGGTATCTAAGGCAGCTTCCCTCTCATTTTGGCTTGTTAAGGATGGTTCATGAGATGGCACATAAAGGGTCAGCAATTTTGAGTTTCTTGCAACTCTAGCACTGCCAAGGAAATATAGGAAGATCAGGCACATAGTATCTGTGAACTTTGGCATGAAGAATTTGTTAATTTTCCCCCTCAAATTAAAAGGCTTGCTAAGGCTGATGCAGAGGCACCTCTCTTGCATTGCTGGTTCTGATTATTTCCTCTGCCCATTTCCACTGCAACCTGTCCACATGAGCCCCAGCCTTTACCACCTTTCAAGCTCCCAACCACCCATGCCTGCAGTGGCTGGGAGGAGGAAGGGAGGAGCAGCAGATGCAGAGTGTGGTGTTTCCTCAGTCCCTCAAGACAGACTCTTCACCTTTGCTCAGTGACACCACGGACATGCTGTACTGTGATAATATGTCATGTCAGCTGGATAATAATGTGCCACAACCAGATCTGAGACAGGGCACCAGGATACTCTCTGTTATTCCTACCTGCCTTGTCTGGTGTTGCAGGTAGAAATGCTCACTGCTCGTGACGCACATTGCACGAACTGCCTGACATCTGAAAGAGAGGTGAGATGATAAAACCAAGTATTATCACTCCATTAATCCACTGTTTTGGTTTATTGGTGATATTTCCTCACTGGAAATCCTTCCATAAGCATAAACTGCTCTGACATTTTCATACTCCTAGACTTAAAATACCAGGATATTCCCTTCCATCTGATGAGAACAAGAGACTGTTTCATGTCAAAACACGGGATTTACTCAATTTGCCCCATTGGATTAATGTCAGGATTTTATGTTAAAAGTTCAGGATGCTTATTAACTTTTGGGAGAAAAGACAAAAGCTGTATTATATACCTTTACTGTATTAAAAAACCCCAACCAATCTTTGATGTGTTCAGCATGCCACTTTTTGAAGTTTCAAATAGTATAGCAGGCGAAGCGTGGAGCACAGCGCCTTTGCTTTGGTCCCTGAGTCTATTGACCTGTGATCTCAAGCAATAAGCAACTAATAAAAGCAAAATTAAGATACTGAAACAGATTTTCTTATAAAATTAGGGTTTCTTTTTGTTTTGTTTTAGCAGTCTCAGCAGCATCTGCATGCTAACAGAAATTAAACTGCTATCAAAGGGAATAACAAGCTGTACAGTCAGAGAGAGTTTAAAACCCTTCACATTCATTAAAATGTATTTGAAGGAAGATAAATCTCCCCTGCATGTCAGACAGCCATCTTTTCTGCTTTATTTTAAAAACTGCTTTCCAGAGATCTGAGAGTAAACAAGCATGCAAAGACCTCTTTAACTGCACAATTTTTACTTTTTTCCCCTCTCTAATAAAAGAGTGTTTATGACTTCATACACAGGACTGGAAAGGAAAGGATGTGACTAACAAAGATTAAAGGTATAAAATCCACAGACTTCATTTAAAAGTAACTTTGAGAATAACTTTATTTTAAGTAACTTTATTTAATGCTGTGTAGGAAAATAAATTATTTCCCCTGTCTGTTTAAACCAAACCATTGCAACCTTTTTTTCTTCTATTTTTGCACTTAGTTAACTTTATTATTTGGTATCAGCTTTTATCTGAACCTAATGAAGGTTTGGCGAAGCCTAAACACAGTAACAACATATCCTGCATTATCTGAATGTACAGATAATGTACAGCATCCAATGATAAATTTTAGAAACAATTTCAGCTAGAATATTAACCAGCTTTATGCAGAGAACATTGCAATCAACTAATTTTCTGGTGTTAAATGGGATGACTAACCACACTGATGGTGTGGCTGTTTTCATAAGCACAGATTATTTAGAAAGAAAAAGGAAATCTTCAAGCATTGTAACTGTCACCTTTCATTGGTCTAACTAAGGCAAGAATAATTTACATCAAGGTTTTCTTCTCAACTTGCTTACACACAAAATCATGAAGTGATGTCTCTATACTCTCCACAGAGAAGGAAGGACTACATGATCAATGTATTAATAACATATATATTAAGAATGCTGTATTAGTTTAGTTGAAAGGAGATATAAACCCCATTTCATATATTTTGTAATTATGGCAAATGACTTTGCTCATTCCCTGTGTTCAGCCATGCCTCCTAATCAGGAGCTATGATGTTCTACACTCCCTTTGCTATGTGTCACCTATTTTAATACTGCTGTCAGCTCCAGATTGTCCTCTCATCCCCCTTTTCATTCACAGAATCTACAGTTGGGAGTATCTCATGCTGAGATATCCTAATTCCACTCTTGATGCCCTCTGACCTTCCAACCATGATCTTCATGCAAAGCAAATACTGCCTATATGATCAGGTGTTATGCATTTTCCTGCCTCACCTACAGAAACAAAAGCCCCTGGATGTCAATATCTACCCCCTTTTGAAAGGCATCTTTCACTTGCTCTGAAAATAGGTAGCTTACTAATGGTTGTCTGATATATTTTAGGGCAGCAAAATTCACCATTAGCTTATTACAGCAAAAAACAAATTTTTGGGGAGGGTATTCAGAGAACATTATCTGAGGATATCACCCAATTTCAATTTCTTCTGTTATAGGCTTTCTACATGACCCCAGGACATTCTCTTAGGATAAAATTTCTGAGACGGATTTGTACATTAAGTCTTGATCTAGATAAGGGCTTATGTGATTAAAATGGAACTTAGGGAGGTTTTAAGTACCTGTGACCAAGACTGAAATCCTGCCAATTCCTGCTCAGCTACAGCTTAACCTCAGAGGCACTGAAGAAACATATGGGCCTGAATTTTTATTTTTTGTTAAAATATTTTAGAGGCATAAGGTACTGCAAAACACATGAAGCCATTCCAACACACAAAATAGTCCTTTAGCAATGTATATGGAAAATAAATGCTAATGAAAGGTCCAGTGGTTTGACTACAGGAATGGGATACCTGTTTCCTTCTCCCTCTGGGTTTGTAACTGATAATATTAGTGATGTTCAATTAACAAGGCTATGGTATTCAGACATTTCCAGGCCTAATTTCTGATTATTTTAGTAGGAGCTGACAGCCCATAAAATTCTGAGGTTTGTTCTTTGGATGTGTAACCTGCTTTTGAAGATGTGATTTACATATTTTGGTGAAGTGACTTGTGGTGTCTCTGGATCTCAGTTTTTCATCAGTGAAAGGGGCTCAGAGGTGCTTCCCTGCTAACTGAGCTGATATGCTAGGTGAGTGTATTTCAAAACATGTAGCTCCTAGGTACTAATGGAAATCTATACTAAATTAGTTTTGATTGAATTGTATTCAGTTAATTTTATGTTACATTAGAAATAAGTTCAACAGAACAGCCCCAGGATGTGTTAGGAATTAAAATTACACAATGGGAAGTACTGGAATTGCCATAAAACACATACCTTAATATTCTGGTCCTTCTTTGAAATTCTAAAGGAATTTGGACATTATTATTGCCCTTTTTCTTAAGCTATTAAAACAAATTTATCAAAAAAGTAGAGCAAACATGCTCTGTGTCAAAAAAAGGCTCCTCAAGAAGCTTCAAACATCTGACAAGATAGTGCATTTTTTGTGCTATGTGACAGTTATTTGTGCAAAGTTGTGTGCTGGTCACAAGGAATGATGCAAACTGTAATTTTTAAGAAATTACTGTAATTTGCAAAATGTCTCATTGCTGGTCTGCAGAATTTGCAGAAAGAATAGGAATCTCAATGTTGCACATATCCTCCTTATGTAAAGAGACACTGACCTCTGACACAAACAAGTTCTTAAAACTGGAATATTTCTTTCTACTCCTGCATATTTAAAGTTGGGTTTGAAGAAACTACTTTCAATATTTTATGCATAAATTCCTCCCTGTTTACTAGTCCAATTTAGTTTAAAATAATGCTTTACAAGGAAGTTTTGGGAACCATTTTTCTTTGGCAATTATTTCACAGTCTCATTGATATTTCTGCTTGAAATATCCTGAATAACTTACTCTTATTCTTTCAAAAAATGTAATTTGCTAAAAAATCACATTAGCTTTTAATCCTTGCAACCATTCCCTTCAAAGACTTTTCAAGGTAACAGGCAGTGATTAAATCAGCTCTGTCCCCTCCTCCCTCTGCAGCCACTCACACATTCCATTCTTCATGTGCTCCCCAGGATATCCAGCCCCAGGTGACCATCAATACCAGAAAACACTGTGAGATGATCCTGGAGCTCAGCTTCAGGCTAGGCAGTCTTTGCACACCTTCTGCAGAACTCCTGCTCCATGATCATTGAAGGAAAAAAAGCATTGGCTTGACAATATGCGATCCTTTGCAGAGCCGTTAGTCAGATTACATCACTGCTGTGTTAACCCTGCTTCAGATTAAATATTGTTGCCTAATTTTTGCTCACTTAAGCAACTCCTGCCTGCATGTTCTCCTGTTTAGCAATAGCCACTCTCAGCTGGCAGTCCTGGCTCTGTATCTGGGAGACTTTTTGGCTTGCTGTGTATACTGAGATGGATGTTTGGTTTGCAGGGTTTTCCATATCTGAGCTCAGCTGTGTGGTTTGTTTAGCTCTTGGAGACTGGGGTTGGCCATTTGAATTCTTAGGTCTTGTGTGTCTGGAGCAAACCAGTTTGGTTTTACAAAAATATTCTCTGGTATGACAGGCTCTTGAATAGCAATCAGTGTTCAGCAGCAATGACAGACAGCAGTATCCACAGGAACTGGGTAGTCTATGGAGACTCAAGTAATTGGCATGCTAATGGTAAAAAAAAATTAACTCATTCTAGGAAAATGAATGACATGGACTCATGAATGGTACGCCTTTTTTTTAAAAAGGTTGTGATGTCAATATCAATAATTGGCCCTTGGAATATTAACATAATGGAAATATTAGCAATGGCTGTGTTCCACAGGGAAGAAAACAATCTGTCACAAGGAAACATAATGGTAAACTAGTTACAGTATAATAAAAACAACATATACTTAAAGCCTAAAGGCTTATTTGTGTGTTACGATTACTGTTAAACCTCTTACTGTATAACTGCTAATGACTAATCAAGTGTTTGAATTACAAGTCCTCGCCATGACAGCAAATTAAGACCTTTTGAAACTGGAATTTCTCTGGGGCAGCCACCTATATCTGAGAAAGGGCATGTGTACCACATCGCACTAGCCCTCTCAAAATTCTGGTCTGAGGGTATCTCAGTAATGTGAACAGCCATTAGGACCTGATTAGACCTTTCAGGCACTTGAGATGAAGAAAAATGTATCCTATTATAAGGGGTCACAAGGTGTGTAACATCTTTCTGTAACATATATGGCAAGATATGACATTTATACCACATCATTTTTCCTTCATTGGTCATAGCATAGCTTTTATTTTTTGAAGTTATTTATCATAATATATTAGTATTTTCTAATTGTTTGAAATTAGAAATTAGTTCTGAAATGGCAGGATTTTCCACACCTTGCTGGCAGGAGGACATCAATAAAAACAAGCAGTTGGATTAAGTTTTATGTTGTTTTCTATAAGCTAACGTTGAGAAAAAATGTCTCCACCAGCTCCTGTTTCCAGCTTTCTATAGGAAAGGAGATGCTGGTTTCCTCAGGAGCCCTACTTGCTTTACCAGAAGAATCCTCTGTTCCACATAAATTAGTCTGTATAAATACAAACCACGTTTGAGAAAGTTACTCCCAAAACGCTGATTTCTGACAGCCAGTAGGAGCAAAGATGTATATAGCACTGCCGTTTTTCACAGAGGGAACAAAGGGACACGCTAAGTTACTATGTTTCTTCTTTGTTGATATTGGACACTTATTCTGGACAAAGTGATCCAGAGGAAGATAAATAGAAAGACTTTAATTTTTCAAAATAGTGACTTTGAATTGGCCGGAAAAGAAAAATAAAGAAAGCCAGTACCCTGTTACCACATGCCAGGAGACAGTGGTAAGTTTTTATTTTTATAGCACATTCTGGAAAACATCAGGGAAGGAAAAAAAAATCACAGAATCACACAATTATAATTCTCTGTATTAGGAATTAAAATGCATTTTCCTATCACTTCTCTTATGTTACCCTTTAGGAGCATTTGCACATTTTAGGTAATTTACAATATGAACAATTAAAGATATTAATAAAAAAAGAGATAAAATTATGTCTGCATTTCAATGGGAGGAAAATATCAAAGTGAATCGGTCTCAGTTTCTGAGCTTGCACCTTCCAAAGCGATCTTTTATGTTTCTGTTGGCTGGGAGTGAGCCTCTGGGTGCATGGGAAGCTCTCTCTGTGTCTGATTGCAGGACTGGGACTTCATGTGGTAGGTCTTTGAATGTTCACCACTTTACACAAAAAAGGCTCTGGTCTACTGCTTACCGCAGTGTAACCAATGCGAGTCTAGAAAAAGGGAAAATGGAAGAACTGCATAATTTTCATCCTCATGTCCAAAATAGTAAACCCATTAAGATGACAACTATATAATATACCTTCTGTTAGTTTCCAGTGAAAGTGGCCTCTGAGCTTTTGTGGAAACTTTCATTCTTTCTTTTGAAGTTTATAAAAAGCTCTGTCATTTCTATATAGAGATCTGATCCTGAACGACCTCTGCGACCTCAGTGCACTACATACATGGGTTCTTCTGGCCATAGTGGAGACCATTTTGCCATTGCCTTCAAGATTTGATGTTGCAAGAAAACAATTTTTTGGGTCTGGCTAGCTAGACCAGGCTGTTAAAATCAGTCTGACATTTCACATTTTGAAAACAGAGTGCTCCTTATAAATAGCAAAAAGCAGAAGCTGAGGCTTCTTGAGGCCAGGGAGGCAATGAGCCAAACTGGGGCTGCACAGATGTATGGCTACAGGTGATCATCTGGTGTGATGATAGAAGGGCCAAAGTGTGCCTGAAAAGGGCACATCATAACAGTTCTTCATTACTGGACACAGCTATTAGCACCTATTTATAATTTCATGGAATTAAGTCTCTTTTAAGAGTCTTAGACAGCAGAGAGTTTCTTTTTGTTTTGAACAAGCCAGCTCTGACATCAGAAGAAACACAACCATATTTCCAAATGCTGAGGCTGTAACAGTACAACATCCCTGTCTCATCAGTATGATCAAACCTAACACAGATTGAATAAAAACTGTAACCAAATGACTAGACACTCCACAGGAGTTATTTTGGAGTGATTTTCAAAGACAAAGAAAACAACAAGCAGATCTCTAGTATTTTTTGCAAGGTCAAAATTTTAATTTATAAATTAAATTTATAATTTTGCCTTCTACAGAAACAAATAAATACAAATGTTTTAAATCCTGCTGTTGGATTATAACACATGTAACACAGCCAATCTCTGCTGGAGTCACTGATTCTAACATGAAATTAATAAATCATAACACCAATAATAAAAAATGGCTGAAGACTTAGACTGGAGCACCCAAATGTTAGAAACCCATGGGCTTTAGGAAAAAGTGGAATCAAAGAGAACAGAGAGTTGAATGCTCTTTGAAGAAATAAAAGTGTTTGTAATCAAACTCAAAACTAAGGAGGTAAGTAGCTGATAAACAAAGTGTTCAAAAGAAGGGGAAAATGATGAAGCAGTATAAAAAGGAAGATTCTTATTTCAGGATGTATGCACAGCAATAGAGTCTTTCCATCTCAGGCAATATAGCATTCTTATTACTCAAAAGTAGTCATTCTTTTAAAGCATAATAAAAATTACGCACAGAACACAATTCTAAGTTACAAACCCCCAAAACTTCAGCAAAGTTATCTTTTCTTGGATCCAGCAGCATTTTCTAAAATTCAAACACAATTTGTGGACTCAATATAGTTTTATTCTAGCAAATGTAATAGAATGGGATTCTTAGTATTCATAACAAAAAATAATAATCTTTTTGGTCTTGAGTACCTTAATGCAGCAGCATTTTGTAGTGGTGTCTTCAAAAACGTAATTATGTGCACTGGAAAAGGGCATCTCTTTTTGTAGTTTTAGACTTATTGCCTTTTGATTTTTTTGAAAGTCAGTCTGCTCTTGAATTTTTGAGAAAGGCAAGACTACTTAGCTCATTTTTTTTCTGGAGCAATCCTTTTCTTACAACACAGATACCATCTTCCTCATGAAGGAAATAGCTTCAGTTGTTTTCAGTGTCCCCTCAAATTCTTCTGCTTTCTGCCCTTCCCCCCTTTAACTTTTGCTTGCTTTTGTCTGATCAATGTTTTGAGATTAACTTGATGGAAATCAAATATTATATCCTCTGTCAGATACCCACTAAATGCAGCTGTGTCAGAAATGCCATTGTTATTTACTGCTATAATTCCATTATGTAATAAGGACTATTAGCTGCTTTTATTCTTAATAACATACCATGCTCTTTGCTCCTGTTTTCTGTTTTCTCCCTGGGGACTGATAGGTATTGTAGGATACCAAAAGCAGTTTAAAGACTGCATGAGTGGTATGGGCTAAAAGGAGCAGGTATCCTTTCACAACAATTTTGTGCTTTTCTTTTAAGCTGACAAAGTGTGCGAGCCTGTACAGAGAGTGGGAGTACCAGCATCTTGAAATACATTCCTCCTGGTCAAGCTTGCTACTTTAGTGTCCTGCAGACACTAAGACTCAGGTAAAAACTTCTGAAGGGATTTCCTCACCATTGCCTGTATGCACAAATTATTATCAGTTTCCAAGGAAAAATGTTGACATTTGTATCACCTGAATCCATTCTTGCTGGACTAGAGAAAACAGTGAAAAACTGAGGAAGGTGAAAACAGCTCACATACCCTTTGCTATGTTCACAGCCTAGGATTTACTGATGAGTTTTTAGACAAGCAGGCATGATCCTACATATGAATGTGGATTTGTCTAAGCAAAGCTCACAGCAAATAATCAGAGAGATGCCAGAGTTCATGGCTATTCAGTTGAGGAGACAACTTTTGTAAATTGCTTCCTGAATCAGCTATGACTAGGGGGGAATGGCTACAGATGTAAATGAAGAAGAGGACACCTCTGTGACTGCATTCTGTAGACAGTGGTCAACTACTATACCTGCCAGAACATTCAATGTGGGCAAGTATAGCTTTGCCTAAAGCTATAGATTATATACAGAGTTTGGATCAATGGATAATTTTTTCTTAACAGTCTTCACCACTCCAGCAAATAATGCTGCTGGCCTCAGAAGGATTTTCACTCATGTGATTCAAGGCCATTAGACCTATTCTGAAGAATGTGATTAGTTTCTTTAACTAAGTCTCGCTCTGGATTTCCTTAGTTGAAATTTGAATTCTAAGCCACAGCTTATGTTGTCATACATCCTTGGCAGAAATTGCCTGCCTGGGGCATTAAGGAAAATACACCTCACAAAACGGGCCCAACAAGTAAACATGTTTGTGACCTGAATCTACTTTTGCTTTCTAAAGGCTAGTTTGAGAGAGCTGCAAAACCTCAGACTCCCCTGGTTCATTCATTGCAATTGTTGCTCATAGTTGTGGTTGTTTTCCTTCAGACACTCATTCTCCTTTTCCTGCTTCGTGGCCCGTTTTGCACAGTTCACTTGCTCAGGCAATGGAAATAACTTCCCTTGGAAAACAACACTGGAGACCTGCAGCTGAGAAATGTCATAGCAGTGCAGAAAGGATTGCAAAAAACATTAATAAGAAAATGACAAGTTTTCAGGAATATTCTTCAGCTTGAAAAGTGGTCCTTTACAAATTTGGATACACTGAAGATAAACTGAATTTCTCAGTACTACAAATACATCCCTGTAAAGGAAGATTATTTTAAACTAGAGTAATGTTTTGGTTTGTTTCTTGAGAAGTAGTGAACATTAAGAATTTAGAATTAATTAATCTATAATTAAAAAATCAAACCTTTCAGTTCAGCCTTTGGTTTGTTCTTTATTCTTTATAACTTTGTTCTTCAACAGCAGTACCTTTAACCAGTTATTATTGTGCATCTATCAAAAACCCTTTCTCTCAACTTGCAGCTAACCCAGCATGTCTACTGCAACCTGAAGTCAGAATTTCTTCCAGGCATCAGATGAAAGAAATCATGTGTATGTAACTTCCACTCTGAAGAACTGTAAGAATATATTGCAGCACATTAAAACTCCACTAAAATTTTAGTTTCCACTAAAAATGAATGGTGCATATAGTCAATGCAATCTATTATTTTTCACTCATTCAACAAAAGAACTGTGCAAACCTAAAGGTGGGATATGTGATCTTTATTAACACTATTTCCAAATCCAGGAGTGCACCACACTCTTCCCTAATATATTATATTTAAGGGTACTGATCATCATGAGGCATTAATTCCCTGAGAAATTTATTAAGAAACAATGCATTTCTACAGAACACTGCCAAACCATGAGTGTTGTAATAATACCTGTAATTTGTAAAGCTCTTTTTAAATCTGGGAATCCTAACTTTTACATCAAAAGTTGCATTCAACTAAATGTCTTTATTTTCTCCAGTAGAGTAGAATTGATATTTCTTTTGCATTTGCAAATATAAATTTGTAACCCACTTTCACCCTACATCTGCAATTAGTTCCAAATTAAAGAATAGTTACAGGAATAAAACTGGGTACTAGCTGAAGCAAAAGACAACAAAAAAAAATCAATGGTTTGTATAAATCCCATTTCTAGTTGGAATGCTTTCTACTTTCTTACACAATTATTTCTACAACATCGTCAAAAAACATTTTCCTCCAGAAACTTTAGTTCTGTCTTGCCAAAGTAAATATTCTTAATCTGTTGTAATTTTCTGTCATTCTCTAAGGACCAACATACCTCTGTTTGAGGCTTTACAGTGTCTGATCAATGATTGTTTCAAGGAATACCAAGACTTTCTATATACATTCTGTGCAGTCATTTACCTTTCTGGAAGACTGAACATACAAAGCATTTTAATTCTGACAAAAACAGTGCATTTAATCTGAGCTATTTTTTATAACCTGCCCCTTTTTCAAAGCAAGTGGAATCTCTCTTCTAGTACTTCAATATAACAAGCAATCACAGTTATTTTTCTGCTGTTCTACTACTTCTAATTGTACCTACTTACATTCTGTCTCAAAAAAAGAAAAGAATGCAATAAAGAAAAAATGAGATTACACAAATAATTTATTCATCATACAATTAGAGAAAAAATATAAAGATTTTTCAGCACTTTATATTATATGATTTTTTCAATTGCCTACAGATTAACCCATCTCACTGGGCCATAGTATTCAATGGAGCTGACTGGATCCCAGTAACTTTTTTTGAAAGTCTGAGCAAAACTGATGCAGTCATCCTGAAGAACAAGATGCAAAGAGTGTATTTTCAATGCTAAACATCTTTTCAGACAGTTAGCTGTGGCATTCACCCTATTCTGGAACAGATGGATAAAAACTAATAGAGAACTAATACTTGTATCAGGGATGTACCTTTTTATTACTGCATGCCAGTGAAATGGTCTAATTTGGATGAGATGAAAACTTTGGAAAATTTGGAAAAGTCTGCAGATTCACAGTAATGGTTTGCTCAGGGCTGGTACTGAAATTCTTTAAATATTTGTTTTACATTGAGTCAGCAACTGAAAGATGTTGGCTCCCCACATTTCCATAGAAAGGCTACTCTTTGATGTTGTTGGATAGTGCAGCACTTTAGATCCAAACTACAATTAGGGAATTTCTTTTCTGCTTCACTGCACAAGAGAGAATAAAATGGCTCAATTAAGGCACAAGTGAAACAAGTCAGAACTGACGTGCTAGGTTACAGAAGCAGAGTTTGAGGTCAGAAAACTGAGGCAGAGGAAGAGGAGCCATTGAAAAAGTCTTAGACAGAATGGTAAAGGACTTCAAGCACTGGGCTAGGAAAGGAAAACTGGTGAACTGAAGAAGGATGAGGTTTCAAGTACCCAGATTAGAAAATAGTCAGACTGAGCAAGGCTGCTCAGTGACAGAAAGAATGAAAGGGGACAACAGGAAATGGATGAGAAAAAGAGAATGAAAGGCAATTGGCCAGATAAGGAGGTTCATGAGGAGGAGCTGTTGGGGAAAGACTAAGACATTTTCTGCACCACGGCATAATGAGTTAGGAATAAACAAAATCAGCAGACACCAAGCAACTGAGAGGCATCAGCACTTCTGCAGATATTTATGATGCTTTCACGGTCTGTAGCATACCCAAGCCACACTGTGTGAAAATTTGTTCAGTGTCCAAAATCCCTGCTGGATCAAGTCCTCTAAGGAATGCCAATTCCTGGCCCTGAGACTTGCAGAACCATACATGGTAGCTTCTCTGAGGTTGTGGTACCTCCTGATTCTATTGAGGGGAAAAACCAAAAAATAGCTTTGGAATAATGTTCCCAGTTGTTTCAACATCTTTTCATGTATCTGACACAGAGAAGTTAGGATTTCTCTTCAGGTGTCAGAGGTTACAAAAAACACCTGACTAGGCATTTCAGGATCACTTACAAAAGCTGGATGCAGGTTAGTTAAGCAAAGAGAACCTGAGGTACTGACCTCTGAAAAGTTGGCAGGAGCTTTTGCAGTCACCTTCTGATATGCAGCAAGTAGTTTATGAGTAATGATTAACAGATTCCATATATCAACTTTAGACCATGTAGCTGTGGTCAGAATAAATGGTCCATGTTAATGATTTACACAAGCTTTTCAAACTCCCTGGCACCAAAGTGAGTATCTTTGATTTTAGTAACAAGAATATAGAAGATCTGCCTGAAAGGAATCTGAAAGCTCAGCTATTGTGATACTTGACCTAAGCATCTAAAGTTCCTCCCTGAAACAGAAAGTGGTATCTTAGATGCTTAGGCTGAGATTGTTTCTACATAATCACTCATGGAACATTTTCTTTCTTCCAGAGAAAAAACTCTGACTGGGACTAATGAGACTTTCAAAAGGTGTGATTCACTAAGTTTCACTTAGAATGTGTCAATGCAAAGTTAGATAGACACTTCCACAGAAACAGATCAGAACTCATCTCCTCAGCTCTTGTCCAAAACTGTACTTAACAACAGGCTCTGCAACAAGCACTGCAGGTCAGCAGACTCAGGCCTTCCAGAATTAAGAGGAAACATGTTTTGAAGCTGAAAGTAATTTCTACTGATTCCCAAGCTTTACAGGATATGGATCTCCTACTTGACATCAAGTACAACAAAGAAATACAGAGAAGGCTGTTAGTTTGCTTTGCTTTTAAGAGCAAACAAATCAAGACCAAAATCTCCACTATATACCTAGGGAAATATTTAGGAACCAATGCAAGATTGACAGAGTGGGAGATAACTATTGCATTTTGCCAATCACCAGAGTCAAGAAGTCTTACATATGTGTCTCATCCACTATAAGACTTGAACTGTAAGAGTTGCTGCTGCAAAATGCTATTCTATATCAATTTCCAAATGATAAAACAATACTTGTTGGCTCCTTTAGGTATCTTTTAAACACACAATTCCTCCAATAAGCCATAATATTAAGTAGTCACCAATACTCTTCTGAAGTTCCAAATGCTTTTTAGATTCAACTTCTGCGTGAATCTCATAAAGCCCAGTTTCAAACAGGCAAAAAAAGAAACTGAGCGGATTCTCACTAAATAAAGTGCCAGTCCCTAATAGAAGAACAATCAACCTGTACATCTTCAGTTCTGGTTATCACCTTGGCATCTGATTTGTGGCTGAGGATTCAAGTAGGGTAATCAAATCTTGGGAGCAAAAGGTGCATGTATTCTCTCAATAAATACACGCTACTTATTTGAATTCTACCTGGCTGAATCTAGTATTGAGTCTCACAGTGATTGCATATGCTCTGCACTGACAGGAATATTCTAGAAAAAGAGGAAAATACACAGGCCTTGAGTGCATTTTATGACTATTTCTCTGATGCCCCTGCAGAAGGCTAAGGCAATGGATTCCCTTACCAGGCGATGAACATTGCAATGATGTGCACTTTAAGCCACTCTATATTAATAGAAACAAGAAAGCAACACATGACAAAGTGTTTCTTCTCACCACAGCAGAGATGAACACTTTTTTCCTCTTTGCATGTTTTCCTTTCTCTCCCTGGAAAAGGACACTTTGCTGACTCATGTGTGATTAGCTCTGTTGCTGTAGCAGTAGCAGTGGAAAAGGAGAAAAAAGATTAATTCTTTTCTGCCTCATACACCTCTATCTACCCACAAAATCTAATAGAGGATAAATCATAATCCCAGATGGGAATTTTCCTACTGATTTCAGAAAGCATAGCAGGGGATTTTCTGTATCTTTTGTATAAGTCCTGCTAACTACAGAAATAGTGGACTAGACAACATTTTAAAACATTTGTCCCAGTTAAACTTTCAGGAACTTACTTGAATGCCCTAAAAATCTTCTGATATGTAAAGTGTGGACATCTGACTAGGTATCTCTGAGACACAAAACCACAAAAGCTGCACATCTCCTTTTTACTAAGTCACCATTGATCATACAACTCATCCTGAGAAATATCTTGCCTGCTTCATGAAACCACAGATCCACATGGCTTCTTCGCACCTCACCAAGGCTAATTCTAACCAAATTGAAAACAACAGGAAACAAAATGAAAAGAGAAAAGAGGAGGAAAACAATCTACCAAGCAAGCAGCTATGTGAGCAGTACAACCTAGAAAGTCTGATCTCCTGTGGATTCTTCTGGAGCTTAAAGAGATAAGTAGCTGGGCTGATGTGTTCCTCTGTAGTTAGGCTTTCCTAGTGCTGCTTTAGATAGGGATTCTTTGAAATCAAGAGATAAACCTACAGTTCTTCCGTGGAAGCAACAAGAATTCTTTATGCTTTACCAGACTGCTGTTTTTTTTTTACAAAATGTAGAGGAATACAATTCCTCTGAGAGTGCTGCTTTTTTCTCAGGCCTGTTTGAAACTGGATGCTAGCTGACTTTTGACCAGATGCATACAAAAGCAGTGTGACCTGCATTTCTTGGCAATGAAATTAAAAACAAGTGCTCCAAATAATTAGAAGTTACCATCTTCCCTAGGTAAACACACTTGCTATCAGTGGTTCCAATCTTGTAAGTAATTAAAAACCTTTTGAACTTTTGCCTCGATCCATCTCGTTTTAACAAAACAAATACCAAAAGCTGGCATATGCTGATAACAGAGAGCTGTAAATACCATAAATACCAAGGTAGGTGATAGTCTTCAGCTTTAAGCAAGGCACTGAAACTAAGAAAAAACTCCACTTGGCTTTAAAGGACTTTGAGCTGGACCATCTTTCTTCAGCTTGTGGAAAAAGACTAGCTCACAGTGGGTCCTTTGGAAATAATTTAATACTTAATAAATGCTTTATCTCCATGGAAAATAAAAAATTATGGGTTTTAGCTGGAGAATGAAAGAAAACGTTAAGCTTCAAAATGAGCAAATTTTTATATTTTTAAACATGTAAGTTTGTTGAAGCTAAGAGAAACTCAGTGCTTCATACAAAACTCTGCAGAAGTTCTGTTACTTTCTGCAAAATTTTGACTAATCAAAATCCAGCAGTCCTCTTGCCCACCGTGCAAGTTCAGCATACACAGACATTTGTACGTACACTCTAAAGACCTACAAATGTTGTAAAATGATGCCTAGTCTATTCTAAGAGTAAAGTCTGATTGAAGTAGTGTGTCTATTCAATGGATTTAGCAACAGATTTCAGTCTCTCTTGTTAGGGATAATACTTTATATTCTAGGTATTTTGGTGACTAGGGTTAACTTCATAAATAGCAAATTAATATATTAAAAATATGATGTACTTTTGCTTTTTACTTTGCAATGATTGACAGATTTATTATAATTTTTCCCTCTTCATAAATGCTTCAGTATTGAGATGATCTAATCCCTCTTTTGGTATTTTAACTTGGAGTTGCAATTTAGTTTAGGTAATAAATAAAACTGAAGGAAAAAGAAGGTAATTTACCTCTTGATAAACCTCCCATCTATAAATAATGGCTAGTGAGTGTGCAATGTGCCTGGTACTGGTTGGATTTGGTATATGGTGAAACAATTCTGATGGAATTGTTAGGGGCTGCCATCTGCACTTATGCAAATTTTTACTGGTCCAGCATAACTATGATTTAATGCAGCAGAACAGTTCAGCACTTGACATGCAAACACAACTGTTACTGGGCATTATATTTTTTTACATCCCTCTTTAAAAAAAAAAACTGAGAAAAATATAGATAACTCCTATATCTGTAATATAATTTACACTCAGTACTTAGCTTATAAAATGTGATACTATTAGTACACAGTATGATAAATATTCTAAGCATACCCAACTTGCACTAGATGATAAAATATTCTGAGCATGTCCTAAAGTGATTCTCTCATCAGAGATGGCTTGTTACCTCCACCATCAGCAGATACTGATAATTAATCAACTGAAATGAATCTTTACAGAATAAACAAATCTGTTATACATGAAAGATGATTATGTTCTTTTGGCTGTGAAGATTTTTCATAACTTATTCATGCCAATGATGTGCCTGACTTACGAAATATTTTTCACTTATGAAATAAATATAGCATCTTTCATTTGTCCTGTATCCCCTCTGTCTTTGGGGCTTTACCAATGTAAATCAGCACAAATCTACCACCTACGCTGATTTACACCAACAGAAGAATTAACCCCTACTCATCATCAGCAGCAATGTTCCTTTACTTATTTCAGATGCATTTCTAAACCATAGCTTTGGTAGAGCATTTTCAGCTGTTTCATTTTTACAGCAATGCCTGTGTAAATGCCATCATAAGCTGTAGGACAGAATCGCAGTTGTCTCCTTCCAACTTCGTGAATTCCACTCTCCTGGTAGATGTAATACACACCCTGGGAGATCTGCATTTTGAGATGGAAAGCTGTGAAAATATATTACCATTTGTAAGGATTTTTAAATTAATTATTCATACTTCAACGTGCTGCTTTTATATTCACTTCTCACTGAAATATTTAAATGACCAGTTTGTTTTTTTATTGGCAGAAACACTGATAGACAATGAATTCTAGACATGCATGTAGAAGTACTTGAAAACCTTGTTTTAGGAAAGGGAATAAGATCATGTTTGACTGACCTTCCCAAAAATCAAAATAAACAACAAAATTAAGAATATATGTGACTTCAAAAAGAACAACAGAAAAAAAAATATTGACAATCATTAGACAATGTTATAAAATAACCAGAAAAACAGCAAATATATTTGAGGAAATCGTGATCTGCAGTGAATATCCTTCAAACAGAAGAATTGTGAATGATTCATTCAGAGTGAGTCATATTTTATTAGAGAAATTCTCAGGGTTAGGCCTACTGTGCAAGCATAAATTCTTGGCAAAGGGTCACTAAAACTGATGTACTAACTCACATCAGCCAAACATCCTTTATTAAGAAAAAACAACCAAAACAAAACAAAAAACACAGAAAGAACAAAAAATCCACACCAAACCCTTGACCTAAGGAAGGGGATACTGCTTCATGCCTTTCCTTAAGACTTCACTGAAGGAGACAAGTCAATAAAGAGTTTCAAGAAACAAGATCTGCTCAGGAAAATCTTGTGCTCACTTCTTTTTAATATCCAACTCTTTCCCACTAGGATTAAGGTCCCTTGGTTTTTTTTTGCTATCAGCTGTACTTGCAGGAAGATGTACTTGGTGCCAGTTTTGTGGTATGTTAGCACACAAGAAAATATCCATGTTGCTGAACATACAGTGTAACACAGAAGGAACCATCTGGAGGATAGTTTCTATGTTGTGAGGCAGAAGAAGGTATACTGAGGCAAACAGCTCAGTAATTTGGATAGCAGCACAGATCTTGAGGTCCTTGGGTCAGTCTTTGCTTTATCTCAGCCTTTCACCAAGACAGTTGGTAATCCAGATCTGTCCACTCTGATTTGCCCAGCTCCAGTCCTGCCAGATCTCTCCTGACACTCTCAGATCTTTCTAAAACCAAGAAGATATTTATTTGCCTTTAAGCTACATACTGTAATGCTTACATTTTAGGCATCTGTCTGCCCATACAAAATCCAGAACATTGTAAGAGAAATCATAGAAACAGTAATCATAGTCGTAATAGAAACAGTAGCAAAATAGATCCAAAATAACCAGCACACTGAGCTCTGCCTTACACTGACAATAAGTAAATGTTAATTCTTTATCAGTCGTTTAACAAGTCTAAAAAATCACGAGACCCAGGCTGTTGGTCTCTCCAGAGTAATTGTTAATAAGCTCAGCAAAGATCGTATGTGTCTATTGGGATTTGCTGCCCTGCGATAAAATACCTAATTAAAACATCAAGTAGTGAATCAGCTTTCATTCTGTCTTCTACATGAAAACTATCAAAAACTAATTTTTCACCTCAAGGACAGTGTCCAGATACTTAGTTGTGGCTTCTTTTGGAAACAAGCTACAGCTCTTCCTGCAAAACCCATCCTCAAAATTACAAACAAATTCAAGATGCCCTATTAGAAGAGAGCACAAGGAGGAACTAATTCTAGACTGTTTCTCTTTGTAGAAGGGAGCCTTGAAATATCTTGACTTCTCTAAATAATATTTGTATGCTTTGTAATGAAAACTGACTCACAACTTCACCTTCATCCTATTGCATTCTGTAAGAGAGTCATGTTTCTCTCTAGTCCAGCTGATCTTGATCCTCTTCACAATGATATGTCTTCACTAGAAAGAATGAGATATGTTCCTCCTCTCTTCCCCAGAGCAGTATAAGACTTTGTGATTAAAACATACTGAAATGAGTATGACACATGGGCTTGAACCTAACTCAGTCAACAGTGGACTTTGAAAACAAGTTGATTATGTGGCCAAGTTATATTGCTTGCCATCTAAAACATCAACAGTATTAGCCTTCACTGCCTTTCCTACGAAGATAAGGAACTTGGGCCTGTATGTGCATGCTGGTCGTGATCAGAGACCTGTGAGGCCAAACTCAGGTTTTCCTGCAAGTGAGGCAATTACCTTCCAGTCTTGCCAGGACCAAGGCAGTGCTGAAGGCATGCTCAGGTCTTGAGGAGGGCTGTTGAAGGATGGGAAATGAATTTAGACTGGGTAAAGGACATTTTTTGAAACACTGGAACAGGTTGCCCAGAGAGGTGGTAGATGTCCCATCCTTGGAAATATTCAAGACCAGGTTGGATTTGGAATCTACTCATCTAACCTGATCTTGAATAAACTGAGTAAATTGGTCTGGTTGAAGATATCCCTATTCATTCCAGAGGGCTGGGACTAGATGATGTTCAGAGATTGCTTCCAAAGCAAATCATTCCATGATTCTAAGTGTTAAAAAAGGTCAAGTGCTGTAGCAGTTAGGGAGTAGTTGCATAAGGTTTTCCAGGATTATCTTTTTCCCCTCATCTCTCTGAATTTCACCACCAGTCTGCCTGAAACATAGGCAGTTTTTTGACATGTGTTTTCCCTTGGCAATCAGCTCAAGACCATGTGTCAGTATAACATGAGAATTCTAGTAATTTTCCTACCAGTCTTATCTGTTTTCACAAAAGTAAAGCTCAATAGGACTGACTTTCAGGCTTGTATCTAAATATCCTGACTTATGAATATACACAGAATGTAGTATTTGTATCCTAAGACAATTGTTATGCTATTTTCTCTATGTAATTTTCCCCTTCTTAGTGGTATCAATAAAATAATCTAAGATTGTTTTCTATTGTTTATAAATGGACTGCTATTATCTATTCATTTATGACAAGGTGACATTATTTACTTATCTAGTTTGCAGATAAGCACTGCATAATCTTTTTTGTGTGTGTGTGTTTATTTGAAAAATTGGAGTTGGAGGAAGGCTTCAAGTCTGCTTTGATCTAGCTGCTATTTTCTAGGTCAGGGAGATGCAGCAAGAAGAGAAATGTTGTGCTGTCTCAAGAACAGCTGAGCACATGCAGTGGGCACACATATGTGGGATAAGCAGGAGAATCCAGCAAATGGGAGGTTTTTACAAGAAGCTGTGACTGGGAGACTGCTGAGAAGGGGGTCTATCTGCTGCTGGGCCTCACAGGTGATGAAACCTCCAAGGGGCACAGAGGAGACTACAATTTGCTCAAACACCAGAAGTAGTTAACTTGTTGGACTGGGAACATAAAAAGAGATATTATTAACAGATTTATAGCTGGCAAGCACAGATCTGTTTATGAATCCTCACAATTTTTCTAGAGAGGGGATGCATTTAGGAATCCTTAACATTCCTCTACTGTCTCTCTCTAGGACAACTAATAGCAATTAAAGAGTTAATTTGTTTTGGTTTATAATGTAGCTATCTCTGGGATCCTTTGTCTTTTTAGTATCTTTACAAAACTCAGTTTAAGGGAAAGTGCTGAAATATCTACCTCAAAGCTATGACCAACTTGATACAACATTACTAACTCGGAAGCTTGCCCTGGAGCTGTTATTGTAACAACCTTTTAGTCACACGCACGTGGCAAGCTCCCTGCCTTCACTGCCCGTCTCAGTCCATCCTAAAATCCCCCGGGAGGAGCCAGATCGGGCAGTGGCAGCCTGGCGATTGCCCCGGGGGCAGCCACAGCCCCGCATCCCCGGGGTGCAGTGCCGAACACGCCCGGGCACGCTGTCCTGGGCAGTCTGTGAATCTGCGGGGCTGAGCAGATTCACACTCGTGGGCATCTTGCAGCAAGCGGGGCTGCTTGTGCGTCATGCTGGCTTAGTAACTGGCACTGCACTGACAAAATTTGGTCAAAGGCACAGCTCGTTCTTGGCGCATCCCAGAATGATGGCTGGGGATGCTGCAACTGGATCAAACATCCCTCGAACATCCTTGAGGGGAAGAAACAGCGCTGGGCAGGACAGCAGGGCTTGATGTGAATCAAACATCAAGCGTCCTTCTGATGCTCGCCCCGGTGTCCCCCGAACACACCGGGGGCATCCCCGGGGTCAGCAGCGCAAGTCACCCACTGGTGACACGGTCACCGTCAGGAGCTCGCAGTCTCCGTGCGCCCGCTGGGCCACCAGCCGCAGCCGCGGAGGAGCCAGGGGGCAGCTGGGGCCTTCACTGGGATGAGGCGGTGCTCGCCCCGCGATGCCGGTGCCCGAGGCCGCATCTCCCGCCGGCTCACCCGGCGCACAGCGCGGGGCCCGCGGGGCCGGTCCGGACCGCGCCGGGCGATCACGGGGCCGCGGCGGGGCCGGTCCGGACCGCGCCGGGCGATCACGGGGCCGCGGCGGGGCCGGGCGGGGGCGGCGCCCCGTCCTTGCCTGCGAGAGCGAGCGGTGACGGCCGGCGCTGGCGGGCTGGTGCGCAGGCGGGGAAGCTGCGCGCCGCGGTCGGAAGGGAGGGGAGCGGAGGAAGGGAAGGGACGGGAAGGGGTGGCCGCGCCGGGCACAGCATGGCTGCCAAGGTAAGGCACGGCCGCCGGCGGGCGGGCAGGCGGCGGGCGGCGGCGGGGAAGGGGCCGCGGCGGGGAGGTTGCCGGCTTTGACCTCGGGCCTGTCCTTGACGAAACACGGCCGTGGCGCCTCCTCCTCCTTCTCCTCCTCCTCGCGGCTCGGCGGCCGCTCGCCGCCGGCCCCGGGGAGAGGGAGGTGGGCAGCGGGCGGCCCCGGGCGGCGGGGCCGGGTGCCAGCGCGGCGAGGATCCGCAGCTGCCCGCGCCGGGAGCAGCGGGCCTGCGCTCCGCTTGCGGCGCATCTTCGGCGTCAATGACACTGCACGGGGCCTCCCGCGGCCGGGGCCGGTGCCGGTGCCGGTGCCGGTATCGGTGCCGGTGCCGGTATCGGTGTCGCTCTCCTCGGCGAGGCCCCGCACTGCCCCGCCGGGCACCCGTGCCCTGGCCCGGCCGCGGCTCCGCCAAGCGCATTTGGGCCCAGTAGTGCCTGAGTGAGAGCCCCGCCGTGCCCCTTCTTACACACGTACAGATGCATAGAGATACACGCGCACACGTGTTGTGCATGCGGACACACACACCTGTTTGGACAAGAGCATGCAGCGGGTTCTCGACGCGAGCAGTGGCAGGTCCCGGAGCGGGCACAGATGTTGGCCCTGTCCTGCTTGCAGGCCATAGCACGATAGTCCCTTTTTGATTTTTCTCCCATTTTCTCCATGTACCTTTTTTTACCTTCTGTTATCACATCTGTTATAATTTCCAATCGTTTTTACTTCTCAGTGCTCTCCTGTCAGGTGGATACCTGCCATTTACACTTTTCTGCTGATCAGAAGGATAAACAAAGTGAAATACTTTATTTAATCACCTAATAACATACTCCCATCCCAGAAAAAAAATCAGCCATTAGCTGGATCAAGGCCATATCTAAAGGGAGATAAAATTAGATATAGTGTTGGTATTTCAAAACTTACTACTTTCATTAGGTTTTGTATTTGAATACTGACATTTCAAAAATAAATTTCTCCATGTCCTTCTTTTATTGAAGTCAGTGATGAAACTTATATTGAAGAAACATCAGGGAACAAAGCTTCCCCAAACAACTCAAGGCAGCACATGGCTCAGTGTGGCCAGAGTTATGCGCTCCTTTATTTCAGCTGGAGTAGGACAGAGCTGCTTTGGTCAGCACCTTTCTCAGTAAGAACTTAGGTTATCTGAACTGCCTGCTGTTTTAGTGGATTGAGCAATATTTGATCCCTCATTGCTAGTGCCCTCAGGCATCCCCAAATCTTGTGTTCACTATTTGTGAATCTCAGCTATCTAGCCTTTTAAGAATGTTTTTGATTGCCCAGTGGTCCATATACACATATCTGTTGCATCTTACCAAACGATTGATGTGTAAAGACTTAAAAGTCTTCTATTCTCTGCTTTTTGAACCTTTTACATAATTTCTCTTCTCCAAGCAGTGGTTTGTAATCTGCAATCCATTTGAACCTATACTAGTCACATATATTTAAAAATACTGTATGTGTAGTTAGTGTTCGTCTAATTGGGTAAACACGTGTGCTCCATGCTACATGGACACATTTGCATGGTGTCATTTTTCTTTAAGCTAGATTCCTTACACAGTTCAGATCCCCAAAATCTACACAAGCATATGTTGGAAAGACTCAACGCGTTAAGAGACACTTAATTGAATATTGTATATGTCAAGTTACATAAGGCTTGGCAGAGAGATACCCAGTAAAAAGAATAATGGCTTAATTGTCATGTCATAAGCATTCTTGGTGTATTGCAAGGCAGAAATACAGCTCTTTGTACCCCAGGGTGTACAGTCCTCACATAGCTTCCAAGGAAGCCTTCTGGTTTGTAAGCCTAAACACGTTCTGAGAGACTTATGTTAACAACAAACAAACAAAAACTATGAGCAGCTAGAATGGATTAATTATGTTACCTTGTGAGACTTCAAGGGGATTTTCGTCTTTTTCAGTTGAAGCAGTTAAACACATGTGAATTTCTGTTTATATTGAGGTCATTACTTTAAGGGTAATGTCTGAGCTTAGGTTCTGCAAGCACACATATGAATAACTTTGCCACGGAAAGAGCTTCTGGGCCTGAAGTTATTCACATGTGCTTGCAGGCACGGGCCTTGATTTGTGTTCTAACTTCCTCACTGATGCATCTCAGTAATGTTTGCCTTTTTCACCTCAGCCAAACAATGGACTGGTGAGTTAAATGCTTTTTCTAAAATTTCTTTAGTCATTTTTCCTTGCCAGTATCCTGCATGACCGCTTCCTTTAATTTTTTAATTATATCCTTTTAGGCATATGAGTCTTTGGGATTGGATGTAATTGGTCTTTGCTTGCAAGATTTCAGATGTTGACATTTTAAGTAAACTCTAGGAATTCAGTCTCCCAAAAGGAAAACCCAAATGGGATACTGTTAAGGCTGCATAGTTAAGCACTCAGGTATTAAGAAATGGGCACTACAGCTCTATTTAATTTCCTTCATTGTATATAGCTCAATGTTTGCAACTTATACAGCATTTTAAACAATGTGCGTTGCACACATAAGTGGCTTTTCTTAGACTTCAAAAACATTTTCTGAAAATGTTTTGGGAAAACGCCGCTGTAAATTATATTCACACAAATTTCCAGTAAAAACTAGAGATGAGGTTTTCCAGTAGATTTTTACCCCATTGGTAACTAAATTACTGTCCTAGGTACTGGCTTCTTTTTCTGCATTGTGCAAAAAAAGAGGCTGTGTGGAACATCTTTATGGTAATGTAGGTACAAAACACTAATGTTTTAGGTAGTGTGTCCTGCTTATTTCTTCATTTTGAGTGTTTAACGATGCAATCACAATGTTGTTTTTCTGCCCTTTAGCCAGATAGTTCTAAAAAGAATTTACATAATCTAGCTAATGCCCCTTGCTGTTCACCTGGTGTGTATTTTACAGCAAAATTAAATGTTTGTGTTGAGTGAATGTCAGTTACCCTTGATCCCTATTCTGCTACAAGTTCTGGGCATAGCTGTTGTCTCATGCATGTGCAAAGTGTGACTTGCTGTCTTTTTAAAGTTCTACTGCTTGGTAAAATATAAACGTATTTTCAGTGGGAGGTTCTAAAGTATGTCTCAATGAGACTTCTTTCTGTAGTTGATTTTGCCTTTCCTACTATGTTACTTTATCTGTTCAACTTAAGGTCAGAAATTGAAATTTATGATGGGAGCTAGTATATATAATATTTTTGAACTTTTTATTTCATTATAATTTTAACTGTCAAAACAGTTAAAAATTGCATTAATGAAAATTCCAAACTCAAAATTTTGGTAGATAAATCAAAGCCGAGAAAACTGTAAGAACAGTGGCTTAGCATGGAAGCACTTGAACTCCACTAAACTTTATCTCTGGATAGCATGTGAATAAACTTCACTAATTGTATGAACTGCGTAATAATGATACAGGAGTTGATTTTGAAACACTGTGGAATATCTCTGTTTCTAATGTAATTGTTTTTTGTGTGTTGTGTGTGAATTTTTATCCATTGGGCCCAAACTGGTTGCCTGTGCTACCCAAAATGTATAAGTAATTTTAAAGTTTTTGTCTTATTAACAAAGTGTACACAAACATCGCATGCTAAAAAAGCTAGTTGTAAAATGACTGTTCAAATGAAGGCATGAACCTTACATCTGTACCCAATGGGACTGCTTGCATGCTTAATTTTAAGTGCATGTGTAAGTCTTTCGAAGAACAAATGTGTGTCAGAACACGTCAATAAAGTAACAAAACCAAATTTGTTGCTAACCTATGTGACAATATTTGGGATAGTTCTAATGCAAGGTAAAGAAATTTGGTTATGCAGTTTTCATGTATTTAACTTTTTTTTTTTTTAAATTCTCTTTTCTCTGTGTTTTTCTGAAACAGTTTATTATGGAAGCTGTATCAGTGGAATCAAATGTTGTTTCTGTTTACTGCCACATCTACATTTAAAATCCTAATTCCTTGTCATATGAAAAATAGTTAGTCCCAAGGCATGGGCTCCTTGTATGTCTTGGTGTTACTATAGTTGGAGTTCTCACACTGATCACCCCAGTCCTGCAAGATGCATCACCTTAGCTGTATTAACTGGAGTTTTGTGAGGGATTGATACCACTGGCCCTGTCTCTACAAACCTTTTTGTCTGCAGAAGCCATCAGTGCCTGCCCTGGATGATTGGAATTAGTGAGGTTTGGGTAAGCAGTGGTTGAAATACAGGCAAAATGGCAATGCAATTCTAAATAAATGTAATTGCAAACAGCACCAAATCTATTAGATGCTGACACAACCATGCCACTTCGGTGTGTCCCTTTGTGCATCATACAGCTCCATTTTGCCTCTTTGTTCAGGTCCTTCTCCTGTGCTTGTCTCTCCTGTGCTAGCATAGCGTGGAGTGTGCCTGGGAACAGATTACATTCACTCTTCTTGCCCTCAATCGTGCCATTCTTCCCTTCCTCCAGCAAAATGGAAGAGAAGAATTGCATTGCATTGGACAAGGATTTGTTGGGCCCTCAGAAAAGAAGAGGTGAGGGATTCTGGCATCATGATGGGCTCCTGTGTCCATGAAAGGAATGGAGTCCATTGTGGACAGGCTCCAGCCACTCAGTGAGATCAGTTTTGGAGAGGAAAGTAGTTGGTGAGTAAGGAGAGAACAATCTGTTTCCCTGAAGCACCTCTGAGTTTATGTACTAGAAATTTAATAGTGTTATGGCACTTAATGGTACCATGGTAATTTTTTGGATATGATAGCACTATGTAATATCCACGTGGAAAGTCCTGTTGCTAGTCTGTACAGGTCCAGCAGTGCTTGCTCATGCATAGTTATATTTTGGATCTGTGCAGAAATATGTAAATTCTTAAACACTGTATGTATCATAAGACTCTTCTTTCCACTTTCCCCTCAGAAAAAAACCACGTATTTATGCTGCTTATGACTTATTACTGCATCTTGATTTCTTAAGAGACCAGAATTTGCCTGATGGAGGGACATTGAATTTGTATGAGTGCTGATAACTTCAGACTTTTTCTAAGTACAAAGTATCATGACTGATGACTGCAGCTGAAACAGAGGAGAAACCAAGTAATTTACTGCACTGCCCTACCTGTCGTAGTTTATGTGTTTATTTTCATTTGGTTTCTTTTACTGCATAAATCTTTGCTTATGGTGTATACCCTCAGGAGACTGGATGAGTCCTAGTCTCAGAAGACTCACAGCATGTTACAGGGCCCACTGGCAAAAATAATCCCAGAAAAGACACTCATGGAGCAACTCAGCTGTGGAAAAAGTCCATACAGCTCTCTTCCACAGTGGATGCTGAGTTACCCTGAAAAGCAGCTTTATTACAGCGGGGTTTTTGTCTCAATTGAGTTTACCTGTGTCTTTGTACTACTATTTCCTCTCTGGCTCCACCTTTCCTTATCAGAGCAAGGTGGGGGCAAGAGGAGGTGGTGGAAGAGGTTGCTGTATGTCTTTAGCATGTTAGGTACTGATGGCATCACATGTTGCAACTGCCAGTGGTTCTGGCAAGTTTTTGAAACTTGCTCATTTTCATTACGGTATCCCTCTAAGAGGAATTGCAGGGTGACTTTTCTTCATGCCTAGGAGAGGGCTACTGGACCCAGCAGCTATGTGTATACCTTGTCTTTTGTGATGCCTGCTGAAAAGTATTTAAAGTTATCTGGATTTTGTCACATTGGGAAATAATTTGCTTTTTTTATGCAGCTTTGTGTCCCAGGAGGTTAGAGAAGCTCTTCCAAGTGTGCCTCAAACCACATATTAAAGGCAGTCCTCCTGGAGCTGTAATGTAGACAAGCTTACAGTCCTAAGTGATAACAATGTGTCTTCTGACCCACTTGTTTAGGCCAATGTCTATTTTATTTGTCTATGTTGTCCAAGGAATATGACAAGGAGGTATGTGATACTGTATTTCCTGGAAGATGGCATGAATGTGCTGCTGAATTTTAGCTTAATTTTTGCTTTCAATCTGTGGAATTGCCTCTGCTTTGGCTGTAGAATGGCTTTACCATACTGAATAGAGCCTGTGTGTTTGTATGGTGCCAAACTTAAACTTGCATAAGTCACTATTTGACTCTGCTAATCATGCTGTTTTGCTTTAGCTGCAACATAATCTTCAGGAACAGAGCAACTGATGTTTTGTGCTGCTAGATAACTATGGCTAGTAAAATGTAAGGTTGCATATTTTCTAGTGCATTCTCTTTCTAAAAAGTATCTATATCTCAGTCATTTGCAGAGAGACAAAGAGGTCCTTATAAAAATACTCTATATTCAATCGCTTTGGAATAAAGCAATTTCAACTGAAGCTGTGTTAAAACACTTAAAGGAACACTGTAAATGCATTTTTCATAAGTTTTAAAAATAATGTCGTGCTATTTACAAGATCTTAGAAACAGGCAATTGCAATTATATTCTTTACTAAAAATGTTACTTGACCTGAACAAAATCCAGCGTGCTAAAGGATGAAATTGCTCACAAAGAACGGGTTGTTGGCATTTTTCTTTTCCTCTTCAGAGGAAAAGAAGAAACATTTGAGAGGGTGACAAAGTGACTGCATGTACACCAAACTATGTGCATTTAGAGAAGAAGCAGCTTGTTGAAGGACTAATCACGTTCCTCTTGTTGGACACATGTTAGATCCCTAAACATCAGCTGCTGGATTCATGTATTTGTGATGCCTTGCATGCCTAGGCAGCCTGCAGGAAGTGATTTTATGCTGACCAGTATGGTCACTCTTTGAATCTCCTTGGAAATCTGCCTTACACTCTGGACATGTGAAAAAAAAGATGATTTTTTGGTGTACTTTAGATTGACATCTCCGTGCCTAACTTTTTTACCCACTTGACTTTGGAATTAAGAAAATTCCAAAACAGCCAGTGTGCTGACTAGGGAGCATCTAAGGCAGCCAGTGGAAATGAAAGAATAGGGATGAAGAAAAGTCCCTGGAGGATCTTTAAATCACAAGGTTTGCACCTCTGTTTCAGGCAGGGCCAGTGCATTGTGTTGTTATAATGCAACACAAGGACTGGAGGCAAGAGGTGTGGGCCAGAACCTAGTTCAGTTTCTAGCAATTAGGGTACCCAGCTGGGAGGGGGGAAGATTTGGGTTCTCTGTTGCCAGCAGTGTTGATGCATTTTGCATGGATGATGCCTCCAGCTGCCACAGTTTCAGAGGGTTGCTGCCTGGTGCTCACTGCCAATGTGCATTAGGCGTGTTGCATGTGTGGTTGCTGATTGCTGGGTGCCTGGTCAGTGTGTCTGAAATGTCTGTACATGCTCAAATCAGGGCTGCAGCAGTTCTGGATGTGCACCTTGGTGAAACTTCTGGAATCCTAAAACCTTAAATTGCATGTGACTTTCTGCTTGTAGAAATGGAATGTTTTTTGCATCATGCTGTGACTAGAGGTAGTGAAGCGTGCTAATGGATCAGACACTTAGAGGCTGAGCAAAGTGGAATTTGCAAATACACAAACACATGTTTTATTTGTAGAGAGTGCACTGAGATGGGCAGACTTGTGCCCACACATCCAGACTTCTAAAAATACTTCTAAAATCTTAGTATTGTCAATACTTCCATAGCTTTAGGATCTTACTGGTTCTTTTTTGAAAGCCAGTACTAGGCTAGACCAGATCTCTGGGACTGGTTCTTTGCCTTCCTGATGCTGGGCTGATTGTTTCTCTGCTCTGATGCCAAGGTTGAACTTGCTGTAGCTGTTCTGTTGGTTGGGTTGGTGTGGAGAAGTACCTCGTTGTTACCTGAACTGCCAGGTCACTGCAGCTTTTAAAAGCTGATGCTAGCTGTGAAGTGGTGATTTCACTAAATAATGATTCAGTGGCAACACTAAGGTAGTGTGATGGTGTAGGGGTGAATTGGAGTGGGTAACTGACTGGGCAAAAAGTGACAATTTTTTTTCTTTTTCAGTATATAAAAAATGGTTTTGTTTGCATCAGATCAGATCAGTTCCCTAATACAGTTCACAGCAAAGCAGCTTAAAGAGTTATGTGGATGGCACTGAGCACAGAAATACCTTAAACTGGAAACTTGCAAAGGGTTTTTTGGCGTGACCACTATAGGACTATTTACTGCCATGCATTTATAGGCATTTTTGCATTTTCCACTGCTCAGCAGAGAGATGAAAAGGCAGAGTTTTTACTTTTGGTAAGTGGTTTGTCTGTTGTCAGCCATGGTTCATGCTGGGATAACCATAGAGCTGTAGGGATTTTTCCCTGAAGGTAGGAGGCATGGTGCAGGAATGTAGCCATGCGGATGTAACTGTAATATTGCATTGCTGAAATTGTGAGATTGTCATAGAACTAATTGGTCAACTAATTACCCACTAGTTATTTACATGCCAGTGGGCAAAAATTTAAATTGAAAGAAAGAAAGTAGAAAATGGAACTGAAACACCAAGAAAGTTATGTCATAATTTTTCCTTTAAATTTTTATACTCAACTCTTTTAAAGTATTTTGTCCTGTTTTCTCTGTATAGCCAAATACCAGGACTAATAGAAATGTTTTTAAATGGAGTTTTCTGAGAAAACAGAAGTAAAAAAATTAGACTTCCCTTGCAAATGGTTTCTACTGTTGTGTTGCCTTTTTTTTTTTTTTTTTTTTTAAGATGTGTCTCTGATTATTTATATTTATAATAATTTATAATTATATATATAATATATATATATTTTGAATATATATTTATATATTCAAAAGTGACCTGACTTTACTCTAGAAGAAGTAACTGCCACTTGCTTTAGGCAAGTTTGTGGTTGGTTTTACCTTGATTAGCCTAGCTGGTCCCTACATGTTTTCCCAGCAGTGCTGATGAGCTTTAACACCACACACAGAAGATGACTGCAGCCTTAGTCTGTAGGAGCCAGGCAACTGGTGAAATTCTAACTCTGAAAAATGAAATCCTAACTCTCTAGAAATTTTGGAAATTAAAGGAGGGTGACTTTGATGACAGATGCCAAAGATGAAGAAACCTTGAGTGCAATAATCTGTTTTAGTTTCCTTTGGTAGTTTTTGAATGATTGAAACATATGTGAATTGTTAAGTACTCTGTCATTTTATGAATAATCCATATTAAAATATATAAAGGTCAAAATGAAAAACAAAGCTACAGAGAAATTTCATGTATTTGTGGTTTAGGTTACTGTTGCCTTTATGATTTATGACCTCCATATGCCCTTGTTCTTGCTCCCTGTCAGCCAGTCCACATTAGCATCAATAATATTGGTTTATCCCTTCAGCAGAAGACACTCTCTCAAAGGCTCTGGACCAGAGCCAGAGGAAGGGTACTCTGAGAACAGTCACCTGAGACCTTTTTGGAGATTTTTCTATTTTTCTTTGTTTATTTTTTTTTTTTTTTTTTTTTTTTTTTTTTTTCCTGGTAAGTTTTTTTTGTTTGATTTAGTTTAGTTTGGTTTTTTTAACCCACATATCATATTTGGAAAACTTAGGCAATCTAGGTTTATTGTAATAAATAGTGCTACCCCAACTTGTGGTTGTATAGTTACTCTAAAATATGTTTCCATTCTTGAGTGGCAAATTTTCTGTACTCTGAACATCTCCATAGTCTTTTCACATTTTTTGGCAGTTGTAGTGTTTAATATTTTAGGTGGCCGTGATTGCAATGAACAGAACAGGTAACCACTCTTGAGACTGTTCATTCTCACTACACAAACTGTCCTTATGACACATGAATGCTTCCCAGCCCTGTTAGTGCTGTTTGCATTATTACTAGTTCTCTTTGATGAAAACCAGGTGCAAATAATGGAAAAAGTTGTTAACACCACATCTTATTGCATACAACTGGGTTAATTAAATTTCATGTGATGTCGGAGAAACACAGTCATATATTTATTCAGACCTGTAAGATTACTTTTTTGTGAAGTGCAGTGCTTTATAGAAAGCTGATAATGAATGTATTCCATCACCTCATTTGGGTAGCTGGGACAGAATTGTCTGGCAGCAAAACAGACTGAGCAGGGAGGCAGATAGTTAATGATATGTTGTAATTCAAAGAAGAATCCTTTAGAAATGGGGCATTTTAAAGCTCATTAAATGCTTTTTGACCAGCAGATATTATTTGATAGAAACTGTCAGACTACAGAATTAAATTCACCTGCTAAGGTCCAAGTTCTGGTGAGCTGGCAATAATAGTCCTAAAGTTGTAGTTATCTGTAGAACTATTGTTAGATTATATTGAGATTAGCCACAAATTATATAGCTGGAACTTGATTGTGTCATCTTTTCAAGACAGAAATATCAAAGAATAGTTTTACTTGAAAGGTATTAGCATTACACTTAAAGGGTGTAGTCTTTAAATTATTTTCAAGTCTTCAGGTCCCACTGTGAATCAATCCCATGTGACGATAACGTACCCTGTAACTCTTAATGTCTAGGTTTTTTTTTAAAATCCCATCAGTTTAAAAATTTCAAGGCTTTTAAAGGTTATTTTTGCAATTATGGGGACCTATCAGAAGAGTAATACATGTGCTTTTTACAGCTATGATTGTTATGGCCTTGATGATTAGGTTAATTGAAGGATTGCAAAGAGTAAATTTAATTTCAAAGGTAGAATACAGAAGATGTTGTGTAGCTACATGACCATAGTTATTAGCCACCCTTATAAATACCTAGAAGCAGATTTGGTTTTCCTTCCTCCTTCAGAAGAGGAGACTGAGGGAAGATCTCATCACAGTCTAGTAGTTCCTTGTGAGGGGAAGAGGAGGGGCAGACACTGATCTCTTTAATCTTGTGACCAGTGACAAGACCTGAGGGAAGGACTGAGGTTGTGTCAGGGGTGGTTTAGGTTGAATATTAGGGAAAGGTTCTTCACTCAGAGGGTCTTTGGGCACTGGAACAGACTGCCCAGGGAAGCACCAAGCCTGACAGAGCTCAAGAAGTGTTTGGAAATGCCCTCAGGCACTTGGTGTGACTCTTGGGGATGGTTCTGTGCAGGGACAGGGATTGGACTTGATGATCCTTGTGGGTCCCTTCCAATTCAGCATATTCTGTGATTCAGGTGTTTTTGTGTATAGTTTAGTATTCTGGAATATATGAGCTAAACAGCTGCTGAGCAAATCGAAAAGATATTATTCCTGAGCAGCTGGGGAACTGCACAGGGACAGAAGTGTGGGGAATCAGTCTGAGTATTTCCTACATAGTTGGACAAATTTCTTAGACTGAAAACTTTAAGAGGAGGATAAGAACAGAGATTTGATATATTTGAATTTCTCTTTTTGTTTCCTCAGTAGAATTTATTCTTTCTCTGTTTGTGACACTGTGATGTTGTTGGTACTTCCTTTGTAATTGAAATTGATTTACTGGAATTCAGATTGTTATGTAAAATGCCATTGACCAGAGATTTTTCTATGCTCCATTGTATTTACCTTTTTGCATTTTTCAGTTTCTGTAGGTGAATACTACTTGATCTTTATTCACTGAGGATTTAAAAATGTTCTTTCCTGGAGCTGAGCTTCATTTCTGTCTGAGAAGATAAGTTTAAACTTAATAGGAAATGGAAGGTTCAAGGAAGGTTCTGTGGCAGGTTTAGAGCTTGCTTTGCAAGGAGATGAGGCAAAAAAATTAACTAGCACTTGCAGTGCTTTGTTTTTCATTCTGACATTGTGTACAGGGAAAAATGCCTGTAGATTTCAGAATATGGAAGGGCACACATTTTTCTACCTTCCTCCTGATGATATTTGCCCACTGCTTAAAAATGCACTTAGTCAACAGGGGAGGATGCTTTCACAAGGATGATCCTAAACCAAATGCCAATCATCCAGCTAGTAGGAGGAAGAAATTCTAATTGTCTTTATATTTTAGTTGCTGTTTCTTATCCCAACTTCCCTGAACTCTCTCAGCCAGCAGAATCATCCTTTTTGGGGGTTTTGGGTTTTTGCCTCAGCCAATGGATATTTAATTCTGGAAAGTTATCAAAAGTGCCCACTTCATCAAAGTAAAGCAGTAAATTAGAGTTTTAAAGGGATAAATTAGAGCAAATTATTCAGTGTTGGAGTAGCTTGAGCAGCATCTGACTACATCTTTCGTCAAAGGTTGATGGGTGTTAATCAAGATGCAGGTAACATATCCAAAACATGAAAGGCCATCAACAGGATCATGACACAAAGATTCTGTGTCTGTGCATGCAACTCTGGTTTAAAGGTCTGTATGCAAAGGTGTAGACACATGTTTTCCTATACTGAGAAATAAAACCTCCTGTCTTAATGCCTCGTAGTAGTGTGTGTTTATGCGGTAGATTTGTTGGTTTTTTTTTTTTTTTTTTTTTTTTTTTTTTTTTTTTTTTTTTTTTTTTTTTTCCAATTCTTTTATGTCAGGTGTCCTCTACATCTTTTTACTTAAGTCTGGGGTCTGGTGTGTGTTCTGAGTGTGGGAGAGAGATTGGGATGTGGCCTCGTATCAGTAGCAGGGCAGGAGTCTCCCTACTTAAAAGACCTAATTGAAAGATACCTTCTGCAGTGGCAGTCATGCATTATCATCTGTCCTTTGTTATGTGACTTCCCTGTCATATCTGTCCATTGCATGACCTGATATGTAGGCCTTATTTTAAGATAGAAGAGGTCTGAAAATTAGTATTACTGAATACAAACAGCAGACTTCATTACTGTTGTCATTTTTCTGTGCCTTGGAAATACAACCTATTTCCAGTCTTCCTTGGATCCTTGTCTACTAAAACCTCTTGGTCACGTATTTTATTATTATTGTAGTTCTTTATCATGTTTGACAATTACTATTTGATGAAACATCACTGATTTAACAGATCTTTGACAGAAGAAACCTTTAAGTGAGGCACTGAGTATGAAAAGCCATTAGAAAAACATGGTATGTAAAAATACCGTGTCTGCCTGATTCCTTCTCTCAGCCCATTGTGCAGTCTGAATCTGACTAGAGAAATCTTCACGTGTTTAGGAGAAGAAATTTTTGAATAATTTCACATTTCCATTAAAATAGTTTTTGTCACTGACATCAAGTCAGCCTTCCTCCTTCCTGTCACTTCACCTGTCTAAGACTGCTTGCCATTGTGTGTCAGTCTAACTGGAAACTACTTTCTAAATATCATGAATTAGTCCCATGTTGCTGCTGTTCAAAAGGAAGAAAACATGGCAACAACAAACTTTATAGAATTGCTTTTAGTGTGTTCACAGACCTAGGTCAGTCACTTGGTCTGAATCTTTTCTGTCAAGACTAACTGGTGTAAAGCAGTAGGTTCAGTCTTTTCTGCATTGTGAAGATTATACTGCAGAAGTTTTGAGGCTCTTTTTTCTCCATAAAGAAAATAGTGATGTAAAACTCTTAATGACTGTAAAACTCTTGCAATTTGCTTTTGATTTTCCATTACATGTAACCTATGGATTCAGTATCTCAGGTATGAGAATAGCCCAAACCAGAATACTTTATTCTCGACTGTGCAAGCATTCAAATCCTGTATAATTGAAATAACACTTAGTAGTTCCTTATTCTGTGTGCATTTGACAATTTAAAGATAATAAATGAACTTTTTCCCTTTTCCTATGGATATGTGGGCAGAGAAAGAAATAAAGAGAGCACTGATCTCTTGAAAATATGGAAATACCTTAGCAAAATATGCACAGAAACATTGCCAAATACACTTGTTTTCCGCCAGTGTTTTTAGGTTTTTAGAGTTTTATACAGAATGTGTGCCTACAATTCTTCTGTAGCTTTGAAAACCTGGGGCTTTGTGTTGTGTATGACCCACAATTTGATCAAACAGAGGTGTGTATAATGAAAACCAATGTGCAATCTTCTGACTTTTCTGTTCACTGCAGACTTTCTGAGGTAGTGCAGGTTGTGAAAGCTGTGAGGTGTGGTCACTGATTGATCACCCAGCATTTTTTTTAGGTAAAGGTTTAATTTTTTATGCTTCAAAATGCTGGATCAACTGGTCAGAAAGTTTTTTGGAATTCTGCTACAGTTCTGACTGTTTGGGCTAAGAAGTAGGGTATTATGGGATGGCAGACATGCTGTTCTGAATTCATTTGATGATGTCAGGGTGTTAACAACCCAAATGTCCAAGCAATGAAATGGATGAGCTCCTGGTTACTGAAACATTAAAAGAAAAGTGCTAGGTTTTCTCTAGTGTCTTAAACACTGCTCTATGTTTGTTAACATGACATTTTTATAGGCAATCTGCAGTGCCCTCAAAGCAATGGAAATTACTTTCTTAGAAAAAAAATGGTTTGATGCTGTTTTCCTCTCTGCTAAAAATGCTTTCCTGAAAGTAATTTTAAGGATTTTACATTTAAATTCCTGTCTTTAAATCAAAATGTTCATCGTCATCATTATTTCCACTGCAACCAAGTGATCTCAAAAAAACATTCAGAGGGCAATGCAGCAGAAGTAAATTTAATGAAACAGTTATTGCTTTATGCAAATATCTATGATAAAATAGACTCACAGTTGAGAAGCCAAAATCATTCAAGCTAAAATCAGAATAGTTTGTAATTAAAATGCTGAAAATGTTTCTGCAGTTTCTTAAGGAGATGAGAAGATTTTAATTATTGTTGTCAGGTATCTTGCAACTTAAGTTAATTATGGAGAGTTATTGTGAACTCTTTAACAATTTTGACTGAGGTGTGGCAAGTCAATGGCAGATATACCCCTAGTATTACAGTGACAGCTTTGCATAAGCAATACAGGTCTTCACTGGATTATTTTGTATCCCCTGGAACTGTAAATTATTTCCAAGTACCTTCTTTGATAGCTTTACCTTTCAGTTCTGATCTTTAGCAAGAATGAAGGTCATGCAACCACAGTGTCCTGTGGCAACTGTGTAATCTGCTAATATTTAAACATCAAGCAGTTGTTTGTTGTTAATATTGAAGGTAAGAATTGTGAAATAAAATGTTAACCTGCCTTTACTTTGTACTCCCTGTCTTCAGGGAGATTATGTAATAATTTTAAACTAAAGCCCATATGGTGCTAGTTGAACAAACAGTGATACCCTTGTTTACAGGCAAAAGAAAGTGTGTTTGCAAACACATATTTTGGCATATGTATTTTGAGATGACAGGTAAAAATCCTTTAAGGGAGAGAGATACTTTGTTAATGTGAAAGTCCAGGAAAGGGTTTACATAGTCAGAGGCTTATTAACATGTTTATGTGGGAAAGGTTGATAGTTACTGTGACTGAGCTTTCACAGACCATGGCCATGCTTCCCATGACCCAATATGCCACTGCGTTGAGTGCTGAAGGGATAGAAAAAAGAAAAACAAATAACATACGTTTTTTGTTTCAAGTAGCAAAGTGTTATCATTTGCCCAAATGTGTGCTGGAATGCTCCTGTTATTTTTGCTAGCTATGGGGAAGAGTTCCTGACCACAGAGACTTCAGCTTTTCTTTGAGTCTCACGTTTACAGCCTTTTAATAATTTTACTTGGTGTGTGTGTGGTGTTGTTTCCGTTGTGCAGGTGTAATTTGTTCTTTTTAAGGTTGTAGATTGGATCCATACACATGTAAGTGTTCACGTCCACTCCTACACCCTTCCTAGTTTGCTGTTCTGCTGAGATGTAGCATTTTGAATAGAGCTGAATAGATGGAACTGGTTATAAATATGATCTTGAAAAGTGAACTTCTGTCTTCAAAGAAGAAAACACCACACTGAAACAAAACACATTTACCTGTCAGTTATTCCTACATAATTCCTGCCATGCAATTATTAGTCAAGACATGTAATGTATAGGAACTTTTCTCCAGCACATTTCCTTCACTTGCTCATTCACAAGCATGAAGTCACAAATTACAGATTACTCTAGCAATACCTTAAGATGCTGCCTATAAACGTTCCAGAAGTTTGTGGGGACTGATTGCACATAACCAAATTATTCTTTTTTTTTTTTTTTTTTATTATAGAATTAGTAGTTACTTAAGAGCAGGTCATTCTGGTTATGATACCCCTATATGGCACTGCTCCAGGTCTGCTTTCTTTAAAAGGCAGCAGGCTTTTGTTTATTGCTGCAAATAATTTTGCTTAGTCACTGGGACCTTGTGTTGACATCTGGGAGAGAAAATTATGTAGAAATCTTTTTTAACATTGTTCAGGGCATCTATTCTTGCGTTGTTGGTTGTGTAATTCATGAAGGTGTCAGGTATAGCATGGAATGCCTCTTCTTTGGTCTTTTTGTACTGTATGATGTCATGTGCAGTTGATGACTGAAGGGAGTGCAACATCATATCATTGTTTTGAATCTTTGGATTGTGACTTTTCTTGGTGGAAGCACCTCTTTAGGCTTTTATAGCTGCTTTGTGCTATGGCAGGGGAAAGTGAGTGTTTGGGTGGTGGTTGATGTCTGAAGCTTGAAGCCAGATGAAACTAGGACTGATTGTCTCCATTAAAGCTGTGAACTGTTGGGAACCTTGAGCAACCATGAGCATGGGTACCTTGGAGAGGCTTGTTACTAACTTGTATGTTGCATTCAGAGATGGATCTCTCCAAACTCACTGTTGCTCTGCACAGCTGTGTGACAATGCTTCCTGAAGGTGCCACCTCCTGAGAATCGTGGTGTTAAATGGCCTTTTGTCTTGTCACCTACCCATTGCTTTATCCTGGTTAAAATACATACTTTATGTTAATGACATCAGGTCACAGGTAAGATTCATGCTGCCCTAATAGTCTGGCAATTCTCCCTTATTATTTTTGAATGATAATAGTATCATTCAGTATCTTCACTGTCTGCCTTCTTCAGAAACTGCTTTCAATCCTGCTGTTGTTACACTAGAGACTTTTCCTATCCTTTGCTTCTTTGGGTGAGATGAATGTTTTTCTGCTAGATGTAAGCCTCTAGAAGACAAATTGCTGAAACTGGGGTGACACCTTTTGAAAGATGAACATGAGGTAGTTGATGTCTTGAGCTTATGGTCAATGCACTGGTTGCACAGTAGCATTGTTGTAACAAAACATGCCCTAGAAGAATCAAAAGAGAATGTCTCTAATCTGGGCTGAGGTAGCCACCAAGTATGTTTTATCAGGTTCATAATTCTTAGATATTCCTCTGTTTCTGAAAGGTGTAAGGAAGCAAAGAAGAGAGCAAAGGAGCAGCATTAACATCTATAATCTCTTCCATCTAGGGTGAGCAGGAGTGGGTATTTTTGAAAAAATACCCATGACTGGATGAGAATGTCACTTGACTATTCTCAGCAGGTCCTTTGAAAATAAACTTTTTTTTTTGTTGAAGGACCTCTTATACATCTTATGTAGAATTACTACATTCTTCAAAAGAGTAGTGGGCTCTGTTTTGCTGAGATACACAGGAACATGTTAATATTGCATAATGGCCATCACAACATAGCTTGCTTGTGTATCTTTGGATCACTGTCCTGAAGATCATCTGAGTAAAAATGTGTTGGAGAAGAGCTATGAGACAATAGGGAATATTACTTTGAGGGAGAAGTTACAGTCACAGTACTTTACGATGGCTAGGTAGAGCCATTGGAGAACTGGGCTTTTTCTGATAGTAACATGAAAAGTGAAAGAAATTTGTGTTTTTATCAAAGTTTTGGTTTCCAGGTTCAGTTTCTTACTGTGGTGTAGTGCATCGATTTTTGTTGCAGGAATGACAACAGTTGTATCCTTGTGTCCTAGTCTGGAGGCTGTCTCTAACTCCATTTTCTGATAAGTGCTTAAAGTTTGGAGTGGTATGTATTGGCCACATTATATTGCTTTTTCCTTTAGTTAAATGATTTTGTTGAGCAATGACAATGCCTAGCTATTTTACCTTTGTATTGGGATAGTACTATCGTCCTTCTATTTTCCAGGTCTTTAAATGCAAAAATTGTTGAAGTACACAGTCTAAATGTATTTTTACATAGCATCGATTAGCTAATCTTGGAAATTCTTGTAGCAGTTTTTCTTAAGATACTGGTTGCCATCTTGGTTTCTGTACCTACTTGGAAGTATTGGACAAACTGGACAAGGATTTTCCTTTATGTATATAATTAGTAACTGTGTTGGTCCCCAATCAGTTTGGGGACAAAACTGTGTGCAAAAATACTATGGCTCAATGGGAATCTCTTTGTGTGAGAACCATCTTATGAACAAGCCAGCTGCATTTGTTCTGTGACTTTGAAAGCAGGATCAAAGCTAGAAGGTAATTGCACAATAAAGTAGGTTTGCTAGCTTTGATGTACTTGGGGGAAGTGAGGCTTCCACCTCCCATAGTGCAGAAGACTGGGAATAGCCCAGAGATTTATAATTATGATGGAGTGAAGATGGATGTGTATAGTTTTGCCTGAGATATGCTGTCTTTGTTAGCTAACAAATTCATTTGTTTTCACCACTGTGTGGGACAGACTCAGCACAACTGTCTGGTTTCAGCAGTGTTTATTCTGTATCTCTTCATGCTGAACCATCTGAAAAGATCCTATAGAAGACTGTTGTTTATTGTTAATAACATTCATTTATCTTAGCACACAAAGGAGTGCAGTAACTGCTGCTTAATGTAGGATTAGACTTTACAAAGTGTAGTTGAAATGTTTGACTGTGAGGATCAGTTTCTAGAAAAGAAAGGTTTTTGTCTCAAGGCTGGTTGTGCTCAGACTGATCACACTGTCTGTACCTACCTGCTTCGTAATTATTAACTTCTATTGCAGTTCTTCTTACTTTAAGCCTATGGGCAGCTATGCCAAATGCCATATGAACTGTGTTTTCCTAGGAGAAATACTTGGCTTACTGTTAAGGAGGTCTGTTGAGAAGGTTTTTGATCTGCATTCAGTGCCAGCTCTCCTTACAGTTGTCTGATTCTCTGCTTGGTGAACTGGTCCACATCTTGCTTGAAATCTTCCTTGTCATGTGAAATTCTGCATAGTTCACTTTCCATTGTAGATCAGTCAAGCTCTTTTACTGCAGAAGGAATGTCAGTTCTTTAGCTGAGGTGAGAATATGCATGTTGGACTAACAGAAAATGCTTATTGAGGCAGCTGAAACAGAAGACAGTTCTTGCACAGATGCTGATGCAGAACACTTGCAGATTATGTTTTGGCTATGATGATGGAAAGCGACCAAAGAGAGTTGCTAGGTTAGAAGAATGATTATATATGTTTATGGTAGTATTAGTCTAAATGTGGAAGAAAGGTGATTCTCATCTGTGTGGACAGGTTAGTTGTATTAAAATAAAAACTGGAGTGTTGTTTTAGCATAATACTTTAACATTATTAATGGGTTTCTGGTCTGAATTCAAACTTGGCCAGTAACTGTGCTTTAGCTGGTTTCTGATATTCCAGTCACTCATTTAAACAAGAATGTAAGGTCAAACCCCAGTTTGATCTCCTTTGGAGTTGCACATTTGAAGTGTATATGTATACTTTTAGCCAGAAGGAAACATTACAATGATCTAATCTGACCTCTTACATAAACTGGGCCACATGTGTTTGAGTCTTACAGGTGGACTCAATAACTTGGGATGAAACTAAAGAATATCCCTACAAGGCATGAGGTTTCAATTTTAATTTGAGGTCTTTTAGTGGTATGAAATACATCGCATTCTTTAGTTGTGTTTAAGAATGGATGAACTTCTGAAAAATAATCTTAGTTTCAACAAAGTTACAAGAGCTTGTGATCACTTGTTGAGCCTTTCATCAAACATCTTTTCTCTGTACATGACTGAGCTCACTGCTGTCAGCCCTGCCACAGTTCTGGCACTCTGCTTGGAGAAGGACTGCTGTCCAGCATCTTACCTGCTCAGTGTCACAAGATTTTTGAAGATACTGAGGTGTAGGGGTCAACCTTGCCTCTGTCAACTTTTTCTTTCATATCTCAGTTGTAGTCAGATTAAACCAAGAGAAAGAATGAGTATGAGCTGTTTATCTCTTTATCTTCAGTTGGGACTTACGGTTGTTGCAATAAACTTTCTGGAATATTGTAGCAATTCTCAAGCATTCCTGGATCATAATCACCTTTCTACTCTATTTAGACTGTGTCTGCTAAAGTGATCTTTGCCTTAAAGGTGAGAAGATCAGATAATATATTTTTGCCATTAATGTTATATGGAGATTAATTATAATTTTCCTTTTTCTTTCTTGCCCACCTGTGTTGTTGTTCTTTACTGGATGGAGCACACTCGCTATGTTATTAGTCTTTTTGTGTCTTTTGATACCAGGCAGTCTTTCACAACCTGTTTCTTCTACTTTATGTGTGATAAATATATTAATAGAATTGGTTGGAAATGTAATATAATCTTTTTTGACTCTCAATGGATTCTGTTCTCTTGTGTTGTACAGTTATATTTTTATGTAAAGACTCTGCATTTAATTTTGAGTATGGAACTGAGACTGAAAATGCATGTCTCTGTAAATTGAGAGTAAGTCAATGAGGAGAAAGATCTGCTGGAGAAAATGGGCTGAAATTAAGGTTAAGGTGCAAGGGAGTCTAAAGATATGATGAGCTCCAGCATGCAAATCAGTCTGTGTTACTGTCTCTCAGAGTTTTCCTTTCTCTGTGCACCCTTTGTTGAATGTTACTGGTAATGGGAGGGGCTCAGTGTTTTTAAGTGCAGTTCTTATATAGCCTGTTCTGTCTCATTCTTCATATATATTATAACACACATGTACACTCGGTATGTTGCTAAAGACTTTCAGGTGTCTACCTTAGGAATGAAAATCCCTGCTGATATTTTCTATACATTATCCCAGTCTTTCCTGTAGAGTGTTCTAACTTGATTATAGTCCTGCACTTCAGTTGATGTACTCTGTTGTCTCCTGGGTTTTTTTAATAGTAAATGTTGTTTGTTGGAGGGCTTTCTTCGCTGAACCTTACTTAATAGAAGTAGCTGTTTTATTTTAAGTGTGTTTGTTGCATAGTATTTATTTGTAAAGAGCAGTAACAACATTATTTCCCTCAGATCTCCTTTTTAAAATACCTTCTGATGCTGCTAGAGAGGTGTTAGACCTGCCACTCATCTCTGGTTTTATCTTTATGGAGAAAAGATGGAAGTAAAATGGAGAAGTCTTTCCAGTAACAAAACATATCACCTAAACCCAGTTATGTGGGAGTCAGTGAATATCACCTGAGATGACTGGAGGAGAAGCAGCTTTCTTCTGTGGGTCACTTTTCATCAAGCATGCTACCTGTCAGCTTGCAGTCTTGTTGGCATCCGGTTACTTAGCCCTTCAACTGCTGACATAGCAATTTACAGAATGGTATGGAAAGTGATATTTTGACCTTTTCTAGAGTGGGACTCTTCTAGTAACACCTGTCATCAGGATCAGTTTTTATGGCTGTGTGTGCAGCTTCAGCCTTGGCCATATCTGAGTATGGATGAGTATTTTAGCCTCTGCTATGGCTGCATTAGCATCAGTCTTCCTGAAGTTCTCATGTAATGTAATAGAGGCTCTTTTCTTCTACTGGGATCAGATGCACCTTGCAGAATGCACATTGGTAGATGTCACATGGGTGCACCAATTAGCATGGTGTTAACCATGCCTTTCCTCTCCTGTTTGCTGAGGAATGGAAGAGGGTGGAAGGAGACTATGGGAAATGGAGAAAAGCTGTGCTATGCAGTGCTTCTTGGGCTTCAAGTCTGCAGTTCTTCTCTGCATTCATTGACCTAATCAACTTCAACTTGTCTTTCAGTATATGGTTTTAAGAAATTGACAGTAAAAAAACCACCACTCAAATTCCCCCATAAGCAAAAGGGGGCTGAAAAATGGCAGCTGGCCTGTGAGCACATCTCCCAAGTTTCTCAAAATTGTTGATATCAGTGAAACTAAAGGAAAATGAGTGTAAGTGCATGTGTCTTTTCATTTTTTGTTCTCCTTTAGTTTCTTTAGGCTTAGCTTTCTGTGATGGTATAAAATTTATACTTTAAGACAGATAAAGTCAGATAAATACTGATTTATATTTGCTGGCTAAAGGTGTTTGAAGTGTCTTTCCTTTGCCTGTATAGTGGCATGGTTCTGGATTGAAGTGGCATAGAAATACTATTTTTTTTCATTCCACAGAGTTCCCAGTTGCTCTAGACTATCACTTTTTTACAAACAGGGTTAAATTAAATCTCTGCTCACAGTGATTATATTAAGGACAGCTTGCATTTTAGAAAATCCACATTTTTACATTCTTTGCTTTGTAACTACGCTTCGATTTTTTTGTGACTGCTTTCACATAGATTTCTGTGCAGGCACAGAACTGGACTCCAGCTGTGGGCTTTGTCAGTTGAGTTCTAGCATAGGTGTGGTTTTTCCCTTTTAAAAAAACTTCTAGAATTTTATAAGAAACCTTAATAATACACTTTTCTTAAAAAAACTCTGGGTTTTGGTTTGGTTTCTGTGGGGATTTTTTGTTGTCTTTTTTAGGTTTTAAATGAACCATTTAGGGTGAGGACAAACTTACTGAAGACTCATCATTAAGTGTATATGTGAGGATGTAATGCTGTTGTACAAACTTACACAGACTCCTTCAATTTTCTGCAGTAGGCCAGAAAAATTCTAGAAATGCATTTGCCTTTACAGTCTACCAATGCTATAAAGAGTTAGGAAAGAAAAGTAGTGTTTTATTGATAGCATTTCTGATGTTTCATTCTTAAATGAAGGTAAGATTGTATGTCTTGTCCTTTGGCTGTTTACTTCCCATTACTTTTTTTTTTTTTTTGAAATCCAGGTTTGCTTGCAAAGTATTTGCTTTTTTAATTTGGAATAGATTGAGGTTCTGAATTGGCTTGGCAGATGAGGGTTATTTTGTTAGCAAGCAAGATTTTATCAAAGTGTCCTGAAGAAGGATAGGGAATTTATAGCAGGTACAGATTGAGGAGACCCATCCACCTACTGCCAAAAGCAGCAAAAGGATTGTATGGTATATCAACCAGGATAATACTGATGAACTTTCTCCATAGTGGGTTGAATATTTTTTGATTCAGTGTTTTGAAAAAATATCTAATTACTTTGGGCTTGTGGTGTTAAATATAACTTAGATTTTAGTTTGAACTCATTAATTTGATCTCCAGAAAAATCTACATACTCTGCTTTCTGAATTAATCTCATTAAAATATCTACACTGTGAATTTAAAATGGTGTAAGTAATAAACTAAATAGTTACATTGAAATTCAGTTTTTTAGGGAGGGAGCTGATTTCTTGAACAAGTTTGTGAGTCTGAGTATTTCATTCTTGCCATTTATCAGTTACGAACTGCATATGGTACTCTGAAATCTTTAGGTGAATGGTGCTGGAAGTGTAAAAATCTATGGTAAAAATGGTACCATGCTGAATCCCAGCAGAGATATGCTATATAGATTTGATGAATGTTTATGACTTGTTAATGTATGTATGCTTGTTTAAGAGTTGCATAAGGAAAGCAGAACAAAAATGTTGAATAAGCTTATGTAAGTGTGAAATGCATAAAATGAGCATGGCCAACTAAAGCAATTTATCTAAGGTGAACATTTATTTTCATCACTCATTCTGTTGTTTATGTTCTTGTTTTTAAATGACACTTTGACACCTTTTGTGTAAGTTATGCATATTAATGTAATTGTATTTACTTGTAGGTGGCTCTAACCAAAAGAGCTGATCCAGCTGAGTTGAAAACAATATTTTTGAAGGTATGTGTAAAGTAAATATTTTACTCTCTCTACTTAAATTTTTCAAATCTTTTGCTCCATTATTACAGCATACAACTCTTGATAGTTTTTTTTCCAACCACTAATCATTCACCGTATTATTACCATGTTAGACTTAAATACCATTATCAGAATTGAACAATGCTCACCAAAAAGCAGATATATTCCTGAGTGATTATTGTATTGACTCAGAAGAAGTATTACTGTCTTAGAAAAAACCCACATTGTTCAGAGAATGTGGTAGGAGTTTCACTATTGTTCCTACATGTGGTAAAATGTTCGTGTAGACATCTTACTGTTAGATGATTTGGCAAACTTTCTTCTTCCATCCTTGCCATCCTTCCTTCCTTAGGTTATCTCTGCTTCTGTTGAAGTGTTGGGAAGATCATCTTGTGAAGTGCTAGTCATATTTATTATTTAACTGAAATTCCTTCTCTTTTGGCCTGCTATGGAAAGCATGCAAGCAGAGAAATTACTCACATACTTGCATATATACTTGAGAGAAGTGTGCTTTAGTATTTTGCTAAAAACTGGAAGGTGATTCTCCAGCCCTACCCTGTTCTAGTGAGATCCCCCTGCAGTGCTGCATCCAGCTCTGGGACTCCCAATGTAAGAAGGATTTGAACCTGTTGGAGCTAGTCCAGAGGAGGGTCACAAAGATGATCAGGGTACTGGAGCACCTTTGCTATGAAGACAGACTGAGAATTGGGATTGTCCAGCCTGAAGAACAGATGGCTCCAGGGAGATTTTACTGCAGCCTTTCAGTATCTCAAGGGAGCCTACAAGTAATCTGGAGAGGGACGTTTACAAATATAGGGACATTTTACAAGAACATGTAGTGATAGGAAAAGGGGGAATGACTTTAAACTGAAAGAGAGTAGGTTTAGGTTAAGGAAGTAAGGAAGAAACAGAACAGCTTGCCCAGAGAAGTTAGGAACACCCCATGCCTGGAAGTGTTCAAGGCCAGATTGGATGGGGCTTTGAGTAACCTGGTCTAATGGAACATGTATGTGCCTATGGCAGGGAGGTTGGAACTAGATGATCTTTAAAGTCCTTTCCAACCCAAACTACTCTGTGATTTTGTGAAACTGACTTTCTTTGACCCATTTCCTAAATTTAAATCACAGTCTCTAGCCTTCCTAAGATTTATTAGTCCAGTATCTGGGTAAGTTTAGTATTCTGGTATTAAAAAAACAAGTAGAAAAATTCGTGGTTCTGAAGACTAAGTATGAGGTAAATGCCACAGTGCTATTAGACAGTTGCTGTATCTGAATTATTTCTGTGGAGGTGTTGAGAGACTGAGAGAGCTCATATCTTTCCAATTTCTTCCCTCCATCTTTGCTCTCCAGCATCATGCCCCACTCTCCAAGTACTTCTTGGTATTTTTTCCATTGTCCCTTGTGAGCTATTATTAACAATATGTGTAGGTGTCACAATGTATATTGCCTGTATTTATAGTTTTATTATATGTCAGTATTTATAGCTCTGAAATCAGATTTTCAGTTGAGAAGTCAGGATTTAACTTCTCAAGTCCTGGAGCTTATATCTGTCAGGAGAGCAAAAAGACTCTTGCAAAAGAAGGGGTTATGTGGTTTACTTGAAGAGCAGGAGCACAGCAGCAGAAAAGGCAGACAGGGAGCAGACCTGAGAAGACAGTGGCATTGAGGAAGGAAATAAGCACACTGGAGAGAAGGCTGGTTGCTTCTGAACTATGAGGTGATCCTCAGTTGGAGAGTGGGGAGGTTGGTTAGTTGGTTTGCTGAGAATAGTGTGAAAATTGTTTCCTACCTGCCTGTGGGTATTCATCTCTCTTGCATATCCGAAGGCTGTAGCTCCCTCAGCCTTCTGGTTTGGTGGGTTGAATGGGTTGTAGTTTAGCACACTGAATGCCACCTCTGACTTCTTTTTCTTCCTCTTTTACTTTCCCTCCCACTAAAAAGAAGGGATCCCAGTAAAGTGGAGTAATGAAATATGAGCAAAATGTTTTGTTCAGTGTAATGCTGAATTGTCATGTGGCTTACTCCCAAGAAGGAAAAATTATGAGTAAATGTGTTATGTTGTTTCATGGTCTACAGATGAGTGATACTCAGAGTGTTAATTAAGCTTCTCCAGACTATTTTAAGTGGTGAAGCCAATACAGTTACTTCTGCAGATTGTGGAATGTTCATTTACAAAATAATTTGACAGCCATTCTTTCCTACTTCAATTAAGAATTAAAGAATATGATTGCCATTTAGGAATGGCACCCACAGTGTATAAATAAATGTGAAATTATCAGTTTAAATGCAGTGGATTGCAGTCAACTTTTAGTGTATTTAGTATGTCAAATCCCCAATAGAATGTTTGCAAATCTTACTTAAAATGGGGTTAAACCTGACTATCTAAAATGTATGTAAATAAGTTACCAAAAAGCCATTAAGTAGTATTGTATAATATCAAATTCTCTGTGGGTATAATTGTCAAAGTGGGGGGAAATAAAATCATAAAGAACCAATTTTTAAATGTTGCTCCACCAAAATGAATAGAATTGATGTTTTTTTCTTTTTCTTATGATAATTTCCAAGAGTACTTCGTCTAAGTCTTGTAACATAACCCCTAAGAGATTAGATTTTAGTCAAAGTGATCAAGCTGACATTTTTCAAGGTCATTTTCTATATGTAGTATAGAGTACGTGATTGGATTTCAAATACACTTGAGCAAATCACAATGACAAGAAACAGGGGGACACTGAAACCTTGTGCTGTTTTCTGTTATTGAGTGCCCTAGCAGGGGGTTAGCCTGGATGAAAAAAAAGAAATATAGAAGCATAGGCTGTCTGACTTATTTGATTTGTTTCTCAATAGCAGCTGTGTTAAAAGTTTCTGAGGCTGGGATTTGGAAGGATTCTGGCAAATGATTACATTGAAATCAATTGATCTGTTAGTTCTTATAAAAGTATACAATTCAAAATTCCTTGCAGTGTAGCAAGTAGAAAGCATGTGTTACAGTGTCTATTGAAACAGGAATCTTTCAGTACTAACCAATATATAGATGCCAAAGCGAGTTATGTTTTGTTTGGCTTGCTTCTCTGAAGCCTTGTTTCTTGAAGATACTGATGTACCTGAAAATGGTATTTATATAGCACTAGAAGAAAATAATCTATGTACTGTAACACTTTGGCATCCCTCTGAGAGTTATATGCCTACAGCAGGTATAACAGTATGCTGCAGGCACCAGCATGAAATGAAAACTGGCAGTTTTTGTCCCTTAGCAGAGCCATGGTAATGTGAAAGAAAACGTGTTTTGAAATACACTACAAAATAGCTATGGGCATCTAATTTATTTGTTACTTTAGTGTGGATAATGCTCTATGGGGAGCTGCAATGATAGTTTATCAGCCTACCTTGCCTTGAAAAAAATTAAAAGGAGAAATTAGCAGTTTTTCCTGTTTTCAGTGCACATTTGTTATCCCAAGATAGATCTGTTTCCCTTAAAACTAACACACGGTTCTGCAAATCTTGCCTGGGATTTCTTTTCCACTTAATGATCATCCTTACCCTTTTACTTTTCTTGAAACACATTCTTTAGGATTGATTTCAAATTTGACCTTCTTCAGAAAGTGAGGACTTTAAAATTTGAGGAATGGCCTAGCAATGAGGGTAGAGGTGGTAACAAAGGGAAATTTATTTATTTATTTATTTATTTAGTTATCTTCAAAAATGTTACTTTTATTTATAACATATTACTGGAGGCTTCCCATGGGAGCAAATATGCTTGGGTCTATCAATAGCTGTTTTCTGGAGAAGTATGCTAGTAACTGTGTGTAAAGAAGGGGTAATATCTGGCAGGTGTCAGAACTCTTTTCTTACTTCTGCAGCATGCTGAACTGTCAAAGTTCGTGTTTTGCTGCTACATTTTTCTGCAAATGCTGTCCTTCTGCCTCCTTTCAGCACTTCAGCCAAGAAGAAGTGTCTGTAGGTTCTCTTTTCCTTAAGGACCAGCCATGGCTGGAGGTGATGCCGTAGAGTTCCTCAGAACAGCACCCTCAGGTGGACATTCCTGCTGGATCATTTGCTCCACTGGCATTTTGTAGGTGTCACCAGCCCTGCCTTCTCACCCCGATGTAGAACAGGAGGAGTCTTTCACATAAATAAGATATGCTGCAGTACCCTACTGCTATCAAAGTTCCAGTGGGCCTGAGATGCCACACATATGCTTGCAAATGTACTTGTGCTTCATTTTCTACTTCAGGAATGCATCCAGTATGGATCATTTCTAGATTACTATGGAGAAATCGTTGACATGATAATCCAAAAATCGTATGTCTGCCATTGGTTGTCTGGGAAGCCAAGCCTGCAGCTGCTCCAGTGCTCCCTTCTTATCTTCCCTGTTTGGGTCTAGGCTGTAGGTTCACTGGAGCAGAGCTGTCATCTGCTGTAACAGAGGTCTGCTCGTGGTTGAAAACTGTGGGTGCTGGTAATAAATGCCTGGAAAAGGATGTTTTGAGGCACTAAATGTTGTATTCATTTAACAGTATGCAAGTGTGGAGAAGAATGGAGAATTCTTCATGTCTCCTAATGACTTTGTCACACGGTACCTGAAGATAATTGGAGATGATTTGCCTAATGCAAACACTGTACAGCTCCTTGCAGGTGTGGTGGATCAGACAAAAGATGGGTAAGTGGGGTTTTTTTGTGGTTTTGATTTTGGTTTGGGGGGGTGGGGGGAATTTGTAATTGATTGGTTTATTTTTTTCTTTTTCTGTTGTTCCTTTAAAAATATAAAATCATTTTTCAAACAGTCTGGTCCTCAAAGAGTGTGGGGGATTGGTTTGGTTTGTTTTGTTTTGTTTTCCCCTGCAGATCCATAAAGGAATACAGTATCTTTTAAGTGAAAAGAGTAGAAACATTGTTTTCAACTGTGGCTACCATTTAGCAGTGCAAACAATTTTCTGTCTACTATGTATTTTTAATTCACAGAACCTTTCATGTTTGTTGGCTGGCTCCCCTAACTCCTGCTTTTCTTTCCTTCCCTGAGTCTTTCTGTCTCTGTTTACTTTATATATCTGTCACAAACACATTCAAATAGAAATCCAAAATAAGTTTAGATGGTGTAGGAAGAGATCCTAAAAAAAAGTGCCTCTGCTTTGTTTTGGCATGGTTTTGTTAAAGGTTTTTGCTGCTGTGTTTTTCCTTCAAGAGGGAGGAGGAGCACCTAAGGTATTTAGGGAGCCACTCTGCAGTCTTGGAAGTTGGTTGCACATGGTTTGCATTTGAAAGGCCAACTTTGCCAATAGGCAAGATTAGCTACCCTTCCATCTTCCTTCCCCCTACTTTAATGAAATCCTAGCATTTGCTTTTGGTACTTGCCCAGGCAAGCTGTCTCTTCACACATATGAATTGTTGAATGCTCCCTTTAAAGTAGCTTTAGAGAAACTTGAGAATAATTGTCTATGGACTTAAAGTGTGTAGTTGTGGCATTTTTAGAAACCAGAAAACTTCAGGCATGACTCATATCAGTGGTTGCAGAGAGTAAAATGTGAGATAAACAAAGCATGACTAGAGAATGCAGTCTTCCTAGGGAACAGATGAAGGCATAACTGAGAAGTTTTGCAGTACTTTCTGTGCTCTTTTTTCTGCTCAGCTAGTCTCATGTATTTGGCAGCTGGGCACCTTGAACCTTGCAGATGAGTTAATGTGATGATTGCTGCCCCAGTAAAAAAATTCTGTAAAAGTTTATGTTGGTAACATTGATGGCATCAAGAAAACCATGGCTTCAGATAGTGTTTGTCTAAAAACGTTAAACATTTCTCAGATTTCTTCCCTTGGTTTGATGCCTGCAGAAACAGCATTTTCCAAATTACATGGCTTCAAATCCGTTTTGTAATAAGAAGATTGAGAACATAATCCATACCTTGTGATTTGGATCTCCCTCAAAACAGAAGCTGGTGTCAGGAAGAACAAAATATAAAACTGTAGCCTATGTGAACTTGTTGACAAGTTGGGATTTCGTAACTTGGCATGATCTTGTAAGAGTTTTGTGGTGTAGTATTGAGGCTTCTAATTGCTGCTTTCTGCATTGGGTAAGGACTGTTTCTGTAATGCACACTGTGCAGTGACAGTTCGTAACATGTCTTTGGAGAATATCTTCAGGTAGTCAGGCTGTCTTCCTGTTTAGCTAATATGTGACAGAATGGAGAAAGTCTGGAAAGTGATTATCATCCATCTCTCTAACATGGCATTGTAGCAATTTTTGCCACGTGGCTCAGTGTTTGTACCTTGTTCTCCCTGTGTTTAAAGTAATTTGCAGAGTAATCATCTGAGGCAAGGGTCAGCTGCTTTTTGGTTCCTGACGTGAAATCTCCTAAAGACAGCAACAGGACTATTGGTCTTCTCCTATTCAGTGCTGCCAACTTGGCAGTCCAGAGCTCCCAGTTTTACAGTGAAGCACAAATCAGCTTTTGTTGGTGTTCATTTTTAATAGGCTTGTCAGTGTTTAGAGACTTACACATGGTTAAGGTCACGAGAGTCTGTTCAGTAATTTAATATTACTTCTGTTATAAAATAGAAGGTATCTTGCAAGAACAATGACCAGTTTTTTACAGTGTTCATGACTTAAAGTAGTGCAGTTCTGAAAATATGGCTAGGCTATTTCAAGAAGAATTTATCCACTCACTGTCTTGGATCATTCTTTTGCCCTGAAGAAGCAGCTGTTGTTCATGACTGTTGAGCATGACCACTTATCACTGAAAGGGTTTGAGCCTCCACCAGGGCTGTTCCCAGCACTCTTTAGAATGCTTTTTATTCTTTCTGATTTTGGTGGCAGGTTATATATATGTACCAAATGTAATCAGTGTGAGATACTTAACTGGGTAAGCACACAGGTGAAAGGCAAACAGAACAAGAACCTCTGACTCATGAGCAGGGCATATAGATAGGCAAAGGCTTTCTTTCCCAAGAGCTGAAGAAGTTCTGAGTGTGACATGAAAAGAACTGTAGCTCTTACATTCAATCTCAGTGGTTACTGTAGACAAAAATCTCATGTAAGTCTAGCCCAATTCCTGCATTGCCAGAGATTAAGGATTTGAGGGTCTACATCAGCTACTGTTGTTGTGACAAAGGTATGAGACCTCTTAAGACATACTCTGTTGTTCAATGAATATCTGTTGCCATGGGAGCAAGTTTTGCCTCCATCTTAAGCCAGGGCAGAGGTTTATTTGATGGGGGGCTTTCCTGTTGTTCTCTTATGGGGGCATGTTTTCAAGATTTCCTCTAAGAAAAGGAAATACTTTCCTTGCTGATGGCCTGACAAACCTTTCAAAGTACTCCACTGGTAATAACAAAGATTTTTATAAGTGTTATGTTGCATGGTTGTTATTGATATGAAACAGATTGAAGAGCCTGGTTCCTGGCCATAAACCTCTCACTCCTAACTTAGTTAAAAAAACAAAAAAAAAAAAAAAAAAAAAAAAAAAAAAAAAAAAAACGCTTCATTTGGCCTCAGCTGGATCAGAAATTTCCCAAAAATACAGTAGTTTTCTAAAGGCCTATCAGCAGCAGGCCAGGCATTTTCCGTTCTGTCTACTGTAATTTCAGATTTTTTGTTGTACTTTTAAACATCTGCCTAACAAAATAAGTATTTACTGCACGTCTCTGTTTGGACTGTAGTAACTAACACTTTGCTGAGAAATACCATATGCTTTATTTTTAGAAAGGACAAAGTATTCAAAAATAACACTTGAAAATGCCAGCATTTTCCATTATTATTGAATATAAATTTATCCTCTAATGCACCAATTTACACTATACTTAGTTTACCTAGCTTGCAGTGTAAAATAATAGATGTAGCTTCAATTTGTGTCCCATTATGTTACCATGTTTAAATTGCTGATACAGTAAAAACATCTGCATTGATTTCTGAAGAAAACCTCTTCATCATTGCATTTGTATGTATTATTACAGCAGGTGATGGCTTTTTTCCTCTGTGTGGCTGCATGCAGACTTTCTCTGGTGGGAATGTGTCGTGTCCATGGGGTGTCTAGGTACCATGGGTGTGAGCAATGAATAGTGCTTTTGCTGCACCATACCCAGTTATTCTGTTTAGACTGGTGCTCTTGTATGTGGGTGCTTTTTAAATATCAAAATTTGACCCTTCCTGATTAAATTGTGCAGTATTGGCACTGGTAATTGAGGATATGAAGCTGTAGAAAGACTTTGACTTATTTGGGTGGAATATCTTCAAAACTGAAATAAAATTTCGTAAACATTGCACCTTCCTCAACTTGTGCTGTTAAAATCACTAGGTTTTTCTCTGCTTTTGTAACATAAATGACTACTTGTTTAGGTATATGAAATAACTCTTAACTAGTATATTGAAGTCCATGTTAACATGTGCTGTTTAATGACACCTAATGATATTCACTGAAGGGTTATGCTAAACCCAAAAGGGTGATGCTAAACTGGAGAGAAAACGTGTTACCCAGGCAACTACCCTTGTGCAGTATAGAGAAGTGAGCATATGGCTATGTAGCACACATTTTTTCAGCTCCTTTAAGCATTAAGAATCACACGTGTAATTGACTGAAAAATTACTGCTCAGTTACTGTATTGTATGGTCATAATAGAAGTAAATGAATACGTCGTTGTTAGAATAGATCTGTTGGGAATCACTAGCAGGCTAGTCTACTTAGGGAGCAAAAATACAATAAGAAGAAAATAGCTGGTTTAATTAACATGTAAAAATTGGGTTAATTTGAATTCAGCTGGCACAGCAGATATTAATGTCTCTTCTTTAACAGTCTGGCTAGAACCACACAATTCGTACACTTTTAATCTTCCTAGTTCTATGAATAATTGTTTTTAAAAATGAATATAGGGTTATTTTAAGCATTTATCTGTGACTTACTAGGGGAGTTATTGCTTCCAAGTACTGAAAAAAAAAAGCTTCTACCAGTATAAAATCCTGTAACAGTGTTAATACATGTAGTTTTAATCAAACCCAGGCCTAGTAACATAAAATATGTTCTTAACATGGTGCTGGGATTCTGCTAGGATAGGTGTTCTATTTCTTTTCTGTATGTGCTGTCATCACTATATTGTGATCTGTTGATAAGGACATGTGCAGGTTGTTTCATATAAAAAGCAGCTTTACAAAAATGGTGTTGGCAGAGATTTTACATTTATAGTTCCAAACAATCCTACTCTAGAGTCATCTACTTGTCTTTTTTGTTTTTTCTCTGTGTGTGTATTATAATCTTTGGGACAGAACTCAGTGCTTTGGATCTGTTTACTGTTCTGTCCGGTACGTAGCCAATAATAATAAAAAATAATAGCCTTTTATGGTACTAAGTCACATTGTGACAGTCATATTGCAGCACTAAATATGTGTAAATGCAGAACTGAGTAGGTTGTGAAATATTGGTTTGAAATTGAAGGAAATGTTACTTTTGAAAAAATTTATTTTGGCTTAGTGGGGATGGAAGTTTTCTTCCTTTGAAAGACAGAGTATCTGTGTAGTCTCTCTAACAGCGGGGAGTACCGAGAGCTCCCAAGGAGTTTAAAGGACTGATGGATTGCTCGTGTGCTAACATGTGCATATGTAACAAGGCACAGACTTCTTTGCCAGTAAAGCTTAAGGCATTCTTATATGTTTGCTGACATCATTAATTGTGAGTTTAATCTTAAGAATACCTGAGGAGGTTTCTTTTTATTGACTTCTTGCACTATGTTATAATTTATGGTGGCAGGCTCCCAGAGCTAATTATTTGTTTGACCATAGTCTACATTTCTTTTAATTTTATTTATTGCATGTATTTTGAGGGAGGTAGTGTAGAACAACTTTTAGACCTTCTCTGTGTTGTGCTTTTTAAAAAAAATGTCCTCTTTCATTCATCTTCTCATGTTTTTGTGTTCCTCATGGAAGTCGGCTTGTTACCCTGTGACTGCTGATATGCAGCAAGCACACTTCAAGTGTTGATCTAGGAGAGCCAGTAGATATAATCTTTTTAGACTTCAGCAAAGCTTATGATAATGTCTGTCATAGTTCCTTCTGGACAAAATGTCCAGCACACAGCTGAATAGCCCTGTTAGCTGATGGGTGAGTGACTGGCTTCCAGGTCAGGCACAAAGGGGGACAGTGAATAGGGTGACATTGGGCTGGCAGCCTGTCACTAGGGGGGTTCTACAGGGCTCCATCCTCAGCCTTGTGCTCTTCAACATCTTCAGAAGCAGCCTTGATGCAGGACTCATAGGGGATACTAAGTAAGTTTGCTGACTGCTGACATCCTCAAGGGCAGAGAGGCCCTGCAGAAACACCTCAACAAACTAGGGAGATGGACAATCACCAACTGTATGAAGTTTAACAAGGGAAAGTGTCAGATTCTGCACCTGGGATGGGGCAGCCCTGGATGTACAAACTGGAGAATAAGATGCTGGAAAGCAGCACTGTGAAAAAGAACTTGGGGGTCCTGGTTGACAGAAAGTTAAATATGAGCCAGCAGTGCCCTGGCAGCCAGGAAGGTCACCCTGTCCTGGGGGGCATCAGGCACAGCATCACAGCAAGGCAAGGGAGGGGATTGTCCTGCTCTGCTCTGAGCTGGGGCAGCCTCACCTCGAGTGCTGGGGACAGTTTTGGGTGTCAGGATTTAAAAATGACATTGAGCTATTAGAGAGCATCCAAGGGAGGGCAACAAAAGATGGTGAAAGCCCCTGAGGATAAGCTGTGGCTGAGGTCACTTGGTCTGTTCAGCCTGGAGAAGAGGAGGCTCAAGGGACACTTCCTCACAAGGGGAAGAGGAGGGGCAGGTACTAAACCCTTCACTCTCATGACCTGTGTCAGAATTCAAGTAAACAGTATGAAACTGAGTTCAGGGAGGTTTAGGTTAGATATTAAGGAAAGGTTTTTCATTCAGAGTGTGTTTTGGTACTGGAACAGGCTTCCCAAGAAAGTGGCCACAGTGCCAAGCCTGTCTGAATTCAGAAAGGACAATCCTCTCAGATAGATGTGACTTTTGGGGATGGTACTATGCAGGGCCAGAAGTTGGACTCCATGATCCTGATGGACTCTTCCAACTCAGCATATTCTCTGAATTCTTATAGAACAGGTGACTGGAAATTGCTGTTTAGTCATGGATCATCATACTACTACATGATTCTATGCTATACTAGTATAGTATACCAGTACTATACTACCTGATGGAAAATTTATCTTTTCCAGCTTATTCAAACTCTTAGTTCTTCACTGCTATTGCATACTGAGTAGAAGTTTTCATTGAACTGGCTGCAGTGTCACTTTGGATCAAAGTCCTAAGGATATAGTTAGTTTCTGTTAAAAATCCCCTGGGTTTATATGTGTCTCTTGACATTGGATACCCTGAATTTTGTGCTTTTCAGAAATAATCCTGGTTTTCCAGCTGCTGCCACATGAACCCATTAAGGCTGCGTGCATGCTATACTGCCATCAAACAGCCTGAGAGACACCTGCCACCACATATTTGAAGATGATTTTAAACTCTACAGCCTAGACATTAAAGAAGGAGCAAAACAGGAGAATAGTTGGCCTTTGCCTCTTTAAAAATAAGAGTTTGATCTCCTTTAGAACTCTTGGGTGTGACGCAGAGAAATCAGAATGTTCAAGGTCTTTCCTGTATCAAACCTACTGCTGGAAACAATGCCAAGCTGTCTAATCATGTATTTCTGCTTATGAACTAGCTTCTGGAAGGACAATTCTGCTTTTATCTATGCCCTACTACTGTGCTAGCACATTAGGAATCTGGCTGTAATGATGAATTTGAATAAACTGCTCTTGGGCTAAGGAAGAACATGCAGACTACTGATTGAAATTTGTGACTCAACATGCAGGACTGGAGGGCTGTGATGGATGACTAATAAGTTGCTAGCAAGAGGATAACACATTCTGATCGGTTCCTTCTGAAGTGAATGGCAGCATGTAGGTCTTGAATGGATTTGCTTTCCAAAAGTGCTAAGTACTGAGTCTTGAGGGAAGTTACTAATGTCTTTATTGGCTCTGTCTTGCCAGTGGAGGGAGGTAGGCTCCCCCAGAGGGCAGTTCATTTAGACATTAAAGCTGAGGTGAGTAGCCATACTGAGTGTTTTGCTTATTTTATGTTCTGTTGGGACTTGCTGAGGAGAATAATGCCTTGTTCAGCAAACATTTCTGTTTAGTGATATAAAGACTTCCTGACAGCATTTGGGATAGGGCATTTTAGGATAAATTTTAATCCTTACTGAATACATTTTCTGCGCATTTTGGTTATGGTCTTATTTCTTTTGTATATTCAATATTATATTGTATTTCAGTTTTCTGCAAGCAAGTTGGTTTCATAGCTATTGTTTTTTCCTTCATCCCTTAGGTTGATATCCTTTCAAGAGTTTGTGGCTTTTGAATCAGTCCTGTGTGCTCCAGACGCATTGTTCATAGTAGCCTTTCAGCTGTTTGACAAGACTGGCAAAGGAGAAGTTACTTTTGGTAAGACATTCTTTGTGCATTCTTAGTGTCAAAATCCCTACCTATGCCAGACTGTTTCACCTTCTGTTACTGTAGGAGACAGTGATTAGTAGTGGAACTACACAAATGCCAAGCAATTTTATGTCTGCACTTTTAAAATCATTTATGTGTGCACAGTATGAAGCCAAGGTCATTATCATCATCATAGTTTTCCCTGGAGGACTGGTCACTTCTCTTTTTCTCTTCCCCAACATGCTTGTGCTGGTCCAGACCAGCAGTGATAGGTGACTATAGGAAATGATTGTAAAACTGCCAGGAAGTTGCCAGAAGACCTGAGTGAATGTTGGGTTTGAAATCATTAGCCTGAATTACTTTTTGTTTGTTAATATATTTATATTATTATTATTATTATTATTAAATATTATATATTATTAAATATATTATTATTATTTCAAGCTGGCTGACTTTTAAGGCTTAAAACTGTATTCTGTGAGATTTTACAGTAAAGAATTCAGTATTACATTTCCTCTGCTGTTTCCTCCTCCTTGAAAATTCAGCTGTGCACTGGAAGTGTAATGTTTGCACTGATAATGAGATACACTCAGGCCAGTTTAAAACTTGATTAAGAGGATTGTTTATTTCTAGATATCCTAGGGATAGCTTTTGTTATCCTCAGGACTATCTCCCACCTACCTAATGATAAGAGCCATTCAGTATGAAAGAAGGATTCAGAATTTAGCAGTTTGGAATAATTTCTGATATTGAGCTTGCACTTGAAAAAGTATGGTGAATTTTTTTCTGAGTGCCTACACTGAGTAAAATTGCTGTTTCTAATCTGCTACATTGTTATGGTTATTCTTATACATGGTTATTCTTATATATCAAGTTTTATTGTTCCGTTGTTAAACAGTTCTAAGTAAATGGAAAATTTGATGACATTGACTCTGTCTTCCCATAATATATGGGTCACACATCCATTGTGTTTTACTAGTCTTTCCTGCACATGTCTTTATGCTTAGTTAAAAAAACCCTTCTCTTTCCATTTGAACTAACAAGGTTCTGTAACCATTGCTTGAAGCATCACTGTATTCCTTCAATCATCTCCAAAAATCTGTATTTGAAGCTGTGGCTGGTGAGAAGACTTGCTATCTGTTCTTGTGTCTGTTTTGGTTTTTTATTATTTTGGTATTGTGATGATGATGTGAAAGATGTGCCTTTTATGTGCAATATTTCCAAAGTTACTACAGATGCTAAAGGACTTTCAGAAAAAAATTCTGCAGATCATAACCTTGATGAATAAAGTATTGTGTGCCTAATGTTTTTGTGTATGTATGTGGACAGAGAAGCAGTGAGAGATGCCATGCTTTTAAAACAGGAAGGAATGCATATTTTACTAGGGTTTTGTTCCAGTGAAGGCAGAGCAGAGTTCCTGGAATGCCTGTGATGTGCAGTTTCTTGTCTGCGTCAGAGCCCGTGGTTGCTTGGAGCAATCATTAATAATCTAGGAAGAACTGTATTCGTTTGATCTGAATGCTGAATCAGTCCAACTCAACTTTTTAACTCTTGACATTCTTATTCCTATTTTTCCTGCTGTCAAATGCTTCCCTTGGGGTTTGACACAGTGAGTCAAAGGATTTGTTTGGCATTTGAAGTCCATTGAAGTCCTTCTAGTGATGAGAGAAAATCCCATGCCAGACTGTATTTAAGGTATTTGAAAGAGGAGACATGCCAATATTGGTAGAACCTCAGATAGCTTTTGTTTAATTCCTTCATCTCCCCTTTTGAAACTGTAGATGTATTTGTAACTTCTGTGTAGTACCTTGTGTCTACCACCCCAGCAAATGCCCACACTGGGGAGGATGGAAGAGCTGTCTCAGTGTTGCACATTCTTGGCAGAAATGATTGACCTTTAGACAAGTCTACCTCCTTATTTTCTATCATGAGGAGAAAAAAAGAGTTCTAATTTCCTGCTATTATGAAAAATCCTAATATTTTCATAAATACATTATTCAAGTACTATCCTGTAACTTTGCCACTCAATGCCTCAGTCATGTGTCTTTGAGGCTAATTATGAGATCTTTTTCCATTGACTTGAATGAAAGTGGTATCAAGTCCTTATCAAGGTTAGGAGATTTAAATAGAGGTTTTGTATACTGTGGAATTACAGTGTGAAAGGAACAGAAGAATAGGGAAAGGATAATTTTTCAGTATACTGCTGTTAGGTGTAGCATCTCAAGGCTCTCATTTTAAGTTTGTATCTCATTTTGTTGTTGTAAAGAAACAGCATGGCTTATCTGTGCAGTCATTGTTTTTCTGTACACTAAAATAATAATCTAAATATTTTAGCTTATACCAAGCAGAATAGTTCCCAGCAGTGAATTTCACATTTTCTATCATGCAAATCCATCCAAAACTTAACTCTTTCACAAGTGCACTTGGCTTGGCATCTTTGTTACAGGAATTAATAATAAGCTTTATGCCAATGAAATTTTACACCTGAATGTGAGATCCAGACTGTGGATACTCAGAGAAATGTCCTGGGCAAAGAAGTTCCAGTTTAACACTTTGCACTTGTATTTTTCTTGAAAAATACTGCACTTTTACTTTAGCTTCTGGGTTGGAAATGTATTTGCATTTTAGCCATATGTTGACATCTCTACAATTTTAAAATGTTTCCTTTCTTTCAAGTTGCAAGTTGACTGTACCTGATTCTTTGACAGAACTATTACCTATTTAAAAGGGCTGATCTGCAAGCAGTGTGGGTACATTGGGGGGTGAGAAGTATTTCTAGTTTATTGCTTTTTGAGGTGAATTAAATGGCCACTAGTAAATTAGTGGCCAGTGGCTGATTGAGACTACACCTGGCCATTGCATCATGTTGTAGATTTACTTTCTGCTGAAGTGTCAAAGCTTTGACAGTTTGTAAGGAGTTAAAGCTCTCAGCAGGAAAGTGAAAGGAAGTTTAGCTGGCTTTTAAATTCGAGGCAAAGAGCAAACCATTGCTTCTTACTGTTGAGTGTTGACAGGCACATAAAAGCTGATAATGTAAGTCCAGGGGTTTAAGAGACTTAGTAGAGTTGCTTTTTTGTCGTATGACTGTATTTTAATGCCTCATTAAAGAAGCAGAGCCCTTTGAAATTCTTTACTAGATGGCATTTAAAAAAAGGTGAGATGGTTGGGTAAAAACGTGTTTAAAAACGAAATCATTGTAACCTTCACCTTAATTTTCGTTGGGTAAAATAAATGATGGTACCTAACAGTTTTGAGCTGTGAATAACACAGCAGTGATACCCAGGAACTGGAGCTTCCCTTTTCTGATACCAGTTCTCACAAGCCCTAGTGAAAGGGCAAAATAAGTGTTGTCCATGTTGATTTTGCTAAGAGAGCAAGGAAAGGCACAATAAGAGCTGTGGTTGCCTGGATCTGTGCTGCCAATCATTATTGAACCTGCTTTAAAGATTTTAATTCTGATTTGTATTAAGGTAGAATTACCCACCAGACAGAAATTCTTGCTCTTGTACTTAATGAAATGGAGCTGTGGTATAGTGTGTGGTTTTATGGCTTTGGTTTTCTTTTTTAGAGGTCCTCTAATTCAATCTGAAGCTGTTTCAAAATGGATGCTGTGTTGTGCTGCTTTGAGAAATTTGAGTATGCTATAAAATGTCAGTCCTGTAATTAAAAAAAAAACAAAAACAAAACAACAAACAATCTCCCACCAAAGCCAGAAAAAATATGAAGGAAATTGGGAACCCAACCCCCAAATTTTTGTTTGTTAAGTGTAGCAGCTGCAGATTCAAGCATTGTAGTTTGCTTTTGTCTCCAAACAAGACTTTATTGGCATGCAGACAGCAGCTGTTGTGGGTCTCTGCTTTTGTTATTAATTATATCAGTACATTTCTTAGATACACACGTTAATTAAGGGTACATCTTACCAAGTGCTCCTGTTTGCTGATACCTGATACTTGAATTGCCTGAATACTTGTTTATAAACTTTCTAAAAGGACATAAGAGAGGTTTAAATAGCTCCACAGCTATTGTGATGAGCTTCACAGTTTTTTCCTCTATGATAATGCTCTGATATTTTTTTAATATGCAAAAAATGATTGCAGGAGTATCATAATTGCTTTAATGACCAAAGAATTAGCTTCTGTTTGTGTGACATAGCTCTTGCTTTTGTTACAGAGGATTACTTATTTTGTGCTTTGCACTGCAGTTGCTGATGTAAGTTGGTTCTTCTTATGAAATTTGTAACTCTTTTTATCTCTTGCACAATACCTGGTGATGCCCAGCCTGGTGCACTGAATACCATGTATAACAATGAAAAGCTAAATCTGAACCAAGAAAATAAATTGCTGTAGCTGTAAGCTTTGATCTCTTGACAAACTGCAGTATTTAGTATTTATCAGTGATACTTCCTTTGCTGGTTCAAATTGCCTTGAAACCAGTTGAAGCTAGTGATGTGTTAGCTTACACATCACAGCTTCATCTATACAGTGAAACATTTGCTGATTTATAAATGACAGCTTCCTAGATATGAGGGATCCAGAGGAAAAATTACAGGTGCAAAATCTGTTTAATCTCTGATGTTTTTTGTTACTTGTACAATATTGGATTTTGCACAAATAATTGTCATTTTTAATTAAAAGAGGATGTAAAGTAGACTTATTAGTATATTTATTTTCTTCAAAACATTTTTTAAGTCTTCTCATACTATTTTTTGAGAATTTTATTTCTAGACATATGTCAACTTGGCAAGTTTTTGTTTTGTTTTTTTCTTTTAACTAAAATGTTATGTAACCAGACAGACCTGGATGCAAGCATCTTAAGTAAAAGAGAGCCTGTTTAGATACAAAGTGAATCTGTCATTCTAAATATTAGGAGAAGCTTTGTCCTATTACACTGTTTGATTTCATTTGGTCTAGAAAATGCAGCTGGGTTTTCTAAATCACCCTGAATTAAAATTCAGTGTTTTGGTTCATTCTTTGTTGTTGGTTTTGTTCTGTTGTTTTGTTGGGGATGGTAAGAGAATCATCAAACAATTCAGGTTGGAATGGACTGTGGCAGCCATATGGTTCAAACCCTTGCAGCACCACCATCAAGACCAGTTGCTTGAGGGGAAATATCTAATCAATGTTTTGAATAATCTCTGAGGCTGGAGACTCTGCAGCCTCTATGAACAAGCATCTCCCAGTGTTTGATCATTATTGTAGTGGAAAACTAAATTCCTGGGGCCTGACTGGGATTGCCTGTGTTCCAGCTTGCATCCATTGCCTCTTGTCCTTCCACTGTGCATCTCTGTGTCCTCTTCACCTGTTGGGTAGCTGTAGACAGCAATGAGCTCCTCCTTTAGATCTCCCATCTCCAGGCTAAGAAAACCCCATTCCATCAGCCTCTCTATGCATGTCACATGCATCATCCCCAGCTGCCTTGTATGGAGAAAGCAGAAATGGTATTCTGCTCTTTTTAGAAGGTTGTGCTTTTTACCTTAATCAAAGTGATCTTGTTTGTTTGTTTGTTTGTTTGTTTTTTTTTTTTATTTATTGTTATTACTCAGGGCAAGAGGAATAAATTTATTTTTTATGCCCACAGGGGGCCTAGTGCTTTTTAAACTTGAAGTCTTGGAGTGCTGGCAGTTTGTTGCTAACTTCTAATGAGGCCAGGACAGGTAATTTAAAAAAATGTAAGGCTGTTGCCAGTGAACTGAAATTCAGTGGAGACAGAAAAGGCAGACATGATTGAAGCCAGAGTTTTGTTTTGGTTTTGGTTTTCATTTTGGTTTTTGTTTTGTTTTTTTTTTTTTTTTTTTTTTGTTTTTGTTTGGGTTTGTTTGGTATTGTTTTATTTTTTATGTTTTTTTGTTATTTGCAGTGTTTACACAGGTAACAGAAGTGCACATGAATCTCAGTCAAAAATTAGGGCCAAGTTGAACAGGATGCTGTATGAATATGTCATAAGAAAATCAATTAGTAGTTTTCAGAAGTGACAAGAGCATAACCAACCAGAAGGGGGGAGGTAAGAGTATAAAAAAGAACAATTTCAACAGATTTGTGAAGTTGAAGCTTATCACGGATCTTCTTGATTGGAAAAAATTATGAAGGTGCAAGCATGTGCTGTGTGATAATGTTTTTATTAATGTGAAATCAGTCTGCAAGACTGCTCTGTCCTTGTTGAAAAGTTTGGCTAGGGTAATGAATTGTGTTCAGTAGCTAGTGTCTCTCTCCTGAAAGAAAGTGCATGCTGAACATTTTTAAGATTGGTATTGGACTTAATAGTTTGCTGCAGGTATTTTGGGCTCTGTGTTTGGTTGTCGTTTTCTTTAAAGTCTACTTGACAACATTTGATAGACCAATGGTTTATTGGTTTATTTACCAATACTGGTCCTCATCTCACCTCTGTGTACAACAGGTGTTGTACAACCTTTGTTGCTTCTTCCAGCCACAGAATGGTTGTGGTTCACACCTGAACAGAAGTGACCCGTTTTAGTGGGAGACTCCACCCTGCTGTGGCTGCCTCTAAGGATGCTGGCACTCCACTGGGGCTGTCACAGGGCAGGCTTTTTTAATGCCTGAAGGTGTGCCTAGTTAACCAATGTGTTTTCTAAGAGCAGCTCAACAAGGATCATAAGCTTTTGCTTCTCACTGATGGGCCCCAGATGTTGGTATGTTATCTGGAGGTGAAAAAATATTGTGAGGGTATCCATATTTTTATGTATATATGTAGGCCTTTATTGCACTTCTTTAATACTCAGCTTTTTTTCCAAAAATCAGGGTAGTTCTTTTTGTAACTTTTAAAGTGATATATTTTCTGAACAACTGAATGTAGGTAAATGGGAATATCAGATTGGCATGTGTGTGTTGTAGGGTATTTTGTCAGAGATCTGAAGAACTGCTTGGAAGATATTCCAGTTCAGTGGGTTAAAAATCCTCTTTTTATCCAAGACCAACTGTAGATTTGCACAATTTACTGTAATGGCTCCAATTTTAAAAGACAGAGATAACAGAGAGCACTTCCAATTGGTGGAATAGTTCAAGAATACTTCATGCTCAGATGGCTAAAATATTGTGCTTTCTACTGCTACTTCATGCTAGTTAAAAAGGAAAAAGATAGGTGTGGAAAAGGTGGGAACAGGCCAATTTGAGAGTCAGTTTCAGCTGTATGAGGTCACTCTTTGGTTAACAGAGTAACTCTTTGGTAAGCTGGGGGTCAGCCATCTGTATAGCCTGTTGGAAAAAAAGCCCAACATGATTAGTAGGCAGCACCTGGGGAGGCACTAAAAGCTTCCACACCAGAATATGTTTTTAACTGTGTCAGTAGCAGTGAATCGCTTCGTGCTTGTTTTTTCTTAAGGCTTTTTCCCATCCCATTTTCAAACTGGCCTGGAATTGCAGATTGGAAAGAAGAAGCTTCAGCAGGTTCTAAGAGCCAGAGAAGTGTTTTGTTATTACAGATTTTAATATGAAATTTCAGATAGCAGAATACACGTAATTTTGTGATGTGTGTAATTTAGTTTTCTAAATTGGAAAATCTGCTGTTACCTAGCAGTTAATGACTATTTTTTCCTAACATTTGGAATTCAGGACCTGATTTGAGAAACTGATAAAAGAAAACAAAACTGAGAATACGTTGAAAGTGCTCAAAGTGAAAATTACAGTTTAGATAGGTTTGAGGGTAGATAGTTAGACATTTTAATTGAACTAAAATAGTTTTATACTAATACAGTGCTGTTGTGGGAGTATATTTTGTGGTGTATTTGAAATTGAAGTATATAAGTGAGGGAAAATGTATGTTAATGCTTTGCAAGAAAGTGATTTTTTTTTTTTTTGTGTATCATCTATGTAAGCATAATAGCTGTTAAAGACATAGAGCTCTCAAATCTATGCTGGGAAGTAAAGTGTAAAGTTCAGGGTTATTTCTTTGAGTCATGAGTTTGCTTTTATCACTTTGGTTAGTATATTAAATTGCTGTAGGAAACAAAGATGTGAATTCTGAAGTAATTTTTTTATTGCTGGACAATCTCAGTGAAATTAGCCCATGCCAGTGTAAAAAAAAAAAAAAAAAAAAAAAAAAGGTGTTGATTCTACCTGCATTCTGAAAGTCCCGTGTTTTTACATCTCCATGATAGTGATAACAGAAATGAGTCCAAATGATGATTTCATTTGTCCACATAGGGCATGGAATTAGTTATTCAGTTTTGCTTAAACACAAGCAACACTGGCTTATGTTAAGCAGCAAAATTCAGCACTAGTCCACAGTTGGACTTGCTTGACATAAATAATTTGGTTGCAATTATGTTTTTTATTTTTTGAGCTAAATTTTGTCTTTGGGAATTTTCTCTGGATTTGGAGAAACTAGTCCTATGAAAAAATAAACTACCACTTACACACACAGTTATCAGAAGAAGTGAATTCTGGGGGTTTTCAGGTGTTTTTATACAAGTATTTATGTGCAGCCACATTTTTCAGGTATGAAACTGATATTAGTCTAAATGGGTCAGGTGCACTAAGGCAGGATTTTGCACTCTTTTGAATGAATCTTTTCTAGAATGGTGGTGATACAACATGATAGAGCACAGATAAATTGCACTGGCCTGAGCTGCTTTTTTCAAACCATCCCCCTCTTTCTGAGCTGTGTAATACACTCCCATTATCTTCAAATGATGTGCTCCATTTCTACTCTACCAGCTTCATTTTGAGTGTTCTACTACTTTCTTTGTAATATTTTAAAGAAGAAATAACCTAATTTAATTAGTTTGATTTTTTTTTTTAATTCACAATTGTGAAAAAGGTTGTCCGTGTTTTGTGAGGAATTAAGAGGAAGTGAAAATACAGCATTAGTTTATTATTTCAGGACTTCTAACCTGTGGAAAAAGGTGGCTGTGACAGCCCTTCCTGCTCTTAATGCTTTCTTGAGGGGAGTTGGAGGGGTGAGTACCTTTCCTTTGCTGTCCTTAGTAATGAAACTATTCCAATGTGTTATTCAATTTTCTGCATGGCCACCATAAAACTATTTCCACTATTTCCTTAACAAAGCAGCAGGGAGAAGGTGACTGTAATGCTTGTACTTCCAGAGTGTTGCTCCTCTTCTGCATAAATGGAGATAAATGGAAAACCCAGCCAAGTACTTGGACTACCTATCATTCCATATCTTATCTGAACTGATGTGATGTTGACATGCTTTTTTTAGAATAAAAGTCATCATTATCAAAGACGGAAATAAATTCAAACTTGCTGTGAATTTGAAGTTCACAACAGTAAGTAAAAACCCAAGAAAACAAAACAAACAAAACCAAATCAAAACAAAAAAGAAACCAACACCAAAAACAACAAAACAAACCCCAAACAAAAATAAGCCAACCAAAATCTTGGATAAATCCCAACAATTCCAGTAAAACAAGATAATACATAGAATTATTACTTGATTATTTCTGACATACATACACACACATATAAATATATATGTATGCACCTGTCCCTGTAAACATATGCTTTTTACACAAGTTTATTATTCTTCCAAAATGCCATAAGTAAAGCAAGCCTGGCACAAGGCTGGCTTGGCAGAGCAAGGATCTACTTTGGAGTTAAAACAAAAAAAGAAGGTGCATGTCCAGTCCATTCTACAGAGAAAATTCACTTGGCACAATCTCAACTGGAGTTGAAGCTGACCAAAAATGTGAGGGACCAAAAAAATATTTTAAAAATATGCTAATAGTGAACCACAGTCCAGAAATAACATTGTCTCATGACATGATGAGAATGGTCACCTCACAAACAGGGACATAGACAAGGCAGAGATGTTTAACACTTTCTTTACTGTTGTCCTCAAATGGATGATGGGCTAAGGGGGTTGCAGTGCCCTGAGCTGGAGAACCATAGGACCTGAGGGAATGGCATGAAAATGTAAGGAGAGATTTAGGTTAGATAATAGAAAAAGGTTCTTACCCAGAGGGTGGTTGGGCACTGGAACAGGCTCCCCAGGGAAGTGGCCACAGCACCAAGCCTGAAAGAGTTCAAGAAGTGTTTGAACAATGTTCTCAGGCTCATGGTGTGATTCTTGGGGTTGCTCTGTGCAGGGCCAGGAGATGGACTTCATCCATCCCATCCAACTCTACTATTCTGTGATTTTTCTGTGTCCAGGAGCAGCAGGAGCTGCACAAGGGGTGCAGTCCCATGCTACCTGAGCATGGGCAGAAAAGCAGGTCTGGTGACAGTGACCAGGATGAGCCAGGCATGTCCATAGGGATGAGGCAGGTCCAAGATAAGGCTGGGGAAGCTAAATCAGGGGGTTGGGGTCACTGAGGTGTTGGCATCCCTACAGCAAAGCTCATCAAGAGAGATTAAAAGCTGAGATGAGGCTTCTTCCAGCCCTTCCTCCTTTGGTGCTGTGCCTGGACCCTATCCCTCATGTTTGTGCACGAGGAAAAAGTTGTCATGGGGAAGAAATTGCAGAACCTGGTCATGTACTCAGGATCATGAAGCTTATGGAGAGTATGGAGTTGTTTCAAGTGGTCAATGAGAACCAAAGCCTGTGGAAATCCTTCTGTCCTCATCTCTGAACCTGAGGTCAGGTGGTTGGTAAGGTGCTAGGGTTTCCTAGTCATTATACTGAAATGACTCTCATCAAAACAGAATTTGTAGTTCATGCTATTTACAGAAGTTGCCTTTACAAATATTATCAGGGTAATATAATTTCTTCTCAAGGCCCAGGGCTTTGGTATATTTGGTATATTTGGTATTTGGTATTTGGCATATTTGGTATATTTGGTATACTGTGTTCAAATAATTTGTGTAAAGGAATAAGATACATAAAATGTATAGATTTTATATAAAATAGAGCTGAGGATGACAGGCTTTCTGCAAAAACGCTGTGACTATTTTGTAAGATCAGTGGATTTTTGCAGATGATCATGAAATTTTTGAGATTCTGTTGAGAATGTGTTGGCTTCACTGGCTTAATGATGACAGCATGTGAAGAATATATTTGCAAAATACATTTGAAAAATATACTGGCAAAATAGTTTAAAAGAATTTCAGATTTAATATGTCAGATAATTAGGGACTATACCCAGTAAAGATTTTAGTAGCTTGTTCTGTTAAGTGATTTTCCTTAGATACAAAATACAGTGGAATAATGACTTTCAGTGTTTCCCTTTTAAAATCTAAAATTTGTAAGTCCAAATTTCACTTGGAGAATATTGGTGGTCCTTGTTGTATTGAGGGTGTCTGTAGTTATTCCAAAGCATGCTTTATTTCTGTTTTACTTCTTAATCTCAGGAAATGGAATGTCATAGAAATGAAAATGGAATGGAATCACAGGAATGAAAATGTGAATGCAGCATGCTTGTTTGTGCAATAAGCATTTAAATATACACATCAGTACACTGCAGAGAAGAAGGTCCCCAGGACTTAAAGGACCAAAAAACCCCACTGTAAATCAGCACGCAGATCACCTGGAGGGAAGACTAAACAATTCTTTCATACAGTGATCAGAAACAAATGGCAAGGTAGCTTTTTTTTTAGTTAGAGACTGTGGAGGGACAAGCAATTGTTTGTTTTAGAACCTTGCAATTTATTTAAATTGAATTTCAAAGTTGAATTTTTAAAAAGTTTGATAGAAGTGACAGTATGGATTTCTGAAAATGAGTGTTTAAAATCTTCAGCCTGTTGTTTATTTTGCTTTCTAACAGCTCTGGTTATGCAAACATAAATGGTTATATCTTTTGCTAGCTTTAGATTGATTTTGTGTAAGAGTACAACCGTTCTTGACATTGAAGCATTAACATTTTGCTTTTTTAAAACCTAAAGCAATTAAACAGTGTTCTGAACTGGGTTTTAAAGCTTTCATATATCAGATACTTTGATTAAATACTTGTTTAGGATCAAAGCACAATTGCCCAGAGGAGCTGTGCAATCTCTGTTGTTGGAGGTATTCGCAGAATCAAGGATTGGGTCAGGTTGGAAGGGACCACAGTGAATCATCTGGTCCAACTTTCCTGCTCAAGCAGGGTCATCCCAGAGCACATGGCACAGGATTGTGTCCAGGTGGTTTATGAGTATCTCCTGTGAGGGAGACTCCACATCCTCTCTGGGCAGTCTGCTTCAGTGCTCAGACACCCACACAGTAAAGAAGTTCTTCCTCATGTTCAGGTGGAACTTCCTGATTAAACAGTCCTGGGCCCAGTATTGAACCTTGGGGAACACCACTAGGGACAGGCCTCCAACTAGACCCTGTGCCACTGATTGTGACCCTCTGGGATCTCAGTGTTCCCTTACCCTGACATCCTGAGTCGGAAATTCTTGGGGGGTATTCGAACCTCATCTGGCCATGGCCCTGAGCATCCTCTTCTGGTTGGACTTTCTTTGGCTGGTGGCTGGACTCCATGAAATCCAGATGTCCTTTCCATTACAAATTATTCTGTAGCTCTGAAACAGGTTCCTTTAAAAAAAAAAGTCTAAACAGACATCATAACTCCTGGCTATGGAAGCACATCTTAGCTTTTGTGTATTTTGCTGTGTTTAGTTAAGTGTCTTGTGGATAGCTGTGGAACTTTCAACTGCTGGTTTATGGCAAAACTACATTTTTTTCATTGTCTATTTTTTTTTTTAACACTGGACTTAGGTGATTAGAAGGTGACACTCTTAGAACTGAACTATAACTTGGGGTGAGTTCTGGTACATAATTGGATACCTTTTTCTGGTTAAATAGCACTTCAGATTTTTCATGTAGTATGAATGGTTTTTAATGTCTGAATTGAGCAGTCTGCCTACAGATGAGAACTTGAATCAGTGATGTTGTAGATGGATAGATAATGAGACCTAGTGAAGGAAGAGGAAGAAGGCTCTTCACTGGGCATATGAGTTTGTGCACCATAAATGGTTGCAAAAATGAAGTATGGGGTATGTGTAAAAAGTGGCAAAGAGGATACCACCTTTCATGCCATCAAAGAATCAGTAGAAGCATAGTAGGCAATCTTCCAGTCAGCTGCCTGCACTGTATAATCTAACGTGCATTCTGTCAGAAAATCATCTGGTAGTAGTTGCCAAGTCATATTGGCATCAATATACAGTATGATTGTGAAAGATCAAATTGTGTAGATTCTCATACTGTATCTACACTAATGTGGTAGTCTGTGTTTTCCAGGTCATAGGAAAAATTAAGTGCACACCTTTAACTTGGGCTGTTTAGAGCAATACTTGTACTTACATGAACTTCTGAGACATGCTTGTGGCCTTTAATCTCTAAAACAGACAAGGGAATGCAAATGGTCTGGATAGAGACCTTATTATACTCCTAGTTGGCTTGATGAGGTTTTTGCTTTCATTGCTGTGCGTTCCTTTGCCTTTTGTAATGCCAATAATTAAACATTGTATTTAGTCTGAAGTTACCATTCTTTTCATTTCTTGGCATTTGGACATGCCTTGGTACTGTGCCCAAATATGTCTGGGCTGCACCAAAAGGAGCATGGGCACCAGGATGAGTGAGGGAATTCTGCCCCTCTGCTCTGGGTGAGAGCCCACCTGGAACCCTGCACCCAGCTCTGGGGTCCCAGCACAGGGAGAACAGGGACCTGTTGGAGCAAATCCAGAGCAGGAAACCCATGATTAAAAGGATGGAGCACCTCTCCTCTGATGAAAAGTAGAGAGAATTGGGATTGCTCAGCCTGAAGAAAAGGCTTTGGGGTGACCTCATTGCAGCCTTCCAGTACCTAAAGGGAACCTACAAGATAGGACAAAGGAGAATGGTTTTAAGCTGAAAGAGAATTGGTTTTAGGTTAGATATAAGTAAGAAAGTCTTTACTGTAAGAGTGGTGAGACATTGTAACAGGCTGCCTAGAGAAGTTGTGGATGCCCCATCCCTGGAATTGTTCAAGGACAGGTTGGATGAGGATTTGAGAAACGTGGCCTGGTGAAGGGTGTCTGCCCATGGCAGGGTGGCTGAAGCTAAATGATCTTTAAGGTCTCTTTCAATCCAAACCTTTCTATGATTGTATGTTTCATTTTCTTGAGATGGAATTTTAATTTTGAGCTCCAGCCAAGGAGGGTTTACAGAGGTGGGGGAGCAGGATACGTTGTTCCTTCAAGGTGGCTAATGTGTGATAATAAATTAAAATAAAATTACAGGGGCATATTCAAAGGAAATTCTGCAGCTTTCATATGTTAACAATTTAAAGTAAGAATTGTGTGGACCCTTGCCCCATCAAAACAAATTTGAGACTAATTTTATACTAGCTAAACTTCTGTTATCTCTTACCATGCATCAGGTAAGAATGTACCTTTTTTCTCTGACAAAGGCAAGTCTGGAGTCCAGAAAACATAGCTTTTAGTAAATGATGATTTGTTCCTAATTTCATCCTCACAGTATCAGTGGCTTGCTCTGGGGAAATTCTGGAGGTGGGATGAGAGGGAAGGAGGAAGCAGATGAACATCTGATTTCTCTGTGAATGTCTTTATTTCTCTGGAAAAGCAGTGGTCACTGCCAAAAAGAGGCAACCTTTATTTATTCTTTTATGCTGGCAAGACAGGCTTTTTCATGCTGGTTGCCTTCTTTGAAGAAAGTCTGGCAGAAAGCAGGAGCTTTATAGATGTGATCTCCAATGACATGTGGCAAGGTGCCTTGAGCTGTGTCAGTAGGAAGCATCCTAAATGAAAGGCTTCGAGTAGAGGGATAGAACCTCACCCTGCACCAATAGACTTTCTCTCCCACTGCCTTGAGAGCAGAATTTTGCTCCTGGAGAATGCTGGCAGACAAGATCCAAGTTGGCTGTGATGGAGCTTAAGACATGAATGAACAATGGGGCTGTCCTGGGGGCATTGACTTTGCTTGGAGAAAATTCTCATAGGACATTAGGACTTGGAATTATGAATTTTATGGATTTGAGGTTAACTGGGGTTAGCCTTTCTGTTTGTAAGTTAAATCCAACTTGCTCTTTCACCACTGATTTCCTGGCATCAGTGAGTGCTCTGTTTTTAAAGCTGAAACTACCGACTGAATTGTGAGATGGGAAGAGGTCTGCAGTTTCATTTCTGCTCTCTCTGTGAAGCCTTCTTGCTTTAGAACAAGCTATTTTTGTGGGTAATATCATCTGCAGGGTTTTTGGATTGGTGCAGCAGGACACCTGCCCCTTTCATCTCTTTGTGACTGTTTTTTTTTCTATGTCTTTATTCTTCATTTGCTTTGGCTCTTCCTGACGTCTTCCTGCCTATCAGCTGTGCCACTTCACTCTCATTTTTTCCTCTTCCTTTCCTAAAAGAGGAGATTCCACTCTGGTTGGATTTCCCCAAGTCAATAGAGCTGCTGTGCCTGCCTGGCATGGACCGAACCGGGAGCTGGAACTCAACATGCACAGGAGACACGAGCTCATCACCCCAAGGAGTCAGCTCCCACCTTTGCTTGTGGCTCTGCAATGAGCTGGAGGGTGGCTCCCAGTCCTGCCTGGCAGGCAGGGGCTGGCTCCAGTGGGGTCACTCCCAGCTTGTTCTGAACACAGACAAGCACTAAGCTGTGCTGATTTCCTCAACCCCAGGCACCAGCCGTGCTTGGGAACTGGCTTACAGTTCTGCTGCTGGCAGAGACAGACGGGAGCTCGTGGTTTGGACTCCTGGTCTTTGTTCCACACAGTGTGAAGGGAGCAGACCAGCTCCTGGCCCAGCCCGTGGGTAGGGAGTGACTCCTGGGAACCATGTCTCTGTGCTAGCAGGAGCTCACAGGAGACAAGAACTGCCTCTTGGCTTGAATTGCTGGAAGAGTCATACAGCAATTAGGAAGGCATAGAGCAGCTGGGAACCTCTAGCCTTGAGCTTGTCTTCAGAGGATATCTTTGCCCTATTTTTTTGGCTGAGATAAAACTATCATATTGAAGTGGGCTCTCTCCTTTGAGACAAGTACTTGCTCAGATCTCATTGCTGTTTTCCTTACTCACAGTATATCCTGTCTAGTTGCAGAAACATGTGGTCCTTACTACTGATCCTTACTATCAAATAGTTGCTTCTTCATGGAAACTGCTGTGTATTACCAGTCTGCCAAGTGTGTAGTAAACTGTTGCCCAGTTGTGACTATGAAATATGAAGCTTGTATTTAGGTGTGATCGTACTTGTCATGCTGCCCCCCCTCCTTGTGGCAGAGTTAAAGTCTCCATAGTGCTGGTGAAAAGCTTTTATTCCTGCCTGTCATGTCTCCCCCCCATCCCCTGTCCTGCTTGTCACTGCTCCGTAAGTAACTCCAGAAGAGTGGATCTTGAAATAATGGTGGTTTGATAGTTGATTTGTTTGAATGTGTAGAACTCTGGGAAAAATTCAAAAGCCTGAATTGTAGTGACACAAAACTTTCATTGTTAGCAGCTTGAAAAGATTATGGTGAAAATAAGTTAGCTTTAGTCATCTTTTTATAAATTGTATTTTAATTTTAATTTTTCCTTGTTTGAATTTGAAACTTGAAATTTCTTTTAATTAAATGCTGTGGGTATAAAAGTTCACAAAAATATTTTTCAGAAAATATTTGTGAGGGTGATGATTTGGGTGAACAAAAAAACATTAGGTTTGCTGTACAATATGTTACTAATTTATATGAACAGGATTGCTTTCCTGTTACAAAATATCCTATTTGTTTATATGTTTGTCTCTATTGTTATTTTATTTTATTACTAAATGAACATTTTTCTTTTCTTCCCAGAGGATGCTAAACAAGTTTTTGGCCAGACCACGATTCATCAGCACATTCCTTTCAACTGGAATTCAGAGTTTGTACAGCTGCATTTTGGAAAGGATAGAAAAAGACACCTAACATACCCGGAGTTCACTCAGTTTTTACTGGTGGGTCTAATACAGGATGGTTTCTTAAGAGTAGTAAGAAGGATGCAAGAATCAAAGTATTTGCAAACTTGACAAATACCATGCTGGTAGCAAAACTGAAATATATACTAAGCGTAGGTTTTTATAGTCAGAGTGCTGGACTTGTATAATATGTTGATAAATAGGATGTGCTATTGGTAAAACTGCTGATTCAGGCTAGCTGGGTTTTTTTTCCTTTTCCTTTGTTTTTGCACCTGTATGCACAAGGTTTTTTTTTTTCCTACAGGTTTGTAGACTTAGATGTGAAATTAAAATCTAGACTTCGATGTCTGAAGATCTCCTGTATTTTTAAATACACAAATCAAAGAATGTTAAAATAACAGTATTGAACATTTTGGACTCAACTTGACAGACTCTTATTAAGAAGTACTTACTTTTCTGTCTTAAACAGCATGTTTAGCAAACATATATTTAATTCAGAGATGATATCCAGTAATACTTGTTTCAAGCCATTTCCACACATTTTACTTTTGATGTTTTTTGAATTAAGTTTGTCTTAGAGAGGGGAAATTTGCTTGTATCATACGAAAAATAAAATATTGCTCTTTGCAAGGAATTCTTGGCTATTCATACTTCTGGGTACTTTGTTACAGGAAGTAAAATATTATGCTAATAAAATAATAAACAGATTATCTGTATTTCAGCAGTACTGTTAAAAATAGTCTTCAGTAGGAAAAGAGGTGAAACACATGAGTTTCCTATTTGTATTCCTGCTGAATACTTAATGCCTGTATTAGTATTTACACTAGAGAGTTTTAAAATGGGAACCTGCTTCAAGACTGCAAGATTTCTTCTTTTCTTGTTTACACAAGTATGTTAGTTCACAGTAGGAGGTGGTATCATTTTGATGAGGAATAATTAAGATAATGCTATTGAGACAAATGTTTCAAATTGACTTTGTAGAACAGAGCCTAATTAACTTTGTATGAAGAGGACGTCAGGTATCACATGATTAAATCATATTCCCTTAGGCTTTGTATTGACTATTGTAACTCCTAAGTAGCTAGGACATAAACCAGTTTTGTGACAGAAATAGGAATCAGAACCTCTTTTGAATGAAAAAGCAAATGTGCTGCTTGATTAGGAAAAAATGCCTCTGGCAATGTGTTCTGGTATCTCCTTCCAACTACAGAATAAGCCTTGGAAATGTATCCTGATATTGGTGGTTTAAAGTCACAGTTTTAACAAAGTGCCAGTCCTGTTTGCCTCATCTGTCTATTTGCTTTGAGATCTGAGGAAAACCTGTAGAAAAAATCAGAATAAAAATACTACACTTTCTCACCATTAAAAAAAAAAAAGAAAGAAAAAAGAAGAGTGTGTGTGTGTAAGGGTTGTTGAGAGAGGCTAAGAGAGGTTAGAGTCACAGACCTAAAAGAGCTTGTATTGTTAAGGCTGGGTATTTGGAAGATTTGAGTTCTTTCTTTGGGTTCTTTTGTGTTTTTAACTTGAATTAGGAAAAGCAAGCACTGAGGCAAGAGTTTTCTAACTTTAGAGATTACTCCTAACTATTAGGCTTTCTCATCTTGTGGAGGGATATTCCTCTTATCTGAAAGGACTTTTCTTGGATGGGATGATACTGTGGGGATAATTGATTGTGATGGAAGATGTCAGTGGTCCTGATGAGCCAGCCAGCCCTTTTGGTGATGATCCATATAGGTCAGAAACATGGGAGGAGGAGCACAAACCAGGAGAATAAGGATGACAATTCTGGGTGTCTCCGGAGAGGTGAGATGCACTCAGGAAAAGTTCTGATGCTCCTAATAAAGATGCTCTCAGCATTGGTGCAGGCAGCAAGGGTTTTCAAATGAATTAATTGTCCTAAGACTTCTGAAGCTGCCTTTTATCAGTACAATCTATTAGGATGCTCAGTCAGTCACAGTAATTGGGTGCATCTGTTTACCCACTTTCTAGAACTGTAAATCCTTGAATCACATAAGTTTCCCTGCTGATTCTTGCCTTGCAGCATTGTATTACAGATGCTGAAGTTTGGGCACACAAATGGCTCTCAGTACAAAGTGGAGAGTTACTATTCACAGGCATGGAAATCTTCCTTTAAGCTCTGTAACCTTTGGTACTCAGCCTTTCCTTCTGACATTTTGCCTGTGCATGAGTCAGTCTCTTTTGGTCTGATGTCTAGACCTTGGACCTTAGACAGCAGGAGACCACAGTGGATACCAAATTACCTTTCTGCATTCCTGATGTGTGAATGCACTTTACATTGCACTTAACGTGGACCAGATGGTTCTGTAAGGCGCTTCAGGTACTGCTTTGTACGTACAATGCAATTTGCAACTTTTAATGGAATAATCTAGCTAGATTCAAATTCCTTTACATTGGGTCCTATTATATCACATAAACTTGTTCCATGATCATTATCTGTTGCAGCATTTGGACTAATCATCACTTCTGGCAAAGCTCAAGGTAGTTGGAAAATAACATTAGTATATTTTATCCATGCACAAGATGGATCTCTTGTGGCTTTAAATATGAAGTGTTTATATGGGGTTCTGAATATTTATATCCTGCCAGCACTTTTTCTGTCTGCAATAACAGAGATGCCTGAAAGTATAGCCTCCAAACTCCTTGGCTCTAATACAGTTAACAATCTATTTGCATCAGCCTAGAGCTCAAGGTGTGTTGTTTTACCTTGCTCATTTGCTAGCTTAAAATTAGCTCATCTATCTATGTATATATCCATGTATGTGTTTGGATATGGTCATGTTCCATCATCACTTAAGTGGCAAGTCTGCCTTATGAAGAGCAACATCAGCCTTTTTCTCAGCATGTAAAATCTATTCCACGTGATGAATTATAACATATGCTTATGTGTGGGCCTGGTAAAACCATTTCTGCATTGTCTGGGAATTTATTTATGCCCAGAATATTAGTTGATGAAATAGTACTCTCTTATAATTGAACCTTGGGATCTACTCCAGTGGCAAAGACTGTGTTGCATCTGATGACTTGTAGATCCATTGGAATGGAATGCAAACATAAGTTTTTATCTAAGTGGAAGGTAAAGAAGCTTTTAATGAGCTGTAAGTGAAAGCTGAGGTAAAATCTCTAGATAGGAAATAATTTCATTAGAATTCTGGTGCCATGATATTCAAATTAATTTTTCACAAAGTCTTATGCTACCTGGGGGAATTCTGGACTTCCAGCATCAAAGAAGATGCTTGTTTTCTATGTATATCTAAGTTTACAGAAAGTCTAGTTGGAGAAGGTTCTTTAGGATGTGGAATTTGTAATGAGGATTGTATTTCATTAAACCTTAGTCTGTCTAGGTAAAATAATATGGGACTGAAATAAAATTTATGAATATAAATAGAATAATAAAATTTTTGCAAGTCACATAGCATCTCTGAAGACTACAGCTTTGCTTTATTGTTTTTCAGTTTATTTTTAAGGTGATTTTTTTTTTTTTTATATTAGCTGCATATACACAGCATGTTACAAACATCTCATAGAGAATTTCCTGATAAATTACCAGTAGCTACTGAACTCATTTTGAAACACAGTTGTGCTGTGAGTTGTCTCAGCTTTCAGGCATGGAGGCTGAGGGAATGTATAGCCTTTCTTTTGAAGTCAACACTTTAAGGAGTTTATTGCATTGATATGCACTGAGCAGTGATTAGAAAAGTGACATATATCTGGTTTGTTTGTGACAGACCTTATAGGTCTGTCTGGAATTTAGTTCCTAGTTTGTTACCGTGTGATTGTGCCTGTGTTCTTGTGTGCTATACTGCTGCCATCCATGGTCATGGTTTGGGAATGTCATGTGGCTGGAGATCCCTGTGCTTCTTTCTTCTGGATGTAACTGGAAAATGTATAGCACTGCTCAAAATAACCATAGCCTAAAAAGTCTCTACCTTTCTGAGGTCAGTCTTCTTTATCTATGTGCAGTCTCTGTAAACCATTTTGAACTGGAACTTAGTTTCTGAACTAAGGAGGAGCTGTGAATAGGGAGTTTCAGAAGACTGACATTATCCCATTCACAGTTTTGTCTTGCTGTCTGTCTGCAGCTAAATGGCTCTTTTCTGGCTGTCAAGAAGACGGGTAAATGGCAACACCAAGACCTTGACAATGTGTTTAACCAAGTGGGATAATCCTCTCCAGTGGGTTCCAGTTTACCAAGGAAATTGGAAAGAATCATGTTAGCAAGGAGAGGATAGGGTGTTTTGGCTTGTGCTCAACTGTAGTACTAGCAGCCTTTTTGCAGTTTACCTGAGTGATGACAAGAAACATGCCCTTGATGCACCTCTTTGGAGCATGAGCCCTGCTTTGTCCTGTGGCTAAGACATCACTGTCAGCCAGGGTCACACCAATGGTCTCTGATGGGTGTACACAGACAGGATCAGACTGAACTTCTGAAAGTCCTTTTTTTAACTTCATTTTAGTGCTAGATTTTGCCAGTGAAACATTGCCAGTAGTTTCAGTGGTTAAAACAAATTAAATGAGGGAAGAAGAAGAAAGCAGAATTCACTGTTTCCCACATAATCCTTATGCTAAATACAATTTTTTTTTTCTGGTGGTGCTTCCATTTAATGACAAACATTTTTGTTCATTTGTTCATTCATTTCTGTCTGCTAGGTAATGAGTATTTAGGATACCAGCTTTTCTATACTTAACACCTCTGCAGAGCTCTCTGCCTCCCAAGTAGTTGCCTGTCTCAAGCTGACGAAGTCTTTTTGTGTTTTTGTGCTCATCTCACCATAAGCGTTCCAAAATTGCTTCCTTCCAAATTTCTGTTGAAATGATAGTCTCAATTGGAGTGAAGTAAGAACTTGCATGGCTGCATCCAGCCAGAGTCAGTATTATTGCTGAATTGTAACACTTCAACTTAAGGGCCTATAATGTAAAGAAAATGTGGCTGAACTGAAATTGTACCACTTCAAATTATAACCCCCACCAGCGTTTCCCATCAAAAGAAGAAATTTCAGATTAATTTTGGAGTGAAACATTGACCAGTTTTTTCCACCTACCCCTTTCTTCCCTCTGCCTAATATATTAGGAAATTTTCATCATACAGGGTACAGTGCTGTAATTAGAAATATTGACCAAATTAATGAAGTCAGAAGGCTGAAATAAAGACACAAGCATAGTTTGAGTGGCAGCATGAACTGAGTGACTAGAAGGAGGGAGGAATGGCATCTGCAGGCCTGTGGCAGGTCTGATCCTACTCTGAATTTGCCTTTTGCTCTTCACTCTTTATTTCCTTGAATGCTGCTATGACACAAATATCAACTTACAGGAGATCATATTTACTATGAATCCTTCATGATGGTGATTCTTGACTAGCTCAAGTCTTAGATTAGTATTTTAAGGTGCAAATTTGCAAATATAATGGAAATAGTTGGTAGTGTCATGGTCCACTGCAAAAGTTGCTCAGTATTGCTGATGTAGTTTTGCTCTGACTCCATTTTCTTAATAACTGACTATGAATATGTATTCAGAATAAGCACTATTTTTCCAGTGAAGAAGTTTTTATAGTCCTTGAAAGTTAAAGGGAATATATGGCAATGATTTGTGTTCCTCCATTCAGCTAAAAAATGCAGTTGGGAAGTCTAACTACATTACCAAAGATGTTTCTTTTTTCTCAAGCCTGTGGAACTGAACAAAAATTCATATGCAATATCCAGTTACTATCTGTGCAGGATTGTTCCTTTTAAATGACAAAAAAACCAAGTTGCCTAACTGTAATTTAAGAAGAAAGGGTGAAGGTCACAGTAGGAAGAGATACAACTTGAGAGATTATATACCTTTTTACTTCTCTTATCTCTCAGTAGTACATTTGAATCACAAATTAAGATTATCAGGTGGTTGTATCAGATAATGTTTATGCCTGTTACTACTACTGAAATACTGAGAACTGATCTTTAATCAGTCATGTAACAAGGAGTTCTAAATTAAACTGCTGTTGTCTTTTGTAAACAAATAACTTTATGTTTTAAATGAGGATACTCTCTGAGGGAATCCTTGCCAGATTAGTAGGTGTCTACATGGAAATCTCTGATGATTTCATCGTCCTCATTCAGGGAATAGTGAGTGCTTTTACAGAAAGCATTTTGACCTGCTGTGACACATGCAATAAACTTGATAATGCACATCATGGAAAACTTCAGTGTTCATGAGTGGGAGATTACTTGCACTGGTATGTTGGTATGTGTTCTCCATTTCTCAGTTAAATGAATTGCATGACATAATGTCCAGATAGCAAAGAAATCATGATGTTGTCCTAGGTGCTGAGGTCAGTGATAGAGACCATAGGAAGGACTGAATAGAAAAGCCTGAAATTTACATAAAATATACATGCAGCAGCCAATTAAAATTAGATTACATGTAGTCATATTTTGTTAGGTATGAGAGTCTTGTAGGGTTGCATTACTTATATTAAATGTAACTGTTAGAGCGATTATTTTGAGTCTAACTGCTTTTCTTTCCCCATATGTTTTCAGGAGATACAATTAGAACATGCAAAACAAGCCTTTGTACAGAGAGACAATGCTCAGGCTGGAAGAGTCACAGCTATGGACTTCAGGGACATTATGGTCACTATCCGGCCACACATGCTGACACCATTTGTAGAAGAATGTCTAGTAGCTGTGAGTAGTTCTGGTATCCCAGCTGGCAGACCTGGGATACAGATGTGGGATTCCTTTTCTTATGTACCTTGACCACTACAGGATGTGTAGTCCAGCTTGAGGATGCATGTTTTGAAGTCCAGTGGTTATTATCTACTTAGGAAAATTAACCATGATTACTGAATACATGTCCTCAATGTTCTTGGTTTCCAGAAGCAAAAGACAAAGCATGTAGATGGACCTTAGTAATGGCCTACAAATGTAGAATTTGTCTTTTTCCAGCCATTCCATCATAGTAGACTGTGTCAAATATTTTTAAACACCATAACATCCCACTTAGGACAACATCCTCAAAGAACTGCTTTGTAATGTAAATTCTAAGCTCCTGAGTGTAATTTCCAAGCAGCTGGTACAATGTATGAACTGGAACATCAACCAAAGACATTCACTGTATCTTGACTGATAGTTGTTACACTTGACTGTATATTTTGTCTTAGTTTGGAGTGCATGAACTGAATTAAATACTGTGATTCTGCAATTTCACTGAAGAAAGAAAAGAGGTACATTTGGTTTTGACCACAGTTTATAATTTTGGGAACTTGTAGCAGCACATTCCAAGTAATCCAAACCCTGGCCATATTCAAGATCTGCTTAAAGGTCTGTTCTGCTTTGACTTGCAAGGGAGAGTTTCAGAGGGATGTGTGAAGTGATGAGGAGTGCAAACTCTGTCTAGAATATTAGAAGATGCATGCAGCAAGAAGCATAGCCAGAACATTTAGGGACTGACAGTGAGACCTGGTACTTTCTTCCATTGTTCCCTACAATCTTGTTACCAGCCTTCCTGGGTCATATGCTCTGTCATAAAACATTAGATATGGTTTTTGATTATCCCTCAAGGTCAGTTAAATTTTGGCAAACTTATGCATATTTTTTCAGAAATTTGCTTGATCATTGATCTTATAATTTAAATGTTAATTGATCCAATAATTTTTTTCTGTGTGCAGACCCAGCACCACTTTAAAACAAAGGCTCAGTTCTCATTTGAAAATGAGTAACTGTTTGAAGTTTATTGTTCCCATTATGTTTGACTGCCTGATATAAGCCTGAGAGCTTACTGCTGGTTTTCTATGACTTGAAATGCCTGTGAATTTAAAGGTTTCAGTTGACCTTTTTCAGAATATGTTTTGGTTTTGTTGAAATTTTCTATATAGTAATATGCTTTACATGTAGAAGTAGATTTCCTCATTACTAGAAATAAGCCAACTTATGAAACATTTCCAACTGAAGTAGTACTGAAACTTGAACTTTTTAAATTACTGCTGGTTATGTTGTTATAATCCTGCATATGTATTTGTTTAGGTTTGTAGGGTGGGGAGAGTTTTATATTCTGGTCATGATTAGTTTCAGTAACATAAGAATCTTTCATAGTTTAAAGTTCTTTATTTTTTTTGCAGGTTTTTTTTTTTTTTAAAAAGCAAGCCTGTGCTACTGTCACTCTCGTAAAAGAAAATTGTTTGAAAACTTTTATTTTTAGGTTTTTTTAGTCTTGTAACAATCTCTTTTCTCTTTTCCTCTTTTACTGTCTGTACTCTAGGCTGCTGGAGGTACCACTTCCCATCAGGTCAGCTTTTCCTATTTTAATGGATTTAATTCTCTCCTTAACAACATGGAGCTCATTAGAAAGATCTACAGTACTCTGGCTGGAAATAGAAAAGATGTGGAAGTCACTAAGGGTTGGTAGAAATATTTACAGTCTGGAAGTTTCCTTGGGTATTTGGATGGAGGGAAGAACTCATCTGTGTGCTTTTAAATCAATGGTGGGGGGAAACCTGCCTCGTTACCATTCCTTGGTTTGCCACTCAGTGTTGTACAGTCCTGTTGGAGTCCACCCTCCAGCTTTTTCATTTTGTTTCAATCAGAAAAAGGTCCTAGTAAACTGGTGGTGGGGGCAGGGTGAGGAAAGTATGTAAAGATACTTAAAAGTTTAAAAAACTTCCTAGGACTCCTGCCAAATTGGCAGCCTATTAAAGTGACCTTCAAGGGTAGTTGAAGAATTCCATAAACTTGTATTGGCGGCACAGTAAGCTGATCTACAAGCTTGGAACAAGATGTTATCTGCTATATCTAACCACTTTTATAGAGAATTCCCTGTGCAACACCAGAGTTTCATTAATGTGGCCTCCTGGGACTATGCATGAAAAGTTCCACATCTCTTGACTCCTGTTTTGGGGGTTTTCCTTTGTTTGCTTTTTATTTTATATTTTTCCCTCTGACCTGCAGCTGATTGATACCGTATGTCAAATATCCTAAATCCTGCTGGTAGCACTAAGCTTTAAGACCAGAGAGTTGTACTTACTTGCATGAAGGACAGACCATTTAAAGCACACATTTATGTAGTGACAGGAACATTTCTATGTTGGGTAACTTATTCCCCTTTCACCCTCCCCAACCAGTGTCTTCTACTTTATACTAAAATATAGTGCAACTTTGGGATGCTCTGGATTATTTCTTCTGGTTTGATTTCATTTAATTTTCTGTATTTTTTTTTCTGTTGTAGAGGAGTTTGTTCTGGCAGCCCAGAAGTTTGGTCAGGTTACACCCATGGAAGTTGACATCTTGTTTCAGTTAGCAGATCTTTATGAGCCACGGGGGTAAGTGGAGAATTATCTATCCTCCTCTCTTTTCTCTTCTTTTCTCTACTTCTTGGGAGGAGTGGGAGGTGGTGTTGGGAAACAGGAGAGTGTTGTGTTATGCCCACGTGCAGGTAACTTTTAGTGATCTGAAAACCAACCTCTAAGCAAACACTAATGTGAATTACTTTCCTCAGGCGCATGACGTTGGCTGATATTGAAAGAATTGCTCCTCTGGAGGAAGGGACGTTGCCCTACAACCTGGCTGAGGCTCAGAGGCAGGTAAGAACAGAAGCCAACATGATGCTATTATTTGTTTCCAGTGCCAGGTAAATAGACAGCCAACCTCTTCCTGTTGTTGTTATCCAAGTTGCTTTTCTCTTGTGCTCTGTAATAGCTCTGAGGAGTAACATCTTGTTAGAAATTATTTTTTAACCAATGTCATGTTCTCTCCATCTCTTTTTCTTGCCCCTTCCTCTTGGACTCCATTTTGGCAGGTCAAACATACTTTACTATGAAAAGATAAAATGTATAAGAGTGTCATCCAGCCATTCAGTAAATATTAGATGCACGCCTAATTAAGGTGTTTATGCTTTGTGATTCTGTTGGTCTGTGTTCTTTTTAATGAGGAAAAGAGACTTCCTACTTCAAATATGGATGGTAAAATTCAGCATCTAGCCTATGAAATTGCAGCCCTTGTGCTGAACACATATGTATGTTTCTGGCTTCACACTGTTCTCTGCTTTGCTTTATGCTCTGCTGAATATCAAAGTAGGAGAGCTTATGTATAGACTAGCATCATAGTTTCAGTAGAAGCAATAATATTCTCTGCATATCCAAAACCTAAAGGATATTTACTTTCAGTGGTATAACCACAAACAGACTTTTTTTTTGGTTTTGAGGCAAAAGGAAATAGGAGTATTATTTAAATATCAAACCTGTTGATCTTTTAGTTTTCATATCATCTTATCATATTTTGTATTTTCATTGACACAAGTTTCTATACAGATAGATTTAAAACTAACCCTTCTGTTTCTCTCTGTCTCTATTTTAAGGCAGTCTTAACTTTGTGTCTTGTGAGACTAAGGGTTTTTTTTTTGGTTTTCTTTTTTCCTGCTCTGGGTCTGTGCAGAGACGCCAGTTTGACCACAATGAGTTGATCCAGGCTACATTTTTAGGACTACCAGGCCATAAGCCAGGCCTCTGTGTGTGTGTACACATGCATCTCTTTTCCTTCTCTTTTTTCTTCTCCTGCCTCCCCTACATGTGAACACCCCCACCACCACTCCAAGGTTATATCTGGGGTGGTGGTTTTCTGTTTGTTTGAGCAGTGAGTAAATGGTGATGATGATGGGATGAAATCAAATGAGTTGACTCCTAAAAACTCACCATCTATTCCTAGAAGATTCCTAAAGGAGTTAAAAGCGTTTGCCTTGGGCTGAATATCAAGTAATGTAAGTTACAATAGGTGGCAGTAAAAGGTAGACAAAATGAGTGATGAAAGTAGCAGCTTTGTCACTTTTTGCTTTGGGGCCACTGTCTCTGCTACCATGATTTATGTTGTTCTGAGGTGAGGACAATGAATCTGTTTAAATCTTATTATTTCTTCTGTGTATGCATCCCACTTTTCCATTTTTTCCCACCCAATTCCTTTCTAATGTCAGCTACTTGATGCTGAGACTGAAATGATTTTCACCTACATTGATGCCTTTAATTTCTTTCTGGTCAACTCCACCTATGTTGGAATTAACTAAAATGTAAACACGGGAAAATGTATCCATATTTTTATTTTGTTGCTTTACTTGTAGTATCCTATAAAGAACATACTGCAAAAAGTGATAGTAAGTGTGAAAGACTTAATGGCCCTGCAGAACTTTTGTTTTCTTTATTATTTTCTTTCATTAGATAGCAATTTTAAATCTGGAACACTTCTGAAATTTATTTTTCATTGGGTTGAATCTAGCACTCAGACTCTGAGCAAAATAAAATTGTGGGGGTGCTTCATGAAACCTTATTTTCTTTAGCTAATCTGTGTGAATGCTTACATACTTGTTTTGGTAGACTGGTAAGTAATAGGTGTACCTGGTTTTGATGACAGTAGAAATAAATTCCAAGCTGGTGTTTCTTTCAGTTGTAGAAAATAAATGACTTAAGAGGCAATATGTAAGCCCTCATTTAGACCACATTTAGAGCATTGATTTTAGAGTTGTATAGTTTTGTTGTAGTATCTGTTTTCTTTGATATTCCAATCTGAAGAGGCTGCTCTAGAAATCAGTGGAAAAGAAGTAATAATTGAGAACAAAATCTCTAGTGTATTCTGGAATTTTTTCCAGGTATCTGTATACTTGTATCTGTCTGATCATGAAATGTTCTCTTGGGAAATGAGGAGTTTTGATTATTTTTCTTGTCTTTCCTTTTATTTTAAATCCTGCCTTGACAGAAAGCTTCAGGCGATGTGTCTCGACCTGTTCTCATCCAGATTGCAGAATCAGCGTATAGGTTTGCCCTTGGTTCCGTTGCTGGAGGTTAGTCACAGCTGAGCAAAAGAATATTCATCTTCACTGTTTGGGTTTTTTCTTCTTTTCTTTTGCCCTTCTTCTCCTCCTGCCTCTCATTTCAGCGTGGGAGGTTTCTCACTCTTTCCCTTGGAGCTGTGTCTAAGGGATGGGGTGACGGTAAGATTGAAGGGGAAAGGATCATCTGGTCTACATGAATTTTGGAATTCATGAGCTGTTGGAGTTTCCAGGTGGTGTTGCTATCTGATTTGTCCCCAAACAAATTTCAGGAAAATTAAATTAATAATAAGGTAGGAGTGGAAAGTGCATTTGGTTAAAACTGTGGGAGGTAGTTTAATGTATCCAGAATATATCATGAAGAAAAAAAGATATAACTGATATGTTAGATGTAAATGTGAAAGATGACAGTTGTAGTCAAACAGTGCAAATGCAAAATCTTGTGTTCTTATATCTTGAATTTTATTTGCAGCTGTTGGAGCCACTGCAGTCTACCCAATTGATTTAGTGAAAACTCGCATGCAAAACCAGCGTTCTACAGGTTCTTTTGTGGGAGAACTTATGTATAAAAACAGCTTTGATTGCTTCAAGAAAGTGCTACGTTATGAAGGTTTCTTTGGGCTTTATCGAGGTAAGTTTAAAAGGTGTTATATACTAATGATAAGATGCTATTAAGAGTTTTATCTGACTGGATTTTTAAGTCTTTTTAGTTCAGACTTCATGTTTGCTTCTTCTCTGTTGCAGGGGAAGGATTTGTGAACTTCTCAATAATTAAAACTTCACTGTAATGAGAACATTTCTGTATGACCTCTCTGTCCTTTCCCTTCTCATCTGCCATAGCATAACATTAGCAATTTCCTACAGTAAAAATATATTGTTAGTAAAGTTCTAATTTCCTTAGCGGTTCTTAGTGTCAAGAGTGTTTTGTCCTGTTTGGTAAGAAGTTACATCGTCTGTGTTTTTTTGTTCTTTGGAGTACTTTTTGTTGTATTTCTTTTGAGACAAAAAGGTCTCTGTGAACCAGTTGTAATTGCTTCAGTAATCATTGGAAATAGTCATCTTTATCAAGTTTTATGTATACCTTTTCTTAGGCTATCACTGGAGTCAGCCAGAGTGATTCACTGGGTGTCAGCCCACTTGGCTTTATCTATGTAACCAGTACACCCAAGTTACAAAGTTACCTGTTCCAACCTGCCTTTGTAGGGAATGGAGAAAGCTCCAAAATCTACTGACCCTGTTCAGGATGCAAATCATCTTCACTTTGGATATCTTAAATAAGTTCATGAAGTTAAATGGTGGCTTTTTTTTTGTTGTTCTATCCTTGTCCCAGTTGTGGCATCAGTGGTGTCAGTTCAGATAATTCAGGAGGAATCATAAAGAATCAGGAATCTTGACATGAGATTCCAGTTCTTCTCTGTCACAGAGTTAAAGTAAATTATATTTCTGATGTCAGTTATTGGAATCTTTTATCCTGCTTGCCATATTCATAGGGAGAATCAGAAACTTGCATTACCGACTTCATTTTTAGCCAGCTTGCTTAGAAACTTCTTTTCACTTGTAAAAATATTTTAATGAAAGAAATTAGTTGTTAAAAGCAGTTGAGTAAGGAATGAGGAGCAGAGGATTTTGGTAACATATTGTTATGAACTGGCAAAGCTATGTTCACCTTAAAAAAAGTAACAATTCATAAAACAATGTAGGAAACAATGTTAAACCTAGGTGGTGTGGTAAGTGTGCACTCTATAGAACATGAACGGGGTTGCTAGGGGTTGGCTAAGTAGTTCCTCTGCAAAAAAAACAGGCTCTTTAATTATTTCAGCATAATTGGAGATGGGAAGGCTCTCTTATTACTGACTGAGTTTGAGGACATTTTTGGAGTAGACATAATAATTTAATAAAGAGTACTGAGATGGTCTTTATTTTGTAAGGATTTATAGCAATCAGAGTCTTTCCAAAGTCCCAGTCATTACCTAAAGAACCAAATGTATTCCTTGCAAATTTTTGTCTGCTTCTTCCAGCATTCTGCAAGAATAAATATGCAGAATTCTACTATTGCCTCCTTCAGTCTTATTGAAATTCTGAAGAACAGGGATTTTTTTCACCTGGGAAAAAAAAACAGATAAAAACTTAGATATGTCATAAATGCATGTACTCAACTCTGTTTGTTTTTCCTGAATTTTGAATTATTTTTTCCATTGCCAGGTTTAGGGAACCTTAGGAAACTTTATCAGTATAACTTGCCCTTCCATTCCCCAACTGAAACTACTTTTCAGTTTTCCAAGGAATACTGAATAGTGAAATCTCAGACAGTTTAGTGGAGCTGAACTTCTAAGACCAGGCCAATAATCTAATTTCTGGATTATATGGTAGAGCACCATCATTTTAGAGGAGATTTGAGACCTGTGCTTCTACAAATTCTCTCCTTAATGAGCACCCTGACTTAGCTCTTTTTTAAGAGGCAAACAGAGAAAACTGCTTAAAAATCTGGAGCTTCTTCTGTGCAGTTCTGTAAATTTGGACTGCTGCTTACTTTCTAAGGAGATGTTGAAGAAAGTTAAGAACTGAGTGCAGAAAGAAGTTTCCGGTTAAGCTTGAGAGGACAAGAAGATTTCAAAGGAGCATTTTATAGATTAGTGTAATTACCTAATGTAATGCAGTAAACATTTAGCAAGAGGCATCTTATTCTAGTCTTGAATCCTATACTAGGTAGGACACACTACTGAGTACATTATTTTTTGCTACTCATTGGTCACTGCAATTCTTTCCTCAACTGATTTGTTCAGGGTTAAGTCAATATGAGTGGTTTTGTCCCCACTGAAAGAGGGAGTAATCATTGGGAGACTTCTCCTTAGCTGAATAGATGCAAAAGCTTTTTAAAAATGGTACTAGAAACATTTAGAGCAGTGGTCTCTTTGTCATGATGCACTTCAAGAAAGAAAGCAGAAATTATAAGCCCCACTCTGAACTCAGACATTTCCGATGATATTTTTAATAAAAGGCTCATATTTCCATCCAACAAAATGAACAGACTTTTCTTTTTTGTATCACTATTTTTTCCCAAACTTGGAAACCATGTTTTAAACCACCATCTCAGATAAGGATAAATTACACCATCTTGTGGATATATAGAGAGCACTAAGTTTGGTTTGATGTCAGTTTGGTTCTAACTATAATCAGTGTTTCCACTGAGAAGACACTTGGATTAAAAAAAACAAAAACAAACATGATATGAACCCCTGTAGTGTCTTTATTATATGCACTCTATGGATGCAGTGTTGTTAGCATTTTTTTAAAGACTTCATATCTGAGATAAGTTTTTCATCTGTCTCTCAGCATGGCTGAAAAGGGTGCATGTCTCATATACCTGTAATTTACTGTTGTGTCTATGTTTATACCTGAAATGCATATTTAGAAACTCACAGGTATTTTTATACATGCAAATTTAAGAAAATCTTGAAAGCTGTGATTTGGCAAGGTCTCTTCCAACTGATGAGGTCACCTATATGTCATAATAGAATTTTAATCAGAGGTCCACCTGATGAGTCACAGAATGCTTCACAGACTTAAGCAGTGCATCCAGTAGAGATTATTTCACCCATACCTGATAGAAGTTTCATGGGAAATGTAAGTACCAGAGATAGAATGTAGTTTGGGAAAATGTTTGTAGCCATACTGTTAATGCCACTTTGCCTAGAGGATGGAAAAGACAGGGAATGCTACTGAAGACATTGTCATCTGTGATCATTAGCTGTTCAGGAGCTTGTTTGTTAGTTTTATTTCCCTTGATGGTGCTTCTAGCCCTGCAATGACTCCAAATGCCATCTAATTTAGATTTTAATGATTTGTTCATCATCCAGCTTCATTATCACTGATAGACTCCCATGCTAATGATACAAAAAGACTGTGGTAGAAGCTTTCCTTCCAAATTATGCAATGGAATACCATTTATATAGACTGGAATTATAAGCCTATTGTACCCCAAGTTCTGTCAAAGCACAGAATTTTCAGGAAATACCCCATTTCCAGTCTGAGGGAGCTATATTTGAATGGCAACTGGTGATTAATTGTCTAGTTTGTTGTGTGGATCCTATAATGGAAAAATGTGGCAGTTTTCCATTACTGCCTTCCTTTAAGATGCCTTAATGGTTTCCAATATTTTATCTAGACTGAGCAACAAAACCTTCAGTCACTGTTTTTTCCTAATATGAAGGAAAAATCACATCTGTTACACAGTGTGAAACTGAAGCTTCTCTGTTAGACATCTAAAAAATTACTTTGGCCAAGTAAGATTTTTGTTTCTCAGTGCCATTAGTACAGCTGGGCTGGACGAGCTGTTGTGTGTGTATTCCCAATGAATTTAGACTGCTTTCAGAAAATAACTTGTAGGGTGTCACAAACTGAATGCAGCTTTTAATGCTCTCTCTTGCACACACCTTCCCCTTCCCTGAGAGCCCCACTATGACAGTGTGTCAAATATGAAGTGGTACATTGTAATTGCTGCTAAAAAGCCTTGGATATAAAAAAGGCATTGAATAATGTGTTTACTATGTAGTATACTGCAGGCTGCCTATGTGCAAGATATAATGCTCTGATGTTATAAAAGGCATGCATTTTTAAGGCACTGTCAGACATTTCTAAGCCTGTTCTCCATCTGTCTATGTCATATTGCTGATCTGCTAATGCATAGTAACACTGAGAAATTCCCACTGTGTCAAGATAACCCCAATAGAAACATGACATTTTCATATGGGGCCTTTGATGTGCTTTCTTTCTTTCAAAACTTAGCATCTTTATCATGTTTAGGAATTTTTCGACAGTGTTTCAGGGCTCCCATCAAAACAATAAAGAAAATAAAATTTAATTTTGATGGTCATAGCATATAGAATGCACAGGTGCCACTTATGAGATAGGTATGAGATCAAATGAAGAGTCCTTCTGTCTTTCTAAGATGCTGGAGACAGTAGGCCTACCTGATATGTGGTGAGGCTATAAAACCCAGTCTTAAAATCCATGTTACCTTTTATAGAATACTGTCTGCTATCTTGCAGTAGATATATACAGCATTATCTACAATTAAACTTACAAAACACTTTTATACTATAAAATCATGTGGAGTAGAGGCAGGAAAAGAGAGAAATGTTCTAGGTTTTGGTTGTTCAGTTTGATTTTTCTGGTGTTAAGGGTTTTTTTAACTGCAGGTAGCATTTAATTAATTTAAGCAGATTCTATTTAATCTTTCTCTTCTCTACCTCAAAGTTTTATGGAAAGCTTTGAGTCATAGCAGTCTTATTCAGATTTGAGTACAAAACAAATGAACCAGATGGAAAAAAACTTATCCCAAGATCAAACCTCTTTTTTATGACTTTTCAAGTGTTTTTACAAATGCAAAGTTTTGGGACCTGAAAAATGGTTAAAAGGCCATCTTCAGATCAGTTCAGAGAAAATGCATTTGATTTGTCCTGCTAATGTTGTTTCCAAGATTGGAGGTTTATGCGGAATATCAACTAGACTATTTTTATAATTTTCATATCTTGATATTTTAGAATGTCTTTTTCTGTGATTTATTTGATAAAATATGACTTGAACGTCATGGTATATGTAGCTTGGGTATAATAATAAATGTATATGTGATTTTAAAATTAATGACCTTTGTCTTTGGAATAATATCTGTTATATCAGACCTTCTTAATTTTACTGGATTCAATTTAAGATTAGGTAATGTGCTTTTAAAGTATATGGAACATTTTTTAAATCTCTGAAGATATAAAGTAATTTGCCATAATGTTTATATAAAGCTACATATGTCCTATAGCAAGTTGTAAATATTACAGCACTTACAAAGAAAATTTTGTAATGGAAAAAATCCTATTCATTTTATATAATTGTGTTTCCCTCATAATGCTGCAGATAATGTAATATTTAATTACATAATTCTGAATGGTTTAATGGTTTTTCATTGAGGTCTGGTTTCAAGTCACAGGTACAAGTAAAACTTTTTAAGAAACTCACATTCTGAAATTTAACTTACTCTGCAGAATCTCTTTTGGTTTTGGGCAACTGAATATGAACTTAGTGCTACTGTATTTTTTTATTTGAATATTCAGTCATATGATCATAATGCAGCATAGTTATCTTGGGTAAATGTTACATATATATGTACATCAGCTGTATGAAGACATCAGTCTATAAATATGGTTGGGTCTCCTGCTACCACAAACCAAATGGTGCTTTTCTTCAATGTCAATTCCTTATCAAGAGCATCAGTAGGAACCAGCAAAGCTGATGGATGGTAGTAGGATCGAAGAATATACTAAACCAGAGCATATACATTTTTCTCTCTGTTGTTCTGGTATTTAGTTCTTTAAGAAAATACTTTTCAGCAGGTTTACTTTTAAAACTTAATTGGTTTTTTTTTTTCAACAAAATAAAATCATGGAGAGGGGAAAATGTCAGGCTTTGTAGAAAGTACCCAAACTGTGCTGCTGCCTGAACTGTTAAAACAAAGGGCTCTGCACCAGGGCCTCTAGCTGGGGTGATTTCTCACATTTTTGAATGGTGTCCTAATTTCATTATGCTGATGAATGCTTGCAACACCATTCTAGCTTCAGGCTTTGTTGGTAAGCTTTGCCTATTTTTAGGCTGTGTCATTCAAATGTTTACAAAATATCGACCATTCACTTCAAACAAGTGAAGCTGACAGTCAGAAATTCACACTTCCAGTTCTGTAGCACATCACTTCTAACAAAATGAAATAGAAAATTCCATACCTGGGTAGAAAGCAACATAACTTCCTTTGTTTTAAGAACTGATGATTTAGCTGGGCAAAGAGCTCAAAAATGCAGTCATTCCTATCCCCTTTGGTTCTGCCATCTAATGCCATTGTTTTTGCTAGAAAAAGGTACTGGGGTTTTGACTTTTGAAGTGGATGCGTTGTGTGTCTCACAAAATTAATTAGAAAGTCTTGATTTTTGTGTGAAGTTGCAGAAAATAAAACTCAGTTTAGTACAGTACTGAAGCACATTTGGCAAATCTATATTAGTGTTTAAACATAAAATGAGCTAATATGAACTAAAAAGAAAAAGAAACAAGTATGTATAGACAGTGGTACAACTTGAAGTGGTAGCACCAAGTTTGTTCTCAAAATTGAATGTTTAAGTACTCTCATTATATATAATAACACAAAATTGCTGCAAAAATCACCTGTTTCTAGGTGCCGGTCTATACATACATTTATTGATTTGTTTGTTTAATACCAAGTTACTCAATGCCTTGAATTCTATTTCCATGTTACAGGTCTGTTACCACAGCTATTAGGAGTAGCACCAGAGAAGGCCATAAAACTTACTGTAAGTTTATAAATGGATTTTTTTCACATTTGTCCACATTGTAAAATGCATCAAATTACAATTAGCAACTATTAATAGCTGACTTGTGAACAGTACAAGTGGCATACAAGTCTCATCCAGAGGTGTACATGTACATTTTAAGAATCTTACTGAAAACTTATTTTTGGACTCACTCCAAAATTATAAAAAGCTCATTCAACTTGTTCAGCTCATCTGCTTGTTTGTAAGTAGCATAGACCTTTTGTTTCACTTCTTACCAATTCAGAATAGTTATTTATTGGAGGGCTTTTGTTTTTGTATCTCCACGTGATTCCTGTATGCATGATTCTATGCAGCAGGAGATAGTTAATATGAGCATGTAGTGAATTGTTGATAAGAAAGGTACTTGTCTGCATGATGTTTTTTTTTCTAAATGTTTTATTTCTGTAATTTTGTTGTTTCTTTAGAGTTTGTAAGGCACTTAAGAATTTCTTATTATAATCCAATCATGATATATTGTTTATTCACTGATAAGGTATTATTCATCAAAGCTAGTAGTATGCATTAAAAAAAAAAGGCACATAATGCTGCTAATTGAATTGCCATTGTGTTAAAGCTTAGTAATGAACATTCTGATATTAATTTGACATTTTATTTAAATTTTTAAATATACTGAGCACTTCTAAAATATGAATGTATTTTATAATTTTCTGATTTTTAAAATTGCCTTATTAGTGATGATTTATTTTTTGAGTAGTATGTATTTGAATTATGCTGCAAATTCTTGTTAGAAGGAAGAACATGGTTTTAGAATATTTAGTATAAAATCTAAGAACTGATTTCTTTGATAGCTTAGTGGATGTATTTGCATTTTCATTTGCACAGAATTTGCAGCTGATGAGTGTTTTCTCTGACCTTTTAATTTACCAGCTTTCATAAATGTTTGTCTTTTAAGGTTAATGACTTTGTGAGAGATAAGTTTAGGAGTAAAGATGGATCTGTCCCACTGGCTGCAGAAATTCTTGCTGGTGGCTGTGTAAGTATCTTTAATTTCCTTCGTATGACATTCATGAAAGTGCATTTAACATTAATTGTGTGGACTAAGGCTTCTGTTTAACTACAGATCCGGTTCAAGAGCAGACTCTCCTAGAGCATCTCAGTTCTTTCCTAGATAGGCCAGCCTTGATGAAAGGGTAAATGTTTCTGTGCATCGTGTCTTTTAACTGTGCTCTGTAATTCTCACAGCTTAGAGTTTGTTTCCTTAATAAAAAATGTGTCTTTATTCATGTTGGCTGTAACTTACGGCCTAAAGAGGATTCATGCTAACCTTTCCAGAAGTTAATAATTAGTTACAACTTTGTGGCACCCACTCTACCACGTCACTTCTTTCCTGATGTGCTATTGCACCCACTAATTTTCACTTTTTGCAGTGATACTGGCTTTTTGAAATGGCAAAGACTGCTCATGCTTCTTTGAGTTCATAGGAGACGTAGGCTGTTAACTCAGTGCATAATGCATTCCTGAATGTAGGCTGTATTTAAAACCCACTAAGATTTTAAGAGTGTTTTCCTCGCAGAAAGTAGTATCTTGATGAACAACTGGCATATTACTGGGTAAATGATAATACTTCACTATTTGGTCTAGTTCTGTCTGTTCATATTACAGCTTACTGTATCTGGTGTATTGATTTGTTCAAGCAAATGTAAATACTTCAGGTAAAACGAATAGTTGTTCAAAGACCACTGTGTTTTACAGATAAAGAGCACTGTTTATTTAAAACAGCTTTGATCACTGGGGCAGAGCAATGTTGGTGTATTTTTAATCTATCTTTGTTTCTGCTGTCATAAGACAGATGAGGTCACATTTTCAAGCAGCTTCTACCTGTGTTGAAAACTACAGTGAGCAGCAACTTTAAAAAATGTGCTTGCGTGTTAACCTCAGTAGTGCAGAGATTTGTGCTGTGTGTGCTTGCAGAAAGTGAACTACGATTATCTGAGCCTCAGGGTGCAGTGGCTCGGTTGCATTGCAGGCTGAGAAGCCCTGGCTTTCTGTAATTCTCAGGAGATGGGGCAGAATTTGGCTGCTGTCTCACTGCTCCTTCTGTTTGATCACTGACCTGTTGTAGACTGCCAGGTAGGATCCCCTTGTTCTGTAACTTTAGGAGCATTCAGGGAAGAAAAAAAGAAGGGGAGGGAGAGAAGAATGTGGGTCTCTAAAGCCCTAAATAAAAAGCATGCTGTAAATGAAGGAAAAATGCAATAAAGCGCTTGCTGAGTAAAAAGTATTTGCCCCTTATACTAATAAAAAGTCTCATGAACATAGCAGCCATAGAGAATTCAGCAAAATTTTCATTTAAAATGTCATTTGATCTAGAGTTTTTATTTTACAGACTGCTGTGAATTTTTTAATGCAGTACAAAAAGCACTCTTTACTGAGACCTGTCATTCATGAGAATGCTGCAGCAAGCTTTTTGCCAGCAGTTCATTGTAAACTAAGGATCTGCTTTAAGAGATAGGTAGTTTGAGATTTATTTTAAATGTGCTGTAAATGTTGGCTTGTCCTAAATTTATATTAACAGTGAGATGCTGCATGAAGTTGTAGCAGTAGACGGGCAGTGGCAGAATGCCCTGAGTTTTCTTTTAACTGTACTGCTTCACTTAAGGGCATAGTTTGGTGCCAGCTAGATAGGTTGCAACTTGTCTCTTCTGCAGGTGGTCTTTGGGTTCTTTTGTAATTTTAAACCCAATTCAGACTAGCAACAGAGACTCTCATTATCAGCAGTGCCTAGGCTTTTTTGGGGTGAATTTTTCTCTCATGGTGTAAATATAACTGCTAAATATGAGATGCCAAAGACATGCTTTTTCCTCTAGCTTTCAGCATTGCATTGGCCTTACTTTTTGTGCCCGCTTAAGCCATTGTGAAACCTGTGATTTCACTGTGGAAGCAGCACGGACAATGTTGAACACATGAAAATTGTCAGTCTTGGATTTTTACCTCATTTCACAATGTAGTAATCACTTATGTGGGAGGCAAGAAGACAGGAGGGCATGATGTGTTAAAGTCTAGAAAAGGGGAGTCAACTAAGATGAAATTTCTAAGACACCTGTCCTATCACCTTTCTGCTTTCCACATATAATTCTCAGCTGGGATTGTTTTACAAACACAGATTTAAATTTTTCTTCCTTGGTGCTTCTGTTTCTTTTGAGTGTATTCATTGCTTATGCAAGAGCTGAGTGCTGGGGTGCATGCTAGTTTGTAGTGTTTTAAATAGCAGCCCTGTGAATATGGTATAGTAATAATACCTCAGAAAGGGAGCACAAGCAGATACTTGGATAGTTTGGGCTGTTCAGTAACACAAAGGGCTTTGAAGGGGTCAGTATCACCTGAGTAGCTCCACTCTGCTGTTTGCCCAACCATTGCCAGGCGTTGACTTTTAAGTCTCCAAGGAGTTCACTTTGCATCATAATTACTGTGAATTAGTACACATGGCTGACTTTTGCACTTGTAACTAAAGCTGATTGTTTCGTTGAACAAGTCTTTTTCTGTTTTGTAAACTGTTTTCTCTCCTAAAAAAAAAGAAAGAAGAAAAGAAGAAAATAGATCTTTTATTTCATGACCTTGTGACACTTAATTCAGTTAACAGCCTGTTTCATAGCGTTTTATTACGTGAAGATGAAAGCGATAGGTTGGTTGAGATTTTTTTTTTTTTGAGACCCCCAAGAATACAATTAGAAGTATAACCTTTATACTCAGAAAGACTGTTGTGTAAATTACTAACACAAGATTTCCATCTCCTTTGTTTGTAAGAAATTTTCCTAATGACTATAGTATTTGTTAACCATAAAAATGCATGTAGCTTTCAGATTTGCACAATGCCTGACACCCACCATGAACTCTGATCTCTGCTGTGCATTTCGGACTCACATCACCCATGCAAATCCTGTATCCCTTTTCATTATGAGCCTTGTAAAAAGCTTCAGTTTCAAGGCACGGTGTAATGATGCTGTAGAGCTAAGATCTGCTGAGCATCTGAACCACAAAGCTGACTTAACCTTATTGAATTAAAATGGGCACAGATATGCTAGGTTTGATTTCTGCTAATTCTATAACTTACCTTCGGAGTTCCTTAATAAAAGGATGTGGGAGCTGTAAGTACAACTTGAATTTTTTTTTTTTATAGTGGCAATAATCTTTACATTCCTGGACGCTTTATTTCATGGTCTATTACTTGATTTTATATTTCAAAGTTAAAAAAAATATAAGTCATACCAAGTTTAGCTGCTTGATTTTTTTAATCTTTATTCACTTGCGAGCATCTGTTGAAAGTAACCTGAATTTTTTTATATAGCATTATATATTATTCTTTTTTTTTTTGAGTTATATTAATACATGAAAAACTCTCTTTGTGAAAGTTTCATAAATACTATATTCGGGGTTTTGAGATATTACCTTTAATACTAACTTTTAAGGTGACAGTCATTTTGCTTAATATCTTAAATAAAGCAATTCAACATTTAATCAAGTTTGTGTAACTAGGAAGGAGATACAAATATACAAAATAAAGAGCTATATAACACATGAAAGAATAATAAGAAAAACAGAAGAAGGATTATAGCATGAAAAGAAATCACTATATAATGTATGTTGCCTTGTCTGCATATATTAATACAGTGATATTGGTAAGTAGGAGGGGTAATTTTCAGCAAGAAAAGAGAACTATGTTTTGCTTTATTAACCTTTCTTTCTGCTCTCCCTTCTCCTTCTGAGCACACAGCCTTTTCCTTCCCAGCTGCTCAGTGTGCTCACTATTAGCCAGCTTAAATAATGTAACACAGTACAATTGCAGATCTCATACAGATCTGCTTTTGTTTAAATTACCAAGGCAATTTTAGGCGTATTTTGAGAGACTTTATAGGAATCATAATAAAGTTAAAATGTATTGGACCTGCTTGGGCAGCCTCAACTCTGCTATGGAATATAAAAATTAGATATGGTTAAGATGGAGTACAAAATCCTGCCCAGAATTAATTTTTATAAAAGAATGTGACGTGAAATTCCACATGAATTGTGCCAAATAACAGATCCAGTGCAAATAGTTTTATTAAGATACTTTAAACATTTATTTTATGTTTCAGAGAGTAATAAAGATAAGTCCACATCTGAGCTACATTTTCTTTGTGGCATTGCAGTGGAGACAGAGGGTATATTAACTGTATTTCCCACATTTAGATCTCTTGCTTGCAAAAATTCAGACAGTTGGAAGTTGTGGACTAAAGGAGACTGAAGGTGCCATTCTTGCTTTCATTATGAGGAAACCTTAATATGTTAATACAAGGGAAGCTGAGCTATGGGTAAAATTAAACTGTATATAAACTGTATATATTAAACAGTATATATGCCAGGGGAAAAAAAATACCTGCATGTATATCTGGGGAAAAAAAAGAAAGCAAACAACTGCTGTCACACAGAAAATTTTGATCTAGTTTACTGAGATAGTTAAATGAAGATGGTCATCTTGATAATTGCTCTTGTAAGCTTCAACAACAAATGGCTTATGTTTCTTGAACACTCTAGCAGATTTATTCTCAGAGATCTGTTCTCCCTGTGGTTGGAGTTCCATTACTTTCAAGGGGAGTTCTACCTGCTTGTGTATGCCCAACTTTCACATCTGCTTTAAGGAAAACTTCAGAATCTCCTAAGACATGCTTTTTTCCCCTTCATTAAACTTATCACTTTTTTTTTTGTGCATAAAACTGATGTTGTTAAATAAATTAATTAGATTTAAATTCTGTTTAACATAATGAATATAATGTAACTGAATATACTGTAATTAATTAGGTTATTTTTAAAGTGTAGTATTGTTCTCTGAACCACTGTAATTGTAGTTATTTTCAGCATACTGAAAATCATTTAAACTAACTGTAAATTTTTAGTAAAAAAAACCCTAGCTATATCTGGACTTAAATTTTACTTTATATTTGGAAACTCACTGTATTTCAACACTGCTTTGTTTTAATTGTTTCTGATAAATTTTCATTTAATTTTAGATTTAAGCCTTGTGATGAGGTTTGGGAAGGCAACATACAGTAACATGATAGCCCTTTCCAAGAGGTTGTACCAAAGGGTGGGAAAGCTACTGGTGTAAAGTTCCTGCTTCTCTTTGACATCACCCCATATTTTCTTGCAGGTTTGGCTGTTTTTAAAATAACAGTTTGCTGAAATTTTCACCCAGTCATACCTACTTAAACTCATCCTTCCCCAAATCAGTAAAGAATTTTGCAGAACTTGATTTCACTTCATTTTGTATTTTCCTTTTGCATTAGTTAATCTAATTTTAACTTTTTTTTTTTTCCAAAAATATTTTTCCATACCAAATTAAAGACACTTTCCCATTTTGCTTTCCCTCTCTTTTTTCCTTTCATTTCCCTTCTCCCTGAGAAGAAAAGAGAGAGAGAAAATTTTTCAAACTGTAAAACAAAGAGGGATGCCTAGCTTTAGGTTGATAGTTTTCTGATTCCACAACTAAACAATTCTGAATGCTTAAAAGTCCATTTTTTTTCCAACAAACTTATTTAATATTAATTCAATTTGAATCTTATTGTTTTTGCTCTTGTTATATTAGAAATAATGACTGCAAAGTTTTACATGAATGCACACTGCAGTTTAAAACATAAATTTGTTTTGACAATTATATTTTATTACACATCCCTTTCTCCTTTTACTTCTTCTTTTACTGGCAGTAAAGTATTACAGTGTTTACCAGTGAAGGTTCAAAAAACACCCAAATCCAAAAACAAAGGCTCAAACTGAAATCAGGGATTAAAATCTAGCTTTCTGTGAGAAAAAGGAAGATATTTATGATGTCACAGTAATTTATGATGTGACCAAGAAATAATGGGTCACAATTTTAATACAGCTACCATGCCTTAGGACTTAAAAGGTCTGTAAATCATTAAATGATTCTACAGCTAGTCAAAATAGACAAGTAGAGCAGACAGAGCCAAACATTAACAGATTTGACAGGTCTGTAAGTTAATTGCTTTTATAATGCCAATCAAGTAGGCTCCACTTTGATTTTTTGGCTAGGCTTCTGAGAAGTGAATTACCTATAACGTGGAAAATATCCACAGTTTTAATTTTTTCCCATTGCAGACTTGGTCAGTGCTTGTAAACAAACCATATTCCTGTTTGTTTCTGTTTAGACAGGTCTTTAATATTCTGTTGTAGGACAGTCCTCACAACTTGTATCTAAGTCTTAGAAATCTGGTGCAGTAGCATGAATGTACTTCTGTTCAGACTAATTGCAATTCTATTTATCAGCACTTTTATGTGAGGATTTGACAGAGCTTGTTTTACATTTTATGTACACGTGGACATTAACAGGACTGTGACTCTTGCAGCGTTCACTGTTAGAGTTCACAAATTAAAACCTTAACCAGACCAAGGGAAGGCTGTCCTCAGAAGACAAGAAAGATTAGCAAGAGAAAAACAGAATTCTGCCTGAGCAGCATGAAAGCTGTTTCTGTGATAGGCTGATCAGGGTAGTGAAAAGCAGATGATTGAGGGCTCAGAAAATCTTGTGATCTGAAGGAAAGGTATTTACTATATGAACTCCCATTTTGCTAAAGAGCATTATCAGAATGCCTTGTAAATAGGACCACAGAGGAGAGAACACAAAATAGCATGAGATGGCTTGTCTAGATTTTTGAGGCCTGGTTTTATGGAATGAAAAGGTAACATAGAACCAAGCTTTTGAGAGTCCAGTATGCTTTGCTCTTGAATACAGCACTACAAAATTAAGGTTGTCACCTTTGAGATTTATAAGAAAAACAGAAATTTTGGACTGCTGTCTGTTACTTGGGAGCTTTTCTGGTAACAGGGGAGTCCAAATCCCCTCTGCAGCAGTTTGGCATAATTCATCTAATGCTCTTGGGACCTACTGCTATACAAACACCAAGACTTTAAGAGGTAGTTCGAAGCCCTGCAGTGGCACTCTGTCAATCTGGCTTCTGAGCCTTGTTCTGTTGTAGAGTTGCCATGTGGTTTTGTGGTAAATCATTGGAGAGTTCTGTGCTTTAGTGGCCCTTTATTATACAATGAGGATGGTAATTCTTCCATTCTTGAAATCATTGGTACATTTTAAATTTAATTTTTTTATGACAAAGAGCAATCTTTATTTAGTGTCTGTACTTTAGGAACCTTGGCTTTAATTAGGATTAATGGATGCTAGGAAATGCACAGGAAAACAAGCTGCATCTGGCAACTGACAAGGAGTAAGGGATTGGGACAGAGTATGATATGCAGTAGGACTGAATATGATAAACAGTTGACTAAAAATCTTGGAATTTGCACCTGCTTGTCTTTTGTAGATTAAACAAGTAACCAAGACATTGTAGACAATTTCTTTTGCAGAGCTTGATTTTTGATAATTGTATAATATATTGCTTATGTATTTTTATGATTGCCATTAATTGGTATAATTGCTATCCCTGGATGCAATTGTTGAAAAACATTAACACTCTAATAGCAGTAGCAGTCCTTTCTTCATCCATGAAACCATAAAAGGGAATTTTTGATAAGCTGGATGGGATGCAGAAGAAAGATCTAGGCTGAGCCTAAAAGCTGTTATAGAGAGCAGGAAAGGGGCTATAATTTGAAATAGGTAATAAGGTTAATTAGAGGAACAAGAATATTTGATGGTCAGTAGCACTGAAAGGAAAAGAATCTAGTATGTTGTTCTGGAATGGAAAACACTGAATTTCCTTCTTTAATTGCAGGCTGTATTCTCTTCAGAACATACACCAAAGCTTTCAAATGGAGATGTGAAAGCCTGAGGACAGTTGTGTCTGGTGTGCTCATTTCTTAGTTAATCTCATAAGGGCACAAAAAGCAGTTATATTAAAAAGAGCAGGAGTTTCTTCTCTCAATGTAATGAGGGGAGTGAAAATCTGTTTATTTTCCAGTGAGTTTATTGCAGAGTGATTTGAACATGAAGAAATAGAAAACATTTTGACTTCTTAAACTGAGGTGGTGTTAAGTGGTTGTTACTAAACCAATTTTTTTTAAGCTACAGAGTGGGGCTTTATTTCTCCATGGACAAAAAAAACCAAACCAATCCTCAACTATTTCTGCTTCTTCCTTCTGATAAGTAAAGTAGGAAAGTAGCAGGAGACATGATAGACAGTAGTGTATTACTGTGCAAGACTATACTGCCATCGAGAGGTTTTGGGTGATATAATACCAATTGCAGAGTTGAAGAATTGCAAAAAATGGGAAAAAATGCAGCTTGGTTTTAAAAATTTACATGTGTATGGGTGCATAACCAGCTGACTTTGTTGAAGCACATTTAAAGGCATGCAGATTTCTAGTTAGGCATGTATGAATTGTTCTTGGATGATAGTGATATTTCCCTTTTATTTTCTTGCTCTAAATCAAACAAGACCAAAAGTGCTAGTGATTAGGTCAAATGTTAAATTCTTTCACAATAATATGTGCCCTTTGTGGGCCCTTTGAGATAATTATCTATGCAGTACCTCTGGTTATCTGTGCCTATAAATAACTCAAAATTGTAGTTTTTACTTTAATCATGTGATAATAACTGAAAAGTAATAGATTTACTTATACAGTCAGATCATTTGTTTAAAAAATGATTGGAAGATGTGATAAGGAATTCAGAGTTAAGGGTATTCAAGTTTGAACATCAGTACAGAAAAATTTGTGTTACTGGGAACCGTCTGTATTAAACAGTTGATGTATTTGATTTTTCTGACTCTTAGTGGAGAAATCATTAAGCTTGAGCAACCTGAGCTTAAATGGTGTTTATTTGAGAAAAAAAAAAAAAAAAAAAAAAAAAAAAAAAGTTTTCAAATTCTTCCTTTTGGGAGCTTATTTCAAAATTTTATAATTAAATACATTTTTGACTGCAAAAACTAGCAAACCAGAAGGTGGTATTATATTCAATTTTTGGCCAAACAAAATGAATGGACAGGGTGACACAATGTGCTGAGGATGTTTTTTCTGGGCTTTTTTTCCCCCCATACCAGTTTATACCAGTACCTTGAAAAGAATGAAAAAAAAAAAAAAAAGTCAGATTGATGAGATTTCTTTCATTGCATTCACTATGCAAAAATTGAGAAAGAAGACAGAAGCCATGCTATTGTGATTCAAGCTACTTATTTGGAGATGAGGATATCTGGAGATTCTGACAAGTTGTAAATGTTTGAGCAGAGGGGAAATGCACACACTGGTCATACAATTAAACTGCCTGCCTCAAAACCCCTTCTTGTAAAACCAGATTCATTGTACTTTCCTCATGGAAGCACTGGAGGAAATAAATTAATATTTATGAGACGCTTGCATTACTGTGATGATGAATAACACAATAGGAGTTAGCAGGACTAGATAAGCAAGAAATCATTTCATTAGAGAATACAGTAGCCATCTCCAGTTCACTTCCCCCCCTTTTTGAGAGGGGAGCTGCAGTTACCAGCACAGATGCTCAAATAACAGAATGATCAAAGCTCCCCACCAGGTGACTGTACTTGTTACCACTGGAGCTGCCTCTGCACAGGCTGATAAACCAGCCTTCCTCTGCATCACGAGGCAGGCAGGTGGTAGAATCCCTCTTGCTGAGACCTCTGTCAGGTATTGTCTGGCTCATTGCTTTCAGTTATTCACTGCTGATTTTTGGAGTATATCTTTGATCAAATTCAGAGCATCACAGAGGTTGTTCAGGGAGCTCTGGGCTAGTGTCTGGACCTGGAGTATCTGGAAACACTTCACTGGAAATGACCAGTGTCTCACTTCAAACCTGCTGCATGGGCAGCAAAATTGATAGTCCTTTTAATACTGTCTGGTGCATGCAGGTCTCAGTGTTTTTAAAACTGTGAATGTAGCAAGCTTGGTTGTATGAAGTGGATAAATAATAGCATCCGTGTTTTTAAATAGCAAGCTGAAGCAGAGGAAGTCCTATGTGATTTAGCTAGAGCAGCGAACGTCTAATGCTGGAAGTGTCAACACAGCCAGGTTGGACATGCAAACATAGGCATTTATATGTGCTAGCACCTGAAGTACTTCCCATGTTTGTATTGAAATAATTTGCCTTTATTCTGCTTAAAAATCAGAGATATCTTTCTACTTCCTTTCTTTATAATGGCACTTAGTTATAAACATTTTCATAGATTTTTAAATTGTTCCATGTTTTGGTGCACTAACAGTAACAATAATACTAATTTTGTACTAATACTTTATTTTGTTGTAATCTTTTAAAATTTAATATGGTTTTCCCGTAGTGAAAATTAAAGGAACATTTCTCATGGAGTCATGGCACAATGAACTGTAGGAATATCATACTGAGGGAATGTAGTTTAATTCTGCTAATAGATCAATTGATACGAGTTTTTAAGTAATGTGTTTTAGAGAATGGCTGTTGTATAACAAACTTGCAAATAAACATTATCACCTGCAATTCACATTTTATCATTTTTAAGAAGAAAATATGTATGTTGGTACATGAAAATGCCTAATAATTGTAATACCTACACCAAAATTGTTATTATATAGGAATATGCAATTCATCAAATAACCTTTCCAGGATTTTTTTATTTATTTTGAGACTTTGCAAAATGAGTAGACAAGTAAAAGACAATTTTTTATTTTGAGTGCTTACTTATTTAACATTATTCAGTTTAAGTGCAAAACTTAAATCAGCATATGTGCCAAATAATGTATCAATCTAATTTTTGATGGCAACAAGAATAGCAGTTTTATATATACCAGGATTCTGGTTTGGTAAAAGCAGTTAAATTAAATTATGCCAATTTGAAAGTCAAAACCAGTTGAGTTACACAAGAGTATGCTTTTCCTGGTCAAAATAGGAAACACTTGGGATATTTTGGGGGTTATGTAAAGACTTTAATTTGTAACCACATTGTGTATGCTCACTCCAAGTGGTAGACGAGAATAGTTGTTCGTGTGATTTGCCATTTCTTCAGCACATTATTTGAACCATACTACTGTGCATATTTTTTATTTTGAATGATAGTTAATCTGAGCTACAATTAATTATTTTAACACTGGGATAATTTGAAAAATATGTGCACGTGGTGTTTACATTCTAGACATCTCTACATGCAAGTGCTTTTAAATGCTTATTTTATTTTAGTCTCTACCTTCTAGAACAAAATAGTTGTTTTGTTTTAGGAAGGGCGAGGGTTGTCCTTTGCATAGTTCGTGTGATTTCAGAACCTAGAGAAGAGAGTAGCTGTCATGCCACAGAATTACATACTTAACAGAAGTTAGAATGACATTCTGTTGAATTTGAGCCAGGAGGAGTTTGAATGAATATTTTTTTAACACACTTAGGTAACCTTCACATTTCCTTTTTTTCTGGTTGCAGATTTTTAGCTCAGGATCTGTCAGTGTAGCAGAAAGGTTATGCCCTAAGTTACATATGATGAATGAGATGAACTTCACAGAACCAGAGGGAGTCCAAAATGCTTGCTTGCCACCATTGTGTTTTAAAGCAGACTTTCAGAATCAATTAAGTGATGTCTTCCCAACAAATGGAGAATGACACATTGAAAACATTTAGCCCTTCTTGATTAATAGAATCCTTCAGTCTGTAGACCTTTTTTTCTTTAATACCTAAATAATGATGTAGAGCTCAGACTCCTGAATCAAACAGCATTTAATGGCACTGAAACTGGTAGTTCAGAGGGGTTTTTTTAAAAAGCACAGTATACTTGCAATTCTGTTTATTGGAATCCATGTGTTCTTTGTTATATGAACTAAAGCCAAAATTGGAAAAAGTTTCTACCAGATTTCTATTCTTCAACAGTATGTTTTCACTTTCTATATTCTGCACATCACAGCTGCTTTACTAGTTACTAATTTTTCCTTTTACTTCATTACTTGTGTTACAGTGTTCTTGGTTTGTCACTATTGCATAACTCAGTGTTGGTGAATGTGTTCCTGCAAAAAGAATTGAGCTAGCATCTCTCTGATATACTGCAGTGTCCTGCAATGGCTGACCTGCTTCCTCTGTTTTTCCTGACAACTCATCTCGTGGGGGAGTAGGTTTCTTAACTTGTGAGGTGCACTAATATAAACTTTTGACTGCTAATAGCTTAACCAAGTGCAGCAAGATTGAAAATGTCTTATCTTGAATGTAACAGCATCCACACTGCAAATAATGTTGCAGGTTAATATATTGATTTCTGCTTTTAATTTCAGGCTGGAGGTTCTCAAGTAATCTTTACCAATCCACTGGAAATTGTCAAGATTCGATTGCAGGTGGCTGGAGAAATTACTACTGGTCCACGAGTTAGTGCTCTCAGTGTATTAAGAGACTTAGGTTTCTTTGGTCTCTACAAGGTATGTTTTTTAAAAAATGTTAAAAATAAGCCTATTATAAGTCTTTCAAATCAACATATAATTTAATTGTTCTCACAAGCTTTCATAGGTGGACACAATTTTAAAAGAAAAATTATTATGTTATATCTTCATTTTTCATTTTTGATTAAGGGAAGAAACTGTCTCATTTTTTGAGGGTATGGTTTTTGTAAATCTTACTGAGATTTCTTTTTTCACTTCTGCAGGTTTAAGGTTCATTGAATATTAGTTTGTGATTCCTGATATTCTGTCTGCTGTAAAAAAAGCTTATTTTCATCTGCTACACGATATAGAGCTTAGAGTTTTGGAACTTTGCTTTTGCTCTTTTGTGTTTGATTCAGTAACTTTCCCAGATGTCATCATTCATTTGGTTATGGGAATTAATTGCTGCACAATAATAGTGAAGAAATACAGACAGTGGGAGCCCAGCATAAAAATAAACTCCTAAAGCAAGCTTCCCCTTGCTTCTTTAGAAGAATGTTTCCCCAAATAATACCATGCAAAGCTATCTTTGTGAACACATCCTACAGACTCTACAGTTCTGCTTGCTGTGTCTTCACATGATACATAAATACATAGAAGTCAAGTTAGGTTTAATGATGGCAGCAGGAATATCTTCTTATATCTTCTTATATCAACATCTTCTGAATGTTGGATCTAATAGGATATATGCTACAAATAATTTAAAGGATTAACATACTTTTAGGATGTCTTCTATTTTTAGATGGAGATTAGATACGGGGAATATGAAAGGTCTTGAAGTACTTTGAGATAGCCAGTACACTCAAGTATTGAAACAAAAGCTGTAATGAATACCATATACTTCAGAGCACCTTGTGGTGTTTTTCAAGACTCTGCAGCCTACAAATGAGGAGAAAACTTGCCAACTTCCAATATATCCCAGGATTTCCAGTGACGGCAGTATTCCTCTGTTTCTTATTTACAGCAGTGCAGCCATAAATTGAAGGTGCTTCAAAAGACACCAAAAGAGCCCCATCCTCCTTCTCCCCAGTATTTAAATTCCATCTGCTTTTTAAAGCATCCAGTCTTTTTAAATTGTTCTGTTAACATTACAAAGAGAGAGCCTGCCCACGAGAACGTGTCTGTGTGTTTTGGCCTGGAGAGAAGTTGCAGGTCTGAATAGGATTTAATGGGGAGTTGTTTTTCCCTTTAAATTGACTTGCTAATTTTTTAGGTGTTTTACTGAAGCTGAGGCTATTGTATAAACTCCTAGTAAATGGCATTATGGTGTTGATCAGATTAACATTTACAATTGAAAACAGGAATTTTGTAGAGTCTGCTTCCCTGAGGCTGTGCAGGAATGGAGGTCAGCTACTGACTTTTATTTGGACTAGCAAAAAGAAAACACAAAATGATGGTGAACTAGTTCAGTGATGAACTAGTTTACTAAAGTAGCAATTTTTGATTTTTTTCTCCCTGAATACCCTGCTCTTGGTGGTTGCGCAGAATTTGCTACATTTTTCCATTTTTAATGGCATTAATGTCTTGAGTTGTATCATGAATTATTTCTATCCACTGGAGTAAATACTGATGGATATTTGTCAGGACTACACATGAACAGGAGCTACTTACAGCACTGTGTTGCTCTGAAACAGACAATAATTTAATCCCAAGATGCAGTTTCAGTGCTTCATTTATTGTGTCCATTTACCTCCACAAAAAACAAACAAACAAACAAACCGAAACAAAAAACCACAGAAGGGTTTGGGCTTGCTTTTACTCAGCTGTTGTCTCTGTTTTTGTCTCTCTCAACCCCTCCACCCCACTTCATGTCCTTTTGTATGACATTAAGATTCATTGCCTACAAAAACTTGAGTGATTTGACAAAACAAGAGAATTTAGCCTGGCAATGATGGGCACCCACTGAGCACAGACTGTGTCACAAGGCTTGTGTCCAAGGGTACCCTTAGTCACCTAGGTCTGTAATTGGGCACGTTTGTGCTGTTTTCTACCAAACATTTGGCACTGCAGCCAAAAGAAAATGGCAATCCTATCTGCCCTCTCTCTGTGTGCCAGTCAGAGCATTGGTGCACCCACATAATGATCTGGAACAAGAAAATCTTTAACTCCTCCTCCTCCTTAGGGCTTAGTTTGTTTTGCACCCAGAGCAGCTCACTCTGTAGCTTCTCAGGATGGTTGTACCCAGTCAAAGGGAGGAATGGCTGTGGCATGGGGAGCCAGTCTGTCTCAGAATAGTTTTAAACTGCCTTGAGGTGCTTGTGGAACAGCAGTGTTGGAGGCAAAGGCAGCCTCTCCTGAATGCTTGTGCTGGAGCAGGCAGTGTTTGTGAGGCCAAGCAGATATTAACAAGTCATTGCATCAGTCACAAGTCCCAGTAAATGTTGCCCAGAGACATCAATGGTTTTAAATGAATTTCAGATGAGACTAGATTTGGTAGGTGCTGCCTTCTTTGGTCATGCTTCTAAATTAATTTACTAAGTATAATGACCAAGAGGACATCAAATAATAATTAATCTTCTACTAATGAGAATTGAAGTATCTTGGTATGTTTGGAATGTTCATACTCTTAACAAGTCAAATTAGCTTTAAACTATGAAACAGGAATGAGGATTTTATGGCTATCTCAGTATTTCTTATGTTGTTCATTTTAACAACCCTTTAATTTGCATCTGAAGTCTTTGCTTTAGCTTTATCTCTCCTGTCTCAAGACACAAGACGTGTATGTCAAGCCTTTAATGTACTTATTTTAGTAGATTTAATTTGACTCCATAGACACTGCTGTGGAAGAACAAAAATAAGTATTCTAGAAAATATTTTTATTTGGTAACCTTGAAGTTTCTTTGTAGGCTTAATGGGCCTTCATGTAAGTCTTCCAGCTGTTTAAATACTTGTCTATCTTAGCCATGACTTAAACTTTAACTGATTGACTTCCTTCTGCAAGTGTTGAAAGCAGAATTTTAGACTTTTAATTTCAGGAATTTTAATTTGAAATAATGTCTTTTTTGGTTTTAAATTTTATTTACCACATGGCAAGGATTGCAGTGAAAATTCTCCTTTCCTAGTTCAGAGAAAAGTCATCCCTGAAAGCTGTTCTTACCACTACAGATCCATCTGGTATGTTCTGCTTAGTTCCCATGAGTTGTTTATGCTGAAATTCAGGTGAAAATGTGTAAGAGTCCCATATAGTAGTCATCAAGGAAGAATGTATTAATTATGAGTGCAGCCAGAAGATGTGAAGTGTTAGTCTTAGCTTCATGAGGCAAATTCCTGCATGTCTTAACAAGATGTGCTGCTTGTTATTTGAATTCTTATATTTTGTATTATTTTCTACCTGTGAAGCACTTCATGTGGATTTTAAAATAAAATGCCTTCACCTCCTGATATAGGTAATTTCAGTGCTTCTGTCTTGCATGAACAGGGAAAACCAAGGCACAGACAGATAAGCCTTATATCTCAACAAATTAACAAAGGAAATGCTATGTAAGCCCTTTTTGCATCCAGCTGAGTGAACCTTGTATTGATTATGATCATAATTATCCCTGCATTCTAGTCCAAATGAATATCCTTTGAGGATCACTGAGAAGAAGCTGGATTGCATAGTTTTGGTGCCCCTCTGTATAAGTGAGAGTAATATTCTTTAGGGTCGTTCATTGGCATGTTAATGTGACACTTTACTGTGCTCCTGACAGAAACAGTTCACAGTAGTACTGTGCTGAGATCTCTGCACTGTGCTTTCTCTACTTGCAGACTTGATGTTAGAATAATTTTTGTTGAGAGACAGTCCTGGAGGTCACCTGGGAGACCTGACCAGGTATTTGACCACCTTCATGGTTTAAAAGCAAACATAGAAAAGAAAAAATCCACATCTCTTTTCTTATGCCTAATTAAATTGGCTATGTTCAAGCTTCTGATCCTTCAACTGTGCACCTCCAAAAGTAGTTTTATTTCCCTGCACTCTCCTTCAAGTGAGCAGTAAGGTCTCTCCCTAGCCTGCTCTTCTCAGAGTTGAGCACACCGAGTTCCTCTTTTATATGCCATGGACTACACAACTGGCTTGATGGCCCTGCACTGGACTCATTCCAGCTTGAAAGCATCTTTCTTGTATAGGAGAGACCAGAACTGGGCACAGGGCTCTGGATGTGGTCTCAGCAGTGCTGAATAGAGGACAATCATCACTTCCCTTGCACTCTTGCTACTACAGCCCAAGTGTGGCTGTCAGACTTCACTGCAAAGAGGCATTGCTGACCCATTGGGCACAGTATCCTCCAGGCTTTTCATCCAAAGATGCTTTCAGCCTCTATCTCCATCCTGTGAAGGTATGTCTGAACAGCAGCCTCTCACTATAGCACTCTAAATATTTCCCCAATTCAGTGTCATCTGCTGAGATGCAGGTCATGTTCCACTGGTTTAGCTATGGGATATGATGACAGACAATCCCAAAAGCCAGGCTTTTAGTCAAGGTGTCAACATCCATTGCTGTCCCCTTACCCACAGGTTTGGCAAACAGGTTGGTCAGCTGTGATTTGGTAAATCCAAACTGGTTGTTCTCAATATCTCTTTTGCTCTTCATATGCTTGGAAATGGCTTCCAGGAACATTTGCTCCATAAACTTCCCAGAAACAGAGGTGTGCCCAGACATCTTGTAGTTCCCCAGATCTTCTGTCTTACTCTTCAAGATGGGTGTGATGTTTGTCTGTTCTAGTTACTAGAACCCCCTGTCTGACTTGACCTTTGGAAGGTAATAGCAACCTCACAACATCATCAGCCAGCTATCTTGGCAGCACTGGAGGTACCTGTTCTGGTCTCAGGACTGTGTATGTGCAGATGGCTCCAAGTGCCCTGTCTGTAGGTAATGCAGATTTTCTGCTAAACTTGTGGAGCTGAGGGGCCTGGGGACAGATTTTACTGGTAAAAAGCAAGACAGAGATAATTTCTCTGCTTTTTCCATGTACTTTGTCACTAGGTTTCCTGCCCCCATTGTGCAACAGCCTCACAATTTATTTACTTGCCCTTTTGCTGCTGATGTGCTTCCAGAAACCTTTTTCACTCCTCCTTCACATCCCTTACTAGATCGATCTCCGTCTGATCCTTGGCTTTTCTGTCTCAATTTCTGCACACCCAAGCAGTGGTTCTGTACATCCTGGGTAGCCCATTCCCACCTCTGCTTCCCCTTCATTTTCTGCATTTGAGCTCAATCATGAGTTCATCTGTGCTGGTCATCTGACTTGGTTGCTCAACCTCCTGCACAGTGGAATAAACCTTTCTAATATTTTGAGAAGACTGTCCTTGGTGGACCTTTGTAACTCTAAAAGTTTTTATTTGGGGGAAAATTCCTATCACATATCATAGAGGTCTGGGTCAGATAAGTGATATCCGCTTCTCTTCCTTCCTCACTCAGGAACTAAAGAACAGTAGGTCTGAAGTCATAATAAGTGCAACAATTTACAGCCAGTGCCTCCTCTTAGACTCCCTGTGCCTTCACTGGGTGGTCAGATGTCATTCTGTAGTGATATGCAGCTTAGAAATAAAATGCATGTTAATTCCAGCAATAAAAAGATTTGACACATACAGCTTGTTAAGCTGACTGCTGGGTTGAACCCCTGTAGCTCTTTAAAGCTAGAAAGCAAATATTTTTTCTGTCTTTGTCTAAAATTCTGAACTACTTGTTTAAATAAGTATTTTAAAACATTGTGCTTCTCAAAATCCAGATGCTGCTTTGGGGAGGCACATAACAGCACTTTTGCAGAGGGAAATTATTTCCTCTATTTGTGTTCTTTCTCCCAGTAATAGTTACTGTGAAAGCACCAGGGCATGGAAACTTGTGACTAGTAAATTCTTTGGCTGCAGATACTATGTAGATGACAGCTATTCTTAAAAATATAGAGGCAACATATTGCAGTCAGGAAAAAGGTCACTTAAACTAATGCAAAATGTCATTTGCATTGGCAGAAATGGGAAAGGATACTTCTCTGTTTTTCAATATTTTTAATAGATTTAATTTCTAGTCACACTGACTATTGAAGTAATCATCCAAGATTAAATCATACATTTTCTGCCTTCTACGTGTCTTACACCTTAATATGAATAAAGTTCCATTAAAGTCAGATGAATTTATATTCTATTGGTTTTGAAAGACATCTTTATGGTGTCTATGTAAATAAACACTGCAAGGATACTCACTTATTTTGTGTATCATAGAAACTCATATTCATATAGTATCGGCAATAAAATGTTTCATAAAATGTTGCTCCTCTTATACCTAATCATTCTGAATAGTGCTTTACAGCATAACAGACAGTACCACTTCATAATTTTGCACTAACAAAGTTATTCTGTATCCCAGGGAGACAGTAAATAATAGAGTGGTAAATGATTCTTCAAGGAAAGGGTACGTTGGTTGTGGTAATGTTAATTTTTATAATCACTACAAGGTATTTAGCTCAAATTTGTGCTTTGGCTGCTATTGCCAACACAGTTTTCATTTCCAAAACTAGACAGAAAAGCTTCTAAAATTCTCCTTTCCTCCCTCCTCTCCCTTCCCCCCAGATGCTTCATAAACAAGCTTCTGATGTATTGACCTGGAAAGTGTAATCTCAAGCGACAGGATGTGTACCAAGCTCTCACCTGGTTCCTTTGATAACAGCTGAGCTATTTCATGTCATGAAGCTGAGGGTTTACAGCAGGATGATAAACATGTGAAAGACAGTAGTAAAAGTTTTGAGTTACATTTTGCATCCACCATGCCTATTTGTGACTGTTCTCATATGTGAGAACCTGCTTCTCAAAATATTCTTTGAAATTAACCAAAAAAAAAAAAAAAAAGCCCTTCCAACTAAAACAGCTGTATTTTTTTTCCCTGCAAACTGAATTGAAATTGCTGATAGAGTATTTGAAATTACCATATTATTAGTCTAACATTATGTTCTAAGTAAGTTTCATATTTTGGTTGATATAAGTATATGTGAATAAAAACCTACAGTAGCTTCTAAGGCAATGACATTTTACAGTGGGGAAAAAGAAAAAAAAATGCAGCCCTTGAGAGCAAATACCAGTAATATTTGACTGGCTGTTACAAAACCTGTTAGGTGCTGTTAAGGCTTCAATTCCAAAGGGTTAACTCTGTAGTAAAACCCAAGAAGAATGCAAAATGATCAAGAAATGACATGCTGCCTATTGTTTGTAGCTATAGGATCAAAATAACAATTATACATGCCAAATAAATTCTAAACCTGTAAAAGAGAAAAAGAGGGGGTGGCTGTAAGTACAGGTGCCAGAAGCATTAAATAACTCTCGCAGACAAGGTGCACCACTGTTGTCTTGAATGCTGCTAGGTTCCCCCAGTCTGGCATTTTTCCCCCTGCACTAGACAATGTGCATTCACTGCAGGAGACTAGGCTAAGCCTGCGTCTCCCAGACCTGCCGGCTCCTTCTGCCCAACCCGACACAGAGGTGCCTTTGTCAGTATAATTACCCTCCCCTTGTAGTAGAAATAGTTTGTTTAGAGCCTTATTTGCAGGTAGAGCTGGTATAAGCAGGAATTAGCATGCTAAAGAACCTGCCCCAGCACTGACTTGGGTTTATTTATCCAAATCTTTGACAATCAGGGTTTTTTTCCCTCCCTTGGTTTATTCAGTGAGATACTATCCGAGATTAAGAGCTTTAAGGTTATTAAAGAGATGGAAGATGGGAGCCAGCTGGCTGTTGTGCGAGGAAGGTGCATGTCCTGGTGTGTAGGATCTCCCAACAATTTCATGCCTGGCAGGTCTGCACCTTGGCTGCCAGAATAAACTCGGGCGGATGCTCCTCGGCGCTTTCTGGGGATTGATTAAAACTCCCTTTGGCTTTCAGCACGCTGTCCACATCAAAAAGGTGCGAGAAGTAAAATAGATGTTCCTTTTGCTTTTCAAGATATTGTGGCCAATCTCCCTAAGCCTCCTAATTGGCCTGGGCTGGTTGCGGATGATTAACTTGAAGTTAAATGGGGCCTGCTTTTAAACATGCTTTCCCAGACTTTAAACGGAATGATGGGGGAAACTTTAGACTGTTGCAATGCTGGCCCAGAGCCAAGCTTGGTTATTATTAAAGTGGATCCAAGTTTTGATCCAGGATTTGTTTACACTGAGCCAACTAAGTTGATGGACATCCCTCCCTCTCTGCATACCTGAATGTATATTATTAGTGACATTAACAATATGCCACTTCTGCCCCGTGAAAAAGAGCTTTTTAATGAAGGGGGAGGAATATTAGGAGCTCAGGTTGAACTAAGAGTTGCTTGCATTTGGACTTTATTGTTTTCTGTAAGTTATTTTAACTATATCAGAGTATTTCAGGGTATGCAAAAAATGCAGAGGAAAAAATGTGTGCAACGTTTAATGACAACATTGCAAAGAAAATAAAAGTAATGTGCCCTGAGGGCAAAGGCAGCGAGGAGATTTGCTCTGAGAAAAAGCATGCTCTAAAAATAAATCTTTGAAGAAACCATGTCAGTCTGTGAATGTGTCAGTAGTGAGTTTCATAATTTTTCTATGAAGTAAATACAGTGCAGACATTTGATCCTTAAAATGTTGGATTTTTTTTGTGCAGAAGTTGGTAAAACCCTAGTTTTGTCTATGTGAAGAGTAAAGGTAAATTGTTAAATGGGCTTCTGTTGCACATGAGAGTCCAGGACCCTTGTCTCTGTTGAATACAAACACTTCACCTTCTCTGTGTCCTCAAGGCAGAGCATAAGGGGCAGAGCAGCGCCAACACCAGTGCTTTTTCAGTTCCTTATGGCACTTTGCTTAGTGTCTCTAGAAGGGCATAACAAGAACCAGTGATGGGCAGCCTAAGTCAGACATCCAACTGAGTGAGAAGCCAGAGGGTTTGAACAGCAGAGGTCATTAACTTCCAAAGGGGGTGTCAGGGGAAGTGGTCAGTACCCAGCCTGAAAACATCAAGAAACAAGCTGAGAAAGTGGTGGGAGGCATGGGGGCTGGAGCAGAGCCTACTGTGCTTCCTGTGTTCAGTAGCTGAGTCTGTGACACACAGAAACTCTGACTACAAGATCTAATGGCTTTTTTAGATAGATCTTTATTTTCTCAGAGGCATTCTCTGACTGCAAACTGCTCTTATTAGAGTCTCCTGAGAGACTTGTAGGACCTGGTTATCTTGTGACACATCCTGCTGCCTTCCCCTGCCTTGCCTCGTGGGAAGGCAACTTTACAGTTTTTCTGACACCTTGCAGCTCTTTTGTCTTTGATAACAAGCATCCAACTTCAATAAGTGCTATATTTTAACTGGTATTATAGTGCAAGCTAAGCTTACAGATGTGTCCAGGCATATCATTAGATTTAATTAAATTATGTAGATATTAACATGTCCCCTGTGAAATGTCTGGCACTGAGCCATGTGCTGGTAGACCTGTGAACAAAAGTACAGTAACAAGGGCACCCCTTGAGGGTTGTGGATGAACCTCAAGCAGTTTCACCAGGTCTCCACCCTTCCTTCAAAGAGAAGAAGCTTAGGCTCATCCATGAACCATTTCTTTCTCATGCTTGAAAGATTTTACCCATTTTCCCAAGCCACCTCTTGTTTGTGCTTTCCTCCTGGCCTTAGTCCTGGCAGGCTCTGGTGTCCCCTGGATCTCCATTCTGAGGAAAGGCAGACTGCAAATCCTATGGATACTATTGGATATTTTATTTTGATTGACCTTCCCGAGTGGCCTTTTTGCTTTTCCCCCTGCGTCAAAAACATTTGATTGCTTGCCACAACCCCAAAAATTTCTTTTTCTGTTTGCTTCCTCTTCGATTTGAAACCAGCTGTATTGCTGGTAACTTCATTGGCTGATCGGGCTACTTCCACAAATTGATAACAAGGCAAATTTAACAGTAAGAGATGAAAGTTGCTGAAACAAACTGTATCCCAGATAACTTGTACTTTAAAATTCACAAGTAAATCATGCCAAAGACTTGCTGTTATGCCCTTACTCCCTCAATATATGTTGCATTATCAATTATAGTGCCTGCATAGAGGTACAGACTGTTTTCTCTGGAGTATTAAGTGGGAATGAGATGTGACAGACCTATTCTGTGGCTCTGTTGCAAACACTTCTTAAACTCCCACTACAGGTTCATGGCTACAGAGTCAACTATTTAAAGTTCTCCAAAGGTGTTTTCAGAGTTTACTCAAACACGTGGCATTTTCTCCATTACCAGCATATAACTACAGTACTTCAGAGTAAGGGAGAACAAGTAGATAAGAGACCTACAATGACAGAAATTACTGAACCAAGAAACAGCACAGAGACACTCCTGAGCTGGGAGAAATACATTAATTTCTCAAAATTAATGCTTTTTCTATAAGCCCTTTGCAGCAAAATGAAAAAATACAGTGTTGCTCCATTCTCTGATATTCATGGCTCATCATGGTAAATTTGCTCATTCTCAAAACTTGTTCTCTTTCTCAAACAGGGTGCTAAGGCATGTTTTTTGCGTGACATCCCCTTCTCTGCCATTTACTTCCCCTGTTATGCTCATTTGAAAGCTTCATTTACAAATGAAGATGGGAGGGTTAGCCCTGGAAATCTGCTCTTGGCTGGATCAATAGCTGGTAAGTGCCCAGATTTCTTTTTTCGTGGCTCTATACTGCTTTGGCAGCACAATAGTTATGGCAGTGACAACAACTAAAAAAAGAAAAGGACTGGATGCAACAATACCGTATTTTGCAGCCTTTTGCAGAAACAACAAAGTTACTAGAATGAGTGGAAGGTACTGCAAATTCCTGGTATAATCATAATGTTCAGGAAGCAAAAGAAAAGGAAAAGAAAGTATTTTGCTGGTTTTTTTTGTTTTTTTTAATAATTTATCATAATTCCTTGTGAAGTTACTGTGCTGGTTTTGGCTGTGTCTCACTGAGAGTGTTTTGTTGAAATTATTTATAAACCGTGACATTCATAAAATTCTTTATGATCGAATGAATCTTGAATTTTGGTATGTAGTCCAGAGGCCACACTAGAAGTACAGCTCTCCAAACACAGTGATATAACAGGTGACAAAATGATGACAGTTTTTGCTTCCCTCAGTATCCCATTGAAGTTACTTGGCTTCTTGAAGATTTCACCTTTATCATTTTTTTAATATTAAAGCAGAAGATCTTGAAAACATTGCTGCAGTGCTACAGGTTGATAATTCCTCACACACCCAGATATGACAGAGGTGCAGAGGGTGATCTTGAGCATTTGGTTGTTCTAGCCTGCTGCATAGCAGACAGAAGAGTCCAAACATGCTGAACTTCTCACAGATGAATTTGGCTTGAGTGTGCCAGAGGCTAAGGGAGAACACAGAGGCTGTGTAAGCCTCAGCTTGCCCTTGCATCTGCAGCATGGGTGGTCCCTCCACAAGCACCCAGCTTCTGCACCCAAAGGGGATCACCACTTGGTGGCTGTCTGCTGGAGGGGGCAGCTTGAGAGTCCTGCTCTTGCAGTGTCCATGGTTTCCCTCCTAGGACAAACAGACTTGCAAATTTGTGCAACAGAACTTTTAGGGGAGTGTGTAGCAAGCAGGAAGGCTCAAATCTGGTGGTATTTCCACCATTCCTATTGGGGTCTGCTTGGTCTCTCCAAGCTACAGCCAAGTTCCTCTTCCAGCATGGCCCCTGGCAGACTGCTGTGACCTGCCAGGTGAGAAAAATGATGGAATGGCATGAATCCAGTACAGAATGGTGGTTTAGCAATGTTTTCTCATTTAATTGTAAGCTTTCTCCTCCCTGAGAAAACTTCTTTGTCAAAATTATGCACAGGGCTGTGTCTCTTGGAGAGCAAGACCCTTTTATAGCCAGTATCTGGTCTTAGAGAACAGCTAAGATTGGTTGGTTTGTTGTGTTGAAGCATATTGATCTCTATTCAGTAGCTCATAGTCAAAACTAATTGAACTGGCACTAGCAAAGCCAGCTGTGTTCCAGTGACTGCTGCTCAAAACCCCCTTGTCCTCTCCCCTCCCCCACCCCATTCCAAAGCCAGGCTCCAAGCCCTCCAACAGGAGCTTTTACAGCCAGCTTATTTCTTACCCATTTTAATGGAACAAAACAATTCTTGAACTTTAGATCATATTTACAGACTTGAAACATAAGATGGCATTTTTAAGCCAAGTAATTTCTTAGATTTTCCTATTTTTCTCTTTCTAGCCATTGTCAGGTGATTGCAGACTGAGATAACCATCCCTTTGAAGTTCAGGCACAGAAGCAGTCTTTATTGTTGCTGATATGGCTCACAAATCTAGCTATAATGTGAATTTTATCCAGTGCTTCCTGTGAATCCCATCCTAGGTTAACTCTCATGAGCAAATTGCAGTGTTAGAGATACAACACTCTACACTGTTTACAAAAACAAGAAATTTGCTTTATTGGGTACGTGTAAAGCATGGGGGTGCACGTGTCCACTGTTTTGCCAAAAGAAAGTCAAGGGAAAGACAGAACAAAACACCCACCATTTCTGAAAATCTGGCTTTGGTCTCTGGGCTGATGTCTCATCTCCAGCCAGGGATCTCACCTGGTTGTCAGACTTCAGATGTGTGCATGAGCTCTGGCTGCATGTGGGGAACTCCCCCTTCCCACACTCAGCCCTTGGGGCTGGGATATTCAGGCTAGCCATACACAGATGTCCTCTGCCAGTAGGTGTTGCTTGTACTGCTTACACTATCTTCATTTCCACTGTGGTTGGGGTCACAGGCAGCACATGTGTCATCTAGTTTGATCTGCTTCTGTTTTTCAGATGTCTCAGCCTGTTGTGCTGTAGCAGATTCTGAAATGATTCTAATACTATCTGCAGGATCTCTCCTTAATTTGCTCTGTTTGCTTATTGCCTCCATGAAGTTCCTTCTCCTCCCCTAGCTCCTTTTTATTCTTGTCAGCTCCTGCTGGGCTATTTGTCACATTCTGATTGTAAGCTTCTCTTGGCAGCAATCTGTAACTTCGATTTATCTGTAAATGCTTTTGTCCTATACACATAGTTCTAAAGAAAGAGTTTTAAGTATCTCAAGTGCAAAATATCCTCAATAATATGGAGTGAGTGATAAGGAGATGGAAGTCACATGTAGTAAGCAAAATTATTTCTTAGTATGTTCTTTGGTTTTCTTGAAAACACTGGTTGGCTTTTGAAGGGCAAAAGTCTGGCTTCAAATTGAAGACTCAAGCAATATCCTGGTGTGGGTAAGGCTAAGCAAAGAGGAATTTCAGTGTTTCTGGAGTTCAGAAACCTTGAGCAGGGTTTAGTGCTTGCCTGTCAGACAACCCATGCTTGCACTGAGTGCACGCTCAGTATATGAGATTTTTGAGGGGGACAACGAGAGGAGGAGGAAATCTTTTGGTGATATGCACATGATTTGATCTCTTGGAGCAGTCTGCAGTAAGGGTACTCTGGAGCTTGAGGCCAGACAATGCTGGTTTGGACAAAATTTGTTACAGAATTATTAAGCTGGGAAAAAAAAAGGAAAGGAGATTTATGCATCTACATCTAACCAAGTTGGTTTGGAACAGATGCAGAATGGAAAAGTAATAAAACCATAAGAGACAGTGTCTTCTGAGTACAGTCTTGGTGCTTTTCTTTGCCTTTTTTTTTGGCTTTTTTCCCCCCAATTCTAAACATGCCCCAAGTTTGGATAGGAATGATTTGAGAAATACCACCCATTGGTAATTTGCTTTCAGTTGATTATCTGCCAGGGTAAATTTAAATCTTCCTCCACATATTCTGCTGAGGATGTCAGCTGTGGCTTTGCAGCTGAGCAGTCTGCCATGCCTAATGAGAAGAATGACCCTTTTTGTAAGCCTCAGCTCTCAAGTGGTGCTGCATTATCTGGTTCTCAGTGACATTGCTACGTGAGGGGTGTTTGTGTGTCTGTGTTTGTGCCTGTGTACAGCCTATTCTAGCACAGTGTACACCAGGATGCCAGGAACCACAGAGAGGAGTGAAAAGGAAAGGGAAATATCAACCTTCCCTCCAAAAGCTTTGTGCTTATTAACTGTGCAAGTTTCTGATTAGCACTGGAAACTCCAATCTGTGCCTCCCAGCCTGGCAGGAAGCACATGATATGGTTGTTCCTCCAGGAGAAGCACTCTCTGGGTTAAGCCATGTCCACAACAGCAACCTCTTGTTGCTTGCTGTTTGTTCTCCTTCCCGGGTTCTGCTTAAATCAAATGTGGCTGGATTCTCCAAAGACCTGCTTCCCTCTGGATAAACGAGATGTGTAGTATATGTGCCAAGCCAGTGGTACCCACCTGATGACTTTTGTGTTGTACAGGTATGCCTGCAGCCTCTCTGGTCACCCCTGCAGATGTGATCAAAACAAGGCTACAAGTGGCAGCCCGAGCAGGACAGACCACCTACAGTGGTGTTGTGGACTGTTTTGTCAAGATCCTGCGGGAAGAAGGTCCGAAGGCTCTCTGGAAAGGAGCAGGAGGTGTGTAAAAGAGCTTTGATTGCCAAGTGATTTCTAATTGTGGCATTTGTCATTAAGAACTCTCTTCTTTTCTTTCAAGCTCGTGTATTTCGATCTTCTCCTCAGTTTGGTGTAACTCTGGTGACTTATGAGCTACTGCAGAGATGGTTTTATGTGGACTTTGGAGGAGTGTAAGTATGTGATGTCTGAATATACCAGGGATCCTGAAGTTACACTTGGTTCTGTTGGGTCTTGGTCCTCCTTGCAACATCAGAGCCAGGGACTTGCCAGGACATGTTGTAAAGGCTTTGTAAATATTATTCCAAACACACTTCACTGGTGGAGGTTGGGATGCTATTCCAGTACCTGTTTCTTAGCAAGATATTACCACATTTTATATCACAGTTTCAAGCAGGGGACCTATGTTAGTGTAAACAGAGACAGTGGGAGGCTAAATAATGGGCTGAGGATATAAATACAGGAAAAATGTGATGCTTGCCAGGTCAGGATACACTCTTAGTCCTCATTATTTGGTGAAGGAGCCATGTCCCTGATTAGACAGGGCATTTGACATCCAAAAAAGTATACAGTTGTCCCCAAGGTCAAAACCAATTTGTTGGAGCTTCAGCTGTGCCTCCTGCCTTTGTTGACAATACAGGTGGATGTGCATGTGGCTGTTTAAGTTGATCCCAGAGCAGCTGCAGACTCTATGCATTTTTGGGGACAGTAGTTTGAAAGCCACCACAGAAATTACTTAAACTCTGCTATGTTCCTGGATTGGCTGTGTGCTGTAGCAAAGACTTATGAATCCTGCTACCTCACACTAGTTTTGATTAATGCACTGCAAATTTTATCTGGATTTGACTGTAATCAATCAACATGAAGGCTCCTAACTGTTCTGGAAAGTTTTAAAACAGAGTATTTCTTCTTACATTGCATCATTTAATTTAGTTACTTACAGGGAAGTGCACTCAGATGTCTCATTAAATTTACTTTATGGAGGAGATTTTTGTGAATACTGATTTTACTCTATGAAAGTTAATTTATTATTTTTATTATTTTGCAGAAAACCAGCTGGATCAGAGACAGTTCCTAAATCTAGGATCACGCTCCCTGCTCCTAACCCTGACCATGTTGGTGGTTATAAATTGGCAGTTGCCACTTTTGCAGGGATTGAAAACAAGTTTGGACTTTACCTACCTCGGTTTAAGCCATCTCCACCTACCTCAAAGGCTGCTGCAGCAGTAGGACCCTAAGTTTATTGCTGTAGGGTTTTTGTTATTAGTTGGGAAAGAGCCACTTTTCTAATTGGTTAATACTTCATTCTTTTAGCTTCTCATCATATAAAAGATTAGCTTCATTTGAGTTTTAAGGTAATTTTCATCTTAAATGGAATCATTTGTCTTTGTGCTTCCGTAACCAGATCACTGTGAAATTCTTACCAGTTGTTTTAAGTTTGGGACCATGAATGTATTTGTCCACATCTGACATGTGCTTGTGTTGGGAAGACACTAATTTTAGGTTCTGTTTATTGGGGAGGGCTGGGTGAGAGCTGTGAACCAGATCATTTTACAGGCAATGCTCAGTTGCAGATTACCAGGGCAGATGTCACACATCATCACTCAAATGGAAAACTCGTTGGATATCACGGTGCTCAAAGCAGAATGATTTGGACTGCGTGTGTAAATTGGGTTTAAACTTGGTGCGTGTCTGTAGAGGTCAGCAAATATATACCTGGTACCTAAGTATGCCAGTACAGCTTCAACTTTTTAAACCTGTATACGCACAAGTTCTGTTTCTGGATTGTATTATGGAGCTTTTATGTGGAACATGTTTTTGTAATGGAAACCACATTTATAAATGTTTAGCCGTTGTATTATGTTACTGGTATCAAAATGCTCAAAAGAAAGTGTTATTGTCCATAGTCTTTGCACTTTATGGCAGAACTTTTGGCATTCTACTACACATACAAGGAAATTTCATAACTAGGTGCCTATCTTGGGTTGCTGGTGTTTGGAATTCAGTTTGTATATGCACTTCTATAGTAAAACGCTGCTTGTTTAAATAACTGCAATAGAAAATTCATGCACTGTATCAATGGTACCTGCCTTAACTGCTGGCTTGTAATTGGCAAATAGGTGGTTTCAGATTCTTATTTACTTCATTGAGTCAAAAGAGATTAAAATAGTCTAAAATAAAAGAATTTTACTTAATCTTTGGTGCCTTGCACAGTGTTTAGAAAATTCTGTATTTATGAAGATAGAAATAAACTTTTCAAACAGATGCACACATGGGATTCTGTTACAGAAATAGCGCAGTACATCAAATGTCTTGTTCAACTTCAGTGATAAAGTCAGGTTAAGATGAAGCTAATATTTGCACTTGGAGGCTATAAAAACACCTGCAGTTTGAGAAGAAATTACTACAATTCCCCTGCCTAGAAAAGACATCTCTTGGTGGAGATGTCACTCAGGAAAAAAGAGCAGCTTTTTCCTCAGTCAGAAGCCAGGATTGAAGCTTTTATATTTTGATCTTTACTTTTGGAGGGAGGTTAGTAGTTATGAACAGCCTGATCACCTAGTCAGTTGATCACTGTTGGGTGATCTTCTATGTTGGGTGTCTTCTATGATACCTCTTAAGATGAGGAATTTGGCGTTGCTTGTCTCCTTGGAGTGGGGCGGGGAGAGGGTGTGTGTGAGGAGTGGGTGCCTCCAACCTTGGCTGTAAACTGAGGGAATACACAGATGCACATCTCTGCAGAAGAATAACTTTGCTGTGCAATATCACACTGTGCTGTAATTTGTGGAAATACTGAAATGGAAATCACTCTGATTTTGCGTTTTTATTTGAGTCATTATGAAAATTATTCTCTTGGACTAATTTGTTTTTGGAAGTTACTAGTGAAATGGAGCTTGGGGGTAGGAGTAGCAGCACTTGTGCACGTGAAGGTGAGGGGAGCAGATGACATTTACCTATAGCTTTGTCTTGGACTCTGGCTAAACCACTGTGCAGAGACTGCACTGGGCTCTGACAGACAGCAGCTGCTTCCTCCCAGCCCTGTGTATCCCAGTCTCCCCAGACAACAGCTCCCTCATTTCAGAAAGGGGGAAAAAGCTCTCCCTTGTAATAACCTTCCAAAATCAACCATCAGGATTTTTGCTTGAAGCATGTCACAAAAGTAAAACATTCACTGGGAGCTGCCTCAGCTTCACACATGAGGTTTTAGGCTGTTTAAGAGCTGGTTTTATAGTTCATCCCTCAGATTTGCCTGACATACCATGTCAGGGGTGTCTGTGGGAAGTCAGCAGCTCCAGGAAGATGTCTGAGTGCAGAGCTGCACCTTTTCTCTGATCCAGGAGAGGAAATGCCTGGCCACTGGATGGGCTTGGTTGGCAGCTGCTTCCTCCTGGCTCATTCTGGAGAGGGACACCCAGGCTGCACCCACCAGAGCACGTCCCTCTGCTGCCTGACACCGGACCCCAGCGCTGCTGGGGCTTTGCAGCCAGGAACGGAAGAGGAATTAGAGCTGGGTTATTGTAGCACTTGCACAATTCCTTGGCTCGGGTGATAAAGACCATTCATTGCCTGTGTTCCACAAAACCAATTTCTCTGCCTCCTGGTGCCCTCTCATTCCCAGGCCTGGCGGTATATTTATGACTTGTTCTTTATTCTGGGGATGAAGGGCAAAGCTCCCATCCCAGGAACAAAGCTCTTCTATGGCAGATCCATCTCAGAAGGCCACAGCCTTCATCTTCTCTGAGCAGGGCTGGACTGATGATCCCACCCCACCCACGGTGGCTTTTCCGTTTGCCATTAACTTTCCTGGAGGATTGTTCTCTCCCCCTGCCCACCTCTTCAGGGTCAGTAGACAGCAGAGGTAGGGGTAGAAGTGTTAAAGAGCCAGTCGCTGCTTTGTTAGCACGAAGCTGAGTTCAAAACATTCCAAATCGTGCTACAGCTCTGCCCAGAGATCCTGGGGAAGATCTGTGCCCACAGTCAGCTTCCTCCAGACACAAAAGGATGCATTCCTGCTCTGAAAAACTTGCAGGCCAAGGAATTGTCAGATTGCCTTGCAAACAAACAAAACGCCCTGAGGACAATGTTTGTCCTCTCTCGGTTTCTGGGTGAGTTATGCAAATGGGTAAAAAATAACCTCACTTGCTTCCTGCACTCCAGCTAACTCTGTGACAGCACTTCTAGAAAAAAAAAGAATGGCCAGATACTGGTGATGTTACCTGTCAGGCTGAGTGTGGGGCAGGGGTGTCCCTGAAGCAGTTACCTTGTGTTTGTATTTCTTGGTCCAGCAGAAGCCAGGAGATGCTGTTCTGCCTGATCCCCAGGGAATGGGTTGGGTTTAAGCTGACTTAATATTGACAGTTTGCAGGGATGCTTTTGTGAGCAAACATACCACAGGCTTCAAAAATAAATTGGGCAGGTTTTTCTAAACCTGCTAAAAATACAAAACCTGACAAGCAGCTCTGCATAATCTCAGGAGGGGACGGCCTGCTTGGAATGACCTTGTCATACATGTCAGCCTGCTGCTGAGATCCTCTCCAGTAGCACAGGGATGATCAGGAATCCTCCAGCTTTGCTGTTTAAACACTGCTGTGAAACTCAAACTCTGTTTTTGGTTTAAATATTTGCCTTTTTTGCATAAGCTAGAAGGCAATTTCCAGAGATAGTGATCATTTCTAAGTTATTGAATTGTTGAGAATATACAAATCTCAAGACGTTTGTATTTTAAGCGTCTCCAGAGACCTTCAAACACATCAAATAACGCAGAAGCAGCCTGGAATGAAGTGGTTTCTTTAATGCCACGTGCCACATGGGGTTCTGCTTTCTGCACGGTGGGCAGTGATAACTTGGCCTGTGTGACTGGACAGCCTCCCCTACTGCTAAATGGGGGGATGTCATCAAAGTGTCTGTTGCCCTTCAGAGAGATGACATTTGAAGTGTAGTAATAATTTTAACTGCTCCTTGCACTGTTCCTGATCACACCAGGAAGCAGTCCTATTGCTTGCAAGATTCATTCCAGCTGCTGTAGCTACATTGCTTGCCCTTCCTCACACCCCAGGCTGTGCAGACACTGTGTACCAGACATGGTGGTGTTACTTCAGAAGTATCTTTGCTTATGACTTTAAAGGAGAACTGGTCCTGTAAGCTTCCCAAGCACAGGTGGCGACTCTATAGCACCCTTAGGCTCTGAGTCCTGCCTTAGGACTGGAGCTGTCCTGGTGACAGCAGAGTGTCCTTTGTCACTAGTCAGTGGAGACCATCCCACTCCCTGTGGGATGCTGTTTTGCTCTGGGAGGAGTTTCCAGTCTTCTGCTGTGTGTGCTTTTTATCTACAGTTGCTAAAACTCTTCAGAGCTTTTTCCACCTGTCTTGTGTGAAGGAACCTATTCCTCATTGTTTCCATAGAGATGGAGGCTGTCATATTTAGTGTGAGATGATAATATTCCAGAGTATGGTAGGGGCTCTGATGTTTTCAGAAGTAGCAAGTGTTTGGGGCATTGGTTTTGAGACTCAGGAGGAAACACCTTCCATCTTGGAAAATTTATTATGGAGCACTTGCTGAGTACCCTGTGGGAAAAGCTGCAGCTCTTGAATCATTGCAACCTAGCACTGATTGCATTTGTCCTGCCTGCTTTTTCTCTTTGAAGTAATAAGCTACAGGTAAATCTGTGAAGTCTAATCTCAGGAGCAAAGACTTGCTCTGACAGCTTTTCCATGGACATATTTGTGGTGCTCCCAGACTTCAGAGGCAGCCTATTTCACTTCCAGTTTTCGAAGATCCACTTGGTCCAAGTGCTGTTATTTACAAGATGGACCTGGCATTCTAGCCCCATGCTCAGTTTTGTGTGTCCTGGTCAAATTCCAAGTTGGCCAGTGCTGTGCATGTGTTCTTTCAGTATACCCTGGCTATCATCTTTCTCTGTTACCACAGGGTCTCTTGAACAAAGTACATGTCATAAAAGTGAAGAATACTGCTTCACCTTTCAGCTAATGCCTTCAGCTCCCACCCTCAGCGCCACCTGCCATAGGGAGATAGTTGCAGGCTCCATGATGAAGATGAAAGTAGCCCATGCACTCTCACTGGGAGTTGCTTCTAACCACCAAGAAGATAAGAGAAATGCAGCTTTTCCAAAGGATTAATTTTCTCAGCCTGCTCTAGCTTTAGCAGTGCAGACTTCCAAGTGGCTCTGGATCGGGCCATAGTCCTGAACATGATCAGATGATGTGTTCAATTCCTCAACATGACTGTCCAAAGACGAGATATGACAACGAGGTGAGAATGTACAAAATCTTTCTTGTCAGACTCAAAAAGTGGTTCACTTCCATGCCCCCCACTGCTAAACCCAGATGTCAGAGCTATCCTCTGGCTCAGCAGAGCGTTGTGACATGGACATATCGAGCAGCCTCACCACCAACAACTATCTGGGCCACAGCACCCAAAGAGACCACTCTGCACTCTGTTTCTTTGCTCAAGCCACAAGAGATTGTCATAAAGGAGCCTATTCTTTTGTCCCCTGTCCCAACCTGTCTCTCATGTCTGAGGAGGCCTTGTCTCTCCTGTTCCTTTGCTTTCAGCACATATGGCAGCATGCTGCTGTTCTGCATGTGCATGTGTTGTGCAGGTAAGCATGCTAGGGATGGAGGGAAAATAAAAATTAGCCCAGAAGCTGACATGCATTAGTGCTTGCCCATGTAAAATTGGTAGCAGGGTCTGATCCATTGAGGTCTCTTACTGGGCAGTCCCAATGCCAAAGGTATCTATTTACAAAGCAGCTGCCTGAGTTTTCTGTGAGTCAGGGCAGTAACATTTTCCCAGTGCCTCACCAGTGACTGGTAATGAACATGCTGAGCACTGCTGGCAAGGAAAGATCAACCACACTGCAACAGAACAGGCCTGATACATTTTATTGCCAATACTGGTGTCATACTTGGGAACCACGACCCTTTGTCAGACTGTTAGTGTTAACTTGCATGACAAGTATCAGTGATCAACTGTATCTGAAATATAGTTAAAGTGCCTAGAAATAATAGGCATCTTAAAAAAAAAAAAAGGAAAGGGAATTCATTCCATCCACTCAAGCCAACCTTTATAGATCTTACATCTTAAGCACAACTGATGTACTGTAATTGTTACGTGGACTTTAATGTAACCTCTACAGCAGCACACAGACAATGCAGTTCTCTCGTTATGCACATGCTTCAGGATCGTTTATTTTAATGCTTTCAAATAAATATGTTCCATGCAGCACACCGCAATAAATAAGGAGCAGCAACTTTCGTATAGTACATCCATTCATAATGTAAGTCACCATGTGATACACCACATCTAAAGTCTTTGGCCCAGTCCCATACAGTGAAGCACACCACATCTGCACATAATCATATCTGGCTTCATATGGATTTAATAGGACTATGCCAGAAGGGCAATGTGAGCACAAGTTTAACCAGGGGTTTCTAGCTATTAAATACAGCTACTAAGTAGTTAAAAGGCAACAACTAAACCCATAAAGGGTTGATTTGTCTTTTCTTTCTTGCTTTTCAGACAGAAATATAAAGTATGAAAATGCTCTGGATATTTTCAGCCATGTGTAAAGCAGTGTGATTAATATGGAATGCTTTGAGCAATACTGTCATGTACACTGGCATCAAAAGCCACAGCAAGACTGACTCTGACACTGAACACTGGCGTACTCGGCAGGGGAAGCTGCTGTTCTGGCGCTGCTCCTCTCCCCCTATGCCGAGAGCTCCACCGCCCCCTCCTCTTCGCTGTCGGCTCGGTTGGCGCGGATCTCCACCAAGGTCCGGGCGAAGCGCGTCCACTCGTCGTTGTGGGGAACAGCCAGCTGCAGGACAAGCCAGCAGAGAAGTAATTAACACACTGGTGGAGCAGGAGTGGTTCTTGCTCTGGCCCAAACCTGAGGCACCTCCTTTGAGGAGAGCTCCTAGCACAATCCTACCACGTGTGCAAGCGTGGCTGTGCACAGTGAAGCACCAAGGCATGTGCCTCACCAACCCACTGGGGGCTGGTACCTGGGAAGTGTGGCCAGGTTCTCAAGGCACATCTGGCAGTTTCCTATTCAAGTACCAGCCAGGCCAGAAGGAACCTTCAGTCATTGGCAGAGCAAAGGGCTTTAAATTCTTGATTTTGTGGTGTTGCTGCAAAATCTACCCCTTGGTTCAAATATTTCAGGTTTTCCAAACTAGAGCAAGGTCCTTGATCTCTACATGTACACACACGTATGTTTCACTTTACGCACACAAGCTGGCCATTGGCAGTCAGCAAGGCTGTGCCCAAGTGTAATTGTTTGCAGGACCCAGGTCAGTGTGCACAGGTAACAGAGCTTTTAAAACACTGTGCTGAAACTATTTTCCTGAAGTTCATTAAAGCTCTAAGTAGTAAAGTAAGTATATTGTTTTATTTTAGTTACCCTTGTCTATGTTAAGGAATTCACAGTTACAGGAAATGCATTACAATGGAAATGTTATAGCAACTGGATACTGCATTACTAGTCTGATTATTTTATATCATCATGCAAGATCTATTTCCATTTAATACCATTGATGTTTCTAATGAAGAACTCTTGAACATTAGGCTTCAAGAGGAACGTGTAATCTAAATAGCTGAACTTCCAGACAAAATACTTCAGTGCTATGGCAAAATAATTCTGCAGTCATTTCCAGCTGGATCCAATACTGCAATTTCTGGAAGATAATGCAAGCTGGGATTGAGATAATTAAAAAGAAAAAACAAAAACAAAAAAATGAAACACCAAAACAAAACAAGTACTTTTCTCAACTTTGTTTTCATTAAGCCAAATTCCAGAAAACAGCAACAAGCATCCACATGATCCATGCAAGTTTTTACTGCCGTCCTGAAGTGCTGTGATCATGTCCTGCATATAATATGAAAGAATATCTGTTTGAAGACATTACACAGTGCTTGGTACTGAAGGAGGCAACTTCTTTGGAAACAACAGGAAACTATAATAAACTGCTGGTATAATAAACACCTTAGCAAATGGATGCCTTTGGACTGAAGAACGGGTATAACCATAGCTAATCCAGTCTGTACTACCCAATATTCAATCTGAACTGACTAAAATCTTTTAATACACCACAAGAAGTGCCAAGCAGATGGTCATATAATTATGCCCATGTGGCACTAGTAGATCATAGGTGCCCATGAAGCACATGGTACATTGTACTGGAAAACAGTTAAATTATTCTCTTCTCCTTGCATCAGAACTGGAGACTAAGAAAGGCATCTTTTACATGACCCAGCTGGGAAAAGAGCTTGTATTTATGTCCAAGATAAACTGTGTGTGAAAGCTCCCCATACACTGCTGTAAGTGTTAATCTTGTGGACAAGAACTTGCAGTACAAGATCTAAACATCTCCATACCTCACTGGTGATTATCAGGCTTTTTTCAATTATTTTTTATCTAGCTTTGCCTCTACATCCAGTATTTTGCAGATAATACAGTGTGTTTTTTAACAATTCCCATGTATTATACATATATCAGTGACATTATGAAGGGCTGGTGTGCAAGTTAAGGTTTTTGCCTGTTGAAACACCAAATATAGTTAGAATTAACTGAGGCTATGGACTGAGAAATGCAACCTGTGAAAAAGCCATCTCAGCCCAGTTAATACAGGTATTGCTGCAGTCTCTGGGTTTTCCCTTCTTTGTCTTCCACTTCTGGCATTTTTCTCCTTTACTTCTCCCAGGAATGGAGACCAGAGTTACAAGAGTAAATAATTTCAGACAGCTGTCTCTCACACTCACATGCACAGATGTCGCTCTGGGATGACCTATATTTGAAAGACCATTCTGTTCTTTCAAAATCCTTCAGCAGAAGGAACTGTAGCACCAGAAGAGAGGTCAGTGCACCCGCACACAAGTACCTATAGCACACATTTGATGACTGCCACACACCTATACCAGCTTCTGTATAGTAGTAAGGGGCAGTGCAGAGATCCTTCTATCAGAGATGGAACCAAAACCAGCTGTGCAACCATCTCCCTGTTATTACTACATCTCCTAAAAGATTTCATTTCTTCTGATGGGTACAGCACCACCATTTGTCAAACTCTTGAATGAAATGAATCTCACTGATTTCCAGCAGAAAAATATTTAAAGTGGAGCAATATCCTAGGCAAAGGACTTTCTGAATTTAATAAAGCATCACTACTCCTTGTCTTCTAAAGTCTTTAGCAGCATTACATTGTATTAAGTGGCTGAAAAAGAAAATACATCATTCTAAAGAAAAAAATCGAATCTATTTATGACATTGAGATAATTTAATTGCCTTTACTCCACAGCATGGGCACAGACAAATAAAATCAAAGTCCAGGCTATTAAAACAACTTGGTATATCAAACTTGAAGTGTCTCCCCAGGAATGTATGTATCACATGCTTTATTTTTAGTTTGTAGTGTTAGCAAGGTCTGGGCCGTTTCTAGTGACTTAGTCCACCAGGCAATTAATGATTGAAGTCAATAGCTTTAGAGGAAAAAATATTCAGTGCCTATATGAAATTCCTTACAACTTCATCTTATTTTACCTTATTTAATCTCATGCACTGCATCAAGCTTTCAACAAGGGGCCAATCCTGCTAATAGACTGTTAGTAGAATAAACCTCTCTAATATAAATTCCTCAGGGATGCAGAGGGAAACCTTGGCAATAATAAAGTCAAAGGAAAAATTGTCTTTTATTCTCCAAACCCCTTCTTTCTGCAAAGGCCCCAATACTAAACCACAATAGTTATACAGGAAAAGACCACAAATATAAACAAAAGTGTCCACAAACTCCAATTCAAATTCTTCTCTGGATTAATGCTCCCCTTCCAGTCATTTTCCATTCAAGTTCCTTCATCTCGGCACACCAACACCCACAAGTGCTGGAGACCTGGGTCTATCTGTGGGATCTCCCTCTCAGCTTTTCTGCACATGTTTTTTCTACAAATACCAGGGCAGAGGTGGAAGAAATGAGGAAATATTCCATGGAGGAAGGACAGAGGTTTAGAGCTATCTGGGTGTTCCTCATGTGGCAATATTTCTGTCCACTTCCAGTTACTACAAAGCAGCATGTGATAACTTTCACATCAGGATAGAAATGTTCATCAAAACATAATAATTTAATATAATAACTCATTTGGGTCAGAAAGTTATTTGAATGAACTGATGCTAAGGTATGGAGCAGAACAAGAACATAAAAGCTATTAAGTGTTTTTGTCTGATCCCTTTACAATGAAATGCAAATGTTATCCACACCTAATTAATTGACTGAATTACTCACTCTGCTTTAGCTTTAATATTGTGATATGTTTAGGTTGCATCAGACAGTGATTCTAATGAGGAAAACCAGTACTATCTACAAAAAATGGCCACCAGGATCTTCCTGACAAGCATCCACCCTTGCCTTGCTGCTGTGTCACCATTCTACATGATTTATCCAGTACATAACCAAACTGTTTCTCAGTGCTACCCCAGAGCCCTTGAACCTTCTGAAGCTTCTGTTTCTTGGGAGATCACTCTAGCCAAGCACTTCACTTACCTGTCAGCTTTCCTGCCCTAAAACATGCCCTGTTCCCACTAGGACTGACCAAGGAGATGATTTATGTGTGTGACAGAGTGCTCCCCACCCTGATGCTCGCCAGGGAGCACAGGCAGCACCAGGCACGTGAACTTCACCAAAACCAGCCTCCTCCACCTTCTCATGGAGCCAGAGACTTCCTTGGAGTGCAGACCTTCCAATCCATACACCAGAGATTTGACAAACACAAGCTGTATTTCTCTGATTTCCTAGAAACTGTGCAATTAGCAACTTCACTGAACACTACTGCTCTGAAAATTGTGACAGAACTCAGGAAAGGGAGATGCTCTGACCAGCCAGCTCTTGATGCTGTTCTCTGATTCAATCCGTGCTGGACTCCCCCAGCAAGCAGGAAAGGAACAAAAAAACAGTGACTGAAGATAAAAATCAACATCAATTTCATTTTCAGATAAATTAACACCTTCTGGTATATTTGCTCTTTAAAGTTAGGGAAGAGGAAAAGGAAAAGGAAAAGGAAAAGGAAAAGGAAAAGGAAAAGGAAAAGGAAAAGGAAAAGGAAAAGGAAAAGGAAAAAAAAGGAAAAGGAGGAGAGAAGGAGAAATTTTGAGATAAAGCCCCCAAATCTTTGAATGTGCCTTTTAAAGGAATCTATCCAGATGGTTGAAACAAGATATTACAACATATTTCAAGACTTTTGTGCATTTCCCTCCTATCCATCTTTTTTATGGCTGAGAGTGTTTCAGCTGAATTTGTCTAAATCCCTGTATAGCTTCAGTTTCCCTAAAAAAACACTTTCCAGCCAATGAATTATTCATTGAAGATATTTCACTTTATTTCTGGCTCCTTGCCTTCCCTGAAGCCTCTAAATCTTTGGTATGGGAGTGGACAAACTCTTCCTGCCTTCATCCCCCCAAGCTCTTGTCCATCATAGCTCTTCTTTGAGCAATTTCAGCAGCAGCAGCCACCTCCGCTTTGGATGAAACAGTGTCTATAAGCTCAAAGGGAACACAGTTGTCTATGTTGAACCTGTTCCATTTCCTTTTAATGACTGTACCTCATGGGCTTATTTACCTGTCACTGAGACACTGGCTCATAACCTGCAGCACAGATCACTGGTGAAATAAATGTGTGATCCCAATCACCAGTTTCATAGTTACTGGTTTTTTGGCTTCATCTAGAGTTCAGAAGCCTCAAAGCAAAAGCAGCCATGGGAAGGAGCTCCTCAGCATCGTCAGTGACTGAGAGGTTGTTGTGAAGGGGCAAGCTCTCCAGGCAGCACGGCCTGTGACACTTGTGACCCCATATCCCATGGACACAGGTGTAAATGGAGACTGACAACGAGCAGCTACACCAGGGCTCTGCAGATCTGCCAGAGCCTGTGGTCGCAGCCGGCCCACGCCGCCCCAGTGCCACACACTGTTTTCAATTACAAGTCTGCAGACGAGCCGGCATGGTGGTCCAAGATACACTCCAAGGGTGATAGCGGTTCCCAGTTCAAAAATCTGTGACCCACACAAACATTTCGTAGAGGCACAATGCTTTCTTATTTTTTGTGTTAAGAAAAAGCTTGTTCTGGTCTAAATTGATGGCTTTCTTATAGCTAATCACTGTGCTCCAAAACGTCAGTAACATTCTGATTAACATGCATCTTTCGTTAGCTCCATTTGTGTTTGTTTGGAGGCAAAGGGTGATCTTATTTTAGACAATTCTGTTTACTTGTCTCTGCTTCCACAGAGCTGTGTATGCCATAAAGTCTCCTATCTAGCAGGGCAAATAAAAGCTATATAAAAATTAATGTTCTAAAATAGCCTGTTGCTATTGCAGTTTTAAGAAGGGCAAGTTAAACACTCTTTGAAGAGATAACTAATTGAAACTTAGAAAATACTCAGATAAATCTGAGTTTGTGGCCAATAGCAAGTCCTGGTGAAGTAGTGACTAAAATCTCAGGCTTCATACTAAGTTATTTGTGTATATGGCTTATCACCATTTTAATATTCCTTCAATTCAATTTAACAACATCATCAAATAAACACAGCTTTAGGCTGTAGCTTTAGCTGAATTTTCTCAGAGCAAAATTTTTGTCAATCTATATTGTCCTTATCTCTAAGCACTGAAATCTGCTGCAAATATTTTGAGCAATGGATTAACATCTGAATGCAGTCATGACATTGTAGGTAAAAATGTGTTTCATGATGATAAACTATAACTACTTGAACTTGATGATTTTTAAAAAGTAGAACAATCACTTGGTCTCATTTTCTGGGTAAAAGCAGCACTTGCCGAATGAGGATCGTTCGCAATGAATGATTATAGTTCCACTTTCAGAACTGATCCTGTCTTCTGGAGTTCAACAGATGGTTTGTCACTATTGTTGAGGTGAAAACAGACATGAAAATGTAAATATTAAATATCTTGATACACACATAGAGCAGGCAGGAACACACCTATTCTGGCTCTGCTCTTGCCCCCCAGAATCAATTACAGGCTGACTTTGATATTTTTCTCAACCTATATGGATATTTTATTTCCTGAAAAAGCCTATATTTTTTCAGGCAACACCCTATGCCACACACATGGATGGAAACAAAGTGGGAGGTAATATGCAATGAAATGGCCACCAAAGTAACCAAGAGCACCCTTTCCACATAACTAAAGTACCACTGTATTTAACTCTTGGGAGAGCTGAGCATCACTGTTAACAATGGATGAAACCACTGGCAGGAACTCAAACCCCACATTCTGCATGCAGATGATTTTAATAAGATACAGTGTTTTCACCACAAAGGATACACTCCAGAGTAGCTCTATATATATTTGTTTACTTAATTGAAGGGCTGGAATACCATAGGCAACCTAAATACTGCATTTATTCTATGCACAGCAGTCAGTCTAGTGTCACAGACACAATATACACCACCCTTCTATGAAGTTAATTACTTAGCCCTCATCTAGATTAATGTCTGTTGTGATTTATTTCTTTGCAATTCGCCAGCAGGGTCTGATTTAACTAGTGCTGCCTGAGTAAAAAAAAAAAAAAAAAAAAAACAAAATATTAGCTCATATCAAAACCCCCCAACTTAAACAAAAACTGAATTAATTTTCAGCAAACTCTGACTTTTTTTTCCCTAAGGAGAACAGTAACTTCTGAATTGCTGATGCCAAATTATGTTTTGAATACCAAGCTAACAATAGTGTTATTTTAATAATTTATACTTAATGTGCAAAGATATGCTGTACAAAGGGTCTACATAGGAACTGAACATTTGAATGCCCATTAATTCTTTTCTAAACTTAGTCCTCTTTGTCTGCATCAGTCTTGATGCCAGTCTAACAGGAGAACAAAATAAAACGTAGCCCATAAATTATACATACATGACACATAAATGCATGTTAACAGAACATTAAGATTGCAGACTGTAATACTTCAAAGGTAGGAAATGTCAAAGTTAAGACTAACTCCCTCAATTTGAGCATGTTATTAATTTTGTGTTATGGTACTGTCTTTAATAGAAAAAAAAAAAAAAAAGAAATAAATGTAAGAAACAACAAAAACTGTGCTAGAAGCAAACACCAATTATGGAAAACTTCAGCCTGAAGGATTACAACTTGATAGGGCATATAGAAAAGAAAACAAGGAAGTGGGAAGTATCTTCAATTGTAGACAATGCTACAGTTCCACCTCTAAAACCAGAGTTGGCTTAGGCTCTCTTGAATTAACCAGCAGGAATGATGTCCAAGTTACCAAACAGATTATGTCTCCCTCAACTAACATATCAAAATGCTTCACTTGATATCAACTACAGAGGATAAAACATGCCGTAATTATCAGTAATCCTGAAAGAGTTGACTTCGAATTGAAATTTCAATAACTTTTAAATTTCCTTAAATAAAATACTATGGCTGGCTATAAGTCTAAAGCTTGTTCTTAAGCCTACTAAACTGCTTTCACCAGTCATATTGGGAGGAGCCAATGCTCCCTTATGCATCTCCCTCAAGGGATACTTCCAAAGGCAGAGAATACTGGCCGGTAAGTCCTTGGGAAAAAAAAGAGGTAATCAGCAGAAGGAGCGGAAAGAGTATCTGCCATGCTTGAGGAAAGCTCACAATTTTGCTCCAACAGAGGTGGTGGTGCCCTAAGCAACAAAGTTCTTGCAGTTCCTGCCATTCCACTCCTTCTGTGATGCCATCAGTTTGCAGGTGGATTGAGAAAAACAGTGAGGCATGCTGCCTGCCTTCACCTTCCTTGGGGATCTCAGCCCTGCTCCAATTGTCATTTCTCAAAGTCATTGAAAAGTCCTGGAATTTTTTCCCATGGATTTCAGGACATTTAACATTTGGAGCTCAGGGATCAGGACTCCTCTTCTAACAATCATGTTATCAGTTGTCATCATTGTACAAAAAAGCCTAAAAATACCAAATTAACTAAACTAGAAGGTAAGGAACCCTCAACCTGTTCTTTCCAATACCCACTATTTTTTTTTTTTTTTTATTTTTACTGTCAGCTACATAGAGGAGGAATGAGCCCATCATTCTCTCTTGAAATATCAGAGCCTCAGCTTCTGGGGTAGCTGCACTGGCAAAGGTGCCTCTCTGGAAGTTCAGCTGCATGTTGCCTCAGGGAAGAAATAAATCATACTCAGCTCAGCCTGCTTCCCATCCAGACCAAGCTGGCCATGTCCATGCCATGATTCACGCCAGGAAATCTGGCAGAACAGGAACTGTAAAGGACTTCTGCCACAGCTTTCTGGCTCTCAATTGGCAAATGGACTCTCACCATAGCAGCTTATTAACTGCTCAAAGATTTTAGTCAGCAGGGAATTGCTGCCTTCTCTGAGATTTTGTACACATCCCATTATCTGCAAGAGCTCATCCATCATGAAACAGCAGTGGGTTTATTTTGTTGTTTTTCTTTTTTTTTTTTTTCATTTTCAGACATACATTCTTTCATCACTTTAGGCACTACAGTATAGACTTCACATTTAAATTAAACACACAAAATAGAATTTTAGCTGCAAAATAGGATGTATTAAGGCCCAGAGTTATCCTCAGTTGATATTTTAACTATTACTTTCCAAGTCATGAATAAAGTACTTCTTAATGTTCAAAATACAGACCATTCTGCAACCCATAAAGATTAAAAACAGTTAAGAATTCTCAAAATGAAAACTGCTACTGGATGTGACAGGTTGAAACCACAGAAGCCCCCTGAAAAAAATCAATTATACAAAGCAGTTCTTGTCTCAGAAATGTTTTAACACTACAATGATAAGTCACAGATTTCTATGAAATTTGCAAATTGCTGCACACAAACCGAGTTTAAACTAAATTTCATACTTGGCAATTTTCCCCTTCAATACTCTCTGCTACTTAAAGCTATGGATATTTTTCAGTAACATTTCTTTTTACATCAGAAAGGGGTTAAAATATTTCAGAGTAAATGTCACCCAACAGACTAACTAGATATTTAAAATACATACTCTGTGACATTAGCAACATGCATTGGCTACAGCTGTGCTCCCCCACAGTTTTCCACAATACAGGGTTAGGATAGGGGCAGACCAGTTAAAGCTGAGACCACTGTCTCAGCTACAGCTACCATAGAAAGTTTGGACCCAGAATCTCTTTTCCACTAAGGCTCTTAAAGGTTTTCAGCAGAAGAAGTAACTGAGGAACTAGCAGTGAAGCCCCCAGCAGTGCCCATGTGGACAGACGAGTACGTCTGATCTGGGCTTCCCTTTGCTCTTTTTCTCTTGCCCTTTACAGTGCTTCCCAGCTCAGCAGGAAAATACCAGCAGGAGGACTGTCACACACAGCTCTCCCTTCTCCCCCTCCTGCAGGCTGCACTGTGCAGAAAGGGAATGATCTCTTACAGATTCTCTTCTGCTGCTCTCATCACTTCGTTATCTGAGTGCCTTCCAATAGTGCATTAAGCTACATGATTAACTCCTGTCACATGTGGCTTGTTCTCTCTGATCCTCTCTGCAGGGGGAGGATCTGGGCCTTTGCAAAGGAAAAGGAAACATAAGACAGCTTTAAAAATAGTGTGCAAATGAATAAAAAGGACTAGGGCCAGAGTTTTGTTGGTTGGTTGACTGGATTTCTTAAGATTTTTATTTCACATGATAAAAAGTTGAATAATTCTTCTAAAAGATATTTGTATCATATTGGAAACTCATGTCTTTTTACCCCATGAAATTCTCTGGGGAGCTGGTAAGCTGTCTCTGGAGAACTCCTGAAGTATTTCATCATAAGCAAGTGGAAGCTGAGAATAAAGAATCAACTGAATTTTTAAGATGACCATTTAAAATCCCCACCCTTTCTCTCTGTTTTAATTAATTTTAATTTAACCCATTTAATTTCACTGTCTGATCAACAAATCAGAAAAAAGGTACTTTCATTAAAAATCTGACATTTCCTCCTTTTAACAAGTAGCATTCAGACAGTAAAATGCAAGTAGAATCTCTTGTACATTTATCTAGAGAGAGAAACAGAAGAAACTGTTGGTGCCAGGAACAAGCAAATATCCGGGCATGGGCAGCAGAGTGACCCTGTACACCAGGTGTGACCCACTTCTGCATCACACACAAGCATATCATAAAATCCTGGGGACAGGCTCCACTTTGAGAGGGTGTTTGTCCCACCATCTCTACCCACTCTGAGACTTCAGCCTTCTGACAGTTAAATTTTTTTTTTTTTACTCAAATACACAGCCAGCTTGCAGCCACATGCACTGGTGGCAGCATGTCCCCAGCTCCACTAGGTCTCCTCTGGAGAGAACATGAAACATCTATATTGCCACTATATCCCTCTCTGACACATTTCAAGAGTTCTTTTTTAAAATAAAATATTTTTTTTAAACTTAAGAGTAAGGGATTTTGCACACACAGTGCAAGTAGACTATGACCTGGAAAAGATAAATGGGAAAAAAAAAGGAAAAAGACAAAACAGAAGGTGGAGGAGAGGCCACTTTGTTTACAACCAAAGGTGCGAACAGCATTTGCAAAGTTTTGATCTTTTAAACATCAGTTTTATGAAGTTTTATGTTTTTTAAGTCTGAAACCCATGATGAGGGAGACTGAGAAGGGCAGAGAGCCAGTGATGCCACATGATACACAAGGGGTGGCAGAGAAAGGGAAGCACAAGGGCCCAGGCTGGCATTGGAGATAAAGATCTCCAATCCTCAGCTACCAGCCTTAGGTAACTCAGATTAATTAGATCACGGCTCAGTTTTCCCTCTTGAAAAGTACTTCCCTAATAAAGATTGTTATTAGGAACATAAGCCTCCATTCCATCTTCTTTAAGCACCCAAACAGAGTGAAATAACAAGGTAACTCATATACCTTTCCATTTCTTATCAGACTAATACAACCTCACTGACAAGCCATCAATAGGTGTATATAGAGAAATTTATATTCAGAGATACAAACTTATGCATTTCTATCTATGGATGTAGCTAAGCCCCATTTTAAACTGTAGAAGTATATAAAAACTAGGTTTTAACTTATCAACATAACATTGTTTTTCTACAGAGGAATAAACCAGTGCTTACATAAAGACCTCAAAGCATTCACAGTAACCTAAAGTAATGAATATTGTAATGAGAAACACAAGTATTTAGGGTGATAATGACTGGACTTTGCTCTACTTAGATCAGCTCACCCCCTATGGAGGCTACCAAAGCTTAAAGATTTTATCACCCTAGTAATCAGCAATGGGTAATGGCCTTCATAAAACACAGTAATTAAATTGACTGATTTCAAACTAGTGTGTTTTTTTCATTAGGGAGTTCTTATTTAACCTACTTCAAAAATCCCTTAGTGAATACAGACTATATCAGCCAAAATTGAAATGATGAGGCACGAGGAGTTTGTTCTGCTCAATATTTCAGACATTATTCAAGTAAAAAACTGAAGTTCCTGATTTTTTTTTTTGTCATTTTTAAATGCTTCCAGTTTCAAAATCTTTCAACTTATAAAACTGGGGAAAAAGAGGAAGCAAATCAAAACCTTAGTTTTCACATTTTCCAACAACTCTTAAGATATTCTACTTTGTTAAAACATGTTTTTAAAATTCTCTGAGGCCAGGGTTCCAACCTCCCTAGCAGAAATATCAATGGTGAAGTCTAATTATCCTTTATGCTTGGATTGTGCATGTTGTTGTAACTACTGTGTCTTACTTAATCTTTGAATGTTTTTTAATAAAACTTGGTTGAAAGCACAACCCCTTATTATTCCTCAAATTTGCCTTCATGATATGTGTGTGAGCTGTTTATCTGTGTTCCAAGAATACTTGTAACTCAACACAGGTTTTCAAATCAAATGTTTTATGGTGAGTCTCAACTCTGCTTTTGTGGCAAAAACATTTCCCAACTCAATATATGCTCTACAGAAGCTTTATGATGGCAAAAGCAAACCTACTGGAAAATCTGCCTGGATAACTCCATGACATAAAACGTAGCTTCATACTTCTCTCTCTGGGCTACAGCAGTTTTTAACTGCATGAAAGAGATGCTGGATATGGTTTTCTGTACAAAATCTATACTGAAACATGGGGATCACAAGACAGGAGTACAAAGTACAAATGCTTCCCTACTCTAGACAGAAAAACAAGTGACTCAATAGTCATGCTGAAATGTGAGAGCTGGTCACAAATATACTTTTGTTTCTGTCTAGAACCCCAAGAATCTCAGAGCAGCTGTTAAAGGCTGCTGAAATCAAAGGAAATTATTTTCCAGCAGGATATCCTTACTGTACTACTTCATCTACATACTTCAGGGCAGTTACCAGCTCCTCCCTTGCTGGTCATGCACTTGAAAATGAGATATGGGATTAACACATATCATGGAGCAAATAGGGAAGTACACAACCTAACACAACAGCCCTAAAAACACTTCAGGCAGTATTAACTCTGAAACATAACAAAGTTACATAAACATCCTTATGATTCTGATTTCACTGCAAGGAAACAAGGACAGAGGTAATAACTGTACAAAGAACCCCAGGTAACTGCTTTGTTGGCAGAGCCAGCTTCCCTGGATGGTCTTGAAAAAGACATTTTCTTACTTCTGTCCAGCCCACCTGTCATACTAGTTGCCTTTTAAAAGCATGACTGGAAGTAACTGTCTGAAAGACTGTCAAATAGATGCAACAGTTTGTCCTGTAACCACTTTAACAGATAAAGTACTGCATTAAGCTCCTTGTGATTAGTTTCAAATTCCATAATCCTATGCTGTGAACTTATTTTATGTTTTATTAGAATCAAATAATAAGTCATTGACTCACAGTTTCTATCTAGGTACGCACAGTGCAAGCACATTATGACCTGGAAGAGATAAATGGGGGAAAAAAAAGAAATAATAGAAGGTGGATGAGAAGCTGCTTCTTTTACAACCAAAGGTGCAAAGAGCATTTGCAATAAGCCAGGTAAGCAACAAACATGGTTGTTAGAGAATATTTATGACAGCAGGCACTGTGTAACATCACTGAAGCATGCACAATGGAAACAAGCTTTCTAGAAAATACATCTGCAAAACAGACATGTAGTTAGGTCTAACTATCAATCACCTGATCATGTGAATAAACCTATAGGCAGTGGTCCATGTTCTGTTAAAATCTGCTTCTACAGAAAACTTGCTGCCCAGTAAATAAGTCATAGGGCCACAGAAGCATTATACATTACATAAATGATCATGATAACATCACAACTACAGCAAAAGTATGAATATTTAGATCTTATGGAGACTAAAGTATATTTATAACGATTGGTAATATGTACTAGTTAGGTTGTATAGCTTTAAGATCCCATCACACTGAAACTATCAGCTTTTTGCATGTTTGGGTTTTTACTTCATTTTATAATTCACATTCTTTAAAACAGTGCTTACTGCAAGAGCACATCTAAATGGACTGTTTAAGTCTGCTCTCCACTGGAACTGTGTATGTATAACTCCCATTAATGCTAATGGGCATAAAGCACACGCATAGAGGAGAAAATAGACCCCTCACTGTGAAAATAAATGTGTTCAGTTATTTTCAGATGTGATGCCAAAATCAAACAACTAAAAGTACATAGTCAAAGGAGATAACACTGTATAGCCTAACTGAAAGTGTCACCCTTATTTTTAACTCCCTGGTCATGGACCCTGCCATGTTCTTCATGTGTCTGACATTTCTTGTTGTCATCAAGACCATGACTGGATAATGTATCAACATGGGCCAAAGTGAAAACACAAGTGAAAAACAGCTCCTATCCCACAATCCTTACCCTCACAAAGGATGCAAGGTTAGTCCTTATGTCTTATGTTTTTCACTTAGGTCATATGTTTTCTTTTTATATCATATGGATTAATAGCAGCAGTAAACTTTACTGCTCTCTAGGATAGTTCCTTAAAACTGTGATGAATCTATCAAAGTAAAAATTCCTAATACTTAATTTTTTCCTTAATGGTTGATAGCCTGATGCTTTCTGCTATGATAAAAATTCACAGAGTCAATGCTATCTGAAAAACAGGTAAGAAAAACTGTTTATCTAGTCAGGTGAAATTCAAAGATACGATGCTGTATTAAAATACAAATACAGTATTTATTTCTTCTGGTGGAACCAGTGCTTTATGAGTTTATAGCTCATCTAACATGACATTTGGAATAGTCACAAGAAAACAAAGGTTTTTAAAAGAGTGCAGTATTATTGGTTTTGGTGAGTGTATTTAGGGTCTTCGTAAAGTGGCCTGCTGACTTTCTAATGCAAGTAATCACATCCATCTTCCCAAATCAGGGAGATGCACCTTCAAGCAAGTGGATGCTACTGAGTTATCAGCCAGGCAGAGATGAGTTCTTCCGGTGATGAGGCCTTTCAAAAGCTGATGTTGTAGGAGATGAGGAGGGTGCTGTTGCTGAAAGGTCAACTTACACAACTTAGTATCAGGATTTGCAACAGTGCTGGGTCAAATATGAAAGTTAGCTGCTGCTGGGTGCTGTACAGTTCCGCTCCCAGCTCCTCGACCCCAGCCACATGCTCACTCATCTACTCTGCCATGAGTCAGTTCATGGAGAAAAACAGCCCAAACAAAACAAACCAACCAACCAAATAAATAAACAAATACTTTTCTACTGATTGTCTCTCTCTGCACAATGTGAGTGGTGACAAGCACTGCTACCTGCACAAAAACTGGGCAGCGAGGGATGCAGCTAAGGATAGCTGGCAGGAGAAGAGCTTATCTTTTTAAACTGTCAGACCAGCCCCATCAGAACCCAGAATCAAACCCCTACAAAAAGGACAGTCAAAGGAGGACCCCAGCTGAGCCAAAACCTGGCCAGTGTCCGCACACTGAAGTAAAACAAAATCCTTAAAGGCTGCCATATTTCTGTACCAGACACTTCCAAAAGTGCATGCGCACTGTGAATCCCCTGTGCGTCACGCCTGAGGACAGCTAAGGATGGAATCTCTCATCAAAGAGCTCTTTACAGACTGGCTTAATGACCCAAGAGGCTGCTGCTCACTGTACATGCCCTTGCTTCCACGCTCTTGATCTTGCAAGGTATTTCTGCATCTCACTTGAGTCTCTATAATGAGAACAGTTGGGCTAGAAAATATATGACCACTCTTCTCTTTTAAACCAGAAAAAAGCATTAACCACACAGCAGCCCCAGCAGTGCTGCAGCCCAGATGACCTCTCCTAAATTTCATGCAGGAATTACTCCCAAGACTGATACTGCCTGACTGAACCAGGCAACAAATTAATGAGCTCCTTCATTCATTAGAGAAGAGGAGGATTGGCAGTGGTCTATCAGTGGCCATGAGGATAGCTATCCATTGGTTTACTTAAGCACATATGGAGCTGAGCTGGAGACACTGAGGCTCTGCATGGGCAGGGCACACAACATCCCTGAAGCAGAACCCTTTATGTAACACTGAACTGGACTGACACAAATCAATACTGTTGAACAACTCTGTTTTATTTTTCAAGTAATAGAAGCCCGTCTTTCTTTTTTATTGAGTGTATCACTATGACTCATTTTGCAAGATGACGTCTTATTATGCAGAGGAAAGGTCAAAAACTTCAATATTGCTACTTCTGCATAGAACACTATTTTCTTCTGGGTGAGCTTGCAGGAGTAAATAGTTCTATGAATGATTTGGTGTATGATATGCAAAAAGAGACGTTTCTACAGCCTGTCTAGACTCTCAGACAAGATCAGACTGTGCTGTCATCAAAGACATTTCTACAGCCTGTCATATCACTTGAAAGACAGAACAGTCATGCAAAATGAAAAATAAATAAAAACAGCTGACCTGCCAATGTCACAGTGGAAATCCAAGCACAGTAACCTTAGACAATTTAGAGATTATGCTAACAACATGGCAAGAAGTTTCAGCAAACATTTGTGAGGAAGGGCAACTCCTGCACTAGTGAATGAAATCCAAAAATATGAGTCATGCACAAGCAATTTTGCTATGGGCCATAAAATCACTTTATGAGAATTATGGATAATTCTGTATGCATTCTATAATGTTTCCCTACTGTGTAGAGATGGGTATCTCAATATCCTATCACAGATAATGATGGAAAACAAATTCTCTACATAAAAGCTGATTGCTCAGAGATTCACCCTTAACTGTTCCAAGGGATTGTAATGCTGATGGAAAACTTTATACTGCATTCATCAACAAAGAGTTAGATTCATCACTGCCAAACACACTGCAGTTTAGATGCTTGTTACAAGATGTAGCAGGGTGAATTGAGAGCAGCCTTAGACACAGAATATGCATTCTGCTATAGTCTATCATGCATGCACCTACCATCCTTCAAAATGACACTTCTCATTTCCTTCTGTTAGTATGTTTTGCACATATTCAGACATGAAGCAGTATCAAAAGAACAGATGCATTCTGTGCATATCATGCTGACAAAAACTTACAGCAATAAGCCAGTCATAAAATAAGAGATACTGGAGTATAAAAGATGAACCCTTTAGGACCAACTTTAGAAGAGCATTGCCTCTTTTCGCACCTCAATTTTTTCTTCATGTTCTTTTAACTTTTTCCAACTGTACAACAGGATCGTTATAAAAAAACAGCTTGAAAAACACTTCTCCCATGAGACTTTAACAAGTTAACTCTTTTTCAAGGTAGCTTTACAACTAACACACTGCTGGCAACCCAATTCAATGAAGACTCCGCTGAAAGAATAAGACAGATTTCTTTCTTAAACTTGGATGTCTCCAGGAGTTTGAGCTTAAAAACAAAACAAAAAACCCCAATAAAACAAACAAACCACGAAAGAATCCCGAAAGAAGATACCTCACCAACATCATAGACCCATATGCGACCTTCTGAATCACCAACTGCTACCTCCTTCCCAGCCTGGGCCCAGCGGACACGGTTGAGGGCAGACGCTCCTTCTATGGTGACACTGGCTGTGGGAACCTGTTGAAACAATAGCAACAGGAAGGACAATAAAATCACACTGCCTTCAAACCCAGGGGTCAGTTTTGAATGTTCTGGATGAGTCCCTTGGCATTGCTGGAAGACATAAACAACTCTCATTGGGTTGGAGTGAGAAAAAAAAGCAAAAGGGTTCATTGTTTCTTTGATCACATGTGCTAAAAACAGAGAAGAGTAAGAGACTGCTTGGAATTAACAGTAAAAAGCAGTAAGTGAAACCAATTTTTCCTCTTTAGCCCTGGAAATATGCAAAACCAAATCTTCTTTTTTTCCTCAAAAGTCATTAACATGACCAAGAACCAATTGAGAGCAGGATTCGGCTTCAGTCCTGCCCTGGCTTCTGACTCAGGCCCAGATAACCTGACAGTCGGCAGACACATCTCTGTATTCATGCTGACACATCCTTTGAATCCATACTCACACTGTGGCTAGATGCAGAGGTTGAAACTTAGGTATTCTATCAGAAAATCCTGAGCTAATCACTTTAGAGTGAGGACATGGCAGAAGTAAGAACAGCTGAGCCAACATTTTGGAACTCCTACAATATATTCCACAATTCTCTTTCACATCCTCAGGATGTACCTTCTGCTTTAAATACACCTGGATGCTAATTCCTAAACCCCCTCCCTGCCCCAACTCAACCAACTTAACAAGTGATCCACAAGAACACATAGATTCTGGTCAATGTGTGGGATGAATAAAGCAATGAACATGATCTTAAGTATTTGCCATGTATGCTGGAATGAGGGCATCAAAAGATGCTACAGGAGGAAGAAACTGTGTGGGTGTTTGTCCCAGATAGGTGGATCACTCAGTTGATTTAGGTCACCTCGTATGACAAATGACAGTAACCTGCAAGCCTATTAATGCTCCACCCAGCTGCCTTTAATAGGAGAGAGAGAACCTGCCTGAGCAAGGAGCCTGTAGCTTGGTATAACAGTCTTCCAAACAAGGCCTTTCAGTGCCTTTTAGGTCAAGGCAAATGGGATAGGATAGCTGCAAAAACGACTCCTCAACCAGATCCTTCTGGTGGGAAAAGATTTCAGTTACATTGTGAAATGACAAGGGAGTGTCCCAGGCTCTATAAATGGGCATAGAATGGACAATAGTCCAGGTAAAAAGAGGTAGTAGGACAAGAACCAGAGTCCAGGCTACTCTGGGAGGAGTGACATGTACTCCTTCCATCCTCATTGGCAGCATACTGCAGCAGAAGAAGGAAGAAAGAAGCTTGAAAGTCATATTAAAGCCCGGTCTGAACACTGACAAACTGGCAAGATTAACAAAACCAGTATTTTGCTGACTTCATCTCGGTTCTCTGACTGTAGCCTTACATTTTTGTTGTGAGACAGGTCTAAAGATCCTGGAGAAAAATAATTTTAAAATGAACATCGTATAGCTCCAATGCCAGTCTCCTCCTCAGTCCTCATGCCTGCATTGTGCCACACCAGATGAGTGACAGCAGGAAGCCAAACCTCTGCAGACTTGCTGAGTCTCTTGTTTCAGCTGCAGCGCGTGCACTGCCACGCCAGCAGCTGGACAAGGACCGGGAAGCAGGGCTGCTTCACTTGATTCTCCCCCTGGAGGCTCCCTGCTCCCCCTCACCAACTCTGACACCAGGCTGCCAAACCAACTGGCACCTCAAGCACGAGGATTCTGCCAAAGCATCACCTCAGCAAAGGGCTTCATGGAAGGGTCCTGAACCCCACATGAGAAATGCAGGAGGATTTTGTTTGCACAATGATGAATGATGTAGAAATAAAGCTGGATACCAATCAGAAAGCAGATACCATCCTCCCCCCCTTTAGGAAGTAATTCAAATGCAAATAACTACTGGACTCATCTCTCCATTGTGCAAGGCCTAGGTCCTGTCCAAGGCAGTATTTCCCAAAAAAGCTGGCATGCACTAACTCCTTGTCCCGAGTCTGTTACCTAAGAAGAGTCAATGGCCTTAAGCTGACATGGAGTCATTGATCCATGATAAAAATCACAGTAGAAAACAAGCAAGTCTTAGTGCTGCGATCACGGATCTCTGAAAAGAAAAAGAAGAAAAAGAAAAGAAAAAGAAAAAAGAAAAAAAAGAAAAAAAGAAAAAAAAAAAAAAAAAAAAAAACCAGCCAAAATCAATTTCATAACATTTGGGAATGGGTTTTTTCAAACAGTCAAATGCCAAATTTTAGAGGACTAAGCCACTAACCAGCTATGTTCCTTAGAAAACTGCAGATCATAGATATGTGTTTCAAGTACAAATATACAGTGTATATTTAAGGCATTGAATTTTCACAAAATCTTTCAGGAGGCTGTAATATATAACACTAGAGCTGGGGTTAGGTTTAGGTTTTGTTTTTGAGGGTTTACTTTTTGTTGTTGTTGTTAATACAGCATTCTTTCAGTGTTCCACATAAAAATAAGCAACATGAATGCCACAGACATAAGACACAACCCATACTTTTTTCAAAACCCGATGGTTTTGAAAAACCCTGTTACTAATCCACAAAGCTATATAACAAAATAAAAAGCAATACTGAAACAGTCTTTGAAAATCCAAAGAAAAAACCTTTTCTCCAGTGATATGGAGAAAAATATAGTCAAACCATAGTATCTTAAAATAGATTTCACTGCTCTCGGTAGTGATAGTTTAAATTACATGACTATTTCAGATTTCAAGGTAAGAGTTTATTTATAATGGTGGCATTATGCTTTTAAAATCACATTTGAAATACTTTATAAATTCTCTGAAGTTGGTGCTTGTCAGATTTTAAACAATTTTGAAACGAAATTTTAACAGATAACAGATTAAGAAAGATGCAGTCAGAAAAACCTGCATGATAAGAATATAGCTTTTTATTATTATTTTTATTGCCTATGTAGTGTCAAAACCTGCTTGCAAATACATCTGTTACCTGTTTCTAGATATAGACACCATCCTCACACTTCAAAAGCTAAGGTTTAGCATGCAAAAAAACCTGAGAAACATCTGAACAGGATATAACACAGAAGAAATAAGCGACTTTGTAAGTCAGTTTCATATCAGTTTATTCATAAATAAAACTCATCAAGCACCAAAAGATCTTCTCCAATCTTGATCAAAAAATAAATGTCACAGATACATAAGTAAGAAATCAGTATTTGCTATCCTTAAGCTGCTTGCAAACCTCACTACACTGATCCATAAAAATAATATTCAGTTTGCAGAATGATGGAGTGGGTAATGACTTTTTTCTTTTCAACTTCTTTTTATATGCATTTATCAGATATAAAATAAAATGTTATGATTTTCCTTGCTATCACAAAAATAATTTCTGAGATGCAGAAATAAACATGAATAGCCTTGCAACTTTGCAATGAGATTTTGAAAATAATTATTACAGAGATTAAATCTTTGGTACAGTCCGACGATCTAAGTTATTTGATCAGAAAGCATCTAGCTCTCAGGAAAAATATTTTCAATAAATACCAAGAGCAACACCAGTGGAAACCCTGTTGCGATTCAAAAATTTGAAGGTAGCATATTGTAACTAAACCCAGGTGTTTTCGTAATTGATTTTCAAAATAATACCTAAATATTAATGTGGCTTATCCCCCAAATTAAACACAGCCAGGACTCATTAATAACAATCACATCTAGTTCTTACACAGAGATTTTTATCAACAGCTAGCAGTTAAACACAGTAATAGACCTGTCATTTTCTACTGTCTTCACAAATACTTTGACATCACATATCTGACATCTAAAAGTAATAACGATCTAAAAAATAGGTTGTTTCGAGATCTCTTATTACAAAGGCAGAAGTGCTGACAAGGAGTTTTTCTTAGCAAATAGCTGTGCCGACTTAAACAGCATAATCAATTACAGAAATCTGGAAAATTATTAGCTAATTACAACCTACCAGACAGAGGGTAAAAGCAAACAACGATCACTTTCAGTTACGATGCTTAGAAGAACTGTTTTCAGTTCTCAGAGATACTTTTGTTGCTCTTCCTGAGTAACAAACTTCACATCTGTTCAGAACCTGCCAGTTTATCATTTATACAGATTTTTAAAAAATTTGTTTCATCATTGCTCAGTAAGGAAACCAAATGATTTTTCTGTGTCCAGAGACCCAAATTTGATTCTCATAAAAACACAAAGCTCGGATACCATGGAAATAATTCTAGTCTGATCCTTACAGGAGAGCTGATTTTGACCTCTCAGAACGGAAATAATTTGTGAAATCAGGGGGTGGCTTGCATGCAGAATAAAAGCAGGATGAAGCTTGAAATTAATTTTTTTTTTTGATGTTCCTATATATTTATATGTAAACACACTGAAAAACACGCAGCGGTTTGGTACGTACAGCCTTATTATTGATGGGAATGGGATCAAGCAGTCCAGACTAATTTTTTGGAAAGAAATTATGGTCTCCTTGAGTAAAATGGCAAAACATCAGTTGATTTAAATTTAAGCCCTGGTACTTGGGGGGAAAAGGTTTCTTTTTTTTTTTTCTTCTCAAAATGCTGGGTTTTATGCTCTGTGTTTAAGCCTGCATTAATGAGAACACCTGAAGGATATGTCCCTCCCTTCCCAAAATAAATTCTTAGGAGACTCCTCCTGTATATCCTCCAGCTGTATGTGCTCTAATTAAAAAGGCTGCACTGCTTCCTGCTCAGAGCACTTCAAAAGGCCTCACTGCTCCCCTTGACAGTGCAGTGCCCGGTGCTGGTTCCTCTTACCTGTCCACGCTTATTTATGGCAAGCACCACTCACTGGAAGCCATAAACTGCGCCCGTATTTTACTCTGACTGAAACACATAGCAGGTTTATGTGAAAGGTATATTAATGATCCAACCAATCTTTAAAAAAAAAAAAAAAAAAAAAAAAAATTAAAATAGGGTGTATGGAGAAAAATACTGTCTCTTGCTCTTCCATCTTCTCTTTTTCGGACATAAAAAGGAACTCGCCAGCTAATATGTGACCTTTTATTTTCTTACAGGCTGCTTGTTCTTAATTTTAACTTGCATTAAGTAAAAACATGGATGACTTAGTGTGTGGAAAAATAATTCAATTTTGCTGAACACTTATTACTGGCCACCTAAGATTGACCTCAGGTGATGACAGGTTTTCTGAAAATAATTTTTGGATAAAACTCAAATTCAGAAAGAACAGTATCAATTTAAGCCTCTGGTGTTTTTTAAAAATTAAAATAATAAAAAGAAAAAAGACCGGGATTTGGCACATTTAGAAAGATGCTTTTGAAAAAACACAGTGTTTATCAATCTCGATCTTTGCTAAAAGTGATCTGATTAATCCTTTCTCACCAGTGAAATTCAAAGACGAATCCTTTCCAATGGACCCCACTATTTACCTAATAGCGGCGAAAAGAAAACTCAGTTGTTATTTCCATTTGTACCTTTAAGTTACACAGCAAAGTTTCAAGACAAAAAAAGGGTGAGGGTGTAAAGCTCCAAATAACAGGTGAGAGAGATGCCCTGTGCTTTAAGGGACTGAAGCAGGGTACCAAGAGACTCAGAGGCAGGATGTGAGGGGACATGCAGGGGCACACGCTCGGTGTCTGACACGCTGGAAGCACTGGCACGGGGCTTCCAAGTTACAATCCCTAGAGAATTTGGTGCGGAGGATAATGAATTCAGAAGGAGAGGAAGCCTCGCAGTCCAACAGGAGCCCGGTCCCCGCTGGCAGTCAGTGGCGGCGTGGCCGGGCTGCCAAGATGTGACTCCTGGGAGAGGGCCGGAATGGCAAACCTGGCGCTTGGAGCGTCGTGCACCAGAAACGGGGTGCGGGGGGATAACTAAAACCTGCAGAACGGGCGCGGTTTAAAAAGTGCACCTTAAAATAACAGCGGGGAAACGAGCCTCCTCCCCTAGCCGGCACCGCGGCATTTAATTGCGCTGGCTTTGTGCCGGGGGTGCCGAGCCGGCACTCCCGCCCCTGACAGGTACCGAGCGCAGCAGCCCCGCCGCAGGGGAGGGAGCGAGGGAGGCGGGAGCGAGGGAAGGAGGGACGGCAGGCGGGGGAGGGGGACGGGCGGGCGCCCCCGGCAGCGGGACCTGCCCTTCCTTACCCTCCCCTCGCCGCCGCGCCCCGGGGCCGGGCGGCGGCCGACGCCGGCTTGCCCCCGCCCCGAGGGAGCGCGGCGCCCCTCGAGCCCCGGCGGGCGGACGGCGAGCGCTGCCCAGCAGTGCCGGCCCTCACAGGGTTAAGGCCTCGCCCGGCGCCCCGCTGCCCGCCCGCCCGCGCCTTCCCAGGGCCGCCGAGCCGCCTCACCTCGGTGTCGTTATTCAGGTTCCACAGATCCAGGCGCCCCATCCCGTCCACGCAGGCGAAGAGCGCGGGATGCACTGGCGACCACATGACATCGTAGACATAGTCGGCATTGTCTTCAAAGGAGTAGAGCGGCTTGTTGTGCTGTAAAGCAGAGAGCGGCATGAAGACTTCGTGGCGCTAGTGCTGCCTGGGGCTGTCTGGCGAGTCTAATTAAAAACTTTGCACATTTACAAAGTGTCATAAAACTTCCCCAGATGAAAGGTCCTCCGAGAAGGGCGGGACTGCGCTTTAATGGGGCAACAACTGTCCGGTGGGATAAATGAGATGCCCGGTGTGAGGGGTGTGGGACGCGCGGATGGCGGGGCGGGGGGAGCGGCCGCTCCCGCTCCCGGCCGGCACCCCGGCGGCGGGAGGGGTGCGGGGGGCGGTGCGGGACCGGGACCAGGAGCAGGAGCAGCGCTCCCCCCGAGCCGGGCGCGCTGGCGGAGGCCCCGGTGAGGATCGTGAGGGCGGCGGGAGCGGCGCCCCCGCGGCCCCCGCGCACCGCGGGCCGCGGCTGACACCTAGCGGCGGGCGGCGGCAGTGCGGCGGCTCCGCGCCGCCCGCGCTCCCCGCGCTCCGCAGGGACGGACGGAGGGAGGGAGGGAAGGCTGTCATCTGCAGCAGGCGGGGAGTCGGGGGGAAGTTAGGAAGTACACCAGGAATAAAGTGTAATTGTCCCTCATGAATTATTCATCGCATCTGGCTTGCCTTTAATTTTTGCATAATGGCTTCGCTAATCCCCGATCAATTAATGGAAAATGAAATTTGAATGATAATGAAAACTCCAGAGATGAAAGAAATTAAGAATTCTCGTGGCTTGTGACAGAAATCTAAACAATGGGGCTTCTCCGAGGGTCTCCCTCGGTGCCTCCCATCTCCTGCCGTTCCCCTGCGAGCGCTGCCCGGCGGGATGAGCGCCCGCGGTCCCCCGGCCCCGGGAGATGCAGCATCACTGCATCCTGCAGTGTCCGGGTCGCACCCATAGAACATCTCGGTCAGGTCCCTCTGGAATGAGCCCTCGTGCATTTTACAAAGGAAACATTGTCCGCAGTGCCTCAAAGCATAGCCATGCGTTATTTTTCCAAAAAGTGGAGTAACTAATTGCAATTATTGTATAGCTTTTCTCTCGTATATTATCAATTTAAAGTGATAATGCAGTCCATGGTGCTTGGATGGATTTTGGGGCTGGCAGGGTCAGCACATAGGACAGGTGTGTGTCCATTTCTATGCTGTCATGTCTCTGAGTATTGACAAGGTGTCTTGCTATTGCAGCACTGTATTGTAAACAATTCCATAATATTTCTGGCCATCACAGGTATCACAAAAAATTACTAGAAGTATCCAGAGATTTAATTACATGACTTCATAATTTGAAAACATACTGAAAATACATAGGGATTTATTCCAGAGGCTGGGTTTTCCTCTGCTTGAATTAATGAAAGATGCTTTGATTACAGGACAGGGTCTCAAATTTTTGTAACTGGCCTAATGTTTTTTGTCCGTTTCTTAAGCCTAGCAAAAATTTTGCGAAACAATGACATAAAATTGGAGCTTGGCCTTATTATCTTGAATTTATACAGCATTCTAATTTCTTTTCCCAGGCTGGAGTTTTGCAAAAGAAAATTTAAAAATTGCAAAAATATTTTTGTTCCCAAAGAAAGTATTTTTAACCAAACACATATGTGTCTGTTTACTGTATTATCGGTGCAGTTACTTACACGTGTTAATGGAATTACTTACACACCTGGGCTAAAGATTTTCCAGGGTTTAGGGCCAAATGAACACCAAACTTTTGAAGAGGCAGAGGTATTCCACAGGAAATTTCAAAGTGAATCTTTACAACTGTGAGCTAGGAAATGTTATTTAGAGAGGGCTACATGGATTCCCAATGCTGCACTGTGGATTTTCACTGAAAACATCTAATTTAGGTTCAAACATATCAAGTGTCTAAGTCCTGGTGGGCATTGAAGACAGTAGTATACCAAAAGAAAAAAGAAATCTGGTTAACTGCTAGATGGATGGTATTTTTCTTATTCATGGGAAAAGTGCCACACATACAGCACTTTAACATGTAATGTCATGGGAGAAGTAACAAAATTCCACAGAAGTTAAAGGCGTATTAAGATATCAATCAATCCAGGGCAGATTTCAATCAGCATTTCCTTTTTGTCAGCATATCAAAACTCGTTTTGATCTTGAGTGGGGCACTTTTCAAATGTTGTTTTTTTTTTTAAGTCTTGTTATTTATTTTCTGCTTCATGCCTAAAGACCATGGCATTAGAAGGAAGGGTCAGGAGATTTGGTGCTAGTCTATATCTTGCTGTATGCATGTTGTGTAGTCTCTGGCAAATAGCTTTGGCTGATGTTCCCTGTTATCAAAATAAAAACACTTTCAAGGTGCTGGGTGCAAGGTGAAAAGCCTCAAATACCAAAAATGAAATGTCTTTACCATAACACTGGAAATATTCAGTCAGATAGAAAGTCAGAGGGAAAGTGTGGACAACAGGAATAATATGGCTTTTGAGAAAGATCTCAAACATGCAAGGAATGACACACAAATTAATGGAGAAGAACAGGGTGTGGAGCATTGCAAAGAAATAAGCAATTGCAGGATTGTGAGCAGCCCAACCAAAGGCAAGATGAGCAGCAGTGTGGTTGGGAAATCAGGGAGAAATCATATGGTAAAAATCAGGCAGTGGTAGTGGAGCTGAGCTACACAATCATATGCCCCCAATGTCACTGTCCTCCCATCTTGACTAGCTGCCAGTGAAGAAAGAGAAAGTATTTCCTATACTGTCTTCTTGCACTTTTTAACCAGAGAAAAACACAACAAATGCATATGGTCCATCTTGCTTTGTGTCCTGTCCTCAATGCTAACAGTGACTGGCCTTTCTTAAAAGTTGACATTTCATCCTGATCTGAGAGCAGTTATGCTGATTTCATTGTGAAGACTCCATTTCTTAATTTGTATATAAATGTTCACAGGATTTCCTTACTGGGAGCCTGCTTCCTTACTACTGGCCCAGGCCTGCAGATGTTGTAATACAACAATTTATCAGTAAGGACTGATACCGACTGCTTTTAGAAAATGCTGAAATGTGGAACCATGTAAAGGTCACTTTAAAGCAGTTTTAAGTTACCAAAACTTCAGACCTACACAATCCATAACTGACATATGGCTATTATTATAAAACAACTGAAATTTAAACTTGATGAGCTTTCATTCTTAAATATCAACCCAATCTGTTATTCAGTAGAACAGGAGAAATAATTTAAAGCAGTATCTTCAGAAAAACTTGGGCCAAATCTACTTATTGCTGAAAAAGAAGAATGTAGGGTGAAAATACGACCCTAAAGAATAATTTTTGCCATTGATTCCAAAAGGCCATGCTTTGAGAATTTAGTGGAAAAAGCAAAAAGCCGATTCCAAGACATGTGATTTTTTTCTCATTTATTTAAACATGTTATCAATCATTTATCCTGTGTTTGTATGGAGGCACTATTTAAGAGGACAATGAAGAGTGAACGTTTTATGTACCCGTCGGCTGTTTAGGACGTAAGACTTGTCTATGAAATAAGAAGCTCACCTAAATAAATTCTACACATTTATATAAAAGAGGGTTTTTTTACACATATAAATTTGACCAGTCTATTCCACTTATTTGCATAGAAGAATTTTCTTTAATCCAGGAGGCGCCACACATAAAGTAGCTAATTATCCATATAAAGGAATGTATACATATCCACAGGTTTTAACTAGCATCTGACTTCTGAAAAGCCATGCAAGAAACTATTGGCTTTGCCCATTTCATGAAATAAGCATTTTTTACACGTTGCCACAATTTCTGTGGGTGTCAGCTGCACTTAAAAGTACTTTCCTAAGCTGTACCTTCAGCAGCACAGGTGTACCACACACTCTGCTGTCTCCACTTCTTTCTTTCAACTCAATTGTCTTCTGTTCTAAAGATGATAAGCCAAACACCAAACTTCTCTCTCTCACCATATTAACAACAGCCATCAGTGTTGTGCAGTATTGCAACTCAATTCAGGTTGATTTTGTTTTTCTAGGTGTGCAGCAAATAGGACAGATCCATTAGTCCTTGGCATAGAAACTTTCTGAACAAGCTAATGTTGTTTGTTTAGGCTCAAATTCAGGCTTTCAGGCGCTTGGAAAGAACAGAGCCAGAGTGGTCCTGAGCAGAGTGTTGGTTCCTCTGTCTGGCCCTTGAACAAACCAGGGAATAGAAGTTGGGAATGAGATGATCCTTACTGACCCTTCAACACAAACCATCCTATGATTCTATGAACTTGGTTCCTGTGAGACCAATTATTCTATAAATAGTCTTTATTGATTAAAAAAAAAAATCCCAAAACCACAACCTGCAAAATGGTGTCAAAGAAAGACTTCTCTTTCAGAAGAGATAACACATAGGGAAGGTGCAATCTTTTGTGTTTCTTTAAAGTGAGTGCTGCAGTGTCACCCTGGCTAGATGATGTGAAAGAAACTGGGAAAGTGCTTGTGCTCAGGATAGGATCTGAGCTTTGTCAGTGTTTTATAGACCCAGTCTTCTCCATCTTGAAAGAGACCTCAATATTTAGTTGAATCCAGGCTCATTGTTTCCCTTCTGATGGTGCCAACTCAAAACACGCAGACAGTATAGCAGAAACTAAAAGCTGCTAGGAATATTGAGGAAAATACTAATCAAATTGACTTTACTCTGGTCTTGACCTTTCCCCCTTCAACAATGTCCTTCTTGGGACACCAGCTATTAGCTGTTTAGGGTTACTTGTCCATTCCTCTTGTGGTAAGGAGTTAAGTCCTCTGCTCTGATAAGGCTGTACTGCTCTTGCAAGCCTTCATGTTCTCTTCCATTTGTACAGAGTCAAAGAGGCCCTGGTTTTCATTCAGACTGACTGATCTCCACAGGAATTTTGCCAGTTCTGGACTACCATATTTCTCCCAAATCTGTTTTCTAGTAGTTACAGTGATCTAGGATTATCCAGTAGCTCCTACTTGGATACTATACTTATGGAACTTAGTTCAGTTTATGCTTGTTTTTAAAAGTTACAGCATTCCCAGGAACAGTTGCTAGATGTCATAAGCGAGAAGCAGTAGTTACAGGTACATCCCTCATGGCTCAGCAAAGCCTGTCAGCATTCCCACAAAGGGTATCATTATCCTACAGACCCCAGTACCACACAACTCACAATTTGTAGCCTGCTCCACCTTTTCCAGGACTAGCCAGACCTTCAAAGGATGGCAATGGGAAAGCAAAAGGGGGATGTTCAGCTTTAGCCATCCAATGTCACTGGCTAACTGAGGTATCCTGAGCTGAGTTACCTGAGTAAAACCTCCTTTACCTGCCTTACAATTCCTTCTGGCAATCAGTTTCAGTGCTGGATTGCAGATGAGCCTCTGGGACTCAATATTTCACTGGGCTATGACCTATCTGTATGTTGTGTCACCTCACTGTTGTATAACTACCAGGTCACTGAATCAAGTCTAAACCGACTTGATTGGCAAGATAATAGGCTTAAGTTTTAGACTCAGTAGCAACAGGGAGAAAAGATATGAGTGTGAAAATGATCCCCATACTCTTCACAACCCTTTTGTTTAAGTGCTGTAGTGTTGTTACACTGATTGGGCTTTGGCATTCTAAAAGATGCAGAACAGACAAGGCAGAAAGCTGTTCACTTTTAGAAATTATTGTTCTTGCAGAGATTCTGAAACTGTTGCCTTTCTTAATTGACAATAATAAAAGAAAGTCCAATATTTTTGCATAAACATGTGGGAATTATTATGGATGGAGGAGGGGACAAGGGTAAGGCCAAAAGGAAAGGGGCTGTGAGAGCAGACCAAGTCTGGAGATAACCTGATGATTACATTTTTGTGGTTTCCTTCAAACTCAAAGCGCCACAAGTGAGTATAAAAGAAGGAAGAAAAGGAAAAAAGGTCTGATGATTGGCACAGGCGGTTTTAATGAGAACTGATCTTAATGTCTAATACTATGGTATGAAGAAAAAAATAAAAGAACTTGGAAAATCAGACAGCACTTGTTGTTTAAGAGCATCAGAAATTCAAACAGCAAAGCCTTTGAAATCTGTGGAGATAGCCTGGAAGCTAGTTTTACTGACAGGTAAACTCCTCATGTGGTTAATCCTTCTTAACTCTTTAAGTACTGAGCAGAGGTACAACACATTCTGGGTGTGCTGCTCTACTTCAAAAGTTCTCTTCTTCCATGCCTTTCCACTTACCCAATGGAAAAAGACCTTTTTATTTTCTAAAGAAATAAAGCAGAAAGCATGGCATTCCTCTTCACCGCTGCATATTAGCTGAGGAACTATTTTCAGTGAGTTTGATATAAATGTGCACTACTTAATGCCTACTGTAAATTTAAATTATTTAAAAGATTTGCTTGCAATGGATGAACTTTGAAAACATCTGAATGTATGTAAGGCAGACTGGCTTACAGTGTTGCCCAGCTCACTTTTGCCCCTAGTTCCTTCTGGCCAGGCTGGTGTGTTCTTGTTTCTGTGTTTTAGAACATCCAGTTTAATTTTTAATCTGGACCCCCTCTTACTCCACAATTACAAGAGTTGTGCCTATGGGTTTCCACTCTGTGAGGTTTAATATTCTGTTTCACTCACCCACATCAAGTTGGAGGCAAGTGCAGACAGCAACACTGGAAAAGCCTATACAGGTATCTGCCATTTGTTCTGTATTTCCTCAGACTGCTGACTTCATCACTAAATGGTAATCAAGTTTTCAACCTTTTATTTAAAACATGCTCTAAGCAGGACAACGCTTCTTCCTAAACTACTAACTATGCATTTGTGTCAAGAGACTTCTTTAGAGATACTATTGTTTTCTTTTGGAATTTCTACCTACTTCTAAAAATGGCTCAATTTCTTTTAAGAAGCTCAAAACACTATAGAAAGTCTTACTGTCCTTGCCTAGCAAACTGATTCACAGTTTCTGTAGTTCATACTCCTGCCTTTACATTACTATATTCCTGGATTATTTTTCAGAGAAGCTCTTGAGGGACTTGCTGAGAAATAGAAGCAAGGCATGTTGATGGAAGAATGACCAAATCCTGGTCAGAGGAAACACAGAGTGAAACACTGAAGGGCAGATTTGGTCTTCTACTTCCAGTTGTCACTCCCTGTTTACATCCCACACAGGTGGGACAAGCAGCAGAGGCGGAGAATGAGTGAGATGATTTGGGAGAAGCTGGATCAGTGCTTTCCTGTCATTGTCCTCTCACTGCAGGAGAGGCAGTGGCACGCACTGAGGTGCTGCACGTAGCTCCTCTGGGGTCAGTGGGACTGGTCTCCCTGCTTTGGGCCTCAAGTTGTTAAAGAGAGGTAGTTCAGCTCAAATTGCAAGGCGAGGAGAGGAGTGGGATAATGTAGCTGTGGTTTGGTTGTTTCCCACCCCTGTGATTTTGACAGGAACATTCAGTATGAGGCCTCTGAAAATTCAATTTTTCTTTTTAATGGAAAATGCTGCTTCATCGCAGGGTACCTGGTCCAGCATTGCATGTGTGCTCAGTGAATTGCCAGGCTTTCAAGTGACCCTGCTGCTGCAGTTCAGCTGCCAGGAAGCAGAAGCATGAGGGACATTGCAGGATGGCTGACACAGCCTGATGTTACAGCCCTGTCTGCTAAACAGTCAAGATTAGTATTTGTAGCTGCTGCCACCAGGATGCCCGCAGAGCTTTCATGGGTCAGCAGGCAATGATTTTGAGGCTAATTATTATTGAAGATGACTTCATCTTGTAGGACTTTGAACACAGTTCCTTTTTTTTTCACTGATAACAAAAGTCTCTCACATGGCAGAGAAAGGATGGCTGCCTGAAGCAGGTGGGAGAAAATTTCCATTAGGGAAGAGGTCCTGGGCTTTATATACTGATAATTGTCCTGAAACGCTTCACTGTTCTGTGCGCGCTTGATCCTCCAGTGTAATTCTGCAACAGAACTGTCAGTGGGAGGTTTGCATTTTGATTTCAGGGAAAAAAGGAATGATTACATTGTTTTGCACAGATTATATAAGCTCCTGAAATCCAATTCTGCTTTCCATGTGCAAATAGAGCTTTCATTGCTCCAGCTGGATTCATATTAGGATTTTCTGAAATGCAGTTTAGCCCACTGAGTTTTTGAGAACTTAGTGTTTTAGATTACTGTTTTATTTGTGTGTGCGCCATTCTTCATGAAATGTATCACAAAGAAGCACCATGTTTCATGTGAGTAAATTAAGTATGTTGGCCAGCTGATTAATATTTTCCTAACACTTATTAAATATGGCTACACAGAAAACCAAAATCAAGAGAAGTATTTCAAGTGAAGAACTTGGGACTGATTTTGAGCCACCTGACTTCACTTTGGTTTTGCTCTTTAAAGTTGCCTAGAAAATACTCTTTTTTTTTTTTTTTTTTTTTCAAATACTGCTGGATGGGAGCCAGACCTCTGGCTCCAGAGGCAAAGGGCAAAACCTAAAAAAATCCTGTCTGAACAGGCAACTCCACCCTCTTCCCCAAGTCAGCTTGGCCTTTTGACAGAAAGTGTACTCTGAAGCAAATTCATTCATTGACTTGTTTTTGGACCAAACTCAAGATTCTGAACTCACACCACAGAGAGACCATTTCCATGAAATCCCAGCGTGCTATTTTATCACTCTTTGTCATTCTCTATAATCTGATAAAATTAATGTTTGGACAGTGATTAATCAAATCAATAATTTTAATTGATTTTATCAAAGAGAAAATAAGGAGCTTTGTGTGGTAATGCAGCAGTGAGGGAGACCATTCTAGTCAGGTATCCAAAATAAGAGGAGTGAAATTGTCCCCTGAGACAGACATTTGAACCCCACCAAAATCAGTCAGAGGGAGGAGTAGTAAAGGATTCCATAGCATTCTGGCTTCAAATCAAGGTGCATATGTATATATGTGTGTGTGGTGTGGGAATAAAGAGGCTGACTCCTTCCTGGTAGTGGTTTGGGAGAAGCCAGAATAAGAATACAGACTTGGGAGCTCAAAGTGCTGACACGTCTGCCAGTTTAGATATGGCCTGGGGCTGTCCAGATGCAAAAAAGCCACCAAAAACTGCAGCAACTGATCATCTGCCAGACTTGGGCTCCTGCATAGTCAGTGGTGGGCAGGAATAGTGGTGTCTCCAAGAAATGTCTAATGTATGCAGTACAGTTACTTCTTTCCAGTGGCTGCATAAGAAACCAAAGTGTGAAAGCTCTACATAATAGAGGATCTAGGATGATACAACTTCATGTGAAGTAAGAGTGATCTAAAATGCCATAAATGATAATATGAGAAGATATGGCCCAAAGGTGATCATAAAGTCGTGCTTTGGTTCACTCTGCAACATCCTTTTCCATCACAGTAAATTTGGACTATTAAGTGGATTTGATCAAACCCTATCAGCAAGGCTTCTGGGGAAGAGCAGAGGTACCTGCCTATAGTAACACCACCACCACCACCATGCTTCTTCGCATTTTTATAGAGGAAGGCTTCAGCTGGACCTTGGAGGAGATGGTGCTCAACTCTAGGCCAAATGAAAACCAGTGGAGTCTGAAGTTACATGCTGATAAGAAGTATGACAGGTAAAATAATTTGCTCCAAGAGACAGGAGGACTGGTTGTACCCAGGTTGTCAAGCACATCGGCATAAGATATTCAAGATACAGGGGTGTATGTGAAGGCACATAGCATAGAAATGTTTGCTGTTTAAAATGTGGTTTCTCAAAAAAGCTCAACAGACTGCAGGCTGGAACAGCACAGCATACCAAAAGAGAAGAGCAACATATGAAAGGCATAAGAAAAAAAGAGAAAGGAGGAGAATGAGGAGGGCACTACCACTGAAGCATGTGCTAGTAAAGCAAAATTGAACATAGACATACAATGGGTAGTCTGTCACTAAGGGCACACATGACCTCTGGCTCCATTACACCCTGTTAATGGTTATGTGGTGACCCTACTACCAGTCTGCTCACCTCTGAGCTTCCTTCTGGTTACGACATTACCACCATTATTTAAAAATTAGGCAGAGGGAGACAAGCATGGATGTAACATGTTGTTACAGTTGTTCCAATCTCTGCCCATCTGAACATGATTTAGGCATAGGTGCAGGAGGAGAAAACTAGTCATTAGCATCTCCACTCAGTGGAAGGATAAGAGCTAAAGAAAGCATGTGAAGGATGAAAAAACTAACAAAATCCAGCTCTCTGTCTAGACCCTTATTAACTCCTTTAGCAGCAAACAAGCCATCTTCTAGGCTTTAGCTGAAACCAGCTTATGTTTTGCTATGTTTTAACAATTTCAAGACAGTTTCCATCTCTTGACACATTATCAAAAATTTGCTCTCCAAAGAGCAATTGCTGTAATAATAACAATACTTACATTTCATTATTTAACCTCATGCTATTCATTCATGAGGATTAGTGTTTAATTAATTAACAACACTTAGCATTTCCACTTAGCACTTTACCTCTTCAAAGCGTCGTACCGACACTACCTAATTAAGGGCAGAGCTCCACAGAACACTTCACATTGGGACTTCCCTTTGACAGCTTTGCATCTAAGACTTGCTCACATGGTGCAGCATGAATTCAAGTTGAAAGCCCTTTTAACTTCATCAGGAGCCAGGTAATGCCGTGGTTATCAAGTAACTATCTTTGCAACTTCTGTTTATTTTTCTCTTGCTTCTGGTTGCTTGCTATTCACACAGGGATCTAATTTTTGGCTAATGTGATGGATGATAATGCAAACCTTGTATTAATGTTATCTACAAAACACTCATTCATTTGCCAGTGAAAATCTTATTCTCAGTCACTTGGTTGAACTGCCTTTAGCTAGAAAATGTGTTAACCACAAAAACATTATAAAATGTAAAAGCGAGAGTTTTTAAGGGAGATGGTGCTTTCAATCCATCAGTCAAATGCCTGTTATGAAAGTGCCTTTCTTGTAAGCACCCCAGGATGCTACACAACATCAATAGACAATATAAACACAAAGCTTTTATGGTTCACTTTACAATTGGACATTGACTCTGTACCTGTGAAACAGAAAGGAATTGAATTTCATGACCAAAGAGGATAATATGCACAGGATTGAGTAGACAACACTGGGAGAAGCAGGAAAGCAATATGGCTTTGGATGCTGATAGGGAGATTAAATTTACAAATAAGAAACTAAAGGAATAAATCAATTCTGACTAAAATCTTGTTAGCCAGCAGAAGCACTTAATACTTCATATCAATCCACTATTTTTTTTTCAGAGCCCACTGATTGACTGAGCCTTGACTGTGAGAACTGAACAAAGAGAGCCTTAAATATGTAGTAGCTCCAGCCAAGAAAATTATTCAGACAATATGGAAATAAACTTCTGATGCAGTTGAATGGGGAGAAAAAGAAAACATTCATCACAATTCAAGAGCTTGTCTAGTGTCTCTGAGGATGTTTTCACAGGGCAGTGGCTGGCAGGGCAGCAGCCTGGGGCTGCTGCTGCTGCACAAACCTGCTCCAGAAGAAAGAGAGTGATCCAAAACAGGAGTGCAGCTTCCAGCTCTGCGTGGTGCTGTGGTGTGTCACATGTACATCACAGCTCACCCAGCTTGGTCAAACAGCTTTCTCAGGAAGCCCTTCTTGCCAGATGGGCCACAACTTGATAGATATCAGAAATTTAAACGGTTTGGTTCTTTGAAAACTGATTGTCTTGAACAAAATAGACCCAACAATTCTGGCTCTGGAATATTCCACAAGGATAACTGTGTATTACTATCTGCAGTGTCTTTGTGCCTAAAATGTGCTGTGTTAGTGTTACTACTAACTTCTAAAATCCCAAGAGTTTAAAATAAAAATCAGGCTTTATTATCCCTTAATGCAATTTCATTTAAGCTGCAGATGAATGAGACCCTTATTGCCATATTCGGCTTCAAGCTGACTGTTAAATACCAATCCAAGACTTTTCTGTACATATGTGATTGGAATTCAATACTTGCCTTTCATCTTCCCTGCACTTCCCACAAATTCTTCTCCCCTTGCTCAGCTTCAGCTTCAACACTCCAGTATTCCCTTGCTCCCTGTCACCACTGCCCAGGACTCCCTTGTCTCACTCACCAAATGGTCTATCTGGACACCTAAGATGTCCATCCCTTGGCTATCCTGCAGCCTTTTCTAACATTTACCACCTAGGAAACAATCCCAGACCCATTCCAGCCTGCCCATGTCCCCTCCTCTGGACTACTTTTGCATGGGTTAAGGCTAGTGATGTATGTAGTTACATGGGAATTTGGTAAATCTTGGACCTTTCTCATTACCAGTTTCCTGAAGTATAATGCTCAAGACAAAACCAACAGCTGTGGTCACTGTAGTTCAAGTTATCATCTAGGTAACTGCTTCTTTTTCCAGCATAGGACTGTCACATGAGCCCTTCTGATCACTTGCATATTTACATTTGCTGTGCATGTGTTCTAGCATCTCCAAGCCCTGATGTCTTGGAGGAACACATGCTGAGATACTTCCTGACTGGGGTCAGCTTCCAGTACTGGAACTCTGCCGGGTGCAGCTCAAGATGTGAACCAAATGTAGGTAAAAAAATCAACTTGGTTAAGGCTAGAACCTGACATTTGGAAGGTAGTTCTCTACTCTGGTGTATTCTGGTTCTATACTCTATACAGAGTTCTGTACTCTGGTGTATAAAAAAATAAATTTAGATGACTTATATAATTAGGATTTTACATCTCATTGTCCTGTTTCCCTCAGCCTGTACAATAAACCAGGTTGGTCTGTTTAGTCTGCCCCATGGAGTATTGGGGTTTCAAAGTTTTACAGGACCGTGACATTTCTGCTGAAAACCTCTGAAGGAGGTCATAGGCAGATAGCCACAGAGTAATCAGCAACAGATCCCTAGTGGTCAGTCATAAATGTAAGTTCCAGCATGAACTTCCTCCCTGCTTCAAATGCCTAATGTCATTGGGACATTTTATACCTTTTGGCTATCACAGCCTCCTCCAGCAGTGAATTTCACAAGTGATACTGATTGCACTAAGTTGTACATGCATTTCCCCTGTTGCTACATCAGAGGAAAGTGTCCCTGCTCCTGCACCACCACGGTGCATAGTATTACCTTGCAATTTAGCCTTCACAGGGAGTGCTGAATGGATTGTTTGATGGCTGGGAATATAAGTTATCCTCATCTCCTTGCCTTGTGAAACTGCTCAGAACTAGGGTTAATACTGAAATGAAGGCCTCCTAAAGGGAAAGGCATGCTCCAGGGAAAATATGATTGAGGGTTACGCTAGCTATATATTTTACTTACAATTCTATCACTATACTCATTCTAACCACAACCTTTCAATTAATTGATTCTTAGGACTTGATGGACAGTATTAAAATATTTCTGACAACAGCATTTTCACAAATAGCATTACTTGTCCCAGCCCAACTTGGATTTCTTACCTTTGTGGTCCACAATTTTACTGTCCAGTCAAATGAGGATGTGACAAAGAGATGGGAAAAGTCTATTGGACCCACTGCCATGTGACAATTGATTCCTGTGACAGGTCCTTGGTGGCCTTCAAAAATTTCACCAATGCCAGCTTTACTGCAGGAAGAAGAAAGATTTACATGCAGAGAGTGATTTATCAACTAATGATTTAACATAACTTTTCTTTACTGTTAGGTTCCTGTTTCCTTTTGAAGTCCTATTTAACCTGCAAATCTCTCTTCTGCTGAGGCCTTTGCCTGCAGAGGTTTACTCCAGTGGGCAAAATTAATGTTCAGAATCAAGCACAGGGAGAATTTCTCTTACTTCTGAAGACTTACCTTACTCATTTCTACATACACTGTCTACTCCTGTAGAATGAAATAACATTTCTGTATAGTTATAAAATAACTCTAAATTGTAATTATACTATAGCTTATGCCTCTGAGTAAGCCATTATCACAAGGAATAACCATTAAAATAAAAATGCAGATATGTTAATGACTTATCATGAGCAATTCTTTTTCTCTTAAATATCAAAGATAACTTTTCATAGCAGTCAATCAAGTCACTAGGAAGCAAATGCTTTTTCACAAAAAGTGAGGAACTCATCCTGTGATCAGGTATCATACAGTCATTACTTTGAACAAGAGGAGATGTGCATTTCATCAGCCAGAGACTAGAACAGCTATTAGGAAGGAAAATACAATGCTGTGTAAGAGAGGATGTGCAGTTTTCTTCTTCCTGGAAGCAAATGATGCAGATCAGTTGTCAGTGCTGTCTCACAGTGCACACAGAAAAGGGAATTATGAAATTACCCTTTTAGCTAGATTATAGAATAATTGCTAGTGGAAGAATATACATTAAAAATAGCCACAGCTCTGATGAGCCTGTCAGCCCTTTGCCAGTGTGAGTACAGTGTACTGAAAGGAGATATGGAGCTGTGCCAGAGGAAACTGATCCCTCATCTCATTCCTAGATAGTAGATAGATAGATAGATAGATAGATAGATAGATAGATAAACATATATAAAGCAATATTTATAAAACATTGCAGATGTGTAATAGAAGCCTAACAATCTTAAACCACTGTATCAATGTCTTTTTGGTCAAGATAAACTCAGAATATGATAAAATATGAATTCAGAGAACATTGAAAACTACTGCAGGGGATGAGCTCCAAGTCCATCAGTGGAAAAAGTTTGTTCTTTACAAAAGCCTTTCAGGTTTCCCAGAGATAAAACTACCAGTGGAAGCTAACAGAGCACAGTAGCATCCTGTAGGTTTGCAGGGTGCAAAACAAGGAACTTGCAGTATCAGACTACAGCCTGGGTTATTTTATGTGTGTGTGAGAAAGCACAGGATTCTCTAGAACCCATGTGGCACACTGTGGCTGCATCCATGTTATTAAAGGAACCAGGCCCATGGTGGCTTTTCTCTGATTTATCCCTGTGGAGACTGAAGATGGAGCTCAGAATGACAAAAAATAAAGCAGATTACCATCTGATATTGGTTTAGGCCTGATTACTGTGCAACAGAAGTGTCTCCTAGAACCTCATTTGACCTCTGCAGACATAGACACCTGCATCCCAGCTAGGTGTATGAACCTGTATATAGCTGTGTAAATCTCCATCTCATCTCATCTCATCTCATCTCATCTCATCTCATCTCATCTCATCTCATCTCATCTCATCTCATCTCATTTCATCTCATGGGTGTGAAAGAGGCATTTCTGAGGGCCCAGCCATCTTCTCTTCAGGCACATGACTGAAAAAAGTAAGGGAAGTCAACCTAAGAGTAATGATTGCTCCCCACCAACTACCCTGGGGTAACTGCCCCAGTGTAACAGGCTGTAGCACAGATGCTTGAAGTCGGGCAGCTCCAGTGCTGGTCATAGGAACAGTACAGACATCGTTGATCCAAGAGAAAACACATTGAACACTCTCCACACACACACTTGGCCATCTCTCATTGGCACAGGTACACAATGTTTTACAAGTACAAAGTGCTGAACTTCACCTTCCATGACGACAGGCTGTGTAGACTGTTCCCTCTTCACTGCCCACGACAAAGTTATTGACATCTCCAGTTGGGAAAGCCATTCCTGTGACCGCCACTGGTTTGGACTTATTGTATACCAGCTCCATGCTCTCCTACCAAAATAAGTTTTTGTTATTATGCTGGGATCCTCCTTTTGTTAGTCTGGGTTGGGGTTTTTTATAACTGATTTCTAAATATTACATGGGAGAGGAATTATTTGATTCAGTCACAGGACTTTGGTTTCTACATAAGATGTAAGAAGATGCAATGTCACCAACCAGGATGCTCCTGCCATCCCCAGTGCTGTCTGTCACACATATGAGACTGTCAGGAAGGCACTGGTCTTTTCTGCATCATCTTAAATCAGCCAGAGATGACAGGTGAGAATTTAAAATCTAATGGTGCAGAAACTAAAGATAATACCTTAATGGTTACATTTGCCAGCCTCAGGCTTTAATAAATCATGCAATACCCTTCTATTTCCATTCTGGAAATCAGTTGTCAGGAAGCACATGTAGTATTGCCTGCATGCAAGGCATTTATTGCCCTACTGTGTCACTTGTCCCTTTGAAGAACAAAATTTAAAAGTTGGGGTCCTGTCACTACCACCATTCTAAGCATTGCTTTTGAGGGATTTTCTAAGATAATCATAAACACTCCCTCTAGACTCCACCATCAAGCTACAAACCAGCAGGAATGTTTTCTCTTTTCATTGGGTAGCTGTATTTTAAAGTAAATCAGCATGCCCATTTTTGCAATTGCAAATACAACCACCATGCAAGTTTGTGGCTGTTGCAAGATGTGTATGCTTTGAGCAGATTTTGCACAACTTTTTCGTTTTTCAGCCTAAATGGTGTAACCCAAGAATCCACAATAGGTCTGAATGATTTCACCATTTTCATTTTTAGCTATTTAAGTGGTTATCTTCTCTATGTTTAAAAAGTCTATGCTGCTGTTCTTCTAGGGCCAAAGCCTGTAGGATTTTTCTCAAAAGGGCTTTTTTGCTGTGAAGAAAGTGGGTATCCCTGTGGGAGGAGAGCAGTGCAAATCCACAGTTTAAAGAGAAATACTTCTGCTCTGTTTACACTTTTCTTTGAAATAAATTTGGTTCTATTATAAAGGCAAAACAAGGCATGAAAATTGCATTGGGAGACCACCTTATATTTCTGTAAAAGTGTGAGTGAGAGAAGAAATTCTGTTAATATGGGAGAGAGACCATAAATTTTTGTTAGTCTGCTGGGGTGAGATCATCATTTAGTGTCTCTGCATGGCCATAGACTGTGGTGGACTCTCTGCTCCCAGCGCCCACACCACGACTGTACACAAGTGCTCTGGAGCTGTGTCTTTGGAAAGTTTCAGACTGACACATATCAGCAACACTTCACTCCTCCCAGTTTAAAGCTATGGCATGCAGCCTGATGTCAAGTCCTGTGCCTTTCTTTTCTAGATCACCATGAGCCATGTGCCAAACTTCAATGTAATGTGGGGTGTGTTCCTATCCTTGTTGAGAGCCAGTTTTGGAGCAGGGAAATTCCATTTGAGTGATGAGGTACTGGAAATCAGATGTTCACAGATCTGTGCTTCAGACTTTAGTATTCCAGTAAGTGAATATGCAGGGATGGGATTTATCTTCTTGATGTTTAGGTGAGAAACTGTTTAGGAAGGGATTAGGGTGCCTGAACATAGATGCCTGGGCCATTTCTATTGCAGAAGAGTCATGGTTTCTTAGAGTCCCAGGGCACAACTACCAGCCCCACACTGTTGCCTCACATGAGCAATGTGGTCAAACTTTGAAGTTGGCCTCACTTTGAGTAAAGGGGCTGATGTGATGACTTCCAGAATCCTCTTCCACCCTGAGAGGGAAGAGGATTCTTCCATCTGGGAAGTCCCATGTCCCAGGGTGGGTATCTGAAATGGCTTTTCACACTTGGGTGGAGTGACTCATCATCCAGATGTACCAGCCTCTCTCTACCTCAACTGTACAGAAAACTTGAATTTCTAACTTAGACTTGACACATCAACTTTTAGAGGGCTGAGGTCAGGATAGAGGAGTCCCACCTCTTGTGTCAACGCTGAAAAGCAAATAATTCAATAGTAATTGCACATTAGTGCATGATTAATGGAATCATTATCAGGAGTTTCTATGCATCATTTTGAAACAAAATCAGATCCCATGATGTTTAGTAAAAATCATATTAATTTTTTTTCTAAGAAATTGTGTATAAAAATGAGTGATGTGTTAGAATAGAAAATGTACTTCTTCAGAAGATAACACTTAAAAGATGCTTTCTGTACCTCTTTTTCAGCATTGGATTCTTTGTTTAATTTCCATTTTTATAATCACTAGTGGTTTGGGCAATTTTCCTGTGTTTCCTTTCATTTCTGATACAAAGGAGAGGAGGGGGGGGACAGACAATAGTAACAAACATTCCAGAGGGGAAGAATTAGTTCTAAAACTTTTGATTTGAATTGTTTGTTCCTTTGGTTACTGAAGCCTGCCAGCAAAGTAAGTTTCTGAGTTTCTGACTGTGTGCCTTGGAAACCTGCAGTGCCTAGGGTGTGTTCAGCAGCAGTGCAATCTAGTCCATATTTGTTAAACAATGCTGTAGAATAAGTGCAATTTATACCACAGGCGACTTCTGTAATTACCATGCTTTAAAACGGACTATTTCATTTTCACTTGAAACTGACCTACATATTAACGTATTACAATAATTACATGATTTGTGGTAAAGGAAATGGGGTTTGGCTCTTAGCAGAGACTGCTGGAAGCAAGCTGTACTCTTTCAAGTGCATCCATTGGTTTTAGTTTGCATAGGATGTGAGATTTTGGCTTTTAGGAGCTATGTTCCACTACCCAGGTATCTTTCTCTACCAAAGACAATTTTTCCCCCCAGTGTAGGTAAAAACAAACCCACCTGTGGAGTTGAGAGCATGTCCAGGCTCCAGGAGCACATTTTGCCATCTGTAGACACAGTAATAAGATTGTGTGCATTCTGTGTTCCAACTACATTCACACAATACACAGGATGCTGAAAAAACAGAACACTAGAAGTCAGAGAGCCATTCTTACATTTTCACAAACAGATTTATAAAGTCTCATATGTTATTTTAAAGAATGATTAAGTAGTCACACAAGGCTTGGAAAATATAAGGCTCAGCTTTTGCCAGATAGGAATTGTTTTGGTTGGGTTTTTGCGTTTCTTTTCTATTTAAATTTTAAGAAGTACATTATGGAGGTGGAAATGTTTTCAAAGTTTCATTTTCCTCATAATAAAACAGCCCAGCTGAGTAATGCTGTGAAAATACCAAATTATGTGGATGAGATTTCACCCACAGGGACATGTATCATTCTACTGATGGCTTTTGACACTGAAAATAACCAGCAGAAAGAGGAAAACTGTCGAAATGGAATAAAAATGAAAACTTTATTCATGAAAACAGCTGCATAAAACTTGAACTCTTTCAGAATTTGGCTTACATGCTAAATATTTGCAATCGTACTCTATCTGAAGAACATCAAATGTGGATGCTGCTCTTCAGCATTGGCCAATACACCTTTTAAGATCTGTCATTATACGTGGGGAGTGACTAAATTTAGGGTGTTGCACCTGGTTCACCATAGTGCAGTCATTCCATGGAGGCTGAATTCCAGTTAGTATGCATAATGAAACTTAGCCTATTCCTTTTCCAAGGAACCTGGTAATATTTTGAGCCTAAAGTGTCATCTGATATCTGATGCTGACATACAAGGGATGGGTCAAGTTCAGCAATCTCCAGAGTGAAAAATCAGTCACACTAAACAATAAGATTTAATTTCCTTTGACCAGTACAAGTGATACTACTAAATTAAGGGTTAGACATATACAAAAAGCCAAGAAAAGTTTAATTTCTCTGCTGCATTTACCAATAAATAGAAGACCTGCATCTCCAGAAAGAAAAAAAGCATTTTTCTCTTATACTTTGCTTAATTAAAGAAAATTAGGACCAACTTACAAGAGATCCCTAGGGACCTTCTAAGCCAACTCCATGTAGTGTTAGGAATGTAGCATTTGGTCCTGCTGAAAGGAATGGCAGAACTGCCACTTACGTCAAGATCCAGCTGCAGGTCACCTGCCCAGCCAGTGGGGAATGGCAGAAATCCTCAGAGCTCTGGCTCACTCTCAGGTTTGATGCCTGAGTGGGCCCAGTAAATGTCCCCTCTCCAAGAGCAAAAGGTGCAGCACCTGTACAAACAGTGTTTGTGCCCACACTGAGCTGGACTAAGCAGCTGCTGCTGAAGCAGTACCTTTTGCTTGGAGGTGACCTGTACACACCAGTAAGTCACAAGGTCCATGCCAATAATTTTTTTCTCAAGATTGTCAGGCAGCTGGTTTCTCCCAGATCATCAAATGGACCCCAACTGGTCCCTCCCACAACTCTCACACTATTTCCTTCTTATCACAGACCTTCTTGCTGCTTAGTATAAGCTAATGATCCCAATGCTAAACATGATTACTGCATACTGATGTGTGAAATAAGCATAGACCTATTTTTTCATGGTCTTTTGACTTCCAGTAGTCCAAACAGAAAAAGTGGGTGGGAGGAAGCTACAGCAAGCAGTGGAATACCTAGAATATTTAGTGTGGGGGAAAGAGTGAGCCATGTCTTTCCAGCAGCACCTCAGTGTGTCAGGGCTGGCTTGATTTAATCAGGGCTACCAGCCATCAATTTCATGCACAATAAAACTCATGGCAGAAATGAAAAGATGTAAGGAAAGCGGATGAAAAAGACAACCAATTGTATGTACACAGAAAGTCTAAACAGGCTCCTTCCTTTCAAAGGGTTGCTGCCAGCTTGCTTTTATTTATCTTGGAAATGAAATCATCATGCAAAAAGGTTTTGTCTTAATTAAAATTTCCTGTTGTCCCAAATGCAGATGTGTGGTGGGTGTGAAAGGAAATTAGTGAGTAAGCTGTGGGTAGAATTCTCTTTCCTGGCGAATCCAGGCAGTAATCAGTGATACAAATTTCAGGAAGGTTTAAGTCAGGGAAAACAACATAATCTATCTGTTTCAAATAAACAAAGCAGAGAAAGAAAAGAGAAAAATCTATTTTTCCCATACAGCATGAGTTCAAATTTGAAAAAGACTATTCAGCTCACATATCTAGCAGTACAAAAAGTAACATTGCTAATGTAGCATTGTCTTATTTTTTTTTCTTGGCAGCAAGGATTCAAGCCAGCCTTTTGCAACTAAGTTTTTGCAGCCAAACCATTTAAAGTTTATGTAAGTAATTCCTATGTACTAATATAAAGTAAGCAACTATTATTGCAAAATCTGAGCACTCCTTAAAACATCATGCTTCCTCATGTTAGACTGTGTAAACACTTATTTATGCCAATCCATGACAGCACAGAAAGTGCCTATCCACAACTGAAAGTAATTTATTTATATTTTTCAAAAGCCAAACATTCCATATTGTTCTATTGCAACAATAAAACTCCTTTAATATATAATTCCAGGAGGTACAATTTTGCCTTAAATGATTTCTGAGTGTAAACAAATTATTTCCCATTAATCTTTGCTTTTCCACTAGATTTTGAGTCCCAGTTGTTCAATTTTCAGTGTCAGTCAGCTTCTTGCCACTAGTTTTCTGGTCTGCTACATCTCTAAATTGCACTTCCAGGAGAGACTGTTTCTTTTCATGCAGATTGAACAACATTACTGGCAACAAAACGAGCAAAAACGTTAGGGAAATGAAAAGCAATGTTGAAGTTGTAACCCATGGCACAGATCATTAGATAATTGCATCAACATTCATGATAGTGGAAATTTAGGGAACAATATTTGCATTGCCTGGCCCACTAAGCATGGCTGTGCACACCTGTAATTTTTAATATAAGAGACTTGCAATCATAATACTGGCCCCATAGTGAATCTTCAGCAGTAATTCTCATGGCATGGGTTTTGGAGTTGTCTTTTAGCTCCAGGGATTATGCTGTCACAGTCAACTGAAATCTGAACCTTGATTTGCAAATTCCAAACCTTAGAATCACAGAATTGTAAAAACTGGAGCTGCAAAAGTACTATCACTTTGTCTGATCCTTCATTCTGCTAGAACAAGATTATTAAGTTCCTTTTGTTATATCATACTTTTGCATTTTTCTCCTCCTTTTCCCTTTCCACTCAGGAATTCCCCTAAACTCAATCTCAGGATGAGCGACTCCACCTTCCATCTCTCCTGAAGAGTTTGCCCAAGCCCAGACTGGGGTGGAGGAGAGCTCAAGAATGCACAGGGTGTTTGTGCAGGATTGGCTGGATGTCAGTGCCATAGTAGAGTGAGGATACTTTAGCAGCAACCCAGGCTTGTCTCTTCCTCCAGCACAATGTGAGTACTTTGTAATGTAAGAGACTCTCCTATCACAGACATCATCCTTGTATCACAGACTCTTCTCTTGTATCAAAGTCTCTTCTTTCTCAGGCATTTTGTGTTACTGCCCTGTCCATTTATCTTCCAGACATCACTAGAGCCCACTGCCACCATCATTAATTATCTGCAAGAACCTGTGTGTGTCAGCAAAATGCTCTCCTGCATCATTCTATTGAAACAAACTCACCCTCAGTGTGCAAACTCTGCCCTGTGGCCTCTGTCTAGAGCAGAAGACCATGGCAGGGATTTACATATTGCTCTATTAGAAAACAGAAGCAAATTGCCCCACTCTTCCCAAGGGCACCAGTGTCTACTTATAGGAATCGACCATGAGACTCTCATAGGTGCCTAATCTGGCTCAAAGGAAAAATTTGTGTACACTAAGACAACAAAAATTACTTGAATTGCCTGCCACATCTGACTGAGAGACATACAGCCTCCACAGTGGCCTGGCTCTCTTTACAGACAATGAGGACAAGAATTACAGTGCCACTGTGCTGCTACATAGATGCCTTGCTCAAGGGTTGTACTCAATCCTGGCTTCTTCCTTGGAAAGGAGAATAATGTCCTGACTTGATTGTACAACGTGTGATGGTTAAGCACTTACAAGAGGTAGTTGTTCATGTCTCATATCTACTTTTTTCCCTTCAAGGGCCACACTTCTGTTTTCATCTATGTGGCAACTAGCATTGTAGGACACAAGTAGGCAGCTGCCTTTTCCTGCTGACCATGTCCTCTAAGGAGAAGAGGAGGTGCTTTTTGTCCTTACCGTGTGAGCAGCAGCAGATAAGGGAGTTCTCTGAACTGGAGTGCGCCTGTGGCTGCGATTATCCCACAAGACAATTTGGCCAGAGTATGTTCCACCGACCACCAGGTTTGGGTGAAAGCGAGCAAAACAGACTGACATCACAGAGGACTGGAGGAAAAGAGGTAGAGGAGAGAGGGGTTACACGGTCAGCCATCTTCAGTTCTCTCCCTAGGGAAGCATACTGTAAGTAGCATTTTGTATTTTAGGAATCACTGTATAAACTTTATTCACACTCCTTGCACACCAGTAATTCTACCAAAGCCAACAGGACACATGCAACTTTGACCCTAAAATGTGTTGTTCCATTGGTCCTAGGGAAAATAAAGGATGAGTCTGAGCATGATGCAAAAACCTGAGATAACCTCTCCATGACAGTAAAGTGCTTAGTTTCATTTCCAGGAGTGAGAATTTCAACTAACCAAATGCCAGCCAAACAGAGAATGACATCCTGGCCCATGTTATCCCATCTGGGAGAGCTCTTCTAACTTTTAACAGGTAGCTTGAGGCAAGTCTGTGAAAGACCCTCCAAAGTTTACCTCAAGGTGCTCTGTCTTGAGAGCATCAGCTGACAAGCTGTGTCTTCTAACAACAAAGGGAACCACACTTGACTTTACACTGCTTAAGCAGAATTGAGTTTTTCTTCATCCTAATGGCAGCTGAATTATCTTTGTATATTTTCTTTAGCTGGGGATGCTTGGGAGCCAGACTGATGTGATGGGTACTTTGGCCACCTGGTGGAGTGCCCCACAAGACAGATGGAGGTTGTTATCTATCCCAACTACGACTTTAAAATAACAAACAACAGCTGAGGTCCTCAAGGGAACAATCTTCAGGCCTTCATGTGCCCACAAGCTACAGCCAAGAGCAAGAAGCAACAACTCCTTCAAGTCTTCCGTGCTCTTTTTAAATAATTATTTTCCATTTATAAAAATTGGTCCTGGATGTTATGTCTTTGTTCTATGCAAATTTTTTTATATTTTAGTGATTGGATATTTTGTAGTGTTGGTATTCTTATCTGGGAATACTCTTTATTCAAAGACAAAGGGTTAACTAAATTACCATATTTCATTTGCATAAAAAGAATGGCAGTCATTTAAGCAAGCTTTATTGAATCAGGAACACTGGAGTTGCCAAGCTGAACTAGACCCAGTGTCTACCTAGGTAATGGCCCTGTCTCTGGGAGAAGTGGGTGGGGTTTGCAAACCTTTGACATAGGCAGATGTGTTGCCTCCTTTTCTTACTGCTCCTCATGATGATTTCTCTAGTGGCTAGAGACTGATTTGAACTCCTAAGAGACTTGAAATCCTTTCTGAAAGGGCTAGAATGAATTATGCTAACTCTTGATGCCTATAACTAGGTTAATAAGAATAAAGTAAAATGGGAAGTTTAAACAGTTTTTATTGAAATCATGTGTCTGCCTGATATAAATTGTTTAAAGCCAGATTATATGCTAAGTGGACTTAATAGACATACTTACAGCATACAGCAGTATATTTATTACTGGTTTTTTTTTTTTACCTAATAAGATAATCAAGACAATGAAAAAAACTGCCATTACTTTTTTTTCTTCTCTGCTCTCTCTGGATCCTCCTGGCTGTTCACTTGGCATCTTTATACTTTCCCCTCTTGACAAACACTTCTGCATATATTTCTCTGATGTTATATAGTCTAGCACCTAATGACTAGATGATTACTGTACATAAATGCCTATTTTAGTCCACATGAAAGTGGGTTCAGCACAGCAATTCCATGATGGTCAGTCATAGCAATGAGAGGTAGCTTCCAAACACCATTTCCAAAGGCCCTAGCTTTACAGAAAAGAAACTCCACCCCTAAGGAACAGGATGTAGGTACTATTAAGAGGGGTTTAAAACTCAGCTACACTGCAGCTGCCATCCAGTTTCCACAGATTCCCCCCACACATTATAATTAAAACGACCCTACAGCACATGTTCTACATTTTATCTCTTTGTTTAATGGCTTGTTTTAATCAACCCCTCTCATTCCTTATAACTAAGCTGACAGATATTCTTACATGAAGTGAAATAGCCAGATGATTTTAAAATAGTACAGCTCCACCACTGTGTACACCCCACAGCAGCTACAAGGCTCCACATGTATTTTAAGAAACCCCAATTCAAACAGTCATTCCACAACAAAGTTCCCAAGTTTGTCCCAAACAAACTTGGGAGACTCTAAAGCAGGGCAAAGAAGCCAAGTGGACAGTGTATTTTTAAAAGTTCTGCTTTCGTGGTTAGTGTGTTTTTGCATTTAGAATGCCAAAATACAGTTGAATGGTCAGGATATAAACTGCTAAAGTGTGTTTTTCATAAAGTTCAAAAATAGCCTACAGACATGACAGGGGCTTGAGCTCTCTGCACTGCTTGTACTTTTACATCTTGCTCCAAAGCAGTTTGCAGTCTTCAAAAGGTGAAATGTTCACATCCTTCTAATTATGTCAGCATTATTTTTCTATCCAATAAAAAATTCTGTCAAATATTAGGATTTAACAATTTAAGGATTCCATTCCATAGCACTTAATATAGTGATTATTTTCTTAAAATTAATGGCAGTACTCAGATGAGTAAGGGCTCTAAGATCAAGCCCGTTCATTTAACAACTTGAAAAGCACTCATTTCTTAGTCTTAATAGGAGAGAGTGGCTGACAGGTCTCCAGTCTGTCTGAACAGCTCTGTGCTCAAGGACAGCAACAGAAACCATTCCCTGTAAGCCTCTTCTGCCCTCAGGCTGCCTCTTGTTTGCCTGTTCAAGTAGTCTTGCTCCTCTGAACAGCTTTGCCACTGACTTCAAAGGGGGAGGAACCAGCACATGGTCAGGTTTTTAAAATAACAGCATATCCTTGGTTGCACTTCTACCACACCCTTCTAGGGAAATCTCACAGCACTTTCCAATAGCCATGGTAAAGCTTCCCAGTTTTTCAGATTTTATGCTGTAGGTGCTTGTTGCAGAGGACAGAAGCAGCTAGTTTCACAGTATATGGCAACAGCACATAAATAAATGTAGGAGGAATCATGTCAGAAGGCAATTCCACAGGGAGTTTAGTGGTCACAGTAGAAAAGCAGCATTTAAGGCTAGGAGATTCCCAGCATTTTCTTTTTATGGGTGCCACAGAGCATCTGTCTGAGCAACTGTTGGGATCCACAAGAGACAGGCAAAATCTCAGTGTCTGGTCATCTGGATTTTTCTGAATTGCACTGTGCAGTGAATCATTTCAGTGTTTACTTCAGCTAATGCTCAGGTGTTTTCTCCCTCTATGCAAATACAGCTTACTGGATTTTGCTTTTGCTGTCTCCCCTTAGCTTCTTCAGTGGCCTTACTAAAGTATTTCTGGTGCTCCTGGCTTTGTGATGTTCCACCCAGGTGTTGTAGTCTTAGTGGGGCCACAACAGGGTGCTGCTGCCTCATCCCCTGTGTGGAGGAGGGCAGATCTCCAAGGGCCCAAGGAGCAAACCTGAGTTAGTCCCACTTGGGAGCACTGCCAAGCATAAGAGAGAGCTCAGGCTGCTAAACCTGGGGATTTTGCCTGGCAAACAAGCAATCCTGCTTCTCAGTGCTGAATCTTCCGCTCCCAGCTGCTGCAAGAACATAATTGAGAAATAAAACCTAAGATGTCCGTGCAAAGAAAGCAAAGAAAGGGCTGTGCCTCACAAGCAGAAGTGGTGTCCAGTCCTTAGAGAGGTCTGCAGTGGGGGGAGGAAGGCAGCACCCTTTGCCCCCTGCCTTGGTGGGGGTCAGCTCACCTCAGCCCGTGGGGAGGAGCACTGTGGAGCTGCCTCTGCCTCCCTGCTCCTTCCCTCCTTCTCTCCTCTCTCCCTCCCCACTAATGCACTGATCCAAACAGCCTCTTCAAGTGGCTGGCAAAGCTGTTTTTTATTTTAGAAGCTTAATACAGCCCAGATTTGGATTAATGGTGGCATATCCCGTCAACCACAGGTACACGTGCTGGGGACAGACAGCCATTTAGCTTCTCCCCGCTGGGAAGCCTGACCTCAGCAGCCACATCTGATGTGTGCAGGGCCCTGGAGACTCGGCTGTCTCTGCTCATGTCCATACGCTGGGATGGCACTCTGCCCAGCCACCAGTCAAACAAGTTCACAAAGACCTGGGTGCTAAATAATAACTCTCAATAGGCAGTGACTACTGCCTTCAGCCAGAGCTCTTCTGCAGGAAACCACCCCCGGAGCCAGCATTGCCATACTGGTGCCATATGCCTACGCCTGACACCAGATGTATCTCAAAACAATATTTTGTCAGTGGGAAGAAGCAATCTGAGGAGTTCACAGGGATTTCTAGGCTCCAGAAGACCAGGTTATTTTCCAGCAGGCTCTCAGGAAGCTCCTGGGTGGATTTTCTAGCTAAGCACATGCATGTGAAAAAGTACTACCATCAGTGGCATGCTGCTGTGGGTCACTCTGACACAGACAGCTGTGGGCAATGAAATCAACTGCAACTGAGATAATAGAATCATAGAATCATAGAGTTAGAAGGGACTCATCAGGACCACCAAGTCCAGCTCCTGCACAGGACTCATTAAGAATCATCTTGTGCTGAGAGCCTTGTCCAAATGCTTGAACTCTGTCAGGCTTGCTGCTGTAACACTCTCCTGGGGAAGCTTGATGGTGCTCAACCATCCTCTGAGTGAAAAACTGTCTCCTGATACCCAACAGAAATCCCTCCTGATGCAGCTTCATGCCATTACCTTGAGTCCTGTCACTGGTCATCACTGAGAAGAGATCAGTACCTGTCCCTCCTCTACCTCTCATTAGGAAGCTGTAATTGCAATGAGATCTCTCCTCAATCTCCTCCAGGTTGAACAGACCAAGTGATCTCAGCTGCTCCTCACATGGCTTCCCCTCCAGACCCTTCAGCATCCTTGTGGCCCTCCTTTGGACACTCTCTAATACTCTTTAATGTCTTTTTTATATTGTGGCACCCAAAACTGCACACATTACTCAAGGTGAGGCTGCCCCAGAGCAGAGCAGGACAATCTCCTCCCTTGCCCAGCTGTCAATGCTGTGCCTGATGCACCCCAGGACACAGCTGGCCCTCTTGCTGGAGTGGCAAATCCTTTTCCATGCTTGAGGGACTGAGAGCAGAGAAACAAAGCTGTGGCACAACTCCTTAGCTAAAACCATGAAAAGGTACCATACTCATAGTCCTTCATCCAAAGGAACTGAAGAACAGGGACTGAACCACTGATCACTTATGTCTGCCCTCCTGAGGAATAAATAAATAAAGAGGAAGGCCATAAGTACACATGCAACTTACTCATAACCTTTTCTTCTCAGTCCTGCTCATCAAAAGCAGCATTTACAGAGTCTAAGCACTCACAGTCCTCTGAGAAGTGCCCAACCTTCTTCTGCCCAGACAACCAGGAGACCATTTCATTCCTGCACTGTAATACACACATATATCTGGCCCCCTACATCATAAAGATGATATACTTCAACTGCAAATGTGGATTAAAAACATCATCCAGAAATAAAAGAGCAACTGAATTATTAAATAAAGCCCTTTTTTCATGACAGGTCAGAATAATTGGTTGAGAATAATCATGGAAATCAGCAGTATCAGATCTGAACACTTTATCTGGTTTAGGGACCTCTCTCTGGTTTTACACCACAAAATGTGCGAGATATCTTGAAAGAGGCAAGTTTAGGGTGACTTTGCTCTGGCAACTGAGATACCTGGTATTGTACACTGAAATAGAGACTGTGTTCCCTCCAAGAGTCCTGTTTATTTTTAGTACCTGCTAATGTGAATTTGGATATTTCTGTATTTCATATAACTGTCTCAGTATAATTAGTAGTAACAAAAAAACAGCAGAGAGAATAGCAACAGAATTACAGCTGGTTTTGAAATTAAATTTGAGAAGGAAGTTAAAACATGATTTATGTGTACAAAAACCTTAACCGAAGAGGTAACCTCTTAATTCTAAAAGCTTCAAATTCCAAGACTTCTGTACTGCTCCTTTCCAACTGTCTTCCTATTAAACTATGAAATAACATCTGAAAGATTTTGTGCTAAAGATTATTTGCGGTACCATACAAAATTTGTCTCTACTAAAAATAAAATAAAAGCAGTTGACATCTTTCATATATTAAAAAAAAATAAAATAAAACCAAACAAACACTTCTTCAAACCAAATGTCAGAACTCTGTTTAATTAAAAAAAGGAAGTTTATCCTTGGTTATGGTGTGTGTCGACATCTACCCTTTTGATTTACAGGAGTATGGAAGGGAAAGAACAGATTGCTTTATTCAAGAGAAAGAAAGGGAGGGGGCCCAGTGTGACAGGAAAGAGTGTAGGCTGTATTAACTTCAGTGCTTGTTAAAACATGAAGGATTAATGGTAGAAAGGGAGGGAAGAATTGTGAATGTCTCCAGTTTAGGATCTTCAAAAATGTTTGGGGATTCTAAGAATGTCTCACCAGACCACATGAAAGCTGCACAGAGAGACTCAGCCACACGACTGCTCTAAATCCAAAGCTGGTATTGCTCCACTTATACCATCAAACCAATGGAGCTGAAATGTAGCCACAAATTAAATTTATTTTTATTGAAAAAGTACTAAGTCCTTAAAAAGAAGGAAAAGAGTATGTCAGGAAAGGCAGCCTTTCTTAGCAGAGTTTACAGGGTAGGTAGGTCTGACATCTAGCCTCAGTGCTGACATCTGAGTATTGCAGTAGAATCAGAGCGCTCTGCCCAAGTCTGCAGAAAGGCAATATCCAGCCTTATGACTTCATTTTAAATAGAGCAGAAAACTGAAGCTTTCTGCTTTCATCTCTGTAACTGCAGGTTCAGCCCATGTAACTACAAGGGAAAAGTAATCAGGAAAAAAGTCCACAAACTGTCTTTGCAAAATGGAATCTACACTTCAGCCCTCCTGCAAAGTGCATTTGCTGTTATTATTAATTCAGCAGTGTCATGGTGACTCGGAAAAGCAGCAAAATTGCTTGCTGTATTGCAAATGTAGATAATCCTGATATTTCTCAAATTTAATACAGGGACATCTGAATGCCTTTATTCACAACTGCAGCAAGCAATTGATTCAGTAACCCTGAATTACTGCACACACATGCAAGCCTGAGAATACAGTCTTTGCTGAGTATCATACTGTCTTTGTCAGATTGACGATGAGATGATTAAAGCCTGGAGAAATTAGGAGTAATTTAATAACAATGGCATATCAAAATTCAGTTTTCTTTCCACCCAACTACTTAGATGCTAAGTACCCAAATATGTTTTTTTTCTCTGATTAGGACCTGGCTGCTTATCAGACTCGGAGTCAAACAAATAATGTCCATGTGCCTGCATGCTGGAGAAGCAAGCACTTCCTTGGTTTGTCTATTTTATTTAAGTCATGATGCTCTACAGTTATTCATGAGCACTCTTAATTGTTTTGATTAAATTATTAACAAGCTTGAAGTGATGGGTCTACACCACCCTTTCAGACCTGGAGCCTGAGGGCATGTGTCTGTGGGTGGAGTGCAGAGACCTTCTGCTGTCCCCGCTCATTCCAGAGGCTGGCCACAATTTGGAGCAGATGGTAAGTGTCAGCTTGAGCATGGCAGTCTGGCATCCAGCAGGGCTCACTGGGCTCAGCTCAGCACTAGCCAAAGGCTTCTGGACCAGAGCTGCTGTACATGTAGGGTCATGGTGTCACTGCCTGCCACCACTGCTAACTATAGCTGCAAGTTTTGTGGCACCGAGACTATTTTATTATGATGGCTTTGTAACAAAATCCCTACTAAAGCATCTCAGTCTGATGAAGGCCTCTAGAACTGAGCAAATAATAGCATTACCTGAAAAATTTACTTGGTGGAACGGTTAGAAATGCTAGATAAGAATCTTATTTTAAGCACAGCAAATGAAATCAGATTGAGAGAGGCCCATACTCAAAACATCATGCAAACCAAAGCCTTCTGTAAGAGTGGCATCTAAAGCATCTCTGAAGGTGAAGTCACTTCTATCTAGGAATTACCTGGGGAACCTGGCTGTGAGGTACAAATCCAGAAATTTTAGTCATTCTTCCTGAATTACTTCTGCCTATTATGTCTCTGATATTATCTGATATAGAACATAGGTGTAATCTTGGCAGTCAGCCCCATGCTCATGAAGTGTCCCAGCCATTTGACTCAAGATTCAAGCTTCTTAATGCTGCACACTTCTCCAGACAGAATGTCCTTTCTGCTGGAACCAGGACCAGGCCTCAGGAGTGAGGCTTAAGAGTCCCTGTCCAGAGGGGTTCCCATCTAACACTGTGCAGAAGTACAAGAGATCCCCCAGAGGCTGAGCTTAGGCTGTGGATTTTGGTGTCCTGGACTCTTCTCACAGTGAAAGCACAACAGGTAATCACTTGATAGCCAGTTCTGGAAATACCAGAGTCAGACTTTAGAGAGCCCACAGAGATAGCAAATTCCAGATCTGGAGACCAGGAATAGAAACACAAGTTATTCTTAAGCTGTGGTGATGGTTTTGTGGTTTCTATGGCAGCAGCTCCTCAAACCAATGCATTTGATCAACCAAACTATGTGAAGCCACAGATGAATTAGAAACGAGTACATATGCTGCAAGAACAATTATCTACAACTCAGCCTGTGAAGTTGGGTGTAGTAGTCACAGTTGCTTGCAAGAGAGTCACAGATAAATCTCAAGTGTAGTGCTGAGTCCAAACCCCCACAAGGAATGCAAAGGCTATGAGAACTGAGGCACAGTCAGAAGATTGAATATATTGAACCAAGAACACTTTAAAGCCCCAGATGAGGAAAGAACTTACTTAAGTCCATCTTTTCTCAGATGTCCATGATCTTAATTGTAATTAATTCTTCTAAGTTCTCCATTATTTTAATGACTCAGAGGCCTGCTCACAGCCAAGCAAATTGGTAAGTGCTTTCCTAAACAAGCAATTTTTAAATTCAGGCCTTCTGAAAGCAAATGAATTCCATTCTGTGAGGAAAGGACACGCTGATGTTCAGATGGTCCTGGGAAGACACCGTGGACTTAAGAGACTGTCTCAACCCAGCAGACTTCCACATCAACATCAGAGACAGGGAAGTGAAAATGAGTATGAGGTGTCAGAGGCAGACTCACTGAATTGCCAGTGTTGGGAGGCACATCTAGAGATTGTCTAGTCCAACCCCTTGGTCAGGGCAGGATCAGCTGGAGCAGATTGTTGATGACTGTGTGTAGCTGGGTTTTCACAGTCTCCATGGATGGAGACCCCATTGCCAGTTCGTATTGAGTATCTCACAAACCAACACCCCCAAGTCCTTCCCCTCAGGGCTGCTCTCAATCCTCTCTCAATCCAGCCTGTATCTGTGCTTGGCACTGCCTCTCTGCAGCTGCAGGACCTTGCACTTGGCCTTGTTGAACTCCATGAAACCCCCCCTCAAGTCCCTGGAAGTCCCTCTGGATGGCATCCCTGCCCTTCAGTGTGTCAGCAGAACCCCACAGCTGGCTGTGGTCAGTGAACACCCTGAGGGTGCTCTCAATCCCACTGTCCACATTGCTGGCAAAGATGTCAGACAGTGCTGGTCCCTGACACCTGGGGACACCATTTGTCACTGGTCACTGGTCACCCCTTGGACACTGAGCCATTGACCACAACTCTTTGAGTGCAACCATCCAGCCAATTCCTTATCCACTGAATGCTCCATCCATCAAATCCATGTCTCTCCAGTTGAGAGACAAAGATGTTGTGCAGGACAATGTGAAATGCTCTGCACAAGTCCAGGGAGATGATTTCAGTCATATCCCATCACTTTCACTGGTGTATCTTTTATAAGCAGTGTCACTATGTAATTGAAAACAATTGGAAATAATTGAAAATTAGTTTAACATTGCTCATAAATGTGGAGATTGAGAGACTGAGAGGCACAATAAACAGCTATCTGTGTAAACACAGAAGATACCACAGGCAAGTCTGCATTTAAGAATGAGAGTGGAAGCATGAGTTGTTTTCACACTGTTCATATCTCCTCCAGTAAATTACTATAGGGATTCTAGTATCAGTAGCCTGACTCTGCACCCGTAGAGCATTAGGAAGCAGCTAAGATCACAGAGGAATTAGTGAAACCCATTATAGACAATTTTTAATTCCCCTTTCTCTAAACAAACCTTAGTTTTCTGAAAATTCACATCCTCCTTTCATCACATGCAATGCTATGCTGTTCAGTTTCTACAATTTTTTTTCCATAAGTAGTCTTGTAGAGGAGAAAGGATCGAGGTAAGTGTTTCCCAGTCTCAGGAAGAAAGCCTTAGTAACACTAAATCAGCATACTGGTGTCATCTTACAGTTGCTGACTCCTGGAGTATCAGAGGACCACCTCTTGCTCAAAAAAGAGCATCCCTGAGTCATTCACTCCCACCAGTGATGGGATGTTTCATAACACATCTTTATCCTTCCAGGAAGAATGGATTTATCCCAGAAAACTCATGTCAGTAGTTCTGCACAACTCCAGTCTAAATTTGGTGTAGTCTATTTATTTACAGATGTAAACATGAGATAGCAAATGTTATGCATGTTTTTCTCTCCAAGAAATGACTGGTGATTTAGTATATGTTCATGAACAGTATGGAACTGAAGTGGGATTGATATTTTTCTTAGCTACAAAAATACTAAATAGTGTTATAAGAGCAACCAAATTAATCACAGGTCCTAATGTGCTTTGGCACATTTTGTAGAAGAGATAATGAAAACTCTGATCTCTCCAATATGACAAATTGTCAAAGGCACATTGCTTCTTGTATGTAGGACATTTGTTTGTCATTTTACGCTAAAATAAATGTACTTTAATTTTCTTTCTCTTTGCCCCATGGGAAACATCTTCCAAGGATAATACCAGCATCTCAGCCATGCAGCACGTGCTTCTGCTTTCCCTCTGTGGGAAGCTAGGAGTGTTAATCATCATGAAATCAGTGTTGTCCATATACAAAAGTTCTTTTTAAGGAAGTACTTGTCAGTCATCCAACCATAGGGGCAGAGGGCGGAAAACTGTTGATTTTGGACTTAAGGCAGTGGACAGTTGTATCCTGGGCTGTAATGATGGATTCCTTGGTTTCTGGGGCCTTTTACAGCAATTTAGAAGAGTAACTGTTTTATATTTTGTGCCAGGTAATACAAAAAGAGGCTTCACTCCTCACATAGAGCTCCCAGAGAGACAAATATCATGAGGTGAAATAATTTTCTTGAATTTGGACCAAATGTACTCTTCATTGCAAGTAGTTTGCACTGAGAATAGTTACATAACCCAAACAGAAAAGTCATGCCTATGGTTGTTTATCCATCATTTGCAGTGCAGCAAGGGAATTTTACATCCTTTATGGAAAAAAAAAATTGGTGGAAGGATCTCAGTGACTTATTGATTTCATATCTGATCCTGCATTTCTTGTTCATTTAAAACCCTTTTAGCACTGGGAGTTTCAAATATACAAAAAATATATAGAAATGTAATGTTCATATCAAGAAAGGAAAATTGGGTTCTTTTTCCCCTTCCTTCCTTTTTACACTCGGTTATGTTGAAATGTAACCAAATCAACAACTTCTAAACTGTAAAACAACCCCAGGAACAATTGCAGGATTTGGTGATTTTTTTTTCTCTGCAATTTTGGGATAGTGTGACGAATCTGCATTTTTTTAATCAACAGAGATTTTCAAAATTCTGACTTGAACGAATAATGTCATGTGTTTGTAAGTATCAATAATCTAAGCCATCTGCAAAGAAATGGTTTTGCAAAGGCATCTCTTTCGGGACACTGTGGATTTTGTCACTGCTTGAGGTTTTGGCAAACCATCAATATCACTATAATTTTCTCAAATGAAATATAGTTTTTTACTAGATTTTTTTTTTTCCCATTAGCTAGCTAAAGTTTAAAAATATTGCATGTCTAACTCGGCAAATTCAAAAGTTAGGCTTTCTCTGAATTGCATATTAGATGCTAGTAATTCAGAAAGGTGTAACTCAAGTTATCAGTGAAATAAAGAAATTTTAAAAAATAAACTGAATTCTCTGTCTCAAGTAGCCAACATATTCTTTATAGTTGGTCTGAAAGGAAGACTATAGAACTTTAGGAAGAGAAATTACATCTTTAAGTACAAGTTCATTACAAATTTCTATTTTCACACTTGCAAAAAGCACAATGCTGTTGCTAGTAGTGACAGTGTATCATTTAAGTGTATCACATCAACCCCTTCAAAAAAGGCTTAGATGTGAGAACCACCTGAAATTTTCTATTCAAGACAAGCAAGGTTGTCGCTTCCTAATTATTTGATTCATAATTGAAATCTCCGTTTCAAACAGGGAAGATGATCTGTGTTAAGCCTTGCTCTAAGCAAAGAAGCATTCTGTTGCTAGCAGACTTGTATGGATAAACACAGTTCTCAAATAATTCAGAATGCTAATTACTAATAGGGGAAGTACACCCACCTTTTGTATAAGCAGTCATTTCACAGGCTGACACGGTGTACAATTATTTTTGTTACACAAATTGGCTTTGATGGGTGGGTTGCTCTTCAGAGGTCTGTACAAGACAGCAAGAGATCCAAGTCATCATGGAAAAACCAGCTTTGCTAAGGGTTTTTAAAGACACATTTAAAACCCAAGGGAAGGTACACAACTTGGTGACATCCCTTTAGTCTCAACACTGGTGCTTATTTGCTCTCTGACCTCATCTGGAATAAGGTTTCCTTCTCCCACTCTTGTTACGAAAAATATAAAGATTTGAGTTTTGTGGAAATAAGTCAGGTTTAAGAGATTTTAGGACTAAAAGGTGAAGGGCTATGTGGCAAACAGTTTTGAACTGCAGATGCTAATAGATTCCACACTAAGAGCTGTGGCATTTCATCAGTAAAGCAAGACTGGTGATTTCAGGACTGGCCAAGACATTGTGGAACCCAGAATATACATTTTCACATTTTCAGTACCTTTTCTGTCCTCCCTCACCAATGTCTTTGACAGGAGACAGTCTCTTGTACATGTCTCTTGTACATGTGGTCCTCTTCATCCCCCTCTACAAATCAGCTGCATGCAGTTCTCTGCTCTCACGTAAGACACCAAAAAACATTTTCCAAGTACTACTCTTAGCCTTCAGATGTGTGAGTGTAACTTCTACTGACTCACACACAGTATCTCCACAAGTATTGGGGCACTAATCTTAGGCCAAGTGAGAGTTGCTTTTAATCAACAAAGGCTCCAATGGGAGGAACAAAAAACCGCAACTGGTATCAGCTGAGAACAGAGGGAAGAATCTAAAACAAAAGCCTAAGAGACAAGACATGGGCTCTTGTTTACTGACATCTTCATGGCACAAACTCTACTCTGTGTTTCCACATTCCAAACAGAAACATGGCAGAGGACAAAAGTTTTGAAATAGGAACAGAGTAAGTATGTCTTTCCATCACAAGCTGTAGCTGAAACTCTTCTTCTCCCCCAGTCATATATAGAATTAGAACTTCCCCCAAACTGTAATTCAAAATGGCACAACTGTGCATCTGCATTAATTATCACAGTGTGCAGATAACCACGTAGGCACAAATGTGAGAGCAACAGAGTGTCTCAGAGAAAAGGCACTGCAGAGCTTTACACAGCTCCCCAAAGATCATCCTACCAATGATGCACAGCAGGAAAGAAAACTGAAATGAAAACAGCCCCTTTACCTCTGAAAAAGCCCTTCTTGGTATGACTGACAACATTTTGGCATGTGCTACAAAAGTCAGCAACAAATTTGGGACCCTGGGTGCTGAGGTATTCCCACTATGGCATCTGTCTCAGTATCTTCACAGAGAGACATTCAGAGACCCATTTAACAGTGAACTACCATGAAAAAAGGCAGAATCAGATTCATGTTTGGGATCATAGGGTCATGGGGAAACTCAGGTTGGAAAAAACTTTCTCTTCCAAAGAAGGGGTCTGTGGTTTTTTTGGGAAAATTTGCAGACAGGTCAAAACCACATGCCTTCTCTGACATTTACAGCCCTTTGAAGACTGTTCACAGGTATCCTCTATCACTAGAAACTGAGGAATTAGGTAAGTCAGCTCTGGAACTGGACATGCTGGATTTTTGGATTAATTTTACTTAGGAAAGTTTGTGAAGCTTAGAGAGACTTCAGGATCTTTCATTTATTGTATGTCTTTGAAGAATTGAATCCTTGCTTGAAACTTAGTGCTAAAAAGGTGAGGAAGATTTTGTGGAAAAGAACCATTATCACTACAAGAGAAAATTTTATTAATTTTTAAAGTATTCCAACCATACTTTCTGGACTTTCCTAAACTTCTTGTAGTATTTCTTTTCTTTAGAAGCTCTGGAGGGACTGAGCTCTAGTCTGGCTTACACAGAGAAGGAAACTCAAGGACAAGAGGAAAAGGAGGATGTTAGTCATTCAGGCTTTTACCTCAGCCTGTTCCACACACAAGTCTTGTGGATTTGGGAGCTCAGCACCTTTAGAAGGCAGGCTGCTGGAGCAAAAGGCACATCTGAAGGAATTTATGTTGATTTTGAAAGAGCAGACAACAACAAAGGAACTAAATCAGGAAAAACAAAATGAAGCAACTCTGGCCAATATCAGCCACTAAATATAGCCTTTCCCTTACCTCAATGCATCTAATTCTAAGATATGCATTTATGACTCCATCCATTTAGTTGAAAAGGGAAAGACCACACCAGGATAAGCAATGAAGAGTGGTCAAACACATAACTTAATGGCAGTGTATAGAAGCCACTACAAAAAAGCTAGGGGAGAATGAAACATTTTGTGGTGCAGCTGAGTAGCTGATTTCTGTACCCAATCCACCAATATTTTCCAAGCATGGACAGCTTTTCTTGAAATTAAAATAGAAAACACAAATCCCCTTTCCCACAAAAAAACTGACAGTTTAGTAAAAAGATGGAACTAACCAAGTAAATCTGACTGCATAGCATTTTAGGAAAAGGACAGAAATAGCTGCAGCTACTGAAAGTGATATACTGCTGAAATATTTTTGTGATTATGCTAAAAGTCGATCTAACTCCTTGAAAGAACTCTTAAATGGTTACTGCTTCCTCAAATAAAAGCTACTTCATATGTTCTTTCCTTTTTTAAAATTACACTGAATGTAGTTGCTTTTAAGTGTCAGATCAGTACTTCTCACAGCTTTTTTGAGACATTTGGAAAAGACATAGTTGACAAGAAGGAAATTAGAAGATCAGGAAATAATCCATAATAAATCAAAATACAGTCAATGCAGTAATTTTTTGTTTCTGTTATCATTAGACTGGGTATAGGAAAGCAGAATTCTTTACTTTCCAATAACAATGCAGAGTCCTCCAAATCAGAAAGTAACATTCAATTTGGTTTATTTGCATGAAACTAATATCTTTAGCTGCCTTCCTCCTCCACCCCTCTTCTACTGAAATGATGGATGTTTGAGGCTTAGATCCAGATACCTCAACCAGCTTTAATAACCCCTCTTCAGTTCCAGAAGAAAGGGCTTGTAATACCCTCAAGTCCCTTAGTTACACTGATTATTCCTTTTGCTTGTGACTTCTGTCTCTGCAGATCTAACCCAAAAGCTGTGAGATCTGGTAGAAGAGCAGTGCTGTACACATGTTAATAGGCCCTGCTGAAAGAAGGGATATAAAGCTCAGACTTCTAGCTACTAGCCCATCTACTGCAAACTCTGATTTGTCACTTGCCTTGCTTGACCAGATATGTTGCTGCAGTTTCAGATACTTCTTCAGGTCACTCTGGCTTAGAAAGCTTAGATCAGACCACCATGAAACAGAAACAACATCAGGGGCAGAGATGATGATTAGTACAAATAATCTTCATAATGAATGGGTAATGTAGATTTTTATTTGTATGTTCAGGGAATAAAGCACATTAAGAACATAAAAGTACTTTCTGACACAGAAATATTGAGAAATATGGTTGGTGCTACTCTACCAATCAGTGGTACAGGAATGTTCACATACAAGGCCAGCCCCATGCATTGCAGAAATCAATATAGGGTTGAGCACTTGTTGAGTCAGATCATCAATAACTGTGAGATACTATTTCTGTTTTTGTCACCCCCACCTAAACACAAACCAGCAGTAGCTGAGAGAAGCAGTGTGAACCACTGCTTAAAATTCTCCCAACTAAACCAAGGGAGAGTCAATGTGATTTCCATGTTGTTGCTGGAATTCATTCCATCTCTGGATATTGCCAAACCAACCCAACTAGGGATGACTCATCTGCATGGTTTCATAAAGTACTTCTGAAAGGCATGTGTCTTGCCTTTGGAATGCTCTGGATTACACCAAGAGTATGTGATGCTCCAGCATGGGGGAAGAGGACATCCTTGAGTCTTCCCTACAAAGATATTCCCAGTCTGCACTCTGCAGCATTAACTGCATGCTCGATTTATTTCTCACTGCCTAAGGAAAGAATTGAGCTTTCATTCCTTTTTGCAAGTGATATTACCCTCCCATTCCAGTTTTGCTTCTGAGACAACAATTTTTGCTTGCATAGGAAAACAAATGAACAAATTGCCCAATCCCTCATTCTTTCCTGTTTTCCTATTTCTAACCTTGTGGTAAAGAAATGTATGATGAGCTACAGAGGAAAAAATTTGAGAGTCACAGCTAAAATACTGTCGACACATAAAGCAGAAAATATAAAAACCCAAAGAAGGGCAAAAATAAAACACACAGAAGAAAAAAATATTCCGTAGGAGGTGAGAGTATCAGCCATCAGGGCTGTTTTAGAAAGCATCTGATAGAGCACATGGCAGTACACACGAATTAATGAGCAAGCATGTCCACTTGGCCAATTGTGATTTTTCCTTCAATGAATATTAACTAAAATTGAACCCAGTATTTGTAGCACAAAACATTGTAGAGCTATGAAATTTACTACTACTTAAATTGAACTAATGAGACAGTAACTTAATATGACTTTAAATTGGGTAAGAATTTCATATTTACAGAATACACTACCCCTCACATTTGAGGACTGAAATCCAGTGTTTTGTTGACTGGAGTTAGGCAAAAACACCCTTGTCAGTAGATTTTTACATCATTGTCTGCCATGGCTGATAGACAACTTTAGTTGAATCCCCTTGTTTCTGGCAACATTCAGCATTTAACATTCTCCTATGTAAGATTAAAAACAGCCTCAGAAGGAGGTAAAGAAGATGAAGAAATTCCATGGTGTGCATCTGGATAATATATCTGGAAAGACAGGAAAACATTAAGGGTTCTAGCTTCAAGAATTTACCAAATGTGCACAATTGGTTCTCCCTGCTGCACTCCAGGCAGCTCTTTAGCTGTCCAGGGATGCTTCACAGATCTATTTCTACAGATGATAGAAGAACTCTGGAGGTGAAATTTCTTAAAAGTTTCGCAGAAATGCCTTCATAAACCTATTTATTGATTTGGCTTCTCAGAAATGGCTTGCAAAAGCTCATTGACAGTCACACCTGAAATTACTTTCTACTTCCTTGTGTCTTGCTCTCTGAGCCCCAAAAATTGAAAGGCAAATGGTGTATTAGTCAGCATCTTGTAGGATTTATTGAGACCATTTTTTATAGAGAGTCTTTGGGAAGGAAAATAGAGGCCTGTCGAGGAAATACACTCAAAGTACTGTGTTTGTCATATCTGGGCAACCTAGCTATAACAGTAAGGTGTGTGTTTGTCTCTAGCTGTTGGGCTGGGCTGGACTGTTGTAAGGTTTGGTGAAACAAAATTGGGTGTCTCTCTCAGAAGGCCTAGAGAAATTACTGAATCAGGACTGAACAAGGGAATGTTTCTCTAGAAATATGGTAATATAAATGATATGGGGCTGACTGATTATACAGTTAGTTTCCACTAACAGAATAACATGATGATCTATAGAACTGAAATCCAGACTATGAGCTAAGATACTACTCTTTTCTTATTTTCCATCTGAGTCAGTTACAACAAAACCTGTGTTCAAGAGACCAAATTTCATACTCTTTGCTTCCCCATTTAACCACATGTGGGTATCCCCATCTGATCTGAAGATATGCAGAAGATATTCCACATCAAAAGCTCTATAATGGTGGTTCAAAGACAGATCCAACTCATAATGGACTTATAATGCAAAATATTATGGTCAGTTTGAAAAGAAAATAAATATTTCCCATGGGCAGAACTGCTGTTTTTTAGCTGAAAGAGAGTGAATCCAGGATACCTGTGCAAGCACAGTGTCATATATGTCTCTCAATTCACTGGTTTTAAGGTTTCAGTTCTAAAAGGGAGCACATCTAACAATGTGAGGATTAGACAGAAGCTCAGCCATGCCAAATCCCTGGCCACCACTTTGTCCTAGGTGAATTTTTCTAATGGAGAGTGTAACCTATCTCACTGCTTTCAATGCAGTAAGTCATACCTCTCCTTTTTAAGTGTATCTAGATAGAACTTTAATGGAACAAATTGTTATGTCTTTTGTCAATCTTCCTCTGTGTATGCAGGAGGGCTACCCTGAATCTGGTCATTATCTTGCAAAATCAATCTAGTTTGAGGATTACACTTCCTAGAAATGCCATCTCTTCTCTTGGAAGTTTTGTTCAAAACATTAAGCTGCATTTACATCATAGAAGAATCTGAACATGGGATCTGAGCTAAGACCTTAAGCAGTCTGAAAGAACACATGGGCTGCCGAATATTATATCCAGGAAAATACAAGTCCTCTTTCAAAAGTCATACACACACACACACACACACACACACACACACACACACACACATATTTATGTATATAAATCTGTCTGGCATATTTGCAGGCCTGAAATCCTTGTGAAGTTGTTTTTCAGTATAGAAAATTAGAAAAATATGCCCAGAATTAAAGGTTACTTAATCGGGTTGAAGCAGCAACTTCAATTCCAGCAACTCCCTCCCACTATGCTACATCTGATAATGTACCCAAGTCCAAACATAAACTTAGTTCAAAAAGATGTTTGGTCCTCAAATGTAAAATGACACTTAGCTTACACAATTAGCCAGGTAATACATATCCTTCCAAGAGAAGCAATTTTTACCACAGAATTATCTGCATTTTACTAATCTCTGATTGTAAAGTTTTACTTGCTGAAACTTTTCCACATGGCTTTTTGAACATCACTGCCCTGTATTTAATTACCACAGAGGGATATTAATGAAAAGGTTTGAAATTTGGCCCAAGACCTGTTCCACAGTTTGGACAGTTTGATGGAGATAGAGGCAGTGAGCTGAACACTTCGGTCAATATGAGGCTGTGCCATTTCACACACAAAAGCAGTGGCAGAAGAGGAGTAAACAGACATACAGAAATATAACACTCAACTATTTTTGAATTGTCCATAAACTTCTCAGCCAGCATAATTGTAATGTAGCACTGAGTGAACTGAAGTACTATTTTGCTGACTTAAAGGACAGTCAAATTGATTGACCTAAAGGAATTGGTGGAGTAGCTTTTGAAATCTAGACCATTTTGATCAAGCTGGAAGTCAGACACATGTCCAAAAATGCAAAGTTTACTACCCAATTTTAAAGGCAAAACATGATATTGAGCAGAACCAAGGCAAGGGTAGGCAGCTTGAATGCAGAGGATGCGAGGAAGTGAACGTGGGTGGGAAAGCATGTGTTACTGCCTGGATGAGGAAGTGGTACACCACAGTTACTTCACAAGTGTGAGGGATTTATGAACTAAATCTCCTAGAGACTGTTTTAAATAGACAAAGAATGACACACAGCCCTGACAGGCTTTTGTTTGAGAAAGCTGGTTGCCTTCTAAAAACACTGGACTGTCACTTGTACTTTTACTAAAAGGCCCATTTTTAACCTTAACCTTTTTATATAAACAGTGGGGAGATGCACCATGTAGTAAATTGTTTTTTCTACAGCATAAAACTAATGGCTTCCTCAGCCTTACCTGACAATGGAACACATATTCTGGTGTGGTTTTCTTGAACTTCATGTTCCACACCAAGGCTACCCCATCAGGCTCATGTGGAGCATCTTCATTATTGTTATAAGATGCAACCATCAATTCGGGGTACTAGAAAGGAAAAGAAAATGCGAATGAAATAACATGGATGATGAAAAACCGACACAAAATCATATCAGACAGAAATAATCTTCACTAAATGTGCAATATATGGCTTTAATTAAAATACATGCTAGTTCAATCATATTTTTCTGCTTCATTTTGGTTTTACATTTACTCATCCCTAAGAACCTTAAATCCCCTAATACTTGCTCTCTCTCACTTATCTCAAATATCACAAAGGCAATGATATTATCTACAGGTAATTCTTAAGAAAAGACAACTAGAAAATTATTTATAAAGGGAATAAAAAGGAAAGAAGAGGAAAAATTCAAAAGCTTTAATAATTTTAACGTATTTGCCTAAACATCTCGTCAGGGTCAAACTGCTCTCTTAATTTATTTTGATAATAAAATGCTATGACCACATGGTTGACTTGCTTATATTCTGAACTTCACCTTTTTTTCAGCATTCTTGAAAACTATTCTTTCTTATTTTGTTGTGCACTCTTATTCACTTATGAACAGAATCAACTTGAAAGCTCTTCTTGATGATTCAAATGGCAAATAAAACATTTTCTTCACAAAAGCTCAATTTTGCAAGATGCTGAGGTCATCTTGTAAAGCACAGGGTGACCTTGAATTCCACTGACTCAGTGAGATTGATGCAATGAGAACTCTAAAATCACAACCACACTTTTTTGTTTTCCCATTATTCACTGTTGTACAGTAGATTTGCAACATCCATATTTATTTGTGTTGCCTATATATATGTATCTATATATACATAATATCACATATGGAAAATCATATTTTCACACTCTTGATGACCTTGCATTATTTTAAAACACCATAACGAGTAACAATTTATCCAAAAAACATCAGTTACTTTCTGTCTTCATAGTGGAGAGTTAGTTGTCCACTCTCACATGTTTGACAGTAGGCACCTCTGGTAACCTCTGTCCTTCCCTCTAAATGTTTGCCTATTCCAGGAGATAAGGCAGTGGAGATTTTTGGAGATTATGGCATGTCCATAGAAAAGCATGTGGCTTCTGCAGACCAACAAGTCAGTAGCTCAAGTTCTGCAGGACTCACATTCTCCTCTTGTAAATTAGAATGAATTCTCTCAAAATTTCTCAGTATCTGCAAATTATTGTCACTTTTTGTTTTTCCCAGGTAAATTTCTGCCAAACCAGCCACCACTTTACATGAGAACAGTGCAGCTGGTAGATTCAAAGGAAGCAGGACAAAGAAACTCTCACTTGGGAGTTGTGAATTTGGTCCAAAGGCACTTTAACAATAAAAAAAAAAAAAAAAAAAACCATCACCCTTTCTATCATTATTATTGGGGTCTGAACCTCTCTGCTCCCAAAATCCATTTGGAAGAAATAATGCACACAGCTGTAACTTCTACCACCAGCAGCTGCTGCTTCCCACATTCTGTACACTTCCATGGATAATGTATCACAGAGTTGGTGATTTTTCTATTCAAGCTCATAGCTCCAAATGATCCTGGACCCATGTGGGGAAGAATCAGCAATGACACATGGACACCATAGCCTGCCCCTTTCCCCTTTTAAGGAAACTCTGACTTGATTGTACCTGCATCCCTCCACACCCTGGCAGCTTTGTAAGAATGATTTAGCACCCAATCCACTTGTGTGGATTTAGAGGATGCAGCAGACCAACCATGTCTTCTCCCTCCTCAAGACCTGAGGGACACCTGAGGGTGGATTGATCCCACACCTGGGACACCACCTCTCTGGACACATCTGTGCCAGCCCTGCCCTCAACTGCTCTCATCCATCTCACTCCTCTCTCACTCCTACAATAGAGCTTACAACCACTTCTAAGCAGCAAGCTCAGCTTCTCCTTTGAACCTTTCCATCCCACACTGGCCCCTGTCCAAGCAAACAGTGTGCTCTGACAGTGCATCACGTTTTGGCTGAACAGGTTGGGGACCATTCACGCGAGTGGCTGAGCCTGCAGTCATGAAGGGGCAGATACATGGGCAGGCAGGAGCCATGAGCTCTCCTGCCAGCATGACTACAACCAGCTAGGGTGTGTGACCAGGTCCAAGGCACCAATTTTGAAGCACTTTGAGGCTCATTCATGCTCCTGGGAAGTTCAGTGAGCATGGTTCACAGCACGTCTGGCCATAAACAAACACTGACTCAAATCCAGCTGGTCTATTGGTAGGTTTCACAATCAGTATATGTATTTGACTAAAACACAGTTTGACTTTTACACCTAGCTGGGTAACACCATTATGAGGCTTTTTGAATTTAAAAAAACAGAGCTAAGTGCAGTACCCTAAATTCTCTCTAGCAGTGCACACTCCAATGCTCCACTCAATCTACTCCTACATACACAGTTTCAGTTCTCACCAGGTGCCCAGATGTCCTGCACCTGAAAGCAACATAGAAATGGTGCTCTGCAAAACCTCATTCAGGGCTGCTGCCTGAGGGTCAAGAGAAGACACATCACTGTCCCTGAGACCATGATTTTCTTGGCTTTAGGTGATCTAAGTTGGCTTCCATGGACAGAGTAAGGTGCTATCATTCTTTGTGTTTACTCAGTCTGATGGGCCTTTTCCTAAGATCCCTTAAGCACCTTAGCCATTTTCCTGTTGCTCTGTGGAAGAATCAAGGGGCTAGAGGGTTAACTTGAACGGTATGAATGATCCCACATGTTTGAGACTGTATTCTACATGTGACTGGGAGCAGAGTAACTTGTTTAATCAATGCATCAATGTCCTTTGTTTGATTAAGCTTCTATTTGCCTCCAGGCTGTTTCACAGCAGCAGTTTTATCGCAGAAAATTGAGCAATGTGTTCTGCAGTTCCCATGATTATTCAAGTTATTCTTTGGCACAGTGGACACTGTCATGTCCTGGAGCATGTGTGAGCAGCAGAGCTAGTGGTTAGGTGAAATACCTCTGTCTGGCTCCAGCCCCTGTCTCATGCATACAACTCAAAGCAGGAAAGAAAGGAGGCAACACCATACTCCCAAGCTACTGCAGGGCAGCCTGCAGAAGCCCCCCACACAGAGGAGCCCCTGCTGGGGTGCCAGGGAGCTGAGCATGAGGAGTTAACAGAGGGAGGCAGGAGGGGCCACCCTGGAACAAAGAGGTGGGAAGCAGAACATGCCTTCAAGCCCCAGGGGCTGAACAATTACATTTGGCAGTGCTCTTCTGAGGCGGCTTTTTTTCTTGCTGCCCTGGGAATACAGTAAGAGCTGCCTGTTAGGAAAATATCAGATAAGAATTCCATGTAATTTCCAGCCCCTGAACAAGTGAACAACCTAAGATAAGTGTTTCCTCAGGCTTATATTTGATTTCTGTGGAAATCCATATGTGCTTAAAGGCCACCCACATCACAATAGTGCATACCTGTTGCTAGGCTGATATTTTGTATGAAAGCAAAGGTATAAATCCTTCATTTCACACATGGGGTGCAGGCTGGCTATTACAAGAAGCCTCTCTGCAGCTGGTTGCTGTTCACCACCCAGACCTCCTCAGCCTGGCAGCCATGCTCCCTGGGACCCCCAACTCTTCTCTCTGCTGCCTCCACATCCTCTGTGCAGGCAGCTGCCACCTTGCCTGGGAAGCACCCAGAGGGATGGAAGCAGCTCTGCTGCCATTTCCAGGGGAAATTTTGAACTCAATGTCCTCTTGGAGCAGTTTTGTTATATCTATATGGTGGATTTAGGAGCAGAGTCTCCTTGGTTCTTTCCCCAGGGAAACCAGATGCTTTGCTCCAGGCCAGAATTTAGGAACAGGCTAACAACTATGAAATAGGACAAGAGGGGCTGGAGTAAAACCAGAACCAAGTTAATCTAACAGGACCTCTGATGATGTCTGCTAATCCCAGCTCCCCAACAGAGTAACTAATTAAACTGGTTTCTATACTTTGATGATGTGATTGCATTGGTTTTGGAGAGATTAAGCAGGTCTATCATCAGTTTTATTTTCCAATGACAATGCTTTGCAGTGCATTGAAACTGGGTACATTCCAGGCATGCTGCTTTAGCATGACCCAGAGCAGTTGCAGCCTCTTCTTCCATCACCTGAAGAAAGGGCCCAGCAGTTTTTGGAAGACTTCTTTTCAATCTTTCCAAATTGTTCAGATACTTTCATTTTTTTAGTTTTAGTATATTAGAAAAAGTTAATTTTATTTCTCACCATTATTTTTTATATATACTACTATATCTAGTTTTGCATATCTAGTAAATTAATTTTTGTTAGTTTAATTTTAAACCTTTTGTCCCAAAAAAATTTCCATTTTTGGCTGAAGTAGTGAAAGTGGGAGGAAAAGTAAAGTCTTCATCTTGGACGGTTTGTTAACCTAGGGTTTTAACACAACATTCTAATTTTGAAGACCAAGTAACAGAAACAACAACAAAAAAAGACAGCTTCATTATTGTCCACTACTCTTCTTTACAGAGAAAAGTGCTTCCACTCACTCAGGGCCCTGCTCTCAGAAATAACATCCTGCTCTGCATAAAGAAGAGCAAAGGCTGCCCATAAGTTTTATAGGGAGAAGGGAAGTGATATGGAAATGTGTCTCCCAACTTCACATCTTACCTGAAGAGACCAATCCATGCAGGTGACCACACGATGCTTTGACCAGTGCTCATCATAAAATTGACGGTTAAAGGAAAGGTTGGCTCCTGCTTGAACATCTCTGTGTGAATTTAAACAAAGTGACAAATTTTCAAGTACCAGGGTTCAAATGCTGTGAAAAGCAGTGCAAAAGTTTTTGACTACTTCTCAGATGTCTGCTCAGCCTGGGGAAGTCTGCCACCTTGTTTTAATTGCTCTCATTGACTGTCTGGCTGAAAATGATGCAACAAGAAACAAATTTTGGATCTCTTTTACAAAACCCCATTTTTTAATTTCTCACTGCCTGCCTGACTCCTCTGGGTCACCCTGGGCCATATCTGCCCTCTTTGTCCCTCAGGATGTACCTGGTCCTGGCATTCAGCTCCCTCTTTTCTGAACCTTCACCTCCAAGCTACAACTAAACCCCTCTTACTTACGACTCCTGAAATCTTAAAGGTTCAGCACCTCCTCCCAGAGATGGAGACAGCAGATGCTGTGTGACACTGTAAGGACAGGCTGAAGCTCAGTGCTGGTCCAACACTGCCACACTGATGCACTCAGCTGGTCCATAGGGATGCTGTTTCAGGTTAACCTCCAGTAACTTCCACACAATACAGCTACTGATCTTCCATGAGGCTTCAACAGACACATAGCTGTTGCAACCTAAATATCTCCTCTCCAACTAACAAGTTTTACTGCTTTGTTCCCATATCAATTGCTGAAAACAAAACTTGTCACTTCTCGTCTTAGCTGTTTAGATTGCAAAGGTTTTGGGAGATCATTTTCATCCCCACAATGCATGGTATAGTGGGATCCATTACAGACCTGAGGCAGTAGTAGAATATAAACAGCACTAGTTTGAATTTGTGAAAATATCATAAGCACACACACGTACACCGCTGGAATGTACACATTTACATGTATATAAACGTGTATACACACGTTTATCTCTTTCAGTTATTTTTCCAGAATTTTGAATTTAATCCCAAAAATGAAACAAAAAATTAAACCAGCTGAATAATACATCAAATTAAAAAACCTGCCAAAACCCAGATCAGTAAAGTACAAAGCTATTTTACAATATCATTTCAGATGACAAAGTTACCCAGACCTTCATTAAGAGATTATGAGCTTTTCTTAACTATAAAAATGTTAAATTTTGTTTAAAGTTAGGGCTTCGTGTTATTGGAATTATCTTTATAAAACTTTTTTTCCAAAGTAAAAAAAACCTCCAAACTGACCCATCTTTCTCTTCTACGTCTCTGCCACTATAGTCAAAGAAGATGTCAGAATCTTCAGCCAAGGCTCGCTCAATTACACGTATTGTACGGTCAAAAAATATCAGGAATTCTTCTGAATGCAGAACTTGTTGCTTTTCTTCTTCTGTCAGTTCTCTAGGAGGAGCTTGGAAAATGAAAAGATGTAGTTAGAAGTATGACATTTCACCCCTTTCCCAATGAATCAACATCTTCAGTGGGTTTCTTTTGACATGAAAGCTTGCTGTAGCCAGTCAGGAGAAAAATCAAAGCTTTACTCTTAAAATCATGACTAAGAAGTTTTTAATATGTCTAAACATACTCCTGTATATTACCAGAATGTAGCCTTTACATAGAAGAGATCCTGTATCTTATGTATTTATTATTCTGAAATGGAAAATACTTAAACCCCCCCCAAATTAAATAAACTCAGTGTTCCTATTTCAGGAAATGGCCATGACTGACGTTTAAGTAATGCCTAACTGGAAAAAGCAGAACACTTATGTAACAGGGGACCTGTCAGAGGAGCTGAGGATAAAATAATCTTCTTAACTTATACTACAGTTCTTTATATTAAAAGGTCTCACATAATCTCTCCCTTCAGTTCTTCCATTTATACGTGGTGTCACTGATAAATTCTGTCTTAGCTGCAGAGCTTTTGCGAAGTAATGAAGTGAATAACCAAAGATATTCACTGAGGCAGCAAAATTGAAAGCAACCAGCCAAACAGCAGTTTCTTTAAGGCAGCATTATTCCTTGCAGAGGATCCTAGGACCCAGAGCAACAAATGTCACTGAGACATGGGCAAAGCTGCCCTGGGAGAGGTAGGGGTTGTCTTGGGCAGCAGTAAGAATGGCATGCCCCCCACAAGATGAAGTTGTTTTTTTGCATGTACACACAGATGCTAAACCTTTACTTCCAATACATCCAGTTGGGCACTTCATTTGAAAAATACTATCTTTAAAGGATGCACCAATGCAACCTCTCCATCAGTTTGGTAAATAAAAAACAGGTAATTTACCTGTTGGTAAATTGTAACTCAAATGTGAGCATCAGAAAGCATGAAAGTAGGGATGCTGCAGTTACTAAAGTACAAAATTCTGTTCTCAATTACACTATCAGGGTCATATTGATATTGTGGCAATATTGTATACTGATTATGCATTTGCCCACATGTACTTTTGAATCATCATTTTGGTTATATTTCAGAATTCCTTGTATTTCAAGAAACAACTTTAGTATTGTCACAGTTACTCCAAATTAGCCTTGCAACTAGCCTCAATTCCCAGCTCAAAAAGCTCTGTTTGACAGAGAATTTTGTTCCAAATGCATAATTAGGAACACAAACAACATATAAACAGATTTACTGCAAAACTACAGAGACTACTATATAAGAGTTTAACAGGTGATCAAAGGTCTCCTAGATTTGGCTTCACACTACAGATTTGAGATGTTTACCTGTGAAAATGACCTTGCAGCCTCCATAGGCCATACTGGGTTAAAACATCAGCTGACAAAAAGGGAATTCAGCAGTTCAGAGAACACCCACCACACAGCAAAGTTTAACTCCCAGCCGTGTCACACATATCTCAATGTTTAATTAAACAATGATTGACACAGTTTCAAGCTACAGCTCAAAATTATTTTCTAGTTTCTGTGCAATGCCACACAGCTTCTTTCAGTGATCAGGCAGATGTGGCCCTTGCTCTCCATCTGGTTTTCCAGTGCTTCACATTGGATTCATGCACTCCAATGCCCAACTGGATGGGCACAATGCCATCCAAGCCCCTGGGGCAGGAAGGGATGGAAGGGCACAGCAGCAGGCAGCAGAGACATGGTCACCACTCCTGCAGGACTCAGCTCCCCCTGTTTTCAGCATTCCTGCTCTCAGAGTTGCTGTGACTGGGAGAGGCTGATATCACCATGCTTTGCCTCAAGTTTTCCTCAAAGAATTAGGTCTGAAAGACAAAATCTCTGCACTACACCTGAGCTAAACAGAGAGGGCAGGAGAAATGCAAAAGGTGGAGCAGCAATTCGGCCCTCAGGAGACAGAGCAGCTAAGTTACAAACTTTAGCTTTTGATGGTCTCCTATGGCCTTGGCCCTATGTCTCCTACCAGCAGGTAGTGGTCCCTATGGAGCTCCACATATCCAGACAATATCTGCATCCCCTCACGGGGTCCCCCTGAGTAGCAGAGCCACAGTCACCAAGGCAGGAGCACAATTTGCCCCTAAGTGCTTTCCACAGAAGCAATGCATGTGAAAGAGAAAGAACAACTAGCAAAAAGTACAGCTTGACCTATTGCAGCATCCACTGGTGAACAGTAATTGGCACTGAGGGAAGTCATCTGGCAAGGAAGGCTGTAATGAGGCAATATCCCATCGTCACCACTAAAGCATTGCTTTCCGAGAATCAAACACAACAGGCATGACAATGCAGCAAAATGGCATAAAGAGGGGGAAATAACTGCAAAGGCAACTGGAAAACTCATTTTAAACTGCTCCAAATGGTAAAAATTATTTGCTAAATCAAATCCTCTCTACAACTTGGAAATATAAATTTATTACTAGGCCATTTGCTGACTATAACTGCAAAGAAAAGTACAACACAAAATCAATAGAAAAGGGAAAGGCAAAAAATAAACAGCTTGGGAGCTGTGGAGTGCTCACAAGCAGTGGAGACACACATGATTGTAGTTCTACTTCAGCAAAATCTCCCTTGCAGTTAGCAATGATCTGTGGGAGGCCAGCAGTCTATTAAACCATCAGGAACACCTTGGCTAAAGTTTTTAGGGCATAAATCAGCTTACCTCATTCATCTGACTGACACACCAGATGCCCCCTGGCAATATTAAGCTTCATATTTTAGCCTTATTTTCTTCTTTCATTCGGCTGCCTCTGAAGTTTTATTTGAGGCAATCTCTTCTTACAAGAATGTTAACATCATTACTTTTTCCAGTGTAAAACATCACTATAACCACTGTAAATACATGAAGTATAAGCAAAAAAAACCAAAACAGACACGTTTGTTCTTTCAAATATGGAGGTTTTCTAACCATTTATCTTTCAGATACATTTCCATTTTCTCCTTGTTCCTTCTCCCCGTCTGTCCATTACCTCAAATAAAATAAAAAGAATCTATGTAATTTTCTGCAATTTTTCTTCCGATCTAGGAGCTTACAGTGACTTTGATCTCAGCTTTCAAGAAACACTGGGGAAACAAGGAAAACAGTTTCAAGGAAAACTGAGAAACATAAGTAGCTGATCAAAGTGGTTTTTTTGTTTTGTTTTGTCACAGAGACCTATGTGATGTGACAAAATCTCCAGAAATTCCCTGTAAGAATACAGCATTTGTCTTCAAGTATCTGCTCTCCCTGGCATAAAACCCAAACCAACCACATCTAACCCTCTGTGCTGAACAAAGCCCAGCACAGTGTAGAGTTTACTACTGTTAAAAGTTATGTGCTTATTGCCTGGAGTGCAATGAAAACTCCTGCAAAGAAAGCTCCATAGTTTGCTCTTGTTTTGACACCATAGCTTCCTAATGGACTGTTGTGCCTGTGCTCTGATCCCACCCAAAGGAGCTGAACCCACCTGTGGCCCTGCACAGCTCGTGGCAGGAGGATGGATGGTGCAGCCACCAAGTCCTGCCTAACAGGAGCACCACACATCCCATGTGTCCAATGACAGCAATGGGACCCTGCAGCCAGCAGCAGCCACCCTTCTCTGCAAGGGGCTCTTGGGCTGTGGTGTCAACAGCATCTATCAAAGAAGCCCTGTGTTCATGCTAATACTGTACAAAACAAAATCGAATTTGCATTTAAAATTACATTGCTGTACAGAGCAATATATGCACTGAGGACACCACAGGGAAAGAAATTGTGAGGTGTATCTGTAATGAAAGGTATTATATACTTGTGCTAGGAAGGCCTAGAATACGAAAAAATAGTTGAAAATGCTTATTTACAAAAATAAGAATATTTTATAATTTTATTTAACATAATCCTCAGAAATATCGTATTTCACGTCAGGTCCTTTGTCCATAAATTTCCTTGGGCAAAACAGAAAGAAACAAAAAATGATATTAAAACATCTTCTTGAATCTTTAGGAGCAGATATAAAATTGCTGCCGACTTGTTCTTATTCAGCAGAAGCATGCTTGTAGTAAATACAAAATAAAGAGGGGGGATAACAGTGCAGGAACAAATTTAGAAGTATTCAAGTACCAGGATCTGAAACTTCTCCCAAGGGAGTTTAAAAAACATAAAGAAAATCAAAGAAAACAAAACAAAAAAAAAATCCCACCCCAAATTTAAATAAATATAACAAAGATTCTCCTAGAATCTCAGCAATTCTAAAAACCTGACAAGAGAAATGAAGTCCATTAAAGGAAAAAAAATACCAAACCAGAAGAAAAAGACCAAAAGGAGTAAGTGAATGAAAGAAAGGGCAAACTAATAAAAACAGTAAAGCAGGAAGCAGCCTTGTTATCAACCCAGAGATATAATGAGAGACAGAAGGAGATTATTAAAACCCCTTTAAGAGCTGTATTATTTCTTCCAGCATCTATTTAAATCCATGTAAACTTTAGATGTGCTGACGATGGAGGATGGCTGAAAGGTACGTGGTGAGAACTGCAATGTGTGAAGTGGCTCTCAGCAGCTTTCAGTCCTTGCCTGCTGATACCTTGAGATCCTCCTGTTTTTCTTGTGCTTTGCACTTTCATGTCAGGCTTGATCTATGCCATATTCTGCTTTGCTGTGTGCCATACCACGGTTTGATATATGTCATGTCTTTGTTTTGCTGGCAAGCCCCTTCACGGCATAACCACTGAACATAAAAAGAAAGATTTTAAGCTTTATTTTGGGATTTTTACTTTCTGGAGTAGCAAGTTGGAGAGCCTTAGATTTGATACTGTGCCAGTCAGGGCTGTTCCCAGTGCCTGTGCTTCTCCAGGGGCCATGCTGACACCACAGCTGAGCATGCCTGAGCTGGCTGTAGGGATGGCTCTGCACACCTGGGCTCACTGTGGTGTTGGTGGCAGTGAAACCCTGGCATTTCTGGTCATGACAAACCTCACCACAACCTGTCTTGCTTTTCCAATGCTGCTGCCTGAGATGTTGAGAGCGAAACCACCCCCACCAGCCCAGCCTGCTCTGTGGACACTGGAGCCCCATGCACAGAGCCAGGGCAAGAGCAAGGCACAGCAGGTTTTTGGAGCTGCAGATCCCAGCCTTTCCCCTCACAGCCTTTCTTTTGTGCAAGTTTCTGTGGACATGCCCATGGCTTCAGATAAATGCAGGTTGATGCCCACTTTCAAGACCTATCCTGTCCCATTGTTCATGTGGTTTCTACTGACATAAAGAGGAGCCTTAGGTGGAGCTCCAGAGCTCTCTGGTGGTGGAAAACCCCATCCCACTTGGTGCCACAATTTGGGACCAGTCTCTTGTTTATGTGGTCAGGAGAGGCTGGGAACAGGCAGAGCCCAGCCCGGTTCACCGTCAGGTATCCCACACTCGGCTCTTCCAAAAACAATGGGGAGAACCTGCACCTGAGACTTGGGTGGCAACAGGCAGCTCCTGGAAGGAACACGAGGTGGTCCCAAGGCTACACACTCTCCAACTGGTCACTGAGACAGTTCTTCATCTCCCACTCCACTTTGGGGGGCTCAAGCTGCCCCTCTGCCCTTCACACCTCCATGCAGTGAAGTTCTGCAAGAGGTTCCATGCCAGACAGAGTGCCCCAGTGCAGGTGCACTGTGGGCCTTACAGTGATGCTGGGACATGTCCAGAACCTGGGTCAGACCCTACAAACACCCCTGACTGCTGAATAATCCCACCAAACCTCATAGAGCAGCCCTGGGGTGTGTGTGGGGAAGATGAGGAAATTAAGCATGTAGTAAATATCTGAAGAATTAAACTGAACTACCTATAAACCACATAGGAAAAAAAAAAAATTACATTTCCTCTTAAAATACCTTTATAAAAATAGAACACTCTTGTCCTGTTGGCTTGGAGAGAGGGAGACTGAACAGACTGTATCCAAACTTTATTTTTTATCCCGACCAATTCTGAGTTATATTCATGAAAAAATGGTCTTCCTTTCTCTCCCTGCATTTCTCTCACCCATGGATTTTTTCTTAACACTCCTATAACTCAAAAAAGGCCATGCTGATTTTTTTTAATCTGTTAAAAAATGTGCTCCCTGAGCTGAAACCAAATTTCAGCCCAGAGCAAATTTTTATGGCTGGGTTATAAATCCCTGAAAAACAGGATTCATAATGGAAGTGCTGACACAGCCTTAACTACTATATAGCAGTGTGAATGGCGCCACTATAATGTCTATTAGAGATTCTTTAAAAAGTTTGCAAAATATTGTCTTGCCTTGCAGAGAAAAAGAGGCCAGAGTACTTAATGCCAACATAAACATGCTTTTAACCCATTATGTGCTAATTTGCAGAAAAGCTATTAATTCTGAGTAGGCACACAGAATGCAGCACTGACAGGAAATGTTCTTCTAAACTCCTGTTTGACTTGTAACATGGTTTTAATCACTTCCATGAAACACAAACGATGGCTTCAAATTCTGAATGTTGCTCAGAACATGAGAAGGGTGATTACAACAGAGAGGAAAATGGGATTTTGTAGGCAAAAGGGCTAAAGCCAACAGGGAGAGAATGACAGCACATATTAAAAAATGGGACTCCATTCCATGTCAGTTTGGGGACGATGGCTTCATTTGATTCACAGCACTTAATGCCTCTCAGCAGCACACCACTATTTTATCCATCACATACCAAAAGTATTTTATCCATCACACATACCAAAGGTCAAGTTCACTTTCTATCAGGCAATGAGCATGTTCTCTTCTTCCTTGAACTCAGTTAAATGTTAGCACCTCACAAAGTCAGCTCTGCTGAAACAGGCTGTGCCTTGCTTTTACAGCCTGCAGTTTGTGTGCCTGAGACCAGTGCTAAACCAGCCCAGATGATCTCCTGCTCCTGGGGGTCTGCTAGGCAGGGAAGGGGAGCACTGCCTTCTGACTAAAACACAGCAGAGAAATAAAAGATGTTGGCAGTGGTGGCTGGTGAGCAAAGTACATAACAGGCTAACTTGAAAGCCCATAAAAATACTGAAATAAATCATTTCAGGGTTCTATCTTGATTTTTTCTTCTCCTCTTCTTTCAGGAGTTTGTGCTTTTTCCCCATGTATAAGCATTAGCATCACTTTTCTGTGGAAATAAATGGGTGTAGGATAAGCTGTAAGTTGAATACTACTGGGACATTCAGCAACCCAGACCAGTGCTTATGCATGGTGTGCAGCAGTAGAGGTTTTTATGGCTTTCTGTTGCCATCAGTAAAAGAGATACTGTGTTAGGTCCAGTGACTGCAAAAGCCCATATGCAAGTTGACGTCACAGTTGGAAAGAAGAGTAATTTTCATGAAAAATGAAGTTTTTCTATGTTGCCATATTTCTTGCTCATGTCCTCAGTTCTGCCTTTGCAGACTTGCCTGACTTCCTGCTGTCCCCACTGCTCCCCTCTGCCCATGGCATCAGTGGCTGGGACCAGTAGAAGAAGCAGAATGATGAGGAGCAGGAAGACTGAGTTTATTTCTGCACATTTCTACAAGGACCTAAACAAGCAATGAATGCTGCAGGATTTATGGCATGGGTGATACCCCTAAAGAGGGAAGAAAGATCAATTTATAATCAAAATGGTATGGTGGTACTGCAACTGACTTCAGTGTGTGAGGATAGCAAATGTGGGCACTCTGTGCCAGATTAATTTCTTTGGATACTGATGAAAAGACACCAGTCTCCCCTGGATGAGAAATAAGCATTGACTGAAGATTTCACTGGCTTCCATGTCAAGGGGCTCCCTATTTTTCCCCTAGTGGGATTATCTTGGGAAAAACCAAGCTCACAGAATTATCCTGGTAATAATCACCATAGCAAGAAATTACTTAGGCCCTACCTGAAGAAGTAAACTACCTTTCAAGAGGCTAAACAGAATTTTGAGCAGTCCTGGTAATACAAAAGTAAGAAATGCGGGAGAAGGAACCCATTTCCTTCACCATGGAGCTGCTGCTGTTTCAGTTCTTTTTCTCTACTTAACACAGGATTGAGCATTGACTGTTGAAGGCATTGACACACTAGAATAGCCAAGACCCTAGTAAACTTCTAGATGAGAAAGACCAAATTTCACTTCCTTCTTCTAATTTAAAGCTAGAACAGGTCCAAGGAAAGGAAAAGAGACACCAAGCATATCTACCACATCCAGGGCTGACATGTATGACTTAAGCATCTCTTGTCTGCACCAGAAGCAAGTAGTAACCTGAATTTTTTTCTCTTAACCATGCAGAAAACCTCAATACAAAATAAGGGACAGAAGGGCTGGACCTGTCTGGCTTCAGGGGGGTTTTTTAAGTTCCTTGAAGTAGTTCCAACAAAACATTTTGATTTTGACAGGAAAAATTTTTTCAAGTGAAATTATTTTCTGCTAGAAGATTCCTGACTGCCACTAGGTTTAAGTTTGCTCCTCTCAAGCAGGCTCTCAGTTATGGGCTCCAAGTACCTTTGAAGACCAACAACTTTTATAGAACTTTTACAGAAATGCTTGGCATTCCCATTTTAAATCTTTCACATAAGCAGAGTATTTGAGCCGGAGGACAGATTAGTACCAGCATTGGGATCCAAGATCCCTACTTTGTTTTCAAATTATAAGGACATGTAGCTTCTTCTAAACAAGTCTCATGCCTTTCACAATCTTCTCAGGCCTACCAGATGGGTCTCTGGGATACAATTTTCTGCTTTTATGCTACTCACATGGTTTTGAATCAATAAAACTGGTGACTGTTTCAATATCAGTGGTCTCAACAGTGGAAACAACTTAAGAGAGTAACTACTGGCAGGATCCAGACCTTTAAACATCTAACATCATCCTCTTCATTTTTTAAAGTACCTTCTTTCACTTCCTGCTTCTGGTCTTGATTTTCTGTCTCTAAGTCATCCTGTGTCTTTGGCTCCACCATCTCTTCGTCATCTTCATCCTCTAAAAAAAAAAGAAAAAAAGGAAGAAAAAGATTTGTGAGATTCTCCTCTTTAAGGGGCCTGGAAATTGTCTGATTTCTATGCAATTATAAACTGGTAGTAAACCCAGATAAAGCAAAGTGCCCAATACATGGAACATGTACATTTATGCTGCGAGTGACATTCTCAGACATTTCCCCCCTGACTGCAAGATAATCTGGGCACCTGCCACTTCTGCTCCCCATAACTTCCCATCTCAGATGTCAACTGAATATCTCTCTGACCTCAGATTTGACTTCTTGGATGGCATGAGGACAGATACAAACATGTTTCAGCCTGGCAGCTATTCCACAGCTGGGACACCTGCTATCCAGATACCTCATTTCCAATTCAATTCTCACCAGATTAATTTGTCTTTTGACCTACAGGAATAGGTTAAACAGAAAACTGACCTTAGGTCAGATACCACTAGCAAGAAAACAAGCATGGCACAGTTCTGAAAAGTCATCACCATCAGCTGGGGGAATATAGCAACCAAAAGTGGCATTTGGAGCTTAGGAACCATTCTTGCATTAATACAAATTTAATGAACACTAAAGTTTGACACATGTCAGCTACTACTGCCAGATGTTTTAATGACCTTTCCTGACCTATGCAAATGCATCTCTCCCTCCCCCTCTCTCCCTACACTCACATGTTCTCATTTTATTCAGGAGGGCAAACCATTCATTCCTTGATGTTTCTCTGAAGTTACAAGGGTTCTGATTGTCCAGACCAGAACATAATACGAGCAGAGCTGGAAAGACAGCGATGCACCAAATTGTCTTGGAGCCCACCTAGCCCTCATTACTTGTTACCAGCTTGTTACAGCAACGTGATCCATCTTCCTGTGCCCAGGGCTGGCACACAAACCTCTCAGATTCCTGAGAGAATAAAGACACACACAGCTTTCTAGATTCTGTGATCTATGAGGACTAAAAATAGACCTGGTCCTAAAAGTATTTAACAATTAGGGTAAGTAAATCCACAGCCTATAGTGGAATTATTTTGCAGTTATTTTGGAGCTTGACATACCACCAAGGCATAGCAAGCATCACTGGTGCCCTGTATTGGTCCATGGCATGAAGGAGCACATGTTGTCCTGGCTCTGGGGCACTCAGCCATCAGGAAAAACACTGCAGCTCCTCTGGGAGCCTTTCTGAGCAACCTTCTGTCACCATACAGCAGTGTCATGGTGTTTCTCCAGGCACGCTTCCTGCCCTAACCTGCCATGTTAATGGGGAAAACACATCATGCCTCTCCAGCTGGTTGGTTACTGGCACCTTCTGCTGTGAAGGCTGGCTGTAATCAGCCCTGGCTTCTTGTGAGATGGTGGTGCTGACAGGCTGCATTCAACCAACAGGAACATGCAGCTGTATCTTGTTTTCAATAACGTAATAGGCACTGTACTATTCCCACCACATTGCCTAGCCTAGGACTTCTCCCTGAAGCCCAGAGGGGACATGATGCTAGCTGCCATATGGGCCATTAACTTAAGAGCTGGACTCGATGATCTTTGTGGGTCCTCTTCAACTCAGAATATTCTGGTCACCAACTCGGTTGTTCTGTGGTATCTTGGCTGGAGATTATGGCTTAGCCACACACTGTAAGGAGGTGTCTCAGCATGGACAGATAGGTTTTTCCCTATTGGGAAAATGAGGAAATCTTGACATAAAATGTGCCATCACTCCCCTTACTGCTAGTGACTGCACTGGGGAGAAAGGGAAAGCTCATCTCCCCATCCACCAGGCAGGAGGGATAACCATGTGCTTTACAAGCTGGAAGGGGAGGAGGAATCCAGCATGGAGGAAGAAGCATTTCCATAATTAAAAGCACTACTAATGAATGCCATCCCTTTATCAGGGATTTGTTAGACCATGGAACTTGAAGTGGAAAAAAGGTAGGGTACTCACAATGCCTCCCTTTGGTGCCTACTTTTCCCTAGGTACCCTACACAGGAGAACTAAGGAAGAACTTTTAGAGAGCAAGCCAGGGTGGCTTAGTTTGGCAAGGTAAATACATTGCTGTGTCCACTGGCTGAAAGACAGATAACATCCAACACAGTCAGCAGAGAGTCGGTGAGAAGAGCTCTCCTGCTGTACACACACAGGAGGGGTAAAAAAAGATCCTTCTGCCATTGGTTTGTGGCACTAGTGGAGATGGGGATGCATCAAGAGAGGGGCACTCCCAGCTCCAAAGAACAGGTGAGAAGTGTGAGAGCCTGGCATGGCAGGGAGTGAATCCTCTGCTAACCTCAAATATCATGCACACACAGATAGGATCACAGTGCTGTACAAATATATACACACAGACAGAATTATGGCAGATACTAATAAAACCAGCTCCTACAAAAGTTTTGTGAGTCTTGCATTAAAAGTTTTCATTCCCTAAAGCACCAGCTCTTGGAACCAGCTGTTTAAATTTAGATTTCTGCTTCCATTTTCAGCCTGTTTCTAACCTGCCAGCTTGTGCAGGGATGTTTCAGAAGGTGAAGGGCTTGGGAAAATTTTCAAGCAGCAAACAAAAACGACACCAATATTCATCTGAAATGTTTGGGATTTTTAAGGTTTCTTGCAATGTTTTTAATGTTTCACTTGCAATTTGGTAATGGATAGGGATGATGTAGCAAATTTAGAACTTGAGATTCAGAAACAGGTTTTTAGATTGAAGTGAAGAAAATTTATCCCTGTTTCTAGAAATCCTTGATCCTCTGATTTTGGGCATCAAATTATTTGCTTGCCTATAGCCCTTTTCTGCTTCTAATGTAGAGCAGGGATAAATGGAAGTAAGTAAAGGTTATTGAAACACATGCCATACTTTTTTCCAAGGGCACAAACATCAATAAATTAGTTTTACTGAGAAAGCACTGCAAGAGTTTTTAGCAGCTTAGACACAGTTTAGATGTCCTAATTTATTTACAGAGAGATGTATACACATACACAGAGAAACTCAGCTGAAAGAATGATAGGGTTGTGAGTCAAATGCTAAAATCTCAGCAAATGCCAGAATTTGGATTGTCTGGGCACGATTAGCTCCTTTCCCCTCCCCACGTGTAGGCATGATGACATAATTCTGGAATTTCCTCCCTCTTGAGTGGTTGGCTTCATTTTCTGGGTTCTCAGCAAGAGACACCTGGGGCCTGAAATGCAGAAGTGCTGAGAGCTGAAGTCAACTGGCCCTGTGCTTTGAGTGAAGAAAGTCTTAGGGAAATTCTACACATGCAAAGGCTCCCACAGCTCCCTCTTTCAGCTCCCACTGAAAGTTGTCATGCTGACATTTTTGTTCTTTCTCCCCCTGTGCTTAAGTGCTTTTGCAAGATGGCAATAATATTGTAAAAAAAATTAGAATTCTCGCCCTGCATAGATGTTTTGCAGAGATATTTTCATCAGGATTTGTGGCATAGTAAGATGCTGTTGGGGAAGCAATAGCAAAACTAAACCTTGGAAGTGGATTAATGTTTTTCTGTATTCAGTGTAATACTTTGATCACGTGGACTAATATGAGGTCTGAGGCCAGAGCACTAAATGGAATAAGATAAAAAGCAGAAAGGTTAAAAAACTGCCCCCCTATTGACTGACTGCAGCAAGGATTTGTTAAGGAAAAAAGCCTCATATGTGATCATGCAGTTAAACTTGTGTCATCCTACATATTCATTAGGGCTAATTAATAATGACCAAGGAATCTGCAGTCTGGACTACCCAATCAACATTGGCTCTGCAACCTAAATGATTATTTGCCATAGTTTTTATAGCTATATATTGCACATTATGTAATGTATGCATCCTTACACATGTTCATAGTACATAAATTTGTTTTTGTGTTAAGCATGGTTATGCATTTGTACATTTGACTGCACATACACATACATTAGGAATAATGGGAAATGCTTCAGCATTCATTTTCCCATGTTTTATTTAAAGGTGACAAAGATACTTTTACTGTACATTTACTGGAGAATCTGTGAACATCTATATAGTTATTCATTTCCACATATGCCCACTCAGATTGCAATAATTTTCCAGGGAGATGAAGAAACTTGTGTAGTTCCTGAACATACATAGCCTTTCCCTGTTAAAAGCATATCTACTATTAGGAAGTTTAGAGAAATAACTTTTTAGCTGCTCACATCACAGCAGTAGGAGTCTCCTAGTCACACTTGGCAGAGATGCTACCAGCACCAGTAGTAGTGTTACACCCTGCTCAGAAGAGAACAGGGTGTAACACTATCAGAACTCAAATGTCTATTAAAGGAACCACATGAAAAAGAGCCAGTAATGAAGAAGTGTATAACTGCTGTGCAACACTTCTCCTTTGTAGATATAAAAGGACCTTGCAAGGAGGCCAGTTTTGGTGTGCCTATTTACCACGCAGAAACTGACAGACAGACCCACTCACTGCACATCACTCAGTAGAACAGCAACTTAGGGAAGATAGAGTGGGCTTCAGATTTGCAGCCTAGAGTCCTTCCCACTATGGCCACCCTCCCTTTTACTGTAAATAAACAAATCCTCAATGGAAATGATCATTAAATGCTTGGATAATGATGTTTGTCTGCTGAAGCTGGTGGAGACATATGTGGGATTAATACAGACTGAGATAACTGGATCAAAACCCTTTTCTTCATAACTTAGTGATTGATGACTCTCCACGCTCTAGGAGGTGGCCAATCAGTCTGAACAATGTTTGACAAAGTAAAAGTAGAGCAATTGTTTTCATCTTGGTCTTAGCTTGAGCACTCTTGCTTCTATTCCAGACCAGAAGTGGTCTTGTCTTTCTAAAAGCTTTTCTGTTTTTCCCAAATATAGAAGTTTCCTAATAAGAGTATGACCACTCCCTACAAATCTGTTTTGGTTGGTTTTTATTTTCATCTGGGTGTAAATACTAATTTTCAAATGTTAACCAACTACTAGCTCCAGTGAGTCTGCTCTATGCCTGGTCTTTGCCTTGGCCACCACAACCACTTGCAATAGGTGATACAGGGGAAAGCCCTGTGAATACACAGCCAACTCCCTGGCAACAGCAGAAGAAATGCCCAGATGTGCTGAATTGCATCAGATATTCACAGACAGCTCAGATGATCTCAGAAAATCAGACTCTGCATTTCTGCAGTGCTGGACTATTTAATACCTACTTGGACTTTCCAGGGCTTTAAACCACAGTATTTATTTTTACAGCATATAAAAACATACCAGGCACATTCAAGACAAACTAGAATACTAGAATAAATAATTGCATCTGAGAGGACTACACAAGACATTGGCTTAGGGTTTTAATTCTTGAGATGAATACTGTTCTGCCATTTATGGATTTCCAGTTTTAGGCAGTCAGCACTGGTACTGCTCAAATAGATTACTAAATAGCTGATTTTGGGGGGGATTTATGTAGCTATAGGTCCTTGCACTGTTAATACATGTAGCACCAATCAAACAGGCAGCACGTACATTCTTCTTCAGTGGAAGATTTACACCTCCTCAGACCTGCACCTCTGAAGCTAAGAAGTTGCAGCTTCTGTGCATTGTTTCTAGAATTGACAGCTATGCTGAACTAGACTGATAGCTCTGGTTTTAATTCTCAGTAGGTACAAACAATCCCTTTGTTAAAGACACAGCTCTAAAATTGCAATTTAATTAGCATCACAATTATATATTTTATTGACTGAGTCAGTGATATATGAGAACCAGTGGGTTATTACACGGGGTTTTATATCAGCATTGACATTCCTTCAGTGCATGAGAAGGATCAGCCATGCATATGACACATTCAATAAAATCAAGTGTCTTCACAAAAAGCAGACTCCATATTTGCAACTATGAAATACCAGAAACCACTGTATCAGTTTTATACTTACAACTGCTCCAAGTAACTTTGCTGCTTCTGTTACAAAAGAACTACAAACTGAACAAGAACAAATGCATTGTATTTATACAGGCATAATTCTGAACCAAACAAGTTGAATACTGTTGGCATTATCCTTAGTAGGAGTTAAAACACTGTCTTTCCTTCATGAATGTGTTCTTTCCATCACTAGCAAAATATTCAACAAGCAAGGGAGGACATATTTTTTCAAACAGGACTGCCCGACATTCAACATTTTTGAAAATCTATGACTCGCAATCTGGCTGAATGACCTATTTTTTCATATAATGTCATTTTTTGAAATATATCCAGTTTTTCACTTTCATCTTTTGACTGCCCTTTGAAGCAAGAAGAGAATTAATTCATCAGTGGATCTTGTTTGCAGAGTGGGATGTGAGACTGGACTTGCATTGGGCACATGTTAGTCATCCCAGATGGAAATATCCTTGCATTAGGACTCTTCTTGGAAATGGGCAGCTGCCTTCTAAATGTACTTCATTTAGCCAAAGCAAGGAACACTACTCAGACCTCAATACTGAGAAAAAACCCACAGGTGAACAGAACTTGCCCTAAGCTCCACAAAACAGGCAACAAATTTCAGATGAGAATTTCACGTGAGCTGGAACTTGCAAGTATATTTGGAGCCAGGAACCATATGCATGCAAGGCCCTGCTGCTCACTACCAGAAAAATATTTAAATGTGCATTGGAGGAACATAAAAATGTTCCAGATCATCTCTGTGAAATTCCCTGTTCTTGTTGCAGAGCACTCCCAAAAAACCATCTTGACCTTATGAACTAGCACAGTGAGTTGTGCTTTCCAGTGGCCATCAGGTGGAACAAGAACATTAGAAGAAGAAAGGATAGAACTGATGAATGAATTTCTGGAAGCATCTTATGTCCACAGCACCTATAAAACTTGAACAGAAATATATGATGTTCTTCCTTCATTTTCCACATTCATGATTTTAATCCTGAAGAAATCCCATTACTTGACTGCAGTTCTGCAAGAGCAAGAAAAAAATCACAGTGCTACAAGAACAGACTGCCTCTTCAGGCATCTTCAAACTCCCTAGATTTTTTGATAACAAAAACCTGACATATATTTTGTCATGTTTTGTTATCAAAGTGCTGTGGTGTTCTTATGCAAAAGAGAAGCCTTGCATATTGGTAAAATACAGGCTGCAGGAATCATACTACTTTTACCAGAATCAAGTACATTGACTGAGTAATTTTAAAGAAAATATTGTCCTAAAATTTATGCATAAAAATAATATAAAGCTTGACACATATATAAATTTAATCCAGAAGACTGCAGGTCAGTTATCCATGGGATTAATTTACTTAGCTTAACACCTTCCACAGTAAGTAGACTAGTAATGATACATCAGTTTTAAAAGTGCAAGACTAAAGGGATAAATCCTAACTTTCTTGATTCTTATATAACTAAGTACATCTCCCATATCTTTGACACATCTAAGAAGGGTTTTCTGATCTCATCCCTTATTCTGCAATGCAAATTTGCAAAACTTCACCCTTTATCCCATAAAGGGCAGGTGTTATTACCAACCATTACAACCAGATCCCCAGAGTCCTCCTCCCAGGCTTCAGCTATCCTTGTACAAGCACAATGAAGGAAATACATATTTCACCCCAAAAACAAACACTTAGCCTGGCTGACTGAGAGAAGTCATTTAGTTCAGAAAATTTATTTTGCCTACAGCATAGGCCGTGCCTGTGCTATTGCCACTTAAAAATTTGTCCTGAAATTTACTACACTTCCCTCTTAAAACAAGCATGCCGTAAGTAATTTTTACTCAACATTTCTTCTCAAAGCTCTCCTTAACAATTACCACATTCAATTCTGAGGTCCCCAGTATATGATTTCTCATAACCATCTCTTGATCTAGGGTTACACCACTCAGCTCTTGTGCCTATGCCTCTTCCTGACTTGTGTTTGCAGTCAGCTTTCTTTTTGGTACATTATGAAGACAGATCCTATTTTTCCATTTTGTGACAAATGATAGACTAACAGAGCCAAACAGTAAGAAAATGTCACAGAAAAATTTGTTTTACTCTAGCATTTCACTAAGCTCTTCATAGCCCTGACTGAAAACCTTTGCACTGCTTCAATTGTTAGGATCACTGCTTCAGAATACAATGATTTCTTCACCAATTAAAATGGAAAGCTGCTTCTGACTCTTCAGGGAAGCATTTCTCTAACCCAAGAAACTGATTTTCCAGTTCCTTGGCCTGAACTCAGTTTTCAGTTGTGGTGAGAGTCTAAGAATTCAAAGTGTCCCTTGTTTTTAGTTTCTGGTCGGTCTAGATCAGACATGGATTTTTCTCTCCTCTTTTGGACTGTTGCAACATCACTGGTTGAAAGCATTTTTCAGTCCCCAAAGAACTAAACTGCAAAGTACCCCACTGGAGTCATCACCTCTTCTAGCTGACTCCCTTTTCTCCTCTCTTTCCCTCTCCAAAGCTCATGTTCAATTCTATTGTGGTGGAAAATATTCCAGTTGGAAGATCTAACACAAAAAGAAAAGTACTGAAGTTTCCTTTCCTTGGCCATGGTTGGACCTTCAAATAAAAATGCCAACATGAAATAATGTTTGAGCAGCAGAAGTCTTACAGTAGCTTTTACAGACCTCCAGCTCCAAAACCAAATAGTATAAATTTAAAATACCCTGCTCCAGTATAACTGCAGTTAACCTTGAGGAAGAAAAAGATGGAGACCCTTTATTTCTGTGGATGAAGAAGGGGGTTGCTAAACCATGTAGATTTTCTCAGCCGCTGAAACCTGTGAGGATTTGTTCCTGCAGTGCTGCTAGAGGAAATCATGTCATGCCAGCAGTGTGAAATGACTCCTGCCCTGGGAAAGGGCACTGAGACACGTGGCAAACTTCTGGATAGGGCCTGCTCAAGTCATTTTCAAACACTCAGATCGTGCAATAGTGTTAAATCACAAAAACTTAAGTATGTTAATGAAAACCAGTCCCTGCAAGCTATGGCATGAGCAGCAATTGTAAAACAAAAGCTGCTTTCACACTAAATACACACACACACACACACACTCTCTCTCTCTCTCTCTCAGATGAAGTATCTGGCTCTTACACTGTGCCTGATACAGAAGTCAATCATGGTTGCCTCAGCTGGGCACTCGGTACTTAAAGCCTTAAGTAGAATGTAGACCAAGTAAATTCTCTGGGATTGTTACTTCTGACATATAGGGGACTAGGACTTCATTCATAGACTCATTTATTCCAAGTGCAAATGACTTTAGACTCCTCTCCTATTTTCCACTGTGTTTTTGCATAAGTAAGATTACAAAATCTGGCTGGTTTAGAAGAAATGAGTTCTCCACTTCCATACTGTATCTCTGCTCATACTAATATCCTTTGGGTCAAATTCTCCAGTCATGACTCTGGGTTTAACTTCTCCTTCAGGTATTAGCATGAGTTATGGCCTTTCAGAGTTTTTCCTTTGTTTTTGAACGTGAAATAAATTTTCAGATCAAGGCCCAGAAATCATCTGAATGGCCACAAAGTTTTTTGTATGACCATGGTTTAACTTTTAGTGCCATGTTTTCCACAAATCTCCCCATCTTAGTTCTATGGCATTTTATGAATAAAACCCAATGCTCAAGATGTAGCATATAATTTTGTAACTGAAATATCTGACAACATGAATTTCTGCATTTACACACAAACCTCAACTGACAGAAATGGAGACAAGCATGCTAATATATTAAAACTGGAAAGGATAATTGGAAAAAACAACTATATTCATAAACAATTACCACAGCAAATAGACAAAAACTCTCTCTCTTTGTCTCCTTGACACACACATGCATTCTCTCAGCACTTTAAAAATAACCATTAGTCATATGGCAAATGCATTTTACATGAGCAAAGATTAATTTCAACATTTTTCTTAGGAAAAGGCAGGCAAAAAATACTTTATTAAAAATTTCTAAACTACAAAAGAAATGCTTGGTCAGGGCTCGATGAGTGTGTGCTTATTACTTTTATAGGCACTAAACAGACCCCACTTAATTCTGTTTCCCACTGACGCCACTTCACCTTAGTCACTGGTGTTAGCCATGATTTGCATCAGTGTATGTGAAAAAGGAATTCCCTCTGACAGTTTTGAACTTGCCATATTTTAATTTCATTTTCAATTTAATGTTTTTGTTCTACCACACTGGAAGAGGAGAAGCTTCCACTTCTAGACACTCACTTGCAGGGTGTCCAGGCGAGCAACACCTTCTGGTGGTAGAGGAGCCAGGGCACAAGCACATCAGCTTCTTGCCCAAAGTCACTCCTGAAACAGCTGCAGATGACAGAATAAAATCCCAGTCTCCTGATTCCTAAACTGATATTTCAGCCACTGCTTCCCCTGAGGCATGTGATCAGAGCTGCTTTGGAGGCTGCTCAGCCCTCATTATGTTAAACCAGCTGTTAAAAGACACAGCCGGTTTCCCCCAGCTGCTTGCTGCAGCCTGTTGGGAGAGCACCCAGCTCCCAGTGCTGCTGTCCCCAGGGCTGGCACCCCCTGCCCTGCCTTCCCTCCCCAGGGCTGGGCACCCCCTGCTCTGACCCTACCTTCCTTCCCCTCCCCAGAGCTGGGCACCCCCTGCCCAGACCCCTGTTTTCCCATCCCCAGGGCTGACACACCCTGCCCATGCCCCCTGCCCAGACCCCTGTTTTCCCATCCCCAGGGCTGGCACCCCCTGCCCATGCCCCCTGCCCTGACCCCTGTTTTCCCATCCCCAGGGCTGGCACCCCCTGCCCATGCCCCCTGCCCTGACCCCTGTTTTCCCCTCCCTGCCCCCACAGCTCCTGCACCCCTCTGCCCACCCCAGCTGCCTCTCACCTCCACGCCCACCCTGCCCACCCCTGCTCTGCTCAGGGTCACACTTCAAAGTCCCCCATGACTCCAGGAAGGTCTCTTCCTTCCTCCTGGCTTCTCTCCAGCCTCCCTGGCATTTGGTCTTCCCAAAGCAGATATCAAAATTCCCCTACTTGCAACCTGGGGCTTTCTGCATGCCAGGAGGCCCTACCCACCTGCAGATACCTGTTTGACACAGAAATGCCCTCTGATTTGGATTCTCAGATGAACTTCTAGGTTTTTTCTGAGAGCTTAGGTTGTAAGACATTAATGAAAAAAAAAAAAAAAGAAGAAGACAAAACCAACCCCCATTACCCAAGTTCACAATTGCTATGGTTAAACAGGGTTTTCCCTGGATCAGGTATGCTTTTCTGTGCTTAAGCTCAACAGACTTCAGTTGGTTCAGACAGAAATAAGTTTAGACTTCAGTCTAACCAGGCAGACTGCACCTGCAGTTGGGTACATGGGAAGATTAAACTGCACCACAACCACTCACTGGGATATGCTGTCTTTTTCCCACTTCACAGTTTAGACTCATCAGGAAAATAATTTCTGTGGCTACTTTATATCTGTCCCTCTTTGGAAAATGGATGCTTTGAAGTGCCATACAATGCCTGACTGTAAATTAAAACCCTTCCTTTTCTCCCAAAACACTGCCAAGACCCTCTCCTGCAAGCTCCTGGAAGTTCTCAGCTACAGACAGGAGTGTTAAGTCAGGAGAACTGTATGAAAGCAGATAAAATAAAGTGGATTATGCTGCCTCTTTGCTGCCTCTTGATCCTTTACTTGAAGAAGCACCTCTGTATAATTTTTTTTTTTTTTAGGATAACAAAAGTAAGAAGTTTCTGGCTTCAGCCCCTATGTCCTTTCACTGTAACACAGCTCACAGCTGTGAATTTACATGTGTTAACTTGGGATGCCACAAACCAGGCAGCACTGAGGTTGTCATCCTGATCTGAGGAAACACAACATGCATACATGCCAATGCATTTACTGCAAACGAAGCAGTTTGCTGTGATAATTCAAAGCACATTATGCTTCATCTGTTGGCTCTTCCATCTATAGCCAGATCACAAATGCCAGCAATGCTGGAGTCATATTCCATCAAAAAGGTGCAGCTCCATCAAATCTCAGTCTTTTGCAAAATGGTGCCACCTTTTCTGTGGAAATGGGAAAATTATAAAAACCAAGATAAAGAGGCAGTCCTGGAAACATTAAAATGTCTTGTTCTCACATTTTCTGAGGGGATTTTTTTTAGGGCCTTCCATTAAAAAGTGCTTCTTGGATTTTTTCCTTTTAAACAACTTTAAAATATGTGGTAAAGCAAATTAAAATTGAAAGTTTTCAGTTTAGTTAAAACATAGATGTTTTCAACAACCAGACTGGAAAATAAGGCAAAATTTTACTTAAGGTGGAGTGTCAGTGCAATGGAGTCTTTTTTCAAGCTGGTACAAAATTATATTTTGAAATTTGAAATTTCGCTGCACTGCATGAATAAGAGATTCCTTCTGGGCCTGACTTTAATGCAGTCATTGCCTAAGGGATGCAGTCATATTTGAGCAGAAATTTTACAATCTGATATTAAAACACCATCGAAGCACACATTGGGTTGGGGATATCTTTCATCACCACAATGACAAGATGTCTCTTCCTGTGATCTGAGATTCCCTCTCTTAAGACTTCAGGTAAATAATTTCTTTTAGATGGGACAAACTGCAAGTCCTGCTTTCAGTTCTGAGTGCCTGAAGGCAAATTTCACATCCAACTCCTGAGAACAAGATAACAGATAGTGGTAACAATCTTGATGCACACCTGAAACACAGCCCAGTACATCGAACAGGAAATTAGTAAACAGGTATTTATTGCTTTTGAAGCCTGATCCTGACTCTTTATATTTGCATGCAGAACTCAAAATGAACAGCACAAATGCATTAGGAAGCCAGAAGAGTGCTACCAATTCATCTTGATGCCTCTTGCATGGGGAAAAATTGCACAAGCCAAGTCTGACCAGCACCTTGGAAACCATTGTCCTAGTTGCCTGTACAGTTACATGGCTGGATAAAATAGGAAAAATCACCTCAGCAGAGGTGTTTGTTTTGGGGGTAGTTACTGGGGGTAGTGCTAAATTCAGCAGCCACAGCAGAACAAATAGAAATTGTGAGCTTTCCACTACATTAATGAAACTTCATTCAAAAGGTGGAGTGTAATGTTCTTCCAAGATGGATAATTCACATAAGCTGTGTGATTCAAACATTCATGTCTCCACACCCGTTCCACACCACCTTGGGATTTATGTTTTATTTCAGTTTTCATCAGGCTGCTTATGAATGACCAATGACAAAAGAGCATGTGTGCATTTTTCTTTTTCACAGGTCCCTGTTAATGAGGACTCTGTTGCATTAAGATAGTCAAGATTGTCTCTGGCAAAATGTGTTGAACCAAGGTGTTTGTGCCTGCATAAAATTAAGCCACAAGTAAAGCACTTACTTCTGACAGCAGATTTATAATAGGAAAATCCCAGCAGGAATGAAGAGTTACAAACCCCCGTTGTAGCCTTTTTCATAAACTTCACCTTGATTTAGTATTTCAAACAAGTAGCAGGAAAGGCTAACAGCAGAGGTAATCCTATCATCTTTTCTACAACAGCACCATTCCATCTTTTTGACTTCCTCATGCTGCTAACATGAATTCAAATCATCTGTGTTTAAAGTTAAATACAGTGATTGACAGATCTTTGTAGTCTCAGTTCATACTGAAGATTATTCTAGATACCTATCAGTTATTACTACAAGCCCTGTCTGATATTCAATACCTACAGGGAAAATTGTTTTTAACAGTGTAATGTCTGATCTATTTTGAAAGCTATTTTAAAATAAGAAACTAACTATAACCAGGTGGCTAAAACCTAGACAGGCTTTTTTATAACTTGATTTTTGGGGAGAGAAGGTTGAAAATAACAACAGAACTGTCTTATCCTGGTGCAACAACCATGATACAGAGCAAATCACAGGCAAAAAAAGCATTTTGTTTTGATTCCATGACATCAATTTCTGTTAAAACACCTATTCCAATTACACAGGACACAGGAAAGTTTAGGGGTTTGCTCCTAGCTCTTAGAACAGACTCATGACACGCTGCTACCAAGTAATTTCTTCCTTTTATGAGCACAAGCTCATTTGCTTTGTTAGAAAACTGGGAAGCTGGAAGTGACTTCTGGATATATTAAAAACCTTACTGTGGACACAAATGTGAAACAAAACAGCAAATGCAGTGGTCAGAGCAGTGATTGTGCTCAAGGAGCTGCGATGCAGAAAGGCAGAGGTTCCTCTTCCATGGACACCTGCTGTGCTCAGCTCCGCCAGCCCCAGCGCTGAGCACAGCCCTGCTGCTCCAGGACAGCACTACAGAACAGGCTGCCTTTGGGCACAGGAACATCAGCCACTTGGGTGGGAAAGCACTCTGGGCTGTGCTCACAGGGAGCTAAGGGGAAGCAATGCTCTCCTCCATGGTGTGCTGGTTTTGCAGCTCAGAAAAAGTGAGAGATGGAGGAGGGTGGCCAGGCAATGCCAGCTAGTGCCCATCATTCCCTCCATGACCTGATTGCTCCACTCCAAGGCAAGCTGTTCCCTGAGTCCCATTCTTCCCCACCACTCCATTTGCTGCTGAAAGACTTTGACTAAGTCCTGGCCTCATTCTTTTCTCCACAGAACTGAAATGTAATAGCAGAGAAAGAAGTACAAGAGAAGCAGCTTGGCACGAGCAGCAGGCAGGATGCTGCCCTCAAACTCCACCACTTTTCAGAGCTCCTACCAACATGACTGAGATCCCACACAGACCTTTGTGAAACTTGATTAACTTTGTGCTCACGGTTAAATGAATCTGAAACTGTTAGACAAGGGCTTAATGGTGTTGCTCACTTAAACAAAGTCTTTTTTGGTTTTGTGACTGGGATGTGAGGAGCAAGCACAGCTAGTGTGTTTTGGCTGTAAATCATGGTAGGAAAAGAATAAACATAACTGGGGAACAGAGCTTGTGTGTCTTGGGTTGGTTGGGATGGTTCAGGCTGCTAAAAATTCCTAGTGGCTTTTTCAAGATTGAATCTACCCCTGGTTGTTATTCTGTGTGCTTAGCAATGAAAAAAGAAGTACAAAAGAGTTGAAAATACAGACTTTATAAAGCCATACTCAGCCCCCTAAGACCAAATGCAGTAATGGCATCAGTAAATGCATCAGTAGTTTGGCCAAATGGGGAAGTTATGAAGATGGGCAAATTCCATCAGCAGAATGACAGCTAAAAATAGTTTTGCATGGAAATGTGCACAGAAGTTCATTTTTCATTCGCTGGGCAAATAAAATCCAATTGGTTTTTGCATTCTCTGTATTACCCCATTACACTTCACGAGAACTTGAAAGAAGATTATGATTTAAATAAAAAGATCTTCCCCTGTTTGTCAAGTTGTCATTTTTCCATCTGCAAATAATGAAACATAAACTACTCTGAAAGGGAGAGAGATGGAAGGGAATGTGTTCCATGGATCTGTGGAGAACCACATAGAAACATATACAGAAAAAGAAGCTGCAGCACAGAGCACTTCCTGACCTCCTCTTGGCTACAAATCTAAAAGAAGTCTCCAAGGCAAGAAGCATGAAAGAGCTTAAACAAGAAACCCTTCAGAAGTACAGCTCTTTGCTGCATGAATACCACAACACAGGGAAAATCTGCTGTGTAGGAGTACAGTCCTCCCACTTGAAAAGAGCTGGTAATGCCATCATGTCACGGAAAGATTTTCTTCATGGCTTTTGTGCATTGAAGGCATTAGCAAAGTGGGAAAAGTGTGAGCTGACAACTGTGCGAAGAGTTTCTTAATTACATTGTAAAGCATGTCTCATTTAAGCATGCAGCAGAACTAATGTTAAAAATACATGTCTTCCCATATAAATGGATGTGAAATCAGTGCAGGTTAATCTACCAGATAGTGCACTCCAGAGCTCTTTACAAGTGGTAAGAAGTTAAGCTTCATCAACAGCACATTAGTATAGCTACCACTCCAGCTCCTTCCTGCAGTGTTTGCTGCAGCAAGACACACCCTCCATGGCTGCACCTTGATATAAGTCTGTCCATGCTTTAGGATTTGGCCAAATGTTTTGTTTGTCCTGCCTGTTCATCATTTCTCAGGTCACAAACTCCCAGTTTGACATGTGTTGACCCTTTCCTATTTAGCCATGTCTGGATGTCTGCTTGTATCTCCTGTGCCATGTGGTTTCAACCAATTACACCCAACGAGCTGGTGGTAGTGACATTGGAGCTCAGATCAGTGTCTTGATGTGCTCCCACCCAACTGAGTTTCTCCACCTGGGGATCAGAGCTGGCTCCCAGGTGTACCAGACTGCACACCAGCAGCCAGGCAATATGGACCACCAAGGCATTCAGCCTTGAGCAGAGGCTCAAACTAGGAGCCCTCGTAACAACAGCAAGAAATAGCCCAAGTTTCAGAGATGAGAGTTGAAACCAGGGCTCTGTGTTTGGGTCTAATACCTTACACAAAAGGCTGTCTGAGTGACTGAATTAAAGTCTTTAGCACCTGGAATGTGGGTAAGATCTGCTGGCTTTTGGACTGGGACCACTGCCTGAAGACCACACCAGGATGATGGGCTTTGCCATTAATGCTTGACTTCCCAGATGTACTGGAAATGAACATGCTTACTCACACTATTTCCTTTTGCTATGTGTTGGGGAATAGCAGCCTCCATTTCTGTGCATGTCATTTTTCTCATTTCAGCTGGTATATCTGTCACTCTGCTGAGCCTCCCTAGCACTGTAAGAACCAGAGAATATCCTATACAAATTAGTGACACAGACACTTGTACAAAATCCTTACATTACATAAATGCCATAGTACACTTCCCCCCCCCACCATGTCCCATGCATGGAATTCAGAATTAAAGGCTAGGCTTGCTTTCTTCCCCTGATTTTGGAAAACTCTAACTAGCATTATTCCCCTTCTGCCCAGTGATCCTTCAAATGGCACTTTCCTTCACTAGCATGCTTTTCAATTTGGGAAACCCTTTTTTCCTTTCCTTCAGTTGCCTTGCAAGTCCACTGTAGCACATCCAGAGCACGAGCTCTGGCTCTTGTGATGCTTGCACAAGGTTGAACGTGCACATGCAAGCTCACACATGCACGTCCAAACACGGGCAGCTGGCAGCACTGGTGCAGCTCTGCACCTCACCCTGCTTTGGGCTATGCTTTGATACAACAGGCACCCGAGCCTTGCAGCGTGGCAGCAATGAGCTGTTCCAAAAGCTTTGTGTTTTGTCTCCAGAGGAGGTGTGGTGGAAGCACAAGAGATACTTGATCACAAAATGCTGAATATTCAAGTCTTATTCCCCTCCCACCACCCCATTTAAATCAGCAATGCAGTTGGAATGAAATACAACTCGGCTTTCAAACATTTTCTTACTTAATTCAATTTACTACTAGATTGATAGCTAAACTCAAAACAGATTTTACCCCTTTTCTCTTGAGTGGGGAAATAAAGATGACCAAGTTCCCTTTGAACTTGGTTTAAAATGCTTCTGTTTTTTCCTATTAACTGAAAGCAAACAAACAAAAGAAAGCAATTATTAAAGTGGTCTGTACTCTATTTCCAGTACAGGATTCATTGACATAGGGTGAAGAGCTGAGTCTCTTCAGGCCCAATGGACAGGTGGTTCTAGTACTGACACATTGGGTGGTGGTCTCAAAAAAAAAGGACAAGATCTGGAAGGAAATTTTTATTTTTAGGAGCAAGCTTTCTCTAAATTAAGGTGTACTTTGGGTGGTAGGAACTGTGATTTTGGGGATAGGTAGCCTCAAGAGTTACCCATATACATAAGGAGAGGTAAGGCTGAGAAAAGATCATACTCAGTCATCACATGTGTTGTACTAGTTGACTTTTGGGAGGAGTAACACCAAAGTAATACTTGATCACCTATTTTGGGAATGACATGAGTAAAGGGGAATGGAAATTGATAGCAAAACCACAGTTTCCAGTTATGTAAATGCTAAAATTCACCAGGTAGAAATTTCTAACAGTCTAAACAAGGAATAGTGAGACTTTTTTTGAGTGATCCTTCAGCAGAACGGAAGATTTAAAATGTTGTGACCAGGGCACACTGTTCACGTGGGAAAGGTACTACCTCAGCCCAGCTTGGACTGAAGTCATGCTGCCAACAGCTCTGTTCTTAAGCACAGACATTTAATATTCACAGATGTCAATTTTGCCTAGTTCATAAACATTCATTACATATTAATACTCTTATTAAATGTTTTTGGTTTTTTTTCCCAGGTCTGGTTTTGGTGACTGTCCCAGAGTTCAGATATTTCTCCAAAGTTTGGAGGACTTCATTTCAACATCTATTTTTTTTTTTCTGAAAGTACATTGGAAATACAAGAAAATCTTTCTGCTCTCAGTTCTCCACCTCTTGCAGGTTTAACTCAGGGCAGTATTTAGCAGCTTGCTCATTTTTTTTCATGGGTTTGCTCAACTGCAAAAGGTAAGAGGAAAATGATGAGCAGATGATCTCCTGAGATCCCTTATGGCCTCAAGCATTACTTGATTCTGTGAAACCTGACTAAATTTACATTACCTGGGTATTCCAACATATGAGTTGTTTAAATTTTGGACAGACAAGATTTTTTATTTGAACATTCCTATTGTCAGCATTTACTAATAAAATTCTGAATTAATTTCTAAACAAACAAGAACCATCACAGTGTTTGTAGCTGAGGCCTCTGTTCAGTTCCTTTTGATAGCCAGAGACCAATGTGCTCTCCCTGCAGTTGCAGTACCTGTATCTAGAAGGGGGCAGAAAGGGCTGTTCTTTAATTTGTGTAATTCTTCCAGAGCCTACAGTAATGAAACACATCTAGAACCTCCTTCTACATTTCATTTTCATTCAGAGGCCCATTTTATACACCCCAAGCACAGCTCTATTTCACACCTCTCATAATTTCAGCAAGTGCAAGTCCAGGCACAAAGCAGGCCTGCTTCTGAAGGACTCAGTCCAGCGATGTCTGCTCATGCTCAGCTCTGCTCTGATGTTTAAAAGCTTTCCTTTAGAAGTACTTTACAATTCAAAAGTCAGAGTGAACTGTTTTCTGTTCGGAAAAACTGCTCTGTCCTCACTAGTAAACTCAGAATTTCCTCCATGTGCACAGGAATGCAATAAACACACAAGGAGAAAAAGATCCACGCAGAAAATAATTTAGAAATCAAAGGGTCATAATATACCACTTAAAGTATTTTGTGGATTGAATTACTGAATAATAATGAAAGATGAGAGATTAATGACAACCTGGTCCAAAGACCTCTATTTATACCCAGGCCAAACAAAATGGTAGGCAGGTGCACTGTATCCTGGAATCCATAGAGAACTTCTGTCTGCCCCTCACTTTTCAATCCCATTAAAGTTATTATACATGCTTTTGTAAAAAGACAAAAAATATTTCCCAGAGTTTACAACACATGTATTTTATCTTTAGTATTTACTTCTATCAATTACATTTTTTGGCAGTACTATAAAACAATGTAGGGCAAAAAAATACCAATCTATTCTAAGTAGAAATCCCTGCAAAATTGCTTTCATCTTTCTTAAGAGGAAATACAGACAGACTATTAAAATATCTTCCTTTTTTGTTGTTTTTTCTTTCTTCCTAGTGTGAACAATCTTCTGGTATTTTTGTCTCTTTTAAGAATTTGGGAAATTTTGTTTTGTTCTCTGTTTTGCCATGACAGTGTCATCACAAAATTGCCAGAACAGAAAGCCTTAGCACAACAGCTTATCATTTCTAGAAAAATCCCCAACATTTATTTCCTGCCTCCAAACAGTTTTTTTTAGTTCATCTTAATGCCTTCTCTAGCTCCTGTTCCAAAGGTACTTCTATTCTTATACAACTTTTTGTTGCACATTTGTACTTTTTAATGCTAATTGTTCTGTAACAAATAGAAGAGCCCCAAACAAACCAATTTTCTGGCAACAAAGTTTGCTCATTTATGAATTATTTTAAAAATGGGGGGAGCAGGGGAGGATGCCCTATTAGAAATTTATAACATCAAATAGTTCTTTTATCTCCCCTAAGTTACAGTTCTTTGTGATAAAGAACCACACCAAATGTACCAATGAAGATCAGAAGACTGAACATAATGGACTTTCCAAGGTAAATCATAAACAATGGCATATTTATTGCAGTGTTCAAGTTTTTAGGAAGAGTAATGACTGGAGAAATGAATGACACCAAGAAATGGACTTGAGGACTTCTATGAGTCAAATTCTGTCTGATGGCAAGAAACAATTGCTACCTGAAAGCTGTTCACCAGAGTATACAAAGTACAAAGATGACTTTAGTCTAATTCCTAATAAACAAATACCAAAAACATACTTTAATAACATGCTGTACATTGAAGCATGGTTAGCCAGGGTAGACATAAAGAGTGGCAGACATTCAGGTAAAAACTGCCTTTAAAAACTGGCTTGTCAAAGAACTTTGATGAAATCAAACTTTTGGTACAGAAAGACATCATCTTAAGGCAATTGCAGAATATCTGCAATTTTAAAACTCTCTGTAAAACATGTTTTAGTGATTCTCTCTGCAAGTGACACAGAACAGATGCAGCAGACATCACTGCAAAGTGAAGCCCTATAGAGAAGAACACAGTTTAAACCACTAAAAAGAGTGGGAGGAAAGGAAAGAATGGGAGCTCAGCTCTATAAGCCTTTTTTAGGCCAAACCCTAGAAAATCAACCGGAAAGGCTGCGTGCTCAGCACTTTGGGTAACCAGGCTATTTGTTTAAGTGCCTGTATACAGATTTATGAGCCAAAGTTTCAGCTCTTTATAAATCCTTAAGCTCAATGGCAGAGGGTTAATATTTCACAAGTTCTCATTTCTTAATTACAGTAAAAAAGATTAGGTGCAAATCTACATTGTAGAGATTTTCAGAAGACCTCAATACCAAACAATTCCCAGTATGGCCACCTTGAGGCTTGTAGAGAGTCATTACAATGGCTACTTATCTTAGACCTAAGTAAGACCTAAATGTATTTACAGCCATGACTTTAGGACTCTCCCCCTAAATGCACTAAAACAGGTAATTTCTGTGCCTACTACTACTAGATGGGCTGTATAAGACTTTCCCCATCTTTAAGGTCTCAGCTCTACCCTTTCATCTCAGCTGATTTTCCCTATCACGTGGTGGTTTTACAATTCTTACTTAATTTCAAAACTGCCATTTCTATGTGAGAACCAAAGACACAGGTGTGCCAGCAGTGACCTGGACGGGCTGCTCTTCCCCAGACCTGCCAGTTGTCCACCAGACCACTCTTCCTATGTGAATCCATGATCTTCAACACATCCCCAGATCAGGGCCAGGTTCAAAATACTGAGTGGTGCTCACACAACTTTTCTCAGAGGAGGCCATATCACCATTTTCCTAAGCACCACAGCTTTCTAAACAAATGCATTGCTGAAAGAAGTCTTGAGAAGTGGGGTGGAGAAAGGAACTGGGGTGAGGGGAGAAACCAAGATGAGGGGGATTGACTAAAACCAACCTAAGGAATATTTTTCTTATTCCAGCATGAAATGTTGACAGAATTAAATGTGGGATTAAAAAAACCAACCTTCTAACACACAGTTTCATGTTACCTCCGCAAGAGTTTTGATTCCACTTATGAGACTTCCCGAATGAAAATGCTGGCTGTGTGCCTGCCTCAAAAATACATTTTTTCCTCAGCAGAGAGGGTTTGCCAGTTGTCAATGCCATTTCTTTGCTAGCCAGCAAAATATGTTCATACTCACAGCAGGCAATTACCATTCTTTTCTCTACTGGTAAGGGGCATGACTTCACTCCTAGGTTGAAGATCCCTGGATCCTTTCTTTATTGCACAGTCTAGTTAGCCAGTGTAATTAACCCTTAAAGCAAATGGAATAATTATTTCCTTTCTTTTTAAAGCAAGTTTAAATGGTTTCATCTGAGAATGGTTTTACAAAGAGGTGAATCTGTTTTGCACATTTGTGGCTTGCTCCAAGGGGCACCAGTTGCTGGGAACAGATTGAGGATGCCTCTCACCACGGCTCGAAAACCTCTGTTAGAGGCAATGCTCTGAAGACAAAAAACACCAGCAATCGCATCCAAAACTTCTTGAAGTTAATGGGAGCCTTTTAATTAGTTTCAGTGTCTTTGGGGAAAACCCTTAGGGCAAATATTCCTTTTTGAAACTTGTTCTCCAACTCGTGGGGCCGGGAGGTGGTATTTTTCATGCATACACAACAGTGCAGCAAATGCTCCCAAAGTGCTCTTATTACAAGCCTCAAACCATACCAGGAAAAGAAGGAAAAAAAACCCCAGAGGTCTCTGGATTATAGGTCTGATCTGCTTTGTCTGATAAGAGCAATATTATTCCAGTGAACAGTGAATGTGATAGTGCTAACAGATCTGGACACCACACTCACTTTGAGCCAATGCGGCAAATTACTTTTAGGGTGCTGCTCAATGTGAGTAAAGCATAGCACACTAACCACTGAAAGAGGCCACAGTTATATAAAGAAAAAAAAATAAAAAGAAAAATTCAGGGTCCTTATATGAAAGCAATTGTGAAATCAGCTGCAGAATCCAGCTGCTTAAAAAAATGCCAGGCAGAGAGATTTGCTACAGTCAGGCAGATCTTCCTTATCACAGGTGGGAAGTTTGAGGATCAAACCACTAGATATCCATATTAATTTACAGAATACCTGGATTATATCTTGTCAAATAGAAGCACTATTTCTTATTTCTGCCACTGCATAGCACACACTCAAAAGCCAGCACTGTGCTGCAGACAAGAAGACATACTCCAAAATATATCTATCACAGCTCTTCTCTCAAAGGAACAAAGTCATCAGCTTTACCCCATGTTTACACAAAAAAATGGGATCAGGATTGGAACCACAGTACATAGGGTGTGACTTTCCAGACCAAATATGGTCCTGGAGTTATGTACAACAACCTGTCTGTACCAGAAAATGCAGACAGCTTCTTAAGGGTTACATTTCCTTTTTACATACTTCTACATCAAAACCATATTGCAGCACAGCCCGGGATTCAAACACATCCTACAAAAACAGGCAGCATAACTCTGATATTGAACTCCAGCCCAGTTTTAATTGACTGCCAGCCTTCAACCACTTCCTAAAGCTCCAGATAGCCAATACCAATGTTGTAATTTCTAAATGTGTGCTTCTCTCAGCTGGAGACAAACTCTAAGGGCTTTAGCTTGCTTTTTGAAATATAAATGTGGTATCTTAACTCCCATAGTGGAACCCCACCTTCAACACCTTTCTGGAGGGGAAAATATTTGAGGAGGGCAGCAGGGAGACAGTTGCTTATTAAGAGGATATCCCTGAAGTACAAACAACCCAATATTTTCATCATTCATTGACAAATTATTTACAATGCTGCTGGTAAAATCCCTTAGAAAGCTCTTTGGGTACTGGCAAACAGGATAGACTGATGAGAATTTTTAATGCCACTGTAATCATGTGTTCTATATACTTAAAATTGCATTCTCATGCTGATCATTAACAGCAAAATGGTTTTCAGTGCATGCTAGAGTTCCCAAAAGCATGAGTCTACAAAACTCAGAAGCAGCAGTCTTGGGCAAGAGATATGTTTAATCATGGAAATTTAGATGAACACTACACACTGGCTGACAGTGCACAGACATTTTGTCCTAGCTAGGTGTCTAAGAGTATTTCTAGCCTTTCCATGCTAGAGGGAGTTTAGGGAACAAGCCAGTTGATGAAGTAATTGGAAGCTCTTGAGTCCCTCCCTTCTTCAAATGGCTTTTCCCCACTTTGAATGTCCATATTTTTCCAATTCACACTTCCTCTGCAGAACCTTCTCAGGGGAATGGTCAACAACATCACATCCCTGCCTTTCAAGTTAGAGTAAATCTTTAGGCAGAGACCAGGGGCTAAGACAGTAATGCCAAGGTCTGGAGAGCTCACACCGTGCTAGCAGTAGCACACAACAAGAAGCAATTTTCTTTATTTATGGGATTGTCTGAAAGGTTTCAAAAGTGCTGTGAAAAACATAATGTCACTTCCTGAAGCAGGCATCAAGACATATGAAAACATGTTTTCCAGCCAGCCAGAGAATGCGGTTTTGGTAGCAGCAAGGAAGCCGCCTCTGTCACTCTGGGAAACATGTTTAAAAGAAAGCTGAGTTCCAGTTCTGGCTCACATTGTAAGGGGAGTGGTGATTTAGTAATTATTTCTCTTGCTCATTATAGCATCTCACGCCTGCAAAGCTTGCAGAATATTGGCACTATCCCAAAATATCTGCAGCGCTGATAAGACACCACAAAGCACCAGAGTGTAATGATGCATCACCACCTCCCCACACAGCAACATGACATGAACATCACTGAAGAACAAGACAGTGACTTTATCACTGAGTAATTTAATTGATGACTTGAGCTCTAAATAGCCACTTCCCTTCACCTCCTCAGCTGCATCCCTACTTCTAAAGATGTCATCCACACTGAACTAGCACTTACTGTTGTGATACTGATTGATGCTTTCATGGCACAAGTAAAAGGAAAGAGCTCTAGTGGAAGTTCATTAACTTTAAGCTAATGCATTTCATGATAAACAACAAACTGAATCACTGGGGGAGGGAGAACAGCTTTGATTAACAGGAGATGATCTGTAAAACTGTGGGAATGACCAAGAGCCAGATGGAGCAAAGAATGAAATGGAGGAAGATGGACAAGCTAGAAGAATTGAAGAGAATTCTGTCTCTCAGCACAGGGGTGACAACACAAAACCCCCAGGAGGGGGGTTCCCTAAGTATACGTCAGATAAAGTAGGATCTCTGTGCCAACTAATGCCTAGAGTGTTCATTTATTTTATTCCTTTCCAGGAAAAAAAAATATACAAAGAAGCTGAGGGAAGGCCTAGATATGAAACCATGTCAGTTTATTTCACATACTCTGGCTCCCATGATCTTTTTGGTCACCATCAGTTTCAAGATAACTTGAGTGACAAAGTTTCTGCTTAGCTTGGACCCCACCTCACAGTTCATCAAACTTCATGGCTCTATTGGTTTCTCCATGAGCACATACACTGATGGACCTACTTTGCCTTTCCCACCCAGTCCCTACTCCAAAACAGCTTTCTTTACTCATGCCTTGGACAGACCCACTTTGTCTCTTTGTAATATTGTCTACATCCTGCACTCAAATGCTTGGTTAAAAGACTCCCATGTGGTCTGGACCAAAAGAAATCTTGTGACCCTCTCCATATTTCTAGGTGTCATTGCTTACCAAGACTGAGAATCTCTTAAATCTCCTGGACTTGGGGAATGCAGGCAAATTCCCACAGCTAAGAAACTTGGAATTGCACAGGCTTCTGAAATTCCTCCAAATTTCTTCATTCAGTCTCTAAACAGAGTAGGGATGTGGAACATGTTGGCACTTGAAGCTTAGAACTACCTCTTGGTTAATTATATAGTTGATTATGTAGGACTCTGTTGGCTGACATACACAAAAGTTAGGGCATTCCAGTTAAAAAAAAAAAAAAAAGTTAAAAAAGTAAAATAAATAGAAAGACCTACTGCCACAATGTGGCAGGAGCTAGGAATGATGAGAAACAAGGTCCTCTGGCTTCATGTGTGGCATTTACAATATGGAAAAATCAATGCCACACATGAAGTACAGTAAAAGTAACAGAAACAACAAAGTAGTTCTTGGTTTCCTTATTTAAACATTTCAACTACAGCTGGAAGCTCTCCTTCTGCAAAAGCAACTCAGTCAGCACAAGCCCTCTGAACTTTTTCACCCGACTTGCCTGGTAGAGAAAATACAGTTTCTTGCTTCTCTGCAACTGAATTTTTAAAAGTATGTGTGTATATTTAGTGAGGTTGTTGAATTATGGAAACCAGAGCTACACCCGGCAGATACTCCTCAAAAAAAAAAAAAAAAAGCCTTTTGTGCATTTTGATTGGAATGACTGCTAAAAATACTCCAATGCAGCTGTTTAATTTGCTATAGCTCGAATGCTAGTTTTACACTTTTAATTGCTACTATACAAAATTCTTTGATTGCGTTTGATGAAATTAAGATTTCCAGTGTTTAGTGATTAAACTTGGAGAAGAAAATGTAACCACATGCTAGTTAAAATGTAAATTGTCTGTGCTGGGAAACCTAGGTAAAAACCAATTCAGATAGTTGTCACAGCTCTACTTATACCTAGCTTGATAAACCTCTCAAAAACAATAGTTCTACAGTCTCCTAAGGGTCAAAAAACGTATCATGTGTCTCTTATTAGAACACCTAGATTGCACAGCAGTCATGTATTTCAGTTATTTCTGAGGATAAAAAGCCTCCCTGAAACAGCAAATGTCACATTTTCAAAGACCCAAGACAGCCTGGTTCAGGTACAGGTAATTTTGTGGGTGCAGTTTTTACGCACTGGCCCTCAGGCACGCAAACACTGGGATTCACATGGACAAAACCTATACACTGGGAGTGCACAAATATCATGTGTATAAATAAGAGATGTTTACAAGAACACACAGAGCTTAGTGGTTGAGGTGTTTTGCTATGCACACAGACACACACAGGGTTTGAGCTCTCCTGGACCGATGCCGACAGCCACCCGCGTTTAACCACAGGTTCTTTTGTGTGTTGTACCTTGACCACCTCAGGCAAGAGCCTGCTGGGGAGAGAGCAGAGCTTCCACCTTTGTACATCAGAGGTCTCACTGTACAATCATTGTTCAACTATTTTTTCCTTGTGTAAGATGCATCCCACAGCCCTTCTCTCTCTCTAAAATTTGAAGTGCTCCAGATTGTTTAGTCTTACTGTAATGATGCTGCAGCAGTTGTGCACTTCATCTGATATATTTCCTCTATCTGGCATAGGTGACTGTTGTGTCAATATCTGGGATAATGAGGCTGGTGTTCAGATTATCCTCTGGGAACTCGAGTCTATCACCCCAGACAGTGTTACTCAAGCATAGCTCTGTCAACAAACTAAATATATACTGTTCTTTCAAACAAGAGCAAGACATATGAAAGGGAAAGCTCAAGTGCCAAGGAAAAAATACAGTGGGTGTTATTGGAAGCATGTGCCACATGTCTATAAGTCTGTAAGAAATACAGCAATGACTAAAGCATGCTGCTGTCTATGGCAGAATCCAAGTCTTGTGTAAATGCACCCCAAGTACTGGACTTTGCTGCTGAATAAAAACTGTACACCTACTACACAGGCTGCACAGGGACACAAGGAATCTAACAGAAGCCTCTGCTCCTATGCATGCAGTAGGCTGTACTTAATTCAGGTATGCCATTTTTTTTTTTTTGCTGTTACATTTTCACCTAGTAATTATATTACAAAGGCACATAGGGAAAGGACAAGCATACAAAGCACACTCTCTTTCCATTTTCTTCCTCACTGCAAAAATGCCAGCATTTGAGATGAACTCTGGCTGAATCTTACAGTACAAAAATTCTACCTTCTTTTAGGAATCTAGTATATTTTGGCACCATGGAATTTTACTTAACCAAAATATTTTATGTCAGGCACAGCTCCTGAGCACTATTGTCTAGGTTATAAACTCTAGCCATACTTATATACAGCAATCTGCAAAAGCTTTTTAAAGTCATTTCTTACAGTACCCCAAATGAAAAAAACATGAAATCCTCTCTTCATGTCAGTATGTCAGTTATGCATTTCCCATGGATTACAGCAAAAGTGGCATGTACATCTGGGGTTTTTTGGTTGGTATTGGGGTTTTTTTGCTTTTGTTTAGTTTGGGGGGTTTTTTTGGCAGGGGTGTGGGACAGGGGGTTTAGGATGGGCAACAAAGAAAAAAAAATTGCATGAATATTTGCAGAGAGGATTGGACTATTTTCCTATCCCAGAAATCTGAAGGAGATGCTGTGGCAAAGATTCAGTGCAAGACTGGGGTAAAAAAAAGGTGTAAGCTCTGTCTCTGGCAAGGAGTTGATCATGGTGTGCCTGTCTGGCATATTACTAAGGGCAGGAAGGGGACAACTGTGGGACAAGAGTTCCCACATGTGCCACAATTCCCCATGCATCACCCATGCTGCAGCATGTGCTTGTGTATGACCCAGAACGTGGAAGAGGTGAAACCTGAGCTCCCTTTACCCTGTAACAGAGCATCCCTAGGTATGCCTCAAGTGCTCACTATGGACAGTGGGAGCACAGGTAGGGAAGAGGGCTGTGCCCTATGACTCAGCCCCAGCCCCATGTGCCTACACACAGCATAGGTGTGTAGGTTTCAGAAAAGTCCCACACTTTCTTTGCATTGCTTTCCCCACTGAAGAGCACATAGGAAAAGCCTGACTTGTCTGAGTGTGCAGCCATGGCTAGAGTATTTGAGTGTTTTCAGGAAACCACACCAGAAGTATTTCCCCTATATGTTAATAGAAATGGCACCTGTACTAGGCAGTAAAAACACTCACATTGATTTGCTACATCCTCTGGCACTGATACATTTAGGCCCTTAAAAGCTCATTATGACTTAAGTCAGTCCACTCCTATCCTGCTAAATATATGGTTGCAGAAGTTAAATAAATGTCATTAGAAAAGCTGTGATCTTCCCTCAGTTATCTCAGGCATTTGCTAAATCTGCCTTTTTCCATGGTGTTTTCTGTGATCATTTTGATGCCTGCAGCTCCAACAGAGGTAGTAACAACAGGAGCACTTGTTTATACAAGCCATGAAGAGCTGTCTACATCAGAATACTGTTCTCTTTTGATCTCCTACACACTTAAAGTTCTACCTATTGAGTCCATTTTTAAACATTTTTTAAACATTTAAAAAAAAATTTCCCAGCATTTCCAGAAATCTCAACTCATTAATGTTAAAATAAAATTTCTTCTGATAGACTGGTTTTTTGGTGCCAATAAATACAGAAAAAAAATCATGTTTCTAATTAAATAATTAAGATTGTATGAATGGCACAGGCTTGTTATAATGACAGACAATATTTTTTGATACAAAGCCAAAATAATAATCTTGAGAGATCCTGCCTCATTAAGCCTGAAAGCAAGTCAGATTTTGAAGCATATGCTGTGGAATTTAGGAAAAGAAGGGGTTACCTTGCTGTTTATTGATTTTTACCAGAAGTAAAGATTAAGAACTACTACAATGTTTTCTCCTAATCTTTGCATTGAAGATAGAGGCTTATTCAAATTATAGTGAACAGCAAAACCCATGCACTCTGAGGCATGACTCATGTTTTCTTCTTTTGAACTCACAGTCCAAAAGCAGCATGCGTGGTAGAAGGCATGGGTTCATTTGCCAACGCATGACATTTTTCATGCTGTCACAACACATCTTGTGCCAGCTAATCTGCCAGCCAAGAGTGGCACCCACCAGCTGCAAAGGATGCTCATCACCTCCTTACCCAGCTGGTAGGAAAATGCCATGTAGGAAAAAGTTTGGACATATTGAGCAATGCTCTTTCTAGTAAGTCATTTGTAAAAAAGCAAACAAAAAACAACCCCTTATGACAACATTGTAAAAGATAGTATAGCAGTGACACAGAGTCTTTCAGAAACAATTCATTAGAATATAAATATTTGTAACTTATAAATATTTAAATATCCTTATTTAAACGTAAATATTTAAATATTCTTATGCATGCTCTGGCACAAAAAGTCCTGCAAAGTCTGTATAACAAAAGCAAAAGGCAATGAAAGATCCTGTACAATCTCAATTCCCCCTCCCTATCCCTCCCTCGAACACTGAAGTTACCAGGGTTGCACAGATGTTTTGAGACCATAACACAAGGTCAGAGGATAACTGGTAAGGTCAGCTGGAAAAGGGGGAATATAAACACTCTTTTTGGAAACCTTCATGAATGGGACTCTCAAAATAGGAAATTCAGGCTGGAAGAAAAAGAAGATAATCTGAATCCACTGCCCTGCTATACTGTATTGGTTTGGGGTTATCAGGGTCTTCTACACAATTCAAATTTTTTTACTTGCTGATTTTTTGAGTGCCAGAAAAGGCAATAGTAAAGGATTGAAAGTCTAACCTGGCAAGAATAATTTTATATTATGGAATAATAAATAAAAAGAAAATATATTCTGGAGGTTTTAAGCAAAACCAACTAAAGATTTTCTTCTGTTCCTTCATGAGAGAGCAGCACACTCTACTGGCTGTTTCCTTGCAGTTTTCTAGAAAAAGCCCTACACATGACTGTAAATCAGGATCTTTTACTGTTCCACTGATACTATCAGAGAAAATATGGTGTAGCTGGAAAAAAGAAAAACCAAAAGATATGGACAGCAAGTCCTGCTTCTGCCACTGGTTCATGTTGCTGAAGGCAAATGACTCAACTTGCAGCATTGCAGTTTCCATGTTAATAGAGCAAGAAGAATGAAACCAACCACTGCAATGCACACTGACCTTCACAGTCTAAAATCACAGACTGAGAGAATTAGTACTGTTTCAATATTCACAATGAAAACACAATGGTAGGGGTTTATGTTTCATCTTTCATACCAGCTCAGTAGTTCAAGACTCTTCAGTGCTGTAGCACAGCACAGTCTCAGGAGAATGATGTCTGTATACTTATCAAGATGTTTGTGGTTAAACTTCCTCTGTTCTTTCATTTTGCATCTCTGCAAATACACCATTTTGCCTGGGAAGTCTACAACTGATGAAACTGAAGACTGCTATTTTGTTGATTTTGCATGGAGTGCATTACAAAGAGATATCATTCACTCTCATGAAAAGTCCATCTCAAAGGCATGTGCCCTACATGCCAAGTTGTGTGTCAGACCACAAAAACAGTTAAACTGGTGCTCCAGTGTTGTGTGAGGTTTCTGCTGTTAGCACCCAGTACACAGAATGCAGTTTCATGTATCTGATGGGTTTAATGTGTTATTCCTTTCAAATTATACCAATTCATTATGTTCCCAAAATGTTACAGTTAAAAAAAAAAACCAACCTTGCATACTTAAATATCCTCAATGTCATATACAGAGAACTAACTCTTCTTTTAGATTGAAATAAACTAACCTATTAAAAAAATTCTCAGCTGCTAAAGCAAAAACAATGATTTCACAAACAACTATCAGTAGCCATTGGTGTACTGCAAAAGTTTGAAACAAATATCTAAATTCAAATTTATGCAACTGTTTGTAGAATATCACTGCTACTGATACCTTTGCTTCCTTATAACAGATTACACTATCTTCTTTGTAGTTCAAAAGAAAAAATTTCATTCCTCAGCTACACCTTTGCGTATGTACAGACTACTTGGAAAACTATTTAAAAACTTCCAAACTGAAGATACAGAATTAAGACAGAAGAAAAAAAAGTAAAGAAACCCCAGATCCTACAAATAATTTTGTTCATATTTACATAGCAAATTTTTTATTAATGGCCTATTTATTTCCTACAAATTCACTTAATGATTTTGCCTTTTTCTGATTGAAGATAAAGAAATGCAACCAAACTCCTACAGAGTCTACAAAAAATAAAACATGATTGCAAGAGACTTGCATCCTTTTATTCTACATAGAAAGAAACAATTCCCTGGGGGTCACTGGAAATCAAACAGGCTCTTATGTGCAGCTGCAATTTTTAGTTTATATGAAAACAAATCAATACCATGTCCACAAAACTCTGACTCTTTCTAATAGCACTAAGCTGAACTCCCCTTTATCAAATTCTCAGCAGAATTTCAAGTTTATTTTTCTAGGTTTAAAAGGTATTACATTCAACCAATCACACCTATGAACAGAGTATCCATCTCTTTTATTTGAAAAAATTGGACAAGAGCTTGTTTCATGAAACTACTTCACTGTGTACAAAAGAATATATGATCATGAACAGTATCCCAGGAAAATAGGTATGATGGTTTTCAGAGAAATTTTCTTTCAGAGAAATGGGGCAACTGGCACTTTTCACATACTTCTTTCTGTCTCACAGCTAAGGGGGATGAAATTTAACCCTGTAAAAGAAGCTAAATCCTTCTGCTATTATAATTCAACCAGTCAGACTTCAATTCCTTCATCCTTAGGGCTTGATTCAAAACCTTTTGAAGTCCATAGAAAGACTTCCCCTGACTGCAGTAACTTTGGCTCAGGTACTAAGCTGTGCTTCTGTACCTTTCACTCACCCTTATGCCTTCACACCCTCCCAAGCCTTGGAATCGGTGTGCATGGTTCATGGCTTGGAGCAGCCTGCTCTAAATTACTTTAGCTAATATTATCTCCCAAAGAACTAACTGGGAGGGATACAGCAGCAATCTATTGTACCTTCTCCTCTGCTGTATCTCCATAATGGCCTCAGAAGAATGGTTGGCTTGAGACAGCTGAGATTTTTAGTGCGCCAAAAGAATTCATATCCAGAAACTAATTCAGCTGTTTTTACTTTAATGGCAGAAAATAATGCCAGATTCTGGCTGGAAACAACTACAATTCATCTCAGAAAACAACTTTCTCCCAGCCCTGCATTCCTTCCCAGCAAAGGGGACCTACTCAGAGCTGGGCTCTGGGAGCCCTTCACTGCAGGGGAGTGCATGGCACAAGGCCCTCCACATCCCAAAAGCACCAATTAACAGAACAGACATTTAGAATAGTAAGGGTCAGATGCACAAGGACTCTCCTATGGCCATTACAATCAGGCTAAATTTATAAAGGTAGCATTCACAGTGCCCATTACATGTTTTTTAAGTGTCTCTACATCTGGCTGAGTCCTAGCAGGATGCCATCCAGAACCCTGGGTTCCTCTTGGAGAGGTGCTGCCTTTTTTCCCCTCTGTAATCTCCATCTTCATGGTATTCTAGGCAGCCATGCATTATTCAGCACAACATTGAGTAATGTGAGTGACATTTGTGGGTCCTTTTACCCTTCATATTCTCATCAGAGAGAATTATATTTCATTGTTATCAGGCCCAGTGTAATGGTCAGATGGTAAGGACTGCTGGCAGAGCCACTTGCCAAAAACAGTTCTCCCATTGTCATGTACATGTGTCAAAGCCATTTGACCACACAAGCATTTCCTGAAATCCCATTTTATCTCACTGTTACTGAAATTAAGGTACATTCCATAGGTCTAAATGAGCAACACAAAGGAGCTGACTGCTGAACTCCATAAAAATGCAGTCAGTGCAATTATGAATGAGAGTCTAACAACAGCAAAACCAGGATAAAATAGAAGAAAAAGTTCACTGAGAATTGGGATAATGGGGTATGGATCCATTGTGCTCCATTTGTACATCTAGGTAAAAAATTAACGTCATTAATAAAATGATATAATTTTCAAATCCAGAAGAAGTTTGTAATTTTCTGGTAAAATAAGAAACGCAGAAGAGCTGAAGTGCAGATTTTACTGCAGAGAATATAATATACAATATCTCACTCTCCACAGCAGAACCAAAAGTCTGATAGAAAGTCAATCTACAAAGCTATACAACCACCAAAGCCATTGCCTTTTTTTTTCCGCTGGTTCCTGCTCACTAATTTTCAACGTTACTTTTAAGTGCAATAATAATATTGAATGGGTCCATTTTATTTACTTACCTCCTTTAAGATAATGTGACAGTCTACCAACCTGTCTGCATGCTCATACACTCTCCATTTGAATTAATGGACTGCCTTAACTCCACAGAAATGACAAGCTGTTCACTCTGTACTGTTTGTACTTTTTACTATTTCTTAACTAAATGTGTTAAAATTTTTTTTTGTGTAATCACTGACATAAATTCCAAAATACTCACATTCAGAAAATTCCTCTTCAGGATTTTAAAAAGCATGTCAATGTAGAGAAGAAATCTAATGATCACATCAGCTCATCATCAACAGACACATATTCTTCTAAAACAGACCTAGTCTTGTGACCTAGTATTTTTGAAAGCTTGATAAAACATAAGCACAGCAAAAGAGAAGTGCTGCTACAACCTGCAATTGCATGAAATAGGAAGTAATCAGGGGTCTGCCTAGTTTTAGCTGCACCATCTAAATGTGGAAGACAACTTTGACCACTGGGAAGTGATTACTAAGCACACAGCCAGCTGCATGGATATGTTCTCCTTCCCAAAGCATCTTTCAAACACTTTGCCTGCTCCAGAGCCTGACAGACAATGTGTCAAATGTGACTGTGTTTGTGGGCCAAAGACCCACTATGTTTCCACAGCTGCTGCCTGCTGACACGGGTGGGTTTGCTCCCACCTGAATTCAGCCCAGTTTAAGCAAGCTACCTGGGCTTTCCATGTGGCCAACAGGCTGATTGATACAGGCATCTCCTAAAGGCAGCTCTTCCACCTTACACTCCTATGCTGCTGCTCTCTAGAGATGTCCCTGACTACACAGGCAACTCCAGCAACCAACAGAAACAAGGAACTCCATAGCAAGCTGGGTAAGACAGATGCTGTGTTGAGGGATCAGGCTGCAGGTGGGGTCTTAGAAGGGTCTGGCTCAGACAGCAATAAACACAGCATCCACTGAGGCCTTTGCTAGGTGCTTCTGGACTTTGGGAGAGTCCCCCTAAATAACCACTGGGCTGCTGAAGAGTCCCTGATGGGCATTAACATTCTTACTCTATTCTCACAAGTGTGTTTAGTCTGTTTCTGCTTTTATCTACATGGATTTGATCCACTGGTGAACAAGAGAAAACCTTGTAATATTTGGAGATCCAGCTTATAAGAAGGACATTTAAGGCATCTACAACACAAAGCTGCTAAGCTGTAGCTTGAAATTCCTATTGCACTGTACAAGAAAAAGAGAATGGTCTGTACAAATGAACAGCAGCAAATTCAAACTTGAAAGGAGGAAATCCTTTTTTCAAACAAGGTGTAATTGGACCTTGGAGCTCATTATGACAGGATGTTACTGGGTCTTATGAGAGCGAAGGTATGTACTGAAACAGTAGTAATATCCAGGCTTGTAATAGTTAATGCTTAAAGGAAGAGTATGGGAACAAAAATGAAACCTTATGCTTCAGGATTTAAAGCAATCTCAATTTACTAAGACAGATCTTTTCTGAGTGTGATGAAAAGAGGGAGGAATTATCCACCTCTGCCTGCTCTGAGCTGCTGAAACATTTCTCTGAAATACCTCTTTCTGGATGTTGTTGAAAATAAAAGTACTATATTGGATGGATCTCACATTTGATCCAGGCTGGCATTTATGTCACCAAATATCTCCTGTTTATTGTATACCACAATAGATTGTATTGTGTGCAAGGCAGCTTTCCTTAAGGACAGAACACTCAGATGGATCAACTAACTATTTGTTTATTTGTTTACTTTAGTGTCAGAGATGTCTTTTCAAGCCACATATATATTCATTTCACATGAAGTGCAGTTAGACTTTGGAGCTCATAATCATACCATCTCCCTGGGGTATATGTATGTAAGAAAAGATTTTGTATTTTTAGCTGTCTCTGAGGATCCCAGAGATCACAGTTCAAGCAGTTTAAGCAAGGATATTCCTCTGGGGAAAGTGGTAGTGTGTGAACAATTCCCACTGACACTGTCAGAGACAGTACATGCAGAATGATGGTACATGCAGCCCAAAGATAATGCTAAGGGCAACAAGGGAAGGTTGCACATACCCACAGAGGTTTCAGCCATGTTAAAATAAGATGGGCAATCATTAGTACGAGGCGAGAAATTTTCCCCTCATCAATTAATCAAAGGCCTGGAATACAGAATATGCTGAGTTATGGATTTTGCTGGGGAAATAACTGGAAATATTTTTTAAATGAAAAGAAGACAAGTGGATTTAAAACATACTGTGTTTTTCGACGACTACGTTTCCTCTGTATGGAAGAAGAGGTATAAATATTGCATTTGAAAAACGTCATGTTGATAAAAAAGCTACAGTTTCACCGATATAAAATATGAATGTAAACAACATGTCTGTCAGACATGGCTATAACATACTGCTTAGCACTGCTAACTTATAATATGCACCTATAATTGTTAGTTCTCTTAATGAAAGAAAGACACTGCATAAATTCTTGAACACATGTTTCACTTTTCCAGCTGCCTTGTGCTGTAGAACATCATGCTAACAAGAAGTGATGCTAACAAGAAGCTAAAACCAGTGTAGCAAATGGGGCATTTAAATATATATAAACATACAGACATTCATATATAAATAGAAACTAGCTATTTTGGGGAAATGAATGGATCCCTAGACAGACATATTTCAGTTTAATATTACCTATATTTTCCTACATGGTAACCATTCCAGTCCTGCTTAATCAGAAAAAAAAAAATTGTTATGGTCACTGCTAAAATGGAAAGTCAATATTCAGCTATCATCTCTTTTACATTCAATATGAAATTTTGTCTGTCAAACACAGAGAGGAAAAAGTATATGACTTCTGACATTTTTCTTCAGTCACTTCAAATTGAGACTTGACACCTATATGAGTTAGTAAAAGGTGTATGTATTCATGTCCAGACCAGTATCATAAAGGCTGCCAGCTTGCAATGGCTAACAAGGTCAGAAGCCCTTAACCTGTGTTTTAATAATTAATAAGAGAGAATATTTTAATACCATCTTCAAATGTATTGTATTTGCATTGTCTCAAAGAGGTTATTCTTAGTTCTATCCTATGCCAAAATCCACATCTTCTATTGTGATTTTCAGTTTTGACTCAAGTACAAAGCATCAACATCATTATTTACTGAGAACTGCAGCCCAATGTTGCTGCAGGGTGACATACTTCTGTCTAACCAGCACATCATAAAAATGGTATTCTGTTTGCACCATGCACTAAATACTGGCAGCATGGTCATATGCAAGCATCAAGCTATCATCTTCTTTCTGAAACAGAAACAAAAACCTAAAAATAAACCAAAGGGACCTACATAAAAGAGATTGAGATGTTCAAAACCTGACAATGATCACTAAGTCTGTAAGCTCGAGTATCTGATTAAACAGAGAGGGAAAAGTGACCCTTTGAACTTATAACCTACTGGGGGTGGTTTCTACTGCAGTAACACCCCATTTAAACCCTGTGGCTACAGTACATCTGCGGTTCACTGGTTATAATTACAGCTTTAATACTGTAACTGTAGCAAACAAGTCCCATGGTGTATTAGACTAAACATATGAGGCATTTTGTCCTCTCGACTACAGCCCGTTTAATGGCATTTCAGGCTCCAGCACATAAGTCTGCTCTTGGCCACGCACTCCCAAGCAGTTAAAATTGGCCTGAACTAGTTCCAGAGGAACACTGATCCAGCCCAACTGGGCATTGGACAATTACTTAAGAATATCATTTAGGGTTGAAACTGATATTTATCTAGTGATTGAAATCAGTTGGGAGCTCAGATACTGTTGTGTCAGCATTATGTCTTTCCTGGAGCCTTCAGCACTGTTGGTTTGGCTTCTTCCTACACTGGGCATTTTCAGCTGGGCTGACGTGGCAGCTGAAGAAGCAGCACATTGAGTGTATTTGTTTGTGTTTTTTATTATACTTCTCTCTTTATCCTGGCCACTCTCCTGAAAAAAAACAACAAACACAACCCACATCAGGAGAACTGAACCCACTCTGACTATCCTTTCCCTTCCTTTTAAGAAGTCTGCCCATGCTCCCCCCTCGCCGTGCATTGCAGGAGTCCAGCCCAGAGCCAGGGACTCACTTTGAGCCTCTTTTGTTGGACATGTTGCAATGTGCAGTGTCTACTTAGGGTAAGTGACCTGGGGAAACACTTTAAATGTGATGTTTCCCTCTTGACCAATTCTCCTGGCTATACCTCTGCTTTTAAGGACTGGCCAGTGGAGTTCCTGCTGCCATGTCTCATGATCCATGTATGTTGACTCCTGTAATCCTCCCTTTACTCAGAGGTTTCACCCAGCCAGCCCTGTCCAGAGGACTAGTTTTGAAAAGCTTGAGTTTTCCTTAAATTCTGCACTAAAATTAATCATTAGCAGTCATACCCTTCTCCTGACCTTCAGAGTAAGAGCCAATTTTACTTTCCAAGTAGGATTCCACTTTTGCTTTCCTTCATGAAATTACCATTTTTCCAGTTTTCTGATTATATCACTTGGTCAGTGAAACTTCACAGTCCTGCCAATGTGCCTGCCTACCACAGCTGGATATTTCTCTTACAGACTTTTTATCTTTTTTTTTCTTTTCATGTTCTTTCAAAACCATTATTCAGTATTTTGTCCTACACAGCATATTTATCCAAATGCACAGTGACCCTGAATGAAAAGGAGGCCTGACATTTTGCCTGTGAGCTGGAAACAGGCACCAGCCTTTAAAGCAAGACCCTTCCTTTGCCCCCCCATCATTCATCCTTGAACCTCTGTTCCTCTGTATCCCACTCTCTTTCACAGCTCCTCCCTCTAACTGTCCTCTCCCATCACCATAAAACACCTGCATCTGCACTCCCATTTCTTCAGCTGGAAAGCCCAGGGACACTATTCTATTCCTACAGGCACTGCAGAGGCTTGAATGCTGTTTACTTGTCAGTTTGTTAAGTAAAAAGTCCAAGTTCCTGACCATAAAAAAATCATGATGAATATAAAGCAAGTATACTCTTAAAGCAATTGTTTGGATAAAAAAAAATCCCTGGGTTTTTCTTTTGTTGTTGTTGTTTGTTTGTTTTTATGTAGGAGAAACAGTAGATTTAATAAATATGCAACAGCAGCTTACACCACAACCAGGGTCTGGTGGGAGCTGCTTCCACCAGCTGCAGGTAGAGAGCAAATCAAAGAGGCACTTATGGCCTCACACCACAACTACCAACCAGAGCAGACATGAGTATTTCTTTAAAATATTGGAAGAGTACTTGGTACTCAGTTTGGTCAAAGGAAAGAACCTGCACATGAATGTTTAGATGCCCACTATAAATCCTCAAAATAATGTAGGTTAGAACTTTAAAATAATACATTGCCTCTAACAATAATAGTAACAGTTCACAGGATTGTAAGCACCTTTCAGCCTAGGTTATCAAAACACTTTACAAAGGCAGTTAGGTAAGTACCATTATATCTATTCTACTCTGACGTGACAATGACTTTGTGTCAGCTATAACTGAAGAACAATCCAATACTTACCCATTATTCAGCTTCCCAAAATAACCTGCAATTCTCTAAGCAGTTCTAACAGGAAAACGAAGTTACAAATGGGGCACCTGAATGATTCACCCAACAGTAAATTTAACAGTTTATTCTCCTAATGGACAGAGCTACCACCTCACTGCACTTACACTGCAAATAATGACAACTTGTATCTACACAGAATCTTTCACCCTGGATGTTCCCAAAGCCCTACACAAACTGCAGTTACATCAGAGAACTGCCACATGGCAGCACAACACAGCCACCTCTGGGAAGGAATGTAAGCAGCATACTGAGGCAGAAAATTAGAGAAAAAACCCACGCAAACAATAGCTTTTTCTAAAGGAAATATGAAAAGTAGCATAAATTCTCAGCGTAGAAATATAGCAGAGCTCTTTTTGGTGGGTAACATGAAAGCTGCAGTGAGACATTCAGTTGAAGTATTCAGGGGTTTCCTAAATAAACACAAAAGCCAGGGCCCCAGCAGGTGGCCAAGTTTGATATTCAAATCTAACATTTTACATGTGGAGTTTTCATTAGGACAAGGTTACAACATGATGGACAATCTGTATATATTTGCAGATGTGGCATGCAGGGAAGTCAAACCTGGGCAAGGAGCATAATTCACAGCAATCTCTCTGCCTGAGAATAGCTGAAGGCAATGTCCAATCAAAGTACTGTCAGTGCTGCGCTCGGCGAATAAATGAGTTGCTTTGACAGGAAATTCCAACAGCAATTTTAATTCTGATCAGGCTTCAGGAAGTGGAAAGAATAAAAACACATCAATTATAGTGACAGGAAGTTTTAAATCACATGGCAAGCAGCTGCTGCCAAAGGACATGTCTGCCAGCTTTGTTAAGAAGTATGGTATTTTGGTGCGACCAAAATTTTACACCAAAGTTTTACAGGCTGACATCAGTCTCTAATTGCATGTTATCCCACTGCAAGGCTAAGGAAAATGACACAGTGCAGACAACACACCATCATTTCAACAAATCAGAGAGACCACTTTTTTTTTTTATTTTTTTTTTTAAACCCGACCCAAACTGAGCATATTTATAACAACTCCAGAACACACGGCCAGTAATGACAGGGGGCACATGCACATCTACCTCAGCAAAGCAGGCAATCCCAGCAGCAAGGCAAAGAAACCATCCTTTCCTCAGTCAGCCTCAGGCTGCAGAACAATCAGCACTTTAATCATTCTACATGCACTGCCTTTTTCCATTAATCTATGTAGTAAACAGTGACCACTGGGATGAATCAGTGGGGCACTGAGAGCAGGACTGAAGTTTGCTACCAAGCCTGACATTTTCTGATGTTCTTATTGTATGTTGTAGGCTCAGTCTACCAAACAGCTTCCTTCAGTTAGATGGGTGCTTTTCCATATTCCCTGTGCAGTACCATGCAACACTAATGAATTCTAGGCTAGATTTCTCATCACAGAATCACAGTCACAGAATACTGAGGGCTGGAAAGAACCTCTGGAGATCATCCACCCCAACTCCCCTGTCAAGGCAGGGACACCTAAAACAGGTTACTCAGGAATGCAGCCAGGCAGAACCTAAGATGGCCTGAGAATGGGATGGTGAGACTTGGGTGGACAGCAGGCAAAAAATCTCAGGCAAGATTGCTAATTTACCTCTAGGGGATCATGCTTCAAATGGCTATCACTTCAGGGAAAGTCATTCAAATGGGTGCAAATTGTTCTGGCCTCACTTCCAGGTACTCTGAAGCTGTCTTATACAGCACTGGGATGGAGAAGGGCATTAAAGCTAATGTAAATGTGATATATAGTCTATCACAAGGCTGTAAAGAAGCCCAGCTATACTGAGGACTTAGAACACTGAAATGATATCTTGATCTCAGTTTTATCAACAGGTATTTTGCAATTGGCTTCAGCAAGTATTCCTCTGCTAGAGTCCAAGAATGGAATTGTTATTGCTGCCTGCATGACACACATCTACAGGAGGTTAGTAGGACATGGCAAGTGCCATTCAAGGCAAAGTGACCAAAGAAGTGTGTTGAGCAGACAAACATTGATCCTACATGGATAACTGATTTATATCCCTCACAAGTGAATTATATCCTCTGCTGTACAGCTTCCTGGATCAAATAACTCCTGCTGTCCCTTCACTGAAATCACCAAGAGGGTCATAGGGTTCAGAGCTGAAGACTGTTTCAGGTAGGCAAGTATAGGACAGGAAAGTTTGCCTCAAAAAGGAAATGTTCATGAGTTTTGCTATTCACAGGGACACAGCATAGTACTTTCTAGAGTACTTTCTAAAATGCAGAAAGAAATAATCAAAAGTGACAGAAATATTTATGCAGATTTAGCAAAGGTCACCAAAAAGTGTGTCATTTTAACAATAGTGGCAAGCTTGGTATAAAGTTTTGCTTTTCAAAGAGAATACTTTTCAGTATAAAGACTACTGAAGAAAAGACTTTACTTAAAATTTTTCATTACGCCTTTGGAAACAGTGTGAATATGGGATTCCAAAACAAAGGAAAAAAACCTGTCAAGATAAGACATGATATATCTTTTTATTTCATTTTAACTTCTACTTAAATAGTAAAAGAAGCTAAAACATGAAAGTGCTTATAGCTTCCTGCATAATTATCCAGATTCAGATATCTCCTCAGGAGAGATTCTGTGGGCTTTGATCCAGGGATTTTGAAGCATTTAAGGGAGATAGAGGAACCAAATCTGGTATTTCTTCTGAAGAAAATACAGCATAATTTACTTATGATTTTAAGGATGTTCCATACATGGACAATCTGGCCTGAAGTCAGAGGCAAGGAAAAATACAGGCAGACTTATTACATGTCCATTATTTTTGTATGTCTGTTCCTATTATTTTTTATATTTTCTTTTACTCTATTTTAATTTTTATCTATTTTTTCTCAAATCTTTTTATCTTTGTAAAGATTCTCTTTATATTCTGTGAAATCAGTGAATCAGTGTTTCCAATCCAAAGAGCACTTAAGGATATCCATAGTGTATCTTACTGAGTCTCCATATTTTTCATCGAAACCACCCTGTTTCACCCTAAAAAGACACCAGTCTATGTACACACAGATTTATGATGAACATGGTGGTGCTACAGGGTTGATGGTTAGACTTGATGACCCTAGATATCTTTTCCAACCTTAACAATCCCATGATTCTACGATTTGTCTATACAGGTAGGTATGTACACTACCTGTAAATGACCACTCTGGCTCAAAATCCCTTTGTGCTTCAATAACTACCTTAAACAGGCAAAAGAGCCCAGATTTTCTGTTTCTGTTCTCTGCTATTGTCCTGCCAACAGTTATGAATGTCTGCGTACAGACCTGCTTCCAAAATCCAGCAGTGGCCTTAACCACCCTGAAGTTTCCCACTTAGGTCACCTAGAAGTGTACCTTCAAGGACAAGTGTCCTGTGGCACACCCTTGGATGTGTGCTTGGTTACCCTGACTTCCTATCAAAATGTTCTTAGCAGCACTATTTTCCACAATGCTCTTGTTCTGCATAAGGGCTGGGGCAGGCAGTTCTGCACTTCAGCTGAGCTGAGAAAGGTCCCCTTTTTCACCCTAAGATCATTCTTCAAGCCTCTGTTTCTGTGGCAGTTTCATGTGCCAGTAAAACCTGCTACAAATCAGATCCTCACACATCTTAGTTCTTTGGTAATTAGCCACTATGTGCAACATACCTACAAACCATGGGGAAAAAAAAATCTTTGGTTTCAGTCATTTGACTTATTTCCAGCTTGATTTCTTCTCTGTTTTTTAACAGTAAGAATACAACCAGCACCTGGACTGCGACACTTTCTTAGGGCCCTGCCTTTCTGCTTCAAAGGTCCACTGGTTCTCTGTCAGACTGTCAGTGTCTACAGGCTGATGAACGACTAACAATGTGTCATGGGTATACACAACTCAGCCCTTGCACTCCCAAGCTTTAGTCCTTCTCAGGTTTCTTTTACTTTGTTCCCAAAACTGCTTATCAAAAGTAACTCCAGGAACAAAGTGTACTAGTTACACACAATGTTGTTTTAGAGCTGGTGACTACAGGAGTGTAGAACAATGCCTAACAGTTTGACCACTTGACAACATGAACCAAAGGCAAAGAGCAGCACTGATTTATCAGTAGGTGAATTACAGAGCCTTTGATGTCCTGACTGATACTGCATACTGAAGTGCATACCCCCATGATGTATGATGAAATTATTCACTGTTACAGCTGTGTGATCTTCCCTTCATGTGCCTCTGCCTATGTCCAGAGACATTTCCACACCACAATGCACAGGAAGGCAGTTCTGAGACTGCCACCTTCATGCTCACACTCAATGTAAGTTGTTCTGGTTTACCCTGCACAGAATCTAGTCCATCAGCTGACAACAGACCCTCAGGGACAGAACATGACACTCAGCTGCTGGTACATTTAGTCCAAGAGCTCCCTGTGTTAACTGACAGGAGCTCTACCTTCCCTGAAGGGTACATTGCAGCTTATCAGAACAAGTTTATTTGATTTGCTCTAATGAGCAAAACTTCACTGGACACTGCAGTCAGAGCATCTGGAATCAGGAGCAATGCAACAAGATGGCTCATTAGTCTGTGGTCAGACTTTTTCCCATGTAGGACAGTCAGCTCCTCATATCCTTTCCTTCTGTTACCTTCAGGAGCATCTTGTTAATTTTTTAGGAAAATAAAAATATGTCTTTATGGTTTTCAGGACTTCTTCCATCTTCTTCCAGTTATTTATTAATTTAATTCCTTTTCATTTCCTCATTCTTTACAATCTAGTATTTATCCACCTTCTTTTTCTGTTCATCATGCTTTATTTTTCATACCTATCGCCAGCAAGTATTCTTCAGCTTTTGATGCTCCTTAATCTCTTCAGCTCTTTTTCATTCCACCAAGTGCCAAATGTCACATTTTTCAGCATTTTCTCCAAACACTTTTTCTGATTTAGTTTGTGACTGGTCCTCTTCAGTATCATTCTGTTTCTTCATCAGTTGGGGGAAAACAGATATGGTGATTTACTGTTGTTATTACTATTGGCTAAACCTTAGAAAACTGTGTTAAAGATCACAGGTGGATTCAACACTGAAATCCCCATCCCAAGAGAACAGTCTCATCTCCAGGTAACCACTGGCTGTTTTCCAGCTGATACACTGATACTCCTGGAAAGCCTCTTCTTTTAGTCACCTTCCAATGAGAGAGTATAAAAGGCTCTCCCAACCTCAAAGAGTTGATCAATGACATAAAAGGGTGATGCTGGTACAGGGTGATTTTGTAACCAGTTTCCTATTCAAATCCTCACAATTATTAGAACAAGACACATTATTTATGAAGATGCCTTTCAACATTCATCTCATTTTCCCAGTCTCTGCAAAACCACTGGAAGTCTGTAGCCTCCATTGCAAACACTTCTCCAGGGATCGTGCTACTCCCTGTAGAGATGTGAGTTGTTCCTAAGTTCCTCTTCCTCTGGTCCAAGACATCTTGCTTCATTCCTTCCTTCCCTGAGGAACTTTTTCAAAATTCTTGCACAACTGAGATCTCACCATCCAAAGAACCACAAAAATACAGCTCTGTGTTTCAGCCTGGCCACACCCAAACTCAAGATTTTGAAAAGAAAGTGCTTAAAACAACTGAAGAGCCTACCTCTTTTGGCAAGAGCTTACTTCTCGACAGAAGGAATGTTGGTTGACAGCTTGCAGGAAAAGGACACAAGTCACTGTCCTTTTTAGAGACCCTGAGTGAAAGCCTTAACACACAAGAGATTCAGAAGACCAAAATTCCACTAACTCTAACCAGCCATGGGCATGACCCAGCTTGTTGCAGCGTCTCAGCATGTCTCATAAAATGCACTGAAATATTTGCTAACGAGGCTATCTGCATGTTATTGTTCATTTTTATTACAGCAGCACTAAGAGTGCCCATCAATATCAGGACCTTGTGCCTGGTACAGATGTCAGTATGTTAACCAAAGGAGAACACATCATTCAACTTTTTACCCCCAACAGAAGCAGTCAAATAACAAGACCCTTTCATGTCAGTGTGCCATTTGTACAGACAAATGCTCAGCAGCATGGGTCATAAAAGCTAGCCCACAAGGACTGTTTCAAAGGGAAAAAAAAAGATTCTTAAATTTATTTTAAGATTCATATCTATGCATCCATGCCTGTGCATTTAACCCTATAAATAATTCACTTAAGTGTAAGAGACTTGCTTTTAAAAACTTCACCACTGTGTCATAACATGGAAACTACCTCAGGGCTACTAGGGAGGGGGTTCAAACATCCCTCTTATAAAACACATCATTATGCATTAGAGGAAACTTCATTCAACAGAGAAGAATGGCACACCCGCTGGAGGTGAACACCATAAACCACATAAAGTTTTAATTAAATTCATTAAAAATTCTTTGTCTCTCACTGCGTTTGGAGGCAGATAGAGCCCTTTAACAATGGCCAGCACACAATCAGGTTTGTCAAAACTAATAATAATACAAAAGCATTTGCTTACCCTGGGACATTTTGAAAAAGTTTGAGTAACTGTATTATTTTTAATATGGGACATTTATAAATTATTGCAAGATGTGGTCAGTATTGGAGCAGAGTTGCTCCTTCTATTGTTCATTGGATTGATAAAAGGTGTTAATTATAAAATGTACATTTTTAACATTGCCAAAGTGAATCAACCAAGAATACAGCAAAGAAATATATTTTCCCCTTAAAATGCATATTTATATAAAATACATATATTTAGTAGAGTCTGTTGCGATAAAATAAGGGGAATTAGCTTTAAACTAAAAGACATAAGGAAAAGGGTTTTTTTTCACAAGAAGAGTGGTAAAACACTGGTGCAGGTTGCCCAGAGAAGTGGCAGATGGCCCATCCCTGGAACCATTCAAGGTCAAGTTGCACAGGGTTCTAAGCACTCTGATCTAATTGAAGATACCCCATTGAAGGCTGGTTGGATTAAATGACATTTAAAGCCAACCCAAAATATTCTATGATATATCAACACATTTTTCATGATCAATACTTCTTTACAGCACATTTTCCGCATTCTGTACTGATAAGTATGAAAAACACGTTTCTTGCCCCCAGAGCTTGTGCAGTCCATCAGCAAAAGAGGATACAACAAATGAACGTTACAGAACCAGATCCCCTCCTGCAAACACATACATGCCTGATATCAGACAATCAAATATGTCAGAGGACTAATGATGAGCACAGAACATGCATAAATATTTGCAGGATTAAGCCTGCTAACCAGGGTAAAAGAGGATAGCTATTTGGTTGCCTGGCTCTTATGTAAATGACTTTGTTTTTCAAAGCTGGAAAGCCTAGCAAAATACTGTCATATTTAATCAAATACAGATAAAATGATTCTACAATGTACTGAAGGGCTTCACATGATGAGTCACTGACAATGTCAGCTATTTAGGCTCACGGCAAGCACTTCATTTGGTCTCAGTCCAGGTCCCATTTTAGTCAGTGGGAGTCTTTTCCCTGATTGCAACATGAGCCTTTGTTACTAAATTATCTCAAGCTGATGAACCATGACACAGAAAAGGTACTTTTACTAACCTTTTCTAATCTAGATTCATTAAGGATAATCGCAAACCAGTACTAATTCAGTAATTAGAGCTGAAAACATCCTCGTTGCATAGCTAATACCTAAGGGTCAGGTATTCATTTTTTATACTTCATCAAGATGCTCTAATACAAGAAATATTGCAGGTCAAATGAACAGTCTGACAACCTATGTGATATGGTTGAAAGTGATGAAAGAAGAGATGAAAGCAGATATTCCCCATGTTACACCTCAGTAAACAAAGTCGTGGTATTTTGTATTTCACAGTTGTGCTGCTATAATTTCTGGATCTAGATGTGTATTCACTTGATGCTCAGAACTCTGGGAAAAGGAATTTGATGGGCTTTACTGTACAGCAAAATCCTTGAGCAAAACGGGACAGAAACACACATTTGGGGAGCTACACAGTATTTATCAAAATAAATGTTGGCATATAAACTGTAGTACTGAGTCTACAAAATAAAGTCCTCTGAATAGTATGAAAACTACTTAATTGAGGATATAAAAGAGCAAAATATTTTTTTCCTATTTTTTTCTCTATTCTATTGCCTTTATCACCTGGGAAAGTGCTGTCCTCAATTACACAGGTTTCAGAGGAAAATAAATTGTCTGCTTTTTCCCTTTTCTTTCACAGAGGCCCAAGAAGCAACTTCAAAGGGGAATATCTAAGAGATGAAGAAGCTCAAGAAAAGAAATAGCAACAACAGTAGTTCCAAAACTGTTTCAGAGGATGACAGTAAAATACTTCATAATGCATGTGCCCATATTCCCATCACAAAATGGTGGGAATTACCTAAACTTCACCATCTAAAAATGAAAGTTATAATTTGAATGTATTGGCTAAGTCCTGCAAGCCATGGAAAAAGGCACAAATAGAAGATAATTTTTCCAGTGTTATGATAAATACAGTAGATAGGGTAAATTGCCTTCTGGGAAGTTCTGCCTCACTCTTTTGAGTATGGGAAGTTTACACAAAGAGGCCAGGGCTGCTCAAGGTAGAGCTGTTGCATGTGATTACACTGAGATACTGAAGTATCCAAACAAGGATGCAGCTAGTTAGCTTGGGTACCAGCACTAGTCATGCTGCCAGATCAGACAGCTCTGTGACAGCTAAAAATCCTAGTAAATCAGGCTGTTGTGAGTTCACTTAGTTTGTGTTTAAGCTTTTAGTGGTCTCTGCTGTGGGGAAATGAATAGATGGGACTATGTTTCTGTGTTGATTGTAACTCAGTTTGTGTCTTGCTCTGAACTACACAGACTGTGACAAAGAGTCCTGAGTTTCACACCATTGCTCTGAGCCCAAGGGTATCACTTGGCAGGCAGTGAGATCTTGTAGAGGTCAGCTTTATGTGTGTATCTACAAGTAGCTGCACATCTACAGATATAATACAGACAGGTAATACATTATGTAAACGTCGTATCTATAGCTGTATACTTAAATAAACATATAAATGTATCTGCAACTATTAAACACAGTTCTGTCCATAGGCTAGAGAGACAGAAAGAGAAAAGAGAGACCAGATTCATCTCCTGTTCACTCTCTGCCTCCATCCTGTTACAACCCAGGAATGGCAGAACAGATATTTACCAAGCACACAGTATCATGGTGCACTTGTGCCTGCACTCTCCACCCTAACTCTGTCCAAGGCATTCTTGAAAATGGAAGCTCACTGTTCACTAGACACCTTTTCACGACTGTACAAATGAGAACCAGATGTAAATTTGTTATATCTTTGCCTAAATAGCAGCTCTTACATCCCTAAAATGTATGTAAACATGTCTAACTCTTAGGAACCCTGCCTACTAGGAAATCCTGAATCCAAGCTTTCTGCAATACCTAATCTAGCAAAGAGGAAAAGGCAGATTATAAGAGATGCTTATTCCTAATCAGTATGAACTGTGAGCATGTTACAGCATACCCAGTTCACATCTGGACCAAATTAACTAAGTTCCATTGGTCTGTAAACTTGGGCACAGACTGAAGGACAGTCTGGGCTAGGGTCCATATCCTCCTCACAAGACTGTGTTGGGCTCAGCTCTTTTGGCCTCAATTATCCCCCCATGTGAATCCCAGCAAGTCTTATGTCAAGGGTAAGAAGTCTGTGAAACACATGCAGGAGAAGTTTGTGCTGTCTCCTTGTGTAAAATTTCACTGTGTGAGATTGTGCTGTCTTTTCAGCCTGCACATTATCAGTGATGCAATACCAGCACACAGAGAATTCTTCATGCAGTCACAAGCGAGATCCTTAGTGCCTTCTGTGTTTCATAGCAGATGAGTGGCTGTTTTGAGCGTGCTGTTGCTGAGTGATTGGTGCCTAGGAGAGGAAGAGTGAACATCTGAGTGGAAATGACAAGAAAGAAAATATGAAACAATGACAATTAAGGGTTAAAATCTTAAAAATTCTCTGGTTGTGCAGCTGGGGCAAGATCTTCAAAGGAGTTCAGCTCCAAACCAAGAAGTGAATTCTGAGAGAGTCCTCAAAACCCAGCAGCTGCTACTGAGATCAGTGAGTCTATTCATAAGTGCAGAGATCTGCTTGTGCCAATCACAGAGGAGCTGAACCCATACTGAGCTTGAACGTGGCAAACTTCACAACACAATTGGGGTGAGGAAAAAAAAGGAGTATCCACAGCAACAACATGCAATTATAGACTTAAAATAAGTGTGAAGCTTCATGGCTCAAGCTCAACACATTTCAGAAAAATAACGATTATGTTTTCACTTCCTGGGTCCTTTAAGTAGGATATTAGCCTGCAGAAAGAGAGAGTGCTGGTTTGGAGGTTTATGGCTAGGGCATACATCTGAAGTAATTGTGGCTCAGAGCAAATACATGCTAAGTTTATTTTAAATAAGATAGATGAGCAAGTGACAGCCAGGGACTGGTTGAAAAGTGACATTATTTGTGGAGACAGTCTATTGTATTGCAGCAAAAGAGAATTCCATCTTCTATTAATAGTGGCCAGTGGGAATTCATGCTGAGACTTTTACTTTACTGACATATCCATTTCATTAAAGGTTTCTTCATCCAGATCCTTTCTTCAGTTTTCAGAGTAACTCTTGTGTGTGAGCGAGCAAAAAGATTCTCTGGAAAGAATCCAGCTACTACTGATTTTGAGCAGGGATTCTCAAGTATTACACACAGATGAGATCTACAGTTTGCCATTATACTAAATATAAAGCATGGCTTTACATGACCTTGGAGCAGCCCTTGGGAGGGAGAAGGGGGCCCTGGGTGCCTCTGGAGGGCTCTGCCCAGGTGCTCAGGTCAGAATGTGAGGACACATCTGGTGAACAAAGACCCAGCTTGGGGTGCATCCCCATTCATCTTCAAGGCAGGCAGTCATGTGGGGTGTGCCAAATTCTTCACTGCACCCAGCCCAGGCACTTGGCTCCCTCTCCAGTTAGTCTGAGGGCAAGCAGCTGACACTGCTCTCTCCAAGGCAGGTGGCCTCTCCTATGGAAATGAGCCAATTAAAGGGGACTAGAGAGGGGCACAATTAGCCAGCTTCTTAGGCTGAGGCTCAGCTATAGAATTGAGGATAGAGAGGTGCTGAACAGGAGCATTTTCAGCTGTGTAATTTTTGACCCAGTATGTTAGTACTGTGGGTTAAAAGAGAGGAGGGGATTTTGGCACGTGAATCTTTTTCATCTCTTAGAGTCCAAGTGCCAAGGATCAAATTGAGAAGTGTGCAGTAACCAAGCAGTTTTCTGTACATCTTTTAACACCAGTAATGAAAGCCTTTCCACATTATGGCCTGTGTCTGTGTCAGCCCTGATTTTGTATCTACTTACAGGATTAGAAAGATTAAGTGCTAATTAGAGCACTGAGGATTAATAACTGCTACTTCTGCAATGCACAATTTTCTTAATCTTGTCTTAAATTCTAGTGGAGATTGGTCCATGTTACAAAGCCAGAATTTGCCAAAGGTTACTAAAGACATAATAGAAGGTGCTGGGCATTAGTTTTCTTGTATACACTGAATAGGCATCACCCATTAGTCTAAAGAAGGAATTACAGGAATGGCAGGAAAAAGCATGCTTTGTTTCTGAAGAAAACAAAAAGGCATGTCTTCATTGTTCTGTTGGAAGCACTGTTAACCCAAATTTCACCCTTTTTACATTTTCAGGTCTGAACCTTCTCATTTGAGCATTATAGTATGTATACACATTGCTAATTCAAAGCATATTCAAACACTGCTGAAATTATACATAAAGTGATAACTAGAAACATGTGAAAACAACAAATAGAGAAGAATTGGCCACTGTCATTCCACTGACTGTTGACTGGAGAAATCATGGTGCTGTTCATAGTGGGACAATTTCCTTGTTCTCACGTTAAAGCTAAGTTGCAACATACTAATAGTCATATATTTGCAAATAAGTTTAGAAATATTTCGTTGCTTGAGGGGAACATTTAACAAATCAGCTCAATACAGCAGTTGTTCATGTGTAAAACGTGGCTAGGATCTTTTCCAGAGAAGAAAGGCTTAGAGGAAGGTTTTCATTTCCAGCCAACAAAGAATTCAATTTGCATACAGGTGTTACAGGGCTTCTCTCTGAATTCATGGATCACTGCTAGTTTCAGATGTCAGGACACAGAGATGGGTCAAAGGCACTGTGAGATGACTTGCAGCTAGTTAAAGGAGTCTGAGGTCAGGGCTCTCAACATCAGCTCTCTTGTTTTCCATCAAGCAACACCAGATGTACCAGGATCTCATTCAATTACATTATTCCTCACTGCAACTAAAGGAGCAGGTCAGTTTCCAACAGGGGGACTGACTACAGTGCTTTTTGGATTATTCTAAGGGAGAACAGCTTCCCATCTCTTGGGTGGATGGTGGGATCCACTTGCTTAAAAGCAGAGAGCAAGGATCACCCATTAGGATGGAGATGGCACAAGGAGGGGTGATACAGCATAGTCCCTCTCCATGATGACTGCAAAAGCTCTGAGGCAGTATTGTTTCCATGCACAGAACAAAATTGCACAGCAGACCCCTCCAAGGCAGCACAGGCCAAAAACTGGTTCCTTGTTTCATCAAGAAGGCAGTTAAGCTTTGGTTTGTCCCTCATCTTTTGTTGCCTGAATGGTTTAGAGAAGGCACAGTTCAGCAGTGACAAGTCTGCTGTTCCCTCCCCACCCTCATAAAGAATTACCAGATATACTTTCTTGGCTTGCATTTAATGCAGAGGTACCTTATGCAAAAGAAACCAGAGTCTGCAGAAAGTCAGGGACACTTTGGAGCAAGAAACTCCTATGTGTATGTGCCTGGTTTTCAGGAGACCTGCCCCAAATTTTATTAAGGTTGTAGAGGAGCTGCAAAGAGTCAAGTTACTTGATCCCTGTGTAATGAAATGATCAAAAAAAAGTCTAAGATCTCTAAAGAGTTTTCTTTATTCAGACCTCCAACTGTGCGTGACCAGAGGCAATCTTATCTCTGTTAAACCAGCTCTTAGTAGATAATTCCTTGAGAATTACTGATGCTTAATAAATTGTCAGATCTGCTTGCTCAAAACAGTTTAGCATTAAAAAGGCTCTCTGCATAAGACTATCTGAGAACTATCTTGAGAAAAGCACTTTTCCAGAACTCTTTAGAGAAAACCTGGAAAGACAAACAGGGAATGGGAGCTAATACTGAAATAATGACTGCTGATTAATATACTGTTAGGACACCTTTTAGAAATTGACCAGGACAAAATCCTGTTTGAGCCCAAGCCTGTTACATATCTTATGGGAACAGACATTTGATGTCTCTTTCTGCACTCAAACACCAAAATATCCATGACCAGACTCCAGAGTGGCCTCTTCATTCTCCCTTCAAGAAGAAATCTTTACAAGTGTCAAAGATATTTTTCTGCACAACAAAAACTAAAGCCAAGTCTATATTCTAATTCTGTACCACATTAAGTTATCATGAGCCAGATGGTGAAGAAAGCCTTCAGAGTTTTCATACATCCAATGTCTGTAGCTTGCTAGGAGTGGAATGCAGACCTACCACACCTGGTAGCTGCCTGTTGTGGCTGTTCTGGAGTATATATATCTTAACAAATGGTACTTTACTAATTGTAATTCAAAAAGGGATTAGCAATAACAAGGGTGTGCACCTGATTTCACTAGTGTATTATTGCCTTGAATACCTGTGACTGATTTTCTAAGGCTTTTGAACATTTCTAAATAATGTAATTTCCACCCCCCCAATTTCTGTGTAATGCCTTGGTCTCTTCTCACACTTCTTTCGTCAGCACTTGCATTCATACATCTCATTCATACAACTCAGGCACCTTCTGTTAAGAATAATTCTTGCCTCGGACAAAAGGAGTGTTTTCCCGCAGGTCACTCCAGCATCCTGCATCCCTCCCTTACAGCGCTCCTCAGGCGCGGCGCTTCACCGCTGCACCACCAGAGAGCGCTGCCTGAATGCCTTTCGAAGATTTTTAGGTCAAATTTAAGCTTTTTTTTTTTTTAATTAAAATCCACTTTGAAAACTTGTTATTTAGAAGAAGTGATGAAGTTGTGGCAGGAAGAAAGAGGAATTATTGAAAGGCTGCTATACAACACAATGCCTCAAATCTTTGCACCGCTTCATTCTAGTCTCATCTCATCTTGAACAGTCTGGTACAACAGTACAAATTAAGCTTTGTTGTTTTAATCGAACAAAGCCATGTTGAATCAGAGTGCTTATGCCAGCTACTGAGATCCATGGTACAGCTCTGCTGGACTGCAGTCTGAGAAGAAAAGGCAAACTGGATTTTTATAGCTAACTAAGAACACCTAGTGATGCATGGTACTGCTTAGGATGGAGAGAGTATTTTACAAAATTAAAAAACATTATTACAAAATTAGTGTCCATTAATACAAATCCTAAGGCTCTGTCTCCTTAAAAAAGTCTCTCTACTTTACCACTGGTTCATCTTTAGTTTATCTTCTCTTTTTGGTAGTGATTTCTACCGTAGTTTTGCTTTTCAGCACCTTCTTTTATTTTACAACAGAAGGCCTTTGCTTTCCCCCTAGTTATGTCCACTTTCCATCACACATTATCATGTGTCCTGACACATAAGTTGCATGGTAATGCACAAATGTGCTTCTGCATTCCCCATTAAATGAGGCACTCAAAGCTATTCTTGGGTCCAGACTTGTCCTTTTCAGACTGGAGCTGAGCTTACAATTCTCTGGAAGGGAAAAGCCAAAATAAGCTCTTTATCTTAAACCCCAGCTTCTGATCTATGAGTCTAGCCAGATTGGCCATGGGAAAGCTCAATAATGATCTCACTTAGTTCTGGGACTGGCTTTTCCAAAGTACAGTGTGCATTCACAAAGCTAAAGCTGAGCTACAGTCAGGCACAGCAAGGCACAGCAGGACTGGGGCAGAGTCTGCTCAGAGGTCTGCTGCACACTATCCTAAAGCATGTACAGACACAGATCTCCTCACTGATTTCCTCACCTGGAAATCTCAGACCTTGGCAAGCAAAGTATAAATAGCTTTTTCCATGGATTTTATCATGGAAATGATAAAATTTCAGAGGCCTGACTTGCTTTCACCACACTGTAGCTGTCAGTCCTAGTCACAGATAACTTCCCATACAATTACCAAAACACAAAATAGGCCACAGGCCTCACATGATGCCAATGTATTTTAGACATATACATTCTACTCAATAATGACAAACCTAAGTCAATATGGCTATATAAAGTGCTCTCTTATCAAGTTTGAGAGTGAAGAACTAGCCAATGCAATCAGTGGTTCCTAGAGAATTTTAGTTCAGTACTGCCTGCAGTAGGCACTCAGCATATGGTATCACACACAGATACCTGAACTCATGTGTCTCATGAGCCTGACTGTGAGCATAATTCCCATCTCTTCCCTTACTGCCTAAAAAAGGGTAAATTTTTAAGGAAACCTTAAAAAGGAAACTTGGTTCAGAGAATTACCCTGTCAGACACACACAGAAACCAACCCAGCCTCTGGAGCTCCATTTTGCCACTTCATTCCAGCCTACTTCCAGATGGAGTAGAGAGCTTATTTTTCTTTTTTCTCTAATAGTCAAAATACCCTTAGTGTTTGAAAATGTCAGATAAACAGATGGATCACAGGTCTTGTTGTGTTCTTTGCCAGAACTGGGCTACATTTGTGATGTAGGATAGGTTACCCTGCTTAGGAGATGAGTATGGCAGATCATTTGTTTTCCCCCCACAAAAAAACATCTGTTGAAGATGATAAACTGATGAAGTGCACATGAATTCTATTGTTTTAGAAAGTCAGATCTTCTCTTGGACACAGGACCTCCTCTTTCAGGAATGCATTTCTGACTAAACTATTTGCTTGACAGTCTGTCAAGCCAGAATGTGAGAACATCTCATTTTATTGATGAAGTAGTTTCTACTTCACAAAATAGGAACAACAACACTCCTGACACTGTACAGCAAAGCCAGAGAGCTCAAAGAATTTCTTCTTCTTGCAGCCCTCACTTCCTGAGGGACCCAGATCAGAGGACATCTCCCTTCTCTGAGATTTTATCTCCTGGCCCATTAGAGAGCAGAGCAGTAAGCTGGAGAAGAAGCAGGTACCTAGCAGAGCCTGGATGAGCAGACTGTTTACCTGCCTGAAAAGGTGGATTGCAGACAGTCATACTGAGCTCAGTCCACTGCTGTGCAGCAGTGGGGGACCCTGGGCAGAGGCCAGGCCATGGCTTTTCTCTTTTCTCCTAGGTGCACCTTTAGCAAACTGCAAGTCTGCAGTGCTTTGGAGGGTCCAGCCATTGAAGGCTGCATGGGGCTGCCACGCCTGAGCCTCCACACAATGAGGTCCCAGAGACCTCTCAAAATATATTTGGCATAGTCTAGGTCTTAATCAACTCCAGAATGGAAAAAACAGCCCAAGTAAAATTTCTCTCAATCCCTACAAATACCTGAATTCAAGTTCGATTATAGCAGGAGGAGGGGGAAAGTAAAGAGCATGTTTTTTTTTTTCCCTCAGGCTCCAGAGCCAAGATTTGTGTGTTTTTGAAGTCATCCTGCAAGGAAGAAAAGGTTGAAGCTGACTGTGACCTAAATAAGCAAAAGAATTAGGTACTTGTGATCAAAGGATTGAATGATGCATATACACATCTCCCTAAATAATAGAGTTGGTGGGGGAAATGGCATGTCATTATTCCTCTGAAATAAAGCAAATTACCTGTTTTGAAAAGAGGAGGTAATCTGTTTTTTATACAGTGAAGAATAATGCCACACTATTTCTTCTAAAATTAGTAGCTGACAAGCTTAGACTTCAGTGCACATAGCATCTGGCCCTCTGGCACCACATGGACTTATCAGAGGGAGCCCTTCCTGTTCCAGTTTTATAAGGCTTGGTGGGCAATAGTCATTACCACAAAGGACACCCACTGAGCTCCAGAACAGCAGTAGGTTTAAAGTACCTCAGAGTTTCTTTCTTGCTCCCTAGAGAAGCAAATGCAGAAAACCTGATGAGGATATTTCAAAAAAGCTGAAAAACTTTGAATGGAGTCAAAGTCCTCTTTTCACTTTCCAACCAGCTGTACCCTTCATTAATTGTCTTCCAATCAAGAAGCAAATATGGGACAATCTCATCCTAAAATTCTGCACTTTAACACTTCACTATTCAAGGCAGGCAGTGAAAAGTGAATTCCAAATGCTGAAGTCAGACTCATCCAAGTAAATAAGTTTCTTGTTTTCTATTCTCAAACCCTAAAGTTTCAGATGCAAAATAACTGAGTCCATAACCATAGTAATGGCTGAACAAATTATCTTGGAAAGATAATGGCTATATTTTATTACATGAATGCATGGAAACAGTGTAGGGATTTCTTCTTTAAGCTGCTCCTGAAGAATCTCTCTCTGCTGTTCATGTTTAGACTGACAGTATGAGGGCTCAGCATTCATAAAGAGGTTTTGGAGATTGGAAACCTAAGAATTCATTTCCATCTGACCTGGAAGACCAAAATCACAGTGATTATTTATCCCCTACAGAATTTCCAATTAAAAAGAATAACCCAAATTTCCTGAATCTCCTTCACTGGTGCACATCCATAATCATATCCAAGTTATATGCAGAGAATTCCCCAGCAGCAGATTGGAAAGGAAATGTAAGTTACACTTTCCCTCACACATCTGAAGAAGGAGACTGGGTGATATTTCCTCTGTGTTTCAATATGGAAAACACCATTATTGTTGATGTTTCCTTCTTGGCTCTGATGACAGAGAATGGGAAAGGTAACAAATCCAGTCACCAAACCCACATATTTGACCTCTTCCATCACAGTTCTGGCCCAGGCAGTTTAAAGTGCATGATGTTCTATGTTTGCACTTATCTTCTTTCACATAAATGTGGAACAAGTGACTTTCCTCTGTGCTGGGAGGACCAATTCAAACCACACTGCCTCTCTGTTCATTGTCCTGACTGCCAGGCTCCATGGCATCACACTGTTATTTGGGTTTTTTTTCCTTGAAGGGTAGGAGATTGTCCTTCTGTCTTAGCAAGAAAAAGCTTTTGTAATAACTGAAGAACCCCTTGGGAAAAAAGCAAGATCTTATTGAAGGAAGATGCTTCCTTAAGTGAGCCTATCCTTTTCAGAAAGGCAACTCAGCTCATGACTGCTGGAGTCATAGGTCTGAGGGAGACAAACACAAAACCATGTCTTAAATTCTCCATATCCATAGGTTCTTGCACTGGATAAAGGCCATGTGTCAGAGATGAATGACACCCTCTCCATCTGATCTAACAATGAATTCATGATAATGTTTCAAGGTTGAGCATCAACCAGTCTTAAGCAAAGGAGACAAAGATTCAGGGGCAAAACTCATTTTCCAAGGCTTCAGCAGCCCACAGAGAGACAAGCAGAGATGAGCTGGATTGACCCAGGGAGGCTTCTGAGACAGCTTCTCCCCATGAGCAGGCAAAGCTCTCTGGTCTTGCTGCTCAAGGAGCATCATCCAAGCAAAAGTGCTGTTTGTGTTTGAAAGCACTGTTTCAATCCACAGATGACCAAACTTGTGCTCCAGAAAATCCAGCTCAGCAATTTCTATTTCTGCTTCTTAAGGCAGATCTAGTAACTTAGTTGTCAAAAAAAAAAAAAAAAAAAAAAAGCCCAAGCTGGCTATGTTTATCACTCTATTTTCCCTGTCAGTAATTTATATTTAGACAGATTTACCATCCCCACCACCTACTGAACTTAGTTGAGCATTTTTCTTCTCTGAATGAAGCCTGGTAAAGTTCTGCACCATCTTCTGCAGAAAATTACTAATTTCTTGAACTTTTCTTGATCCTTCATTGTTAACAGCAAATATTACGGTCAAGAGTTTTTCCTCTTCTATCCACTTTGTTCCAGTGCATAAATAACATCAGGCTAATGTGTGTTTTGCATTCAGTTTAAATGGCACCACTGATCTGCAATCAGCATTCTGCAGTGCAACACTTGCAGATCAGCAACCCCCTGCCACTCTGTGTATTTACTTATCAACACGAGAGCCAAAGAGCCAACAAACAACCCCATGAGTACGGCATGATGTCAGCAGAGAGAAAGGAAGACTGTCCACATCAAAGTATGCAAACTTCCTTTTCCAGTACATGGAGCTAGGCTGCAACTTGTCCCTAAGCTTCACCTGCAGCAGGGACACAATTACCCTGACCAAACAACTGCCGGCAGCTTTCCAACACTGCCTCTTTACAAAGCACAGAATTTATAACTTCCTTGAGAAAGCATTAAAAAATTGAATAAAGTGCAATTTTAATTATATTCATAATGATTTATTTTTAAAAATGTTCCCATTAAACTGCTATCTAAGCACAACCCATTGTAAATCAGGTAGTTTGGTTCCACCTGCATTGAAAGTGATTTTTATAATTATTCTCATCAGAACAGCCATTAATCACATAAACAATACCTGGCTTGCAGAAAATACAATGACAAAAATGAAAGACAAAAAAGAAAATGACAAACAGCTATGTTATGACTTACTATTATTTTTATTACATTCTTTATCACAGATGCAAATTTTCTATTAAATTAAAAAAACCAAAAAACCCATAAACCTTACCTTCAGACTGATGCGTGGCCAGAGGGGTCTGTGTCTCCTTGGAGTAGGACACCACCTCCCGAGGTAAGAAATCCACCTGGGTAATCTTTGACACCCCTAGCTTGTGCAGTCTGCGTCTAAGGTGGAATACACGACATCAAAAGGTTAGTCATGTTAAATGTAAAGCAGCAGCAGGAACAAATGTTTGCTGTTATGAACAGGATAAAAATACTTCAGTGTTTGTTAAGATGAAACACAACACAGTATGCATGAGAAGCACCTCATTGCAGTGAAGAAAATTAACCTGGGAATCATTTGCTGTAATAAAGTGCAGTTGTTGAACCTCTATATCATGCTGCTGAGAGGGACTGCAAATGGGAGAGAGAAATGGCCTGCTTGTGTCCCTCTTAACATGCAACAAAATTCTCTTTCATACCATCATTATTATAATGTTCTGTCTGCTCAAAAGAGTTCATCCTCAGCCTGGGAAACACAGTTGTGGAAAGGGTACAGTGGGTGCAAACCAGGATGGATTAGACTGAAAAATGTTCAGCTGGGAGCAATAACAGAGCCTTTAACTGACAAGGTGGGTAATTTCCATGAAGGAGATTCTCCCTTCCATAGGAGTTGTTAATGGTGGCACTGAAGTAGGTTTATGATTAGTGGAGTCCTAACGCAAAGGCTGGATGAGAGCTAGAACACAACTGGAGCAGGGAAAGTATAGTCTTCTATTTTGTCTACTTCCATTACTTTAAATAAACCATATGAAATAAATCTGTAAAGCAAAGTAACTGTAAGTGGGTAAGGGGAAAAGAAGAGAGGCATGTGAGCATGGTCGTGAGCACTTTTAGTTGTGCACAGTTCACTCAGCAGTGGGGGAATAAATCAGTTTATGTCCTGAATATTATTTGACTGTCAGCAGGGAATGAAGAATATAAAAACTTGAAAATATTTTACCAGAAAAAATGCCAACCTTCAGCAGAGAAATAATGCAAACATAATAAACAAATGAACAAATAAGGCCAGTTACCTAAATCAACAAGTGTGAGCATGCTTGTGTATTTATGGGGAAATAAACTCCGGGACACAATGTTTCTCAACTTGCCACATAATTGAAGAGAACAATTTGGAAAGACAGAAAATTATTACACATTATCCATATCCTCTTCGCTTTCCAGATTGTCAGAAGAAGAGAAGCCACAAGGGTTTTGATCTAATTAATTTACAGTGGTTGATTTATTCAATTAGGATTGATGTCTGAAAGGAAACAGGAGTCTAAAAAGGAAACAGTCATAATTGGATAACACCTACTGAACTTTTCAGCTGCATCAGCTATATTTTTTTCTAATCTGTTTTACTGCCTGGGTTGTTATTAAGCTGGCTGCAATTACATTCAGCAGGTAATCAGTACAAATCAGCTGTATTGTGCAACAAACCACTAGAGCAGAAACACTTGTTGTGGCTCTGAGTCTCTCCTCTTTTCAAGGAAGAAAAATTAAGAAGTCTGTCTCCTTACAATGATATCTGACTTTGCTAATATGAATAAAATCTACAATTGTCTAAAAACTCTACAGAAAAACTTCTACCTCTTCAGTGGTGGCAGAAAAGTTTTTTCAGCTAGTAAAATTTTAGCAGTGTTATGTTTTGTAGCTGCTTTAACCTACAGTCTGTGTGAATTAAATCTTTAATAAATATCTCACCCCAGCAAACTCTCAAATGCTTTTGCCTCCCTCAGCACCAGATGTACAATCTCTGTTGTCTACTTGGTCAGTTTGACTTCCCTGTGTAACCAGTCCCCTGCTGCCCCAGGCTACTCTTTCCATTTATTGAGGTTCTTAAGCCTTTATATTGAGAGGCTCTCTTGAGAGTGGTCTTGGTTAAGTATCATCCCTAATTAATTATGTGTCTAATCTGGACCTAATTAGAACCTCACCAAACTCTAAAACAGTTTCACATGAGGTCACTCAGTACCTCCTGGAGTACCTGAGGATGGGGAACATGACCCTAATGCAGACCTGGATTTAACTGCCAGTTGGGTGGATTGAACCTCTTTGTCCCAGAAGTGAGCTGTGCTGAGACAATGCATGGAATTCTTCATCTAAAACACTTCCAATCCAGCAGTTTGTACAGGCTGGTGCCTGTACAAATGCCTTGTCCCACCCATATCCTGTAATTACAGATGAAGACTGAGAGATCCTTCTTCAGCTGAAAGAATGTGACCTGTTTATTGCTATTTGCCTTCATCAAGCCACTTCTAATTGTTCTCATGCTACTAAAAGTGGGCCTAGCCTTTGGTCCCAAGCACTCAGGAACACCTGGAGCATCCTTTCAATATTTGGACTCTACCAAATATGTGCTGTAATGTTCTAGTCTCTAATTCTTTTTAGTGCAACACTAAATGGTCTATTGTTTTCCCATCCCCAGTTTTCATTTGAGGTGCTCATAATTCTCATTTCAACAAATATTCCTCTTAGAGAGCACATAAGCTTTGAAGGATTCCTTTCCAAACTGCCAGTGGGACGTCAGAAAGAGGATGTCACTTAAACTCATGCATTAAAACCAGTTCTTCTGTCCATAGGTATCATAATAAAGCTGTATCTGCTAGAAGTGTTTTGTGACACACATCATTTAATTGCTGACTGTGGGATTTCTTTTGCATTGGTTTTGTTGGGGTTTTATTGCTCTAGCCTCAGGACACCAGAGGAGAGTTTAACTCTGCCTTGGGTTTGAAGACAGTTTTCTTTCAAAAGAGGCAAGACTTACATTCAAATTTATACCTTTGAATTTGCTCTTTGGCATGCTTTTTTTACTGTCTTTGCACTGACCACTAGTAAATGATTGAATAGCTACATTTCTCTTTTCACAAGTCAGGCAAAGGAACTTGCCTTGCACAGCTGTTTGAGAAACCTTGATCCTAGAAGTCCTCATCTTTTAATCCAAACTTCTGTTAAAAAAGCAGCTGGGATTTCTAAAAGGTTTCTGTAGGTTAAAAAAGCTAAAAAAAGCTATCTTTTTGGTACAGGCCAGGTAAAGTTGTAGAAGTGTGACCTATTTGAAGACACACTCATGTAAACTACAAACATTCCTAGGTGTTCCAGATATGGAGAAATGTTTCTGTTTAGAAAGCTCTCTGGATACTTTCCTTCTGGATCTTTCCTGGTGAATAGACCTAACACACCTAACTGCAGCTGGGAGCACTGTCAATCAGCAGCTGAAGGGAAGTTGGTGCTTTTCTTATAGAATGGTGAATGAAGCAGCACATGAACAAGTAAAAGCATGAGACACTTGCCTGGAGACTCAAAACAGGCAAACCTGCTCATTGGTAGAGCAAATTCTTCAGTGTCATGATTTGGTTTCATCTATGACTCATGCTCTGAAAAACACGAGGTACTGCTACCCACACTTTTAGGAGAACAGGTCATCCTAAATACCTCTGCAGGCAAACATTTCTACATTATTTAAATCAACTATATATTTTTTTTTTTCACTTGTATGGGGTAAAGAAGTTCCATCCCAAACTATAGAACATCAAATTTAGCTAAATGACAATTTTTAAAAAGCTTCATAGGCCTGAACTCAATTAAGATGGCAATTATTCTTGGACTATGATCACACTTAAGTGCAGAATTTTAAACACATACACAGCTCCCAAGGGAAAAGGGGACATTGTTACTGCATGTGGGAACAGTGTAACTATAGCAGGCAGAAAGGAGAGGGAAAAGTATCTTGCAAAGGATTCAGAGGGAACAGTCTGAATCAACAGGTACAAAAAAGAACAATGTAACTATACATGCACATATCTGCCACAAAATAACATTTCATCTGAAATGAAATAGTTATTTGTATTGTGTTTCAGGCAACAGAAATAGCAATTTATCTTCTCACAAGCTGGTTTAAATAGCTGGGGTTTTTTTTCCCACAAAGATGACTTTGCTGAAGCTTCTTATTTATGAAACTGAAAAAAAGGAAACTTAAATTATGGTCTTTTTGACTTAAAAAAGCAAGTGCAAATCATGTATAACCAGCTCAACTAGGAAGCATTTTCAACATAATTCTTGCAAAGAAATAATAACAGAAAGAGCTGACATATACCCAAGTTCAGAGTCAGACTGGAGTTGCAGCACTGAGGGGTCTGTGTCCCATTGCAAGGTCCTAGGGTGGTAATCAGCCGTGCAGCACGAAGGGGAGGGAAAAAAAAGAACACACAGAATTAACTGAAAGGATGAACAGAACCCCATCTCCTTAGTTACATGCTCTATGTAGTACATTCAACCTCCAGGTGCAAGCCACAGCCACCATGTGTCAAACAAGGTTTGTGTGTCAAACTGAGACAGGGCAGGCAATTTACTGAAATTACATATTATTGAAAAACAGAGGAAAGAAGCTGGATTTTCTGTTGCATATTGCTTAATGAAACATGGGGTTGGGTTTTTTTTTCCCTTTTCCTGAAAAATCTAACTCTTTAACTTAGGTGGATGGATTCACAGTAATTTGTAAAACCTGCAGACACCATTTATTTATATTTTTATGATAAGGTAGACTGAGCACTTGCCATGAACTCCACTGAAGAGTTTACCTCTTCACACACTCCTGAGTCAGACAATAATCCATCCTGTACAACACTGCTCTGGGCAGGAACATCACATAGTGCATATGACAACAAATGGCACACTGATACCAGCTCTGACATACTCTGGGGGCATCTGGGACTAAGAAACAAATCCTTATTCTTTTCCTCCCAATAAAATTCCTGGGAAAGAGGGCAATAATACATCTGAGAGAATCAGATCTATGACAATCTCTAATGGACTGCTGTCAGATGAGGCTGTCATCAAATGTACAAATGTTTCAGAGGTATGGTCTGAAGATGTTGCTTCTTGCACTGCAGTGCAGTTTGCCCTGAAACCAGCTCTAAAACACCTTGCAAACACTCACAGAGCCTTTGAAGAGTTTTGTGAAATATTCAGAATCTTCAAATTTAGAAATGCAAAAACTGACATATCGAGGCCAACATTTTCAAAAATACCTGCTCCTTCCCTGTCTCCTAATTTTACTTTATTTTTTCACACTCAAAGAGCCATGTCTTTTATGCAAGAAAACTGCTGGAATCCATGACAGAATCAGGAGCACATGATTGGCTCCTGAGCACCTTTTCCTGCAGTATGGATACCAGATTATGCACTGCTATCACTAGCAGAGGCTAGAGCACAGGAAAGTGGCTCCTTCACTAAGCAAGCAAGTCTTCATGAAGATATGCTGGATAATGATAGTTGATGAAAACTCCCCTAATTTCTTTTCAATACAAATTCTGAGGATATAGAGATCATAAAATATTATGATCAGGTTCAGCCAAAACCAGCCATATAATCAGCTGTGGTCAATATACACAAGTGTTTCTGCAACAAAGAAACCTCTGCCAATGAATCACTCATGTAAACTAACAAGGTATTGAATTAGTTCAGAAATAGATCTATTAAAGCCAAATAATTATTCTACCTCCTGTCCTTAGTAAACTCACCCATTCTACTACCAATGTTAACTCACTCTGTGAAGAGACAAAGGCATGTGCTGCACTCTTGTCCCAGAATTCCAGAATGAAAAAGAATCAATCTCAACACCCTGTGCATACAAAAATAATGAAAAACTGTAATGCAAAGCTGCTTTTTCAAGCAACATAAGGGCACTCATTTCCCTCAACTTCTTATGATCCATAGTAACATTTATCAGGATAAAAGGCTTTATACTGACAAAGAAAGGCTTCTCCAAAATGAAAATGCATTACAAAAGGTCAGAGACAAAATAATACAGCAATGAAGAACAGATTTTTCCCTTGTAACTTGACTGCAGTGTAAGTACAGTGGAAAATGGACATAACATCTGAATGCTTGATGCAAGGCAAAGGCATCAATGACTAATGCATTATAGATACTCCACTAAAAATGCTATCTGTGTGAAGATTACTCTTGTAATGTCATCAAGGTCAGTTGCATATATTAGGACTTGCTCTATAAGAGCCAGTTTCTAATTTTACTGCTGCCTGGGGGCTACTTATACCTCCATATTCGGGTTTTCCAAATTCTTAAAAGAATATACACATAACTCATTTCAGTTTCCTTCCCCCCAACATTCACTTTCAAACCTACAGGATTTGTAGGGAGATAAAGACTATTTAATCAGAAAGAACATCATTATAATTTGATTAAAGCAAGAGTTTGCAACAGGTCTCTAGAAGTATGGTGCCTATGTTCCAGCTTCAAGAATCCAGGCTAGGTCACAAGAGAGGGCACCTCTACCTCAAACCCAGATAAAAATGCTGAAAAAAAAAAAAAATTAGAGATCTCCCACACTCAAGAGAGCACTCAAATCCCAAAAATATAAGAGCAACACTTATGGTTCGGGCCATCACATGCAGATGTATAGAGATGTTCTTCCCTTTAGTCTTTATTATCTGGGTTCTCATATACAGCCTTCATCACTCTGGACACTGGTACCTGCTTTTAATAACAATTCTCCCTGACTCCTAATTATATCTGTTTTCAACAGCTGTAATGCATCTGCAAAGCATTTCCCAGATTTGTGCTCCACTGTGCATTGTTGTGTTACCACTTGCACAGGTGTGAGAAATAGGTGAGGAAGCAATCTGCTGAGCAGTCCTCTCCAGCTTGGCTGAGCAATGCTATCACAGAAAATGAGGCTGCAGCTAACAAATCCTCAGGTTTCAAGTCTCTTGCCCTGGGAGACAGAACACAAGTGGCTACACTCAGGTAGCAGAGGCTGGAGAGCACAGGGAGTGACTGTTTCAAGGAACACTGTTGATTTGTTCTTTGTCTCTTCCTGGCACCTGAAGAATGTCATCAGATCAAAATGAAAATGAGTGAACAGTAAAGATGTAATCTGGACCTGTAATTTAGCCAGTTTCCATGGCAATAACACAAAAAAAAGAAAGGAATAGATTCTTTGAGGTTTAGCAACCCAAAAATGATGTTGAATAGCCTGTGCTGTCATCGTGACTAGAAAATTAAAGCTAATCTGTTTGTGATGAACAGCCATTGCGTACTACATCCCTTGATCATATGGATGAGCATCGTAATTACGTTTGTTCTCCTGTGGACACTCCTCAGAGGTGATTTTAAAATGCCACTGGATCTCAGCAGAAAAGCAGTTGCCAATCTTTTTCAACTAGTGCATGAGTTCCTCCTCCAGATGCTTCTTCAGGAGGAAGATTAGGTGCTGTTGCTCTTTGTTGCATTTTGGCTACAGGAGCAGGGGAAAGGATAATGCAACATAGTTCTTCATGCAATGGAGAAGCAAAAGAGAGCTTTTATTTAAAGAAACACTACACTTATATAGGGTAGTAAGTGCAAAACAGAATAGAGAAGACTCATTGGTCCAAGAAGGCAATGCCTCTTTGAAAACATGTTTCTGCAAAACATCATATAGGACACGTCTCCAGCAGGTGTTTAGTCATTGCTATAATTTCTTGTCCTTGAGCAGCCTGAGAAACCCAAGGCTTCAAGGCTGCTTTTTCCCTGGTTCACAGCAGTATCCAACGACAGCTCTTCTTTTCTTTCTTACTTCTTCATAAAAGAAAACTGCAACGGCTTAACATAAGTCACCCAGAGACAGAGGTAGAGAAGGTAATGTCACAGACCCTGAGGACAAGTGCATGGCCTAGGAGTCAGCAGGCAGGCTGAGGTGATCCCACCTGGACCTGTCAGAGAGCACAAGTGGGTCAAGGTTCCCCTAAATGGATTCAATGGATTTTGGCACAAGTCTGTGTAGAAGAGATGCAAAACCTTTTAGTTAATATTTTTATGGGGAAAAGATAGGAGCATTAGACGAGCAGATAAAATTAGTTCCTAGCAGTCTCCAGTCCTGCAGACTCCTCCCATGGGTGAAGGGGCTGACACAGTCATGGCAAGGACCCCTGGAAACTCACTGAACAGCTCAGTCAGGGCTAAGCCAGATCAGCCTGTTTCCCCCACCCTAACAGAACTGACGTTATTTTAATCAGAGCTACCCAACATTGCTTCAGAGCTGGGTGCTCTATCAGTCTCCCACACAGTGGCAAACAATAGCCCTGTGTCATGGTCCATCCCCCTTTTACACATTCAGTGCACAGCAGCTGACCCTGGCTCACTGAAGGATAAAAAGCTGTATTCCTAAATAACAGATTGTTCTAAAGCAGCACAAAGGGAATGAGGGCTGTTAGATGTTGCACTAAGAAGACAAGGTACAAGTGTTATTACTTCTCTTTAAACTGATCTGCTTTCCCTCTCTTCCTTTAGATAGGCATCTCAATAACCTATTTTTCATTAAATTTAGGACAGTATTCATGGTGATGCTGTTTCAGCTCTTACTACTGAAGAAGTAACCAATAATTTTGACATATCATCTTTTAATAACTTAAAAAAGAAACCAACAAGAGGAAGAGACCTAGATGTCATATTACTAATGGATCAGATGGTAAAACAACACTTATCTCTTCTGAATTCAAGTCCAAGGCATTAGGAAGATATTCAGAGAACAGTTCTAAAAGGTCAAGGAACTGTTGCAAAATTTAAGGTGGGAGGAATTTGAACAGAAGCATTCCCTTTTCTGTAACATTATTATTATTATTACCATGGAAAAACAGGCACTGCCATATGTTACAATGTTCTGCATAACCTTACCTCCAGAAGATTTTATTCTGATTGCATAATGTCAATTATGTAGATTAAAAATGTGGAAAATACTAAAATAAATAAACTAAAAATAAAATAAAACACTTGAAACCTTTTGGAAGATTCCCAACATCAGAATGCATTGATGAAGCATTGATTCTGACATCTAAAACCATCTGAAATCCATGAGAACTTCTCAGCTGATTTAAGCAACTTTGGATCTGGCCTTAGCAGTAGTGTATGAAACACGAAAGGCATCAGTTCCAATGCATACCCTTCATAATCTGCCATCATAAAGTGATATTTAATATCTGCAATCAAGGTCATATCACAATAGAACTTGGCTCTGAGTAAGTGCCCCAATCCAACACTTTTCATGTGCAACATGCTGACAGCTTAGCTCTGACTTGGCTACCCTGCAGCCAAAATCAAATCCTCCCTCATCTGTTGCTGATGCTGCAGAACATGTGTTCTGCATGACTTCTTTTCTCCCCCCACTCCCCTTTCCCAGGTCAAGAGCAGCCAGGCCTGAAAATCCATGCTTTTGGAATAAGGCTCCTCACAGGAATGACAGCAAACTCTGCCTTCCCAGGGGCTTCTTGCAGGGCAGAAACCTCTTTGCAGCATTGCAAATCACACCTTCAAGCAGAACTGGAGGAAGCAAACACCATTTTCTGGCATCTCCTGTCACCAAGAGCTGTTGTGCTCTCCAGACCAGGAGGAAACTGCACTGACAGTGTACTGAGACCCGAGGTATCTCCTGAACTCAGATATCCATATGTGTCCCTAATGAAACACCATTAGATCTGACAGGCCCCAAACCAGCATCTCCCTCGCAGCAACAACAGTGTCCCAAAATAACCCTTCATATGGGAAATAGCAATGCCCTCCTAACCCTTAAATTCAGTGGCAGACTGTGCCATGACTCCACAGATTAGGCTGTGCCAGGGTTTTTCAGTGATCAAAGGCCAATCCACTAAGCAGAGCATAGACTGTTACTAAACTGAAGCAAAGAGACCAGGAATGAAGGTGGGACTCACCCAGAGCATATGGACTCACCTATCCTGTAGGAACTCTCAAGGCACCTTTGCTTACCAGAGCAATATTTCTAAAATGATGTGAATGTTACCAGCTTTATTTTCCCCATCTATGGTAGGTAACCTTGATGTTGTAACCTTGATGTAAGGTATTTATACAATCTTCAGGCACCTAAATTAGGGGCTCCACCAGTGAAACATTACCATGGACTCTTTCTATACAAACAGAAAGGCAGGAGGTTGCTCCATGCAGCACTTCCAAGAACCCAACTTAGACTACAGTTGTGAGTAGGTATTAGAGGTGGTTGGTATCTTTACTGCTCACTCACTTGGATCTGCTGAGAAATAGATAACAAAGCAATCAGCTGCTACTTGACAGCCTGCAGGCTTCAGTCTGCTTCATGCTTTCTTTTCTTGTAACTTTGAGTGCAACTAGCAAAATAAGTGAATTAGGAAAAAGGAGCTAACCAACAAGCCAAAAACTGCAGAGAACACAATTCTTGCTTCTGACTTTGATGTAAGTAGGAGCCTCATGTTTAAAATCACGATTTTAACCCTGGATTACAATTTCCAAAAGATTCAGAATTGCTTACATCAGGAACTCTGCACCTTCATACTGATGGCACATTGAAAAACACGTTACACTCAATTCATACAATCTTAAAAAATACTGGACATAACAACTGTGAGATAAGAGACCTCTTTCAAATCACCAACAGAATAAAATGCTAAATGCTAAGATGTGTGGGAATGCATTTTTAAAATATACCAAATATTGTTAGTAAATTGCAATCCAGTAGTATTTGCAGTTTCAATGTGTAATCTATCATATATCTAGACCTCTTTTTAAAAAAATATCTGAGTATTTCCAGAATGAATTTAAAGCTGCATAATTATTTAGCTAATTTAAAGAGTTCTACCTAGTTTATTGTGTCAGTTTGTCCAAAGCTCCTAACTTGCTGCTGATTAAATAGAAAATCTGAACTAAGAAACCGTTGAAGAGAAATTACTGCAGATGTTTAAATATGTGCATACAGATAAGCCATTTATTTTTATTCCTTTCACTCTACATTTTAATAATTTTAATACTCTCCACTGTGATTTTCACTTTCTGATATTTTTTGTACATTTGAAGTTTGTCTCCAAAACTATATTAAAAAAAAAAGAGCTACTAGTCAGAGATGGAAAAGTTCCACTTTCCTCAATGGATGGTTTGCAACTAAGCCACTATTCTGCTGCCATCTGTGCTCTGTTTTGCAGATCTGTTCCACTTTGAAAGGATTGGCAAAAAGAAAATACCTTCCTTGTGCTGCTTGTTTTGTGAAGCACTCTATGAGCAAGATGGCTCTGGGCAGTCAGGGAGGATTTGTGCCTCTCAATGTGATGCTCACTTGTGCTTGTGGAGCAGAAGTCTGCTCTGACTTCACTGCGTTCTTGTGCTCAGAGCTGGGCTGCTACTGTTAAATCATAAAATAAAATACATTCAGAGAGCAAGGAGTTTGGCACTGCTACTGGAGCACAGCCAGAAGGTTTTGCTTGGGTTTGCATTTACACTTCCAAGCAGGCTGACACCTCTGACTTCCAGGCTTCACCAATAAAAAGAGCAACTCTGACCCCCCTGACAGCACAGCACTGTCTTTTTAACTGCCTGGCAACCATAAGAGCCCTTTTCAGAATGGCATGAGTTTAAAACACTCTTTTTTTTTTTAAGGTATGTTTATGAAAAATAACAGAGAAACAATATTTAAAACACATGTATATTTCAAAATTTTTCTTGAATCAAGGCTATGCTGCAGAATGGATTTAATAGTTTTCAAAACCATTTGACTTTTAAATCAGGATGAACAATTCTGGCAAGCCTGCAATGATAAGGACATATCACAGGACCAACACCTTGCTGGTTCCCATTTCACAGAATTCCACCAATTAAATCAGAAATTTATTTCATCCAATCTGCTGAACTTATTTGGTATATTTGAAGCCTGTCCTTTGATTCAGGTCTGCAGTACAGATCTCCTGGTAATATCATACCTACACTTTATATTCTATAGCTACAGAAATCTTAGTCTGCAAATTTATGCTGGTTTATCAGGAGGATCACTGTGGGTAGCAGGCTGTGAGGGACAGAAGGCCAAACAGCTGGAACTGACACAGATTTACCCTGAGTGCCAGATACCAAAATGGTAATTTTGAAAGTGTAGTAATAAAAAACAGGTTCAGGGGCAAGGCACAAGTTGTTTTATTCCCTTAGCAAATCCTGAAAATTCTTTTTTCAAACATTATTTTTGCCTTGGTTTTCACACCAAGAGTAATTCTGTGCAGCAAAACACGACTCAAGCTATCACAATTGTAAAGAAAGAACTTGGCAGGAGAAGTTTTATATGCTATCAGCTTGTGAAAATGCTTGAAAGGAACTGCAGTACTCACATTAGAAGTCTTTGATCCAGACTCCATGGATATGCATATGAGGAAAGTTTTCTTATAAACTTCAAGGGGATTTGTGTACAGTTGCATAAAAGACAAAATCATATTTAATAGTCAAATCTAGGAAAGGCAATCCATAACCTTTCAGAGGATTCAAAGAGGTAACACAAAGGTTGGAACCTGCAACTTTTAGGTCTGGTATTATTCAGGTGAAGAAGAAGACGAAAGATTTCAGCAAATTTTCCATTTTGCTTTGGTACTAAAATCCAGTAACTACTAGCTGGAAGAAAAGCTACAGTTTCCCTTCCTTTATACAATTTATTTTGTGGTAGAAAAAGCAAAATCATTCTAAAAGGGGATGAGATTTTTTGCTACAGTTAGAGTTGAAACAAGTACTCATTGTATGAGAGTTATCAAAAATTTTTCACATTAACAGTCAAAATGTCAAAAGTTTTCATGACCCAATGATCTGACATTTAAGAGACCAGCTCAGAAATTATTTTTTTAGTTTGAACTATTAAAGTAAATAAGTACATCTAAAATTTATGAATCAAAATCAGTACTAAATGGAAAACCATTCATTTTCATAGGTTCTGCTTATGGAAAATTTTATATGGCCTACTGTTTCAAAACTCCTTGAGGGAGAAAATAAAATTTTAAAAAATAGCAATATCTCACCAGGGGCAGCAATTCCCACTTTATTTTTTTTTTTTTTAAGAAAAATCCTAAAAATTGCATTACTGAAATAGTTACTCATTGAATCTTTTATTTTTTCCAAATAAAACATAAAATTGTGAATGGAAATTTCCTAAACCTTTTTAATAGGCTAGAGAAGTAGAAAACCTCAATATGCCCTAACTGTATGAGTTTAGCCATGTTAAACAGTTTAACATAGGAGGTGATCTTACACAATTTAATTAAATCAAGATGAAATTCAGTGCAAGAGAACTGTTAAGCTGAGCTGGCCTTAGCAAGTAAGTTGTTTTGTTTTAAGAGGATTACTGTTTTAGTCCCTAAAATCATCTGATTGTCTGACTAAATATATGATGATATGCCTGTAAATAACCAAAGAGAACTAACTGTAGCTGGGCTGATAACCTAAATGGTTAAGTGGGGCTTTATACATGAATATTATTTTCTTCTGGATGCAGCTGGGGCTCAGGTTTCCAAGGCATTTTATAAGCACCCTGGGAATGGCAATCTTTCCTTCTCCTTTGATTCATAGCATGGAGATGTTTGCTAATGAGAAAAATAATCAAAGATCTGGAGGACTGAACTCTATCAATCCTTTAGGAAGGAAAGCATGAAAATCCTTAATGATTCCAGAGGCTCACATGCTAAAAGGATTGCAGATGATTCTAATTAATATGGACCATTCAGACTCTGTAACTGGCACGCACTGAAAAACACTCCCTACTTTCTAGGTCAGATATACAGACACTTGAAAGCAACTGCCAAATAACACTCCCTAAGGTGTCTGCTTCTGTTTATGGACTAAAAAGAAAAAACCAAAACCAAACCACCAAAAAAACTGAGAGGGAGAGGCTTTAGCTATCTAGGGTTAAATATTAATTGAATGTAAAGGACAAGGATTATGGTTCTTCTTATGCAGGGAGAAAAGGAGGGAAAACAATGTAAGAAATCTGCCAGCCTTGCATCCTAACCTATGCAGGGCAAGGATTCATGTGATGTGCAAACAGCCCAGCACAGCCACCCATTGCTATCCTGTACACAGGCTGATGTTGGAAGTGTGAGAGATTGCAGCATTGCTTCAAAAAGCAGCAGAGTTCCTAGGCCAAAGGCAGCAGAGACAGCCAGGGATCCCCCAGGCAAGGGGAGGAGGCTGACACTGTCACTGCTGCACAGAACCCATCACCATTCAGGTCAATGCTTAAGGCACCATTTGGCTTCTAAGGCTGCTGGAAACTGTAAAATGAAACGTGTGCCAAGCAATCCTGACAATGGAGTTGTGGTAAATTAAATGGAAAAAAATGTAACAGCTGGGTGTTATTAATTTCTGCCCTTCCATGTAATGGTGCACACCCCATACCAAGCCCAAAGCCACTGAAACAGAGTGGCAACACAGCATCCCAGAGGGTATCCTGTTTATCTCTAGCCACCAAGCAGAATACTTCTCTTGACTCTGTGAAAGACTACACAACAGTCCCTAGGGCTACAATCCTTCTTTGTCTGAATAAAACACCATGCAAGCAAAGTTTGCCATGAGTTATTTTCCCTCAGTCTTTCCTGTAGCTCCCTTAGAATCTTTACATTGTTCTGCACTTCCCTTTGGCTCAGCCCATTTATAAAATAAGTATGCCACTAAAGCAGCCATTTAGAAAGCATTTTGTACATTTAAATTGATCTTACAAAAAAGCACCATAAAGAAAATAATCCACTACTAATAACTGTTATAGCTGCTGCTCCTGAGGCAATACATCACAGGCCCACTTGTCCTGGAACAAGTGAAGAAGGATCCCTGTCATTTCTGAATGTGGTAACACAATGAAATTCTGGTAATTCAAAGCTGAGTGGCAGTGATGAAAGAGCATCATTGCACAGAACCTGTCAAATGCATTTACTTAATGAAAAAGTAGCTAAGCCAGAGGCTATACAGTTCTGTTGGCAGTGGTTTTAGCAGTTCTTATAGAAACATGGTTTTGCTAATGTCTGAGAGATGTTTTCTGCAGCTAAAGAGAAGATAGGAAATATACTGGATGGAATATTAAAGGTCATCTACTACAATAATCCAACATTCCTGTACAAATGAAATAGAGACCAGAATCCACCTTCTTTTGCCTTCTTTATCTGTCTCATTAAACAGCAAAGTAGGCACTTAAAAGGGAGAATGACATTCTGATACCCTTTCTCCAGCTTGTTGATGACTTATATTACTGTTCTATGTAAGAAACTGAAAATTAAAGCTGAATTGCCAAGTCTGATTTTTCAGGAATAAAGGATAGAACCCAAACATTTTGATGACATGAGAGATCATCGAACAAAAAGTATCTTTCTGAATTTAAATATTATGTAGTAAGAACATACTGACTAGAGAAACTTTTTTTTTTTTTTGACTGACAATGAGCAAGATTAAATACAAAACTGTAAAATAATGACATATTTTGACTCATTTGGTGCCCAGCTACTCCAGAGCTCTCTCTTCCATTTTGATTGTGTATCAGAAAAGCATGAAATGTTTGTTTGACAGTCAAACATGAAGTAATGTGGGACTAACACAAGACTAGTCTGTGTGTTTAGATGCTGCATTATAAAACAGAACACCTATTATTTATACAAAAATGAGTAAACAATATGTTGCAGAGAAAAAGGACTGGAATCATATTTGTTTCTTCCTGCTCTGGGCCAATACAATCTGGCAGTGAGCATCAATACATTGAAGGAAACATATCCCAGTGTATTTCTTTTAATAACAAAATGGCTCAAAGTGGCCATGGTAGATGGAAGGAACACAGAATCATGTCTGATGAAAACATACACAAATGCAGACTAATACTGACAGCAAACTTTGAAACAGAATGAGAGAGAAGAAGACATGCTCTCAACTCTACATCAGTAAGGACATCCAACTAATGTGACAGCTGCTGCTATATTCTGAAATACAGCTGGGAACATTCAGAGGTCACAGTGACTGCAAGAGGAACTGATGTAGTGGACAAAAAAACCATGCCATGAGCCAAAGCCAAAGGCGACACTGCTCCTCAGACAAAAGTGCTCCAGCATTGCTGACAGCTGTTCTATTTCTAGGACTGCTCATTTAATGTATTTTAGGCAGAATTAAAAAACTAGTGATGATGAAACAATCAGGATTCTAGAGTTATCTAACTTCTCCAGCATATTACAGCTACAAAATCTCTTTGAGAATTCCAGTTTCCCTTTATTTTTTGTTTTCTTTGCTCCCTAACGCAATGCTCAAATTCATCCGCACAGGAACTTTCATTAAATATTTAGAGCTTCATCCAAAGAAGGGCTAACCCTGCTTTACTACAAGTACACTTCATACATTAAAGGAAGTTAATCGATTTCAGCACATAAAACTTATCTCAAAACCTGTGATATCAAAGGAACAGCAACATAAATCAGGTAGGAAACATTTAATCCAAGTATTAAATTGTACCCTAATCCAAATAAGAAAAATAATTACAGAATGAGTAGCAGTAGCCAAACAAATCCACAGCACAGTCCAATGGGCTATGGGAGAAATAGTATGAAATAATCCAGTTTACATTATTTTACAGCAGACAAAGCATCATTTTGAAATAACCATCCTGTGAAAGAAGCCACCAGAAGATTAATGTCTTTTTCTTTATGTGAACCCACAAAATAATCAGGTACCTAAATTTATGCACAGCAAAATACACAAGTTAGAAAGCAAAAGAGCACAGATAAAATTCTTGCAGGAAGAAGGGCAACCATTAACCTTTATACATCCAAGACAGCTGAGCCTGGTGCAGTTCACTGAGCAGATGGAAGGTAGGAAACCTTACACCCAGCCTAATGGGATTCTCATGTTCCCCAATGCACAGCAGGAAGTGCTGCACACATGGGACTCCACTGGACACACACACACACAAACACAATTCAATAAATGAGATGCTACTCACAAACCTACCACCATAGGATAGTGAAGCTAGCTGAGAACATGTAGGATGTTCCCAGCTAGGAACACATAGGGGCAGTGAAGGATACAGAGCAAATGGGCCACAGAGATAACTCACACCTTGGTCCCCAAATGGAACTCCTCCCAGTCCAGTGAACAGGCCAGGTGAGCACAGGAGCCCCTGCAGGTAACACAGGATACACACCAAGGCAGGCTGGTGTGAGCCCTGAAAGCCACCCAGCCACAGCAGCACCTCCTCCCAGCACAGGTGTAATTCTGCTGTCTCATGTTAGGTTGACATGCAAAGTGCAGATGGACCCTACCTGAGCCAGGATACAAGGTCTTTCCAGGGAGCTGCTCAGCCCAAAAAGCCTTATACTGCACTGCCTGGCTCTGAGGCACTGGACAAGGTTTGTCCTTGTGCACTTCCTCAGACAGCACAAACCCAAAATTCATGGCTGTGAGTGCTGCAAAGAGGAGATTTACCAATGCCTAAGGTATGCTGAGTAGCAGAACATACCTCTCCATGGACATGTTTCATGGTGGCTCAATTATATTAGTTAGCATCCTTTCTAGCACAGTAGGGTAGCAAAAGTTCAGAGTATCCACCAGGGAGATTATTGCAGTTATTACAAAGGGGTTTCATACTAATAGAGGCAAATTTGTGCTTCACACTATGCTGCAGCACAGGACCTCTCAGCAAATGCCTTTACCTCAGCTCTTTCCTTCATATGCATTCAAATCTACATTGAAGCTGTGCATGTCTGTGCATGTATAAGCTGACCATCTGCAAGGGAGAACCATCAAAATGCTTACAAAATACTAGACAAACCAAAACACTTATCCTGAAAGAGCCAAGAGCCATACTCTATTCCAAGGAGAAGCTCCATGCAACCCTGCAATACTGTCTCATGGAAAATGAGTCATGTCTGAATACATCATATAAGAAAGTTCTGTGAACCAGTGACCCATCTATTCAGGCATGCCTATCTGCTCAGGCTATGCAATTTTTCCATCCTATCTGTGTATCACAAACAATACAGGCATCCAAAAAAGCCAAGTGAGATGTGAGCAATGTGGATACAGGTAAGTTGCTCTCTGAGCAACAACTGGACTCCAGTGAATTGTTCAGTGTGGCCCCCTGGTACCTAAGAGCAGCACCAGAATCAAAGTGTAACACACTTTTGCCTACCCAGAAATGATCCCCAAGACCACAAAAAAAAAAAAAAAAAAAGGCTCTGCTGTCCAACTGAAAGCATTCAGTCAGCAGTTTCTAGAACAGTTATCCATCTAACATCTGCTTATTCTTACAGTTTCTGTCATGGCTCAGAGGGAAGCTGGAATGCTGCTCCAAACTGCTCAAACCTAATGTTTTCCCAGGGGAAAATGTTATGACAAATAGCAAAATGGTACTAAAGATTAAGCAGCAAAAAACCCCATAGAAACCTGGGATGCAGAGGACAGAAATGGTTCCACAATTTAGTGCTATTACAAAGTCCAACCCATCTCTTCTCCTAATACACTGAATGGCATCAGAGGAAAAGACAACACTGCTCTGGCTGTTGTGCTGGAGATAACAGACAATGGTCCTGGAGGATAGCAGCACTACTAGCCTGTAGGTGGCATGGCAGAAGGGACTACTGTGACCATGCAGCTTTTCTTCCTGTGCAACAAAAGGGCTGTACAACGTTTATGAATGAGTTATTGTTTGACCTATTATCTGCCTGTTTGCCAGGCACATTATCCTGGATGAGCAACAGCCAGTGATAGAAGATCCCACGGAGTCTTTAAGTAAATTGCTTTAGCAATGAATTTGTCTCACTATTGATTTTTTTTTCTGTTTTATATTTCTTCAACTTCAATACCAAACACTTTACTGCTTTCACCTTTTCTGACGGAGGAACCTGTTTGCTTCTATGTAACTATTACCCTTGCTGAGCAACTTACCAGCCAGTTTTCATCTTTCAAAGTAAGACTGAGATCTGTGGTTCCAGGACTACAACTATTTCACAGTGTTCAAACTCTCTAGTTTATCAATTTTCTTTCCTAAAAAGCAGATGTTATAAACCTGTGCTTCTGGATGAACTACAATCACTTTTATATAAAAAAAAAATCACAGATGCTTGCTGATCAAAGCATATCTCAAGTATACTTGGTGATATTGGGACCAACAGATTAAGTCTGACAACTACCAGTAGTACCAACAACTCAAAGAAGTATGAACACAACTTAGTTCTGTACCAGAATCTGTTCCCTCTTATGGGAACATATGAAGATCTCCTGCATTCTTCAAAGCTTTCACAGAGCCTCTCTCCTGTAACAAGCCAAAATCTGTGACTTCATAGCTTTGTTTCGTTTTGTTTTGTTGGATTTTTTTTTGTTTTTCTGTTTGCTTTTTGGTTTTTGTTTTTTTTATTTTAATATCCATCCTCTTCCTCCAGAGAACACTTCAGCAATGAGTAATCAGACTGCCAGCTGGATTTTGCCAGGCTCTGTGAGCTTGTCATTTCTGCAGCATTAGCAGCAGCAACAGTGGACAAGCTGTGGTCACTGAGATTGGGGCATTAGCAGCTTTGAAACTAATCTGTTCTCCTCTAAAGCCTGAGCTCAGCCTAGTACAGAAAAGGGAAAGATCTAACAAGCATGATGGCATAACAGCAGAAGTGTCCCTTCTATCACAGAAAGTGAAATGGAAGAATAAATTAAAATGAAACAGGATAACCTTGTTTATAGAGATACACAGGCAATAATATATGCAGTAGTCAAAATCTATTAGATGCATGGTCTGGGCACCTCTCAGAGAAAACAGCTGAGGTGTTTTCATCCTGTTAACCCACTGTGATGAGAGTTCTACCAATATCTTCCTCGCCTGACCACTCTATCACATGCAGGCTTGAGTGCACCTGTTCACACAAACACTGAGCACATCTAACTGCTCCCAGTGACACTAATTCTACTAATTGCCACTCAATACTATCCACTGCTTACAGACATTCCCCAGGGCCTGGACCAGACATTATCTTATTTCCATTACCACAAACCAATCGCTCCAGGCAAAGAGCTGCAAGCAGCCTTCCCAGCCCCCAGCACAGCCCTTTCAATACCTGAGAATTTGCCAAGCAAACTGGGACACTACAAGCAAGGTCTTAGGATTCCCACTGAATTCCTAATATGGCCACAAGCAGCAGGAAAATGGATCCAAAATGAAAGCCCACAATGCAGAATGTCATGAGCTCAGAAGAAGGGGACGAGCTCCATTCTCCTCTGAAAGGACACGTGGTCATGTGCTTTCATTGCCCGTTGCTGACAGACAGCCAAAGTGCTAGCGTGGGTAACAGCCAAATAAATTCTTCCAAGAGCCTTTTTCTACCTTAATGGTAAAAAAGTTACACCATTGAGATTCAAAGGAAAAGCAGGAATTTAGAAGTCTCCACCCAGCTTTGTCAGGGTTTCATGCAGGACTGTGGTAAATAGCTTCGTCCTGAACAGCAGGCTAAACTTACCTTAAAAATTATTTTTGTGCTGTTCAAAGTACTCTGAGTTGCTGAAATCTACTGCATTTACTTATGATGGTAGAATTACACTATTTTCTGTATTTTAAACTGCTACATCTTACAGGCCTAGGGCTTTTCACTTAACAACCTCAATTTCTTCTAGAGGGTAAACCTGGGAGCAGGGCTGAGCTGATTTAATAGCTGCTGTGCATCATCCACATTGCAAGGGAAAGTGTCTGCATCTGGCTGAAAGGGACACAACATACTCTCTGCTTATGGAAGTGTGGTTTTCCTAAGCAGAAATCTGGTGACCTGAAGCTCTGTCACATTCCAGTCTATGTCTGGACAGGTATAATGTGATGTCTACTGAGCACTGTTAACTACAGAAAGCAATCACTGTGTTTCCAAGCCATTAGCAGAGTCTTGGCTCACAGACTTGGATGAGCTGGCAGCTCAGCTCTATGTAGAATTAGTGTGATACAAAAAGTGCTATTAGGATCCATCTTTTACATTTCTCAAAACATACAGTAGAGCTGCTTGCACCTCTTCTTACTTGAACATAACCCTGTTTACCAGCAGCATCCTCACATTCTTCTTTCTTTTCTATTCTGGAGAAGGAAATTTTTTAGGGATTACCACTTCATTTTTTATTTCCCCCATGGAAACAAAAATAAGAAGATTACTCATTTCCATCCCTCACACACATTCCACTTTCCAACAACAATAGAGCTGCTTCCCTTCCATTCTGCATGACACTCTCCAATATCCAGAGTTTCCAAGGCAGAATTGCCAGTGGGTCCTGGGATGTTTCAGCCTGCTCCTCTCCAAGCTCTTCTCTGCCACTGTCAGTGGCACAGACTACAATGAGCAGTCAAGGGAACCATGAGGAGTAATTCCAAGGGGACTGGTTATGTGAACAAAGATAACTCAACATGAATAACAGGTTCCATCCCATGGCACATCTCCCTTTTGTTGAGTGTATTCCCAAACAGCATGAGAGCTTTCCATTGCCCATTTTGGAAATGTAAATTCAGCTCTTGCTTCCACTATAAAGTTTGGGGATCAGAGCCTAAGATCCATTGGGTGCATTCATTTATTTGCCTCACATCTGAGACCACTCTTACTGGATGGTAACACCTAGTGGACAATGCAGAAATGAAAGCACACATTCTTATTTACAGCAGAAAAGGGAAAAAATGGGGAAGTAAGAGCAAAGTGAAAAAACCTCACATTTATTCAAGTGTGTTAAGTCTGTGTCTTACCTTCCTATGGGTCCCAGATCCCCTGAGTCCTGGCTGCCTGCGTCACTGGGTGTGCTCACTGATTTCGAAGAGGGAGACATAGGGGTTGGGACTAAATAATGAAAATAACAGGTATCCCATGTTAACACATGCAGCGACTGCACTGATGAAGAGCAGTGTCAGACAAATCAAAACCAATGGACCAAAATGATAGTGGATGAATGAGAAGGAGAGTTTGAAATGGTGAAAGCAAATAAGGAAGGAAAGAAAAAGAAAAGGAAGAGAGTCAAGTGAATTTTAAGTCTTCTGGAAGTGTTAAAACTGACATGTATTTAGACAGGATTGAAAGCCCAATGGGAATCTACTGCTAATCAGTGGAGAAGATACCTGTGGAAATAAGATAGCACTTGTTTTCTTGAGTCTGGTTTGAAGTTGACTTGCAAAAGATTTTAAAGCTATGAAGAAATATCAGAGACTTGTTTTGCCAAAAAACTAAGTGAACACTTCTGGTAAAGTCAAGTAGGCAACAGAACAAGCACACTTTTCAAATTCTGAATTTAGATGAAAAGCCAGTGCCCATTAGATATGCTCTAAGGCTGCAGTGTGGAAATGACATCAAAAAGAAAAGCCAAATAAGGAAATCCAGCTAAGTTAAAATCATTTCCCAAAGATGCTGAGAATACATATTAGTTTGGGTGATTGTTTTCTTAAGTAATGTAGGTCATACAAAATTTCCATTTTGGGTGGGACATGATTTCAACCCTCAAGGAAAAGTTTCCCTTGGTTTAGACATTATTTGCCCAAGCTCTTGAAATGATTTTCTCTTTGCCTTGCCAGGGCTTTTGAAGCATATTTCATGCAAAGGCAGTTTTGTTTCCTGAAACAGGAAAGGAAGTTCATAGCTCAAGGTCAGCCCGAGTTAAAGCTCTTCAGCAAAGAAATAATAAATAAAAGAGTAAAAATATCCTGATTTCTTTTAAAATGGTTTCTCAAAAATTTTTAAAATTAAGAGATGGCTCCAGTCAAAATTTAAAGCAAGTACTCTTCAAAGCAGCCACATTGAATAAAACACAAAAAGAGGATTTAAAGCAAAAGCAACGTTTCCATTTGGTTTAAATCATGTGCATTTCCTTTTATACATTTAACAGAGTAAAACTTTAAAATACTTTGTTATGCTTTACAATGTATAATGACAGACCTGTCAAGAGATTCGGATTTTCCATGTGGTCAAACATTGAATGCAGATTCTCCCTAGAGACTGTCACAGAAATGACTGCAGCATGAAAAGTGAATTCATCTTTGTGACAGCCCTTTGGCAGGTTACAGGTATGTCTGGTTGTTTACATCTTCCATATTCACAGTGAGACCTGGCATCGTGTGAAGGTAGAATTAAATCCACCTTTGTATATTAATTGTGAGTGAATGTAAAGGGAACAAAAGAGAACAAAATACTATTTTTAACTAAAAGGAATCATCTTATACATGAATTTACATGTTCTTTTGACAGTATCAAACATAAAAAAACTTAACTAAGATAAAAACTGATAATTTTCAACATGAATATATGTGTTTGGTTAATAAAATTATAGGGACAAAAATGAGTATTTTAAATGCTATACATTAAAAAGAGATCTGATTTTATCTTTGATCTTACTTTCATATCATGATATAATTTTAAAAACATATTTTATTGTACATAAAAATAACCTAACCATTGCTTGTCAAACAATTTTTCTGAGAAGTGGTGTCTAAAAGCTTCAGTCATTCTACCATAACTTATAAAATTAGTAACTTTTCTCAATAAATGTTGGTTGGTGCAAGTAATTAATTCAAATTCCAATTCAGAATGTCACTACCTACTTGCATATGCACCCAGGCATCTGTATAAGATGCTTTCCTAAACCAAAACTTAAGTATTTTGTCAAATGTGAAGTTTCTCCTATACATTACTGGCAAGAATAATTAGGGGTAAAATCCTAGATTCAGTCACAATGAACTTAATGAAAAGGCTTGATAGCTCCAGAGAGGTCAAGATTTTAGCTGAAACAGTGAGAGTGATCCCAAATTTGAGGGAGAGGGAGAGGGGAAGAGGGAAGAGGGGAAGAGGGGAAGAGGGGAAGAGGGGAAGAGGGGAAGAGGGAAGGGAATTTCTCACTTTAGGACCATTCAATATATGAGGCAGATTTTAATGAGGGTAACTGATACTCAGACACTGTATGTATTTTTAAACTGAAGACTTCAGGTTCTAGAATTGAAACATCAAAACCAAAAAAGAGGCCAAGCACATGAAACCAGAGTAAAAATCTACGATAGTGTCTGTTGATAAGTGTTTTTCTATTTGTGATTTGGGGTTTTATTTTATTTTCCTTCTCTTGTTTTGCTTAATTTTAAAAGAAACTTAGTGGGAGCTCCCACATTACAATGCTCCTCCTTCCTTATATGTGCTTAATTTGAAATTTTGAAAGAAAACTTGGGGCTAATGAAGTACATACAACATTTATATTTTTGAGTGAGAAGATAAAACAGTCCATCAGAAAAGAAATCACTGCTGGTATGCAAAAATAACCTGCATTTTGTTCATAAAAAATTCTTGAAGAAATGAAACAGATGTTTTTGGCAATGACAAGTACTCAAAATGCCATGAGCTTGTTTATGTGAATGGTATGGCAGGCATTCAAACAGAAGAGTTCACTTCACTAATACAGCCAAAAACCAAAAAAGCCAAGCATGCTCTAGTAGAAAGAAAGCATTAGTTGTGGCAGAGCTGAATGCTTTACAGTGTGCTTCTCTTAAATACCTAGAGGTGGTTCTGGGGATATACCAATGCTCTGTAACAAAGCCTCTGTCTCTCTTCTTTTACGGTCTAGGTCAGAATCTTCCTGAGCTGGCTCCTTCTTCTGCTGTAGATCAGCCTGAGTTAAACCAGAAGAAAACAGAAAATTTTATGTCATATACAATCAGCTCCAGCAATTATATGTGTGAAAATATTTGTATGCACTACTGCTTAGGTACAATTTGAAATTCATTTTGATATTTTAGTTAATTTATAACTTAGATAATTTATACTGTATACAGCAGTAACAGTGTTTTTCCCTAAATGGATGGTAAAACTGGTCTCTGCAAGGATATTTGCAAGAACTCTTACAGGACAACGATGGAAATTTTGTAACTCTCACTCATTAGGTGCAACTTATTCAACTAAAACAAAAGCTGACCATAGAACAACAGGTATCATTATCCTGAATAAAACTGGCCCTTTCTTACTTCAGGACAAAGAATAAAATTTCACTGCATTTCAGTGATGTAGCTTAATTTGGTCCCAAGCACTTGTTGGGAAAAGAAATACTTTCTCATTAACTTCAATATCCAAGAGGTGCAAAGGAAAGAACTGGCATCTCTAAACCAGGACTTTGGCAGCCTTAACTCACTAAAGGTCCACAAGACCCTTCCCTCTCTGCTATCTCTACCTCCTTGGAGCTTCCACACATTAACCTTCTTCCACTCTGATCTATGGGCATCCAAAAACAGTAGGAGCACCTGCAGCAGCCATAATCCCACAATGAGATGGTCCTTTCTGCTCAAACCAGAGTGTTGGAAAAGAGGACTTGTCCAACTTGGTGTTGATTTTGGTGCAGGCACAACAGAAAACCTGGAAATTCAAAAGCATCCCTATGTTCTCCAGTTCAGAGACAGATAGGAAACACTGATTTTATAGTCAATGCCCAGGCATACCCCTGTGCTCAGCTCTTCCCATGAGCTACCTCACAGTATGTAGGGTTGTAGACAGCTCTCCTGCACCAGTGTGAATGGCCAAGCACCTTTGTGAGTGCCAGCCCTCACTCCTGGACCCACCCAGCACCCCAGCACACCCCATTTACCCCATTATGCACTGTAGCATTATCTGCAGACATGGTCTCAGAAATGGAAATGTTTCTACCACCACAATTCTCCACGAGGCATAAAGTCAGTCAGGGGACAAAGAGAAAGGACCTAGTAGCTTCCTTGAGCCATTAGCTCAGCCCCCTTCCCTCTGGTTCTTTAGTAAAGGACACTGAAAGCATCACCATTTAAAGATCTGCCCATGCAACACTTCCCCAGTGAGCCCAGGAGCCCCACTGGGGCCTCTGCTGTAACTGCACAATGTGGCTCAAATGAAAAAAGATTAAAAAGACAGCCAAAACTGGAATGCTGATTTCTTGGATCACATCACATTTCCACGGTAATTCCATGAAATTCATGCACAATATTAAAGTGTCAGTTTAAAAGGAAACCAGTTATTAGTAAAGGATAACAGGTGCTTTAAACTATAGTAAGTGTTGACATTTGAAGGAAAGGAAGCATAATCACTTAATGCTTCTCTGACTTTGCATGAAAATGAATATCCACTCCCTGTCAATTCTCACCTCTATTCCACTAAGTGACTGAATAAAAAGAAGTACAAATCCTTTAATGATAAACCTAATGCATATTGTCAAGGACAAATAAACTAATATGTCAATCAAACTTTAACAGAACTGAAAGATGCACCCATGCCAGAAGATGAAAATGCAATTGCAATTATGTTTTACTTTACTGGAGAATAATAATTGTAAATCTGTTACCTTAGCTAGTAATCAAACTAGTCTTCAGAGTACAAAAATACATATTTAGATTGTAATGGCTTGAAAAAATGTGAGTCCTCTTTCTGTCTTTCCCCATTCTCCACTCCCTTTCCATTGAAGGAGAGCCCAGGAAAAAGCATTGTGGCAAATCAATTTTTCTTTTCCATACACATGCACATCATGTTGTCTAAACTGTTGTCATTTGACAGTGTCGTGGTTTTAACAGCAATTCCCTCACCCCAACGTTCTTGACTAAAAATATGCTTTTTGATTTTAAGGTTAGTCTGATGTGGGTTTGACTATCTCATTCCACATGACAGATACCTTGGGGCATACAATACTGAAATGTCAAAACCTCAGCAAGTCCCTTGTGCAAGCATGAGCATTCTAAAAGGTGGTTTTGCAACTTTACCTCTTTTTTCTTCCTTTCTTCCTCCTTCCGTTTCTTTTCTTCTCTTATCTGAGCCAAACGTTGTTTTTTGCGCTCAAGTTCTGCTTTCAAATCACTTTTGTCTGACATTTTGACTCTGCTGGAAACAAAAATATGGAAATCAAGGTGCAAATTGAATTATTACCCTATTTACTGAAAAAGAAAAAAAGTTAATTAGATCAAAAGGAGGGCTTCTAAAACTGCAACAAATATATTTCTATATAAACACTGGTCCTTGAGTATACTGACAGTGTAGAAAGTGGAATATTTTCTTCACAATTTTCATTTCAAGAAAATAGACCAGATGTAGAATATATTTTCCGACAGCCTCTACTACAAAATTACCTTTGTGAAGCAAACCTATTGCTGTTCAAAATACTGCTTTAATGCTCTCAAAATGAAGCTAAAGTCTTTTGATTTCCATGATCTTCAGCAGCTCTGCCAGACTGCAGAACTCAGATCCACAAACAGATTTCAAGTACCAGAACCAGAGCCACCCCAAACATCCCCATACTTCTTAGACAAGCAGTAATTTTACTTGCAGCAAAGGGAAACAGGAGAGCTTTTGCTTTTGCAGGTGCTTTGCAGAGCTGCCAGGCAGGATCCCCTGCTCCACCCACACAGTCCCACACAGACCATCAGTTCAGTCTCAGTATCCTTCTCACATTCACCCCTCCAGCAAACACTCTCACCAAGCTATGAGCTATCCTGCCCAGGAATCCCCTCCACCCTTTCCAGGGAAAACTGGGCCATTCCCCCAAGAAGCTGCAGATAAGGCACAAAACCAGGCAATCCAGCAAATCAGAGTTTATCTCTAATGAAGCAGCACATTGCTCTGCCAATAGTCTAGTGTTCAGACCATCTTTCCAAGAGGCAAAAGACACACCTAACACTCTTGATTTGATGCCATCCACACAAGCTTGACAAAAACATTTCTTCTGAAATACTGAAAGACCTCTTCCAACATTTAAACCCACTTTTCTTTAGAATAGTGATGTAAAGCCACAAATACTCTTTGTCTTTTAAATCTCTGTCAGCCTTTGCTGATGTTTCTGAGCCTTGACAATGAAGGGTAAGGAAATAAAAAGTCATAGTATACAGATATAGAGTCACATTTTTAAAGAGGATATGATACCAATCATTTATACAGTTTTAAAACATCACCAGTGTTGCACAAATCTGTAACTTAAGTCACAGATTATTTATTGATTTTCTAACATCATAATCATTATGAACTGTAATCTAACTGTATCAATACTGATTTTCTTATTAGGACCTTGTTTCAAAGACAGTTCTGACTAATATAGACATTCATGAAAAGAGTTAACTGTGCCTTTCCTGTTCACACATCACCGACCATATCCTCTGCTGCAACTCAGAATCAATCAGATCAATGGCAGTGCCATGTATACACAATGGAAGTCTGTTGTTCACTTGATGCATGGGAAATATGGATGTCAACTCTCTGTTAGCATAATGAGAACTCTACTCATATTATTGCCTGGATGGGTGGATGACCAGAGAGTAAAATTATCTGCTAAAAATTACAGGGCACTTTCACCCATCATGAATTTTACTGCAGATATCCTCCTCAAAATGATAAAAGCATAATTAGCCAGTGACATAGAGGATATTGCCAACAAAACATCACCTGCATGTTAAGCACAATTTCAGCCCCAAATGCTTTGTTGTCTTTGCAAGCATTTTCCTTAAAGAAAAGAATAGAATAACATTTGGAATCAGACAAGGAAACCATTTGATGAAAAGGACAGGCATAAGAGCAGCTCAAACTCCAGCTCACACTGCCACAGATTCTGCACTTCAGCAGAGCTGCCTATGCTGGCAAAGCATCCTTTAAAGGCCAGGGGACTCTGGTTAATCCACAACAGCTGTCAACCAACAAGACCACTGGATACACTGGCTGCATGTGGAGGACCACCATCTCTTTATTCCTCCACCACTCTCATCCTATCCATAACAGTATTGCTATCAATCAGAGAAAATCAAAACTGTCAGAAAAAAATTGCATTTGATATTAAAAAACCTAAGCAGTAGCACCTTAACATTAATCTGTGTGATCAGCTGACATGGGTGAGCTATTTTTTACATGAGAAATGCCCAGAGAAAAAAACAAGCATTTTAATGGCAGTGCAGTTTTGGTAGGCAGTTTTGCCTACCAATGTGTTCAGGATTTTTGTGTCTCTCTTAGATATGGTTGAAATCCCATTTGAAGTAATTTTGCTAATCTGTTCCACACATTTGAATTCTGAGTATGAAGTCACCCCTCAGAGCCTTTGGACTAGACAGAGGTTTTGCATCCTTTTAGTTCTGCAGTTTGGCAACAGAGAGAGAGCTCCTGCTTCTATGCAAAAAATATGCAAATGCATTTTAAGGCTACTGACAGAAACCCTGAGGGTTTGGCATCCCTTTCAAGCTGTTTGTCAGATATCAATGAATGCCTTCCTAAAAATTCATTCCCTTAACGTCAGGGAAGCTAACTAGCTTTTCCCCTGGTTTGAGCATCAATGGTTTAGTGCCTGGCCCCTTTATGACAATGCTCCAGTCAGGGGGACCAAATCCTATTATAACTTTGCTCTCTTTTTAACAAGATAGATCTTCCATACAACAAAGACTATGTATTAAATTTCCTTCAAAGAATGTTGCCAGAGCTCAGTTATATGCTTTCATCCTGAATATATTATAGTCATGCCTGAGCCCCCCAGAGAGCTTACCAGCCTGCAGACTGGCTGTTTACAACTTCAGCACAAATTGAACACCAAGGGTATGTAACCACCTTTCACAGGTGCCAGCAAGGTGGTAGCAAGCAAGGAGGCAAATGTACTTGTCACTCTGCTTGGCATTAACCATGGACTTAACACTGTTCATTACTGGGAGCAAATTTCTAATAAATGCCATTCTGAGTGCTAAAAGGCATGCCACACCAAGAGGGATGAAGGCAAACAGTAAGAGATATTTACTTTTAACATTCTCTGTGGTGCAGAATGACAGCCCAAGGCTTATGCACAACCTAATCTCCAGCCTGGGAGAAAGCACTGGTCAGAGGAATCACTAAGGAGCACATTTTGTACTGAAGTAATTAAATCCCCTGTGTGGGAACACATAGGAACAAACACATTGAGTTTTGAGTAAGTGTAGAAATAATTATCATAGCCTGGGGCTTCACTCTTTAAGGGAAACACATAATCTTAGATCAATTTTTATTTGTTCGTCTCAGTTTATTGTCATGGTTTTAAAATGGGAAACAGAGTCCTCCCACCCCAGAAGAGCTTACCACACAGGCTAGCATAGGTTCTTGTTATCAGGACCTTGCACAGAGAGCAGCTGCCTGGGCTTCCAATACTTGGAGAAAATTCTCCTTCCTTTGAGATACTGAAGAAAGGAGCTGGCTCCTCATGACATGCCTTTTAATGAAATGGAGTTCTCCATTTGAAGATGTCAGTTATTCCCATGTGCATTAAACATGCCTCAGAGTGCCCTCTTAGGCTTGGAAACACAGTTAATTACACTTACACAGCAGACCCAGCACGATGGCAGATACCCAGGGCTGTGCACATGCAGCACTGGCTTCCAGGGACTGTTTTTGGGACTCCATCATCTACTGTCTTAGCTCACAGCATCCTGGATGCCCACAGTGTACATGCACAGCTATCCCCACCATCAGTACAGCTAAGAGTCTGGGTATTCTAGGACGTGATATCACTTTTCCTAAAAAGCAGCTAAGATTAAGCATGTCCCAAAGTCACTAATTCCTCTTCAATGATGATAAAGGGTCCTGAGTGATCTACATTAAGTTCAAGAAATCTCCATTGTAAATGTCTCAGACAGGGTGAGAAGAATCCTGTCCTTAAAATGCTCCCAGCAGTTCCTTGTAGCTTGTCACTTGTATGAAACAAGATATTTGAAAGACAATTTACATTAATCTTAAAATAATAATGATGTTTGCACAAACTTCTCTGCTGTACACTACATATGCAGAGCTACTCCATTAAGCTCATCCCACAGCCATTTCATTTGTGGTAGCAGTAAGAATATACACATGCAAACAGCAGCATTTTATCCTCAAGTGGACTAAAAGCCATGCAAGTGCTTTTACACATGCAAGCCAGTTTTACTGTAGCTTTACAAGCTACAAGGTCTTTATCAATGATCAGTATCGCAGTATTTGAGTAGATATTTTTTCAAAGCATTTATATGAACACTTAACAGCAGAAAGTCACAGGTATCTAAAAAGGTTTTACTTGAATTTCAGTACCAATAAATTGATACTTGTTAGAGTAATAAAACCAGAACAAATACAAAGAGTTGCAAGACATGTACGTAGGTAGGAATAAATATAGGAAAAAATAAGCCCAAAATGACCAATGCATTTAAAATAAAATAAAATAAAATAAAATAAAATAAAATAAAATAAAAAAATAAAATAAAATAAAATAAAATAAAATGACAATCACAACAGTGCAGTTTTTAAAGTAGAAAAGGTAAATAATATATAAGATCTCCTTTCTCTTCAAGCCAGTTCTTTGTATTTGCTAGAAGAGCATTTTGCCTGCATGCTTTCACCAAGCTCATCTAAAAAGGAACCTAAGTTTCCAAATCTGGTAGCACATTAAAAAAACCTACAAATTTTACTGCTTTTTGGTGTTTGCATGCTGTTCATTCAGTAGGCTGCACTAGACTAGAAATTTTCCAAAAGGAGTAGAAATTTTACCCTTCATGAGCCTTGAGGTCTTTCCTGGTTTGTGACTTCTTGTGTTGTCCTTTTTGTTATTATCTCCATTGCAATTACCAAAGGGGGTCATTAGATACTGTTACATATGGCATTAGTCATCCTATATAACTAAGCATAAATAATTGATTCAGTAATACACTTCTCCAAATAAATAGGCAGATTCTAGCATTTAGAGATGCTGTACATGTATTATTCATATGCCTTTATAAATAGCCAGTTACTTGAGTTCAAAACTGCAAAATGTATTGGTGTGAAATGCAAAGGATGTTGCACAATAAAATATATTACTCAGTGGTTTTGGTTCTAAAGAATGGTTTGTAGAGTGGGAGTACTATTACTAGTGAAACTCTGACATATGAAGTGTTCTACTAGAAAAAAATTATTCATTTCTATCATGTACCATATTTATGCCTACTTGATACAAATTAGCATCTTTACTACAGTGAGGAATATTATATATTTTTACAACAGAAAAAAAAAAATCCCAGAGATCTACCTATGACTTCCACAGCTGTAAAGTATGCATGCAAAGTATAAAACTGTACAAAGCAGATAAACAGCTTTGGTCTGCAAGAAACCAGAGGGAGTTGCTACCCTAGTATAAATGCACTGTAACACATTGCATTCATTTGAAAATAATGTTTGAAACATACTTCAAATGGGCAAGAGAGGCTAGAAGCATCTCAACAGCAATTTTTAAATAAACATGAGTGCCTCTTTTCATCATGCATCAGAATTTGTACTTGACTTCAGTCGAATAACATAAATAATTTTGCTAAATGGGCATATCAATGTTTACAAAATCACAACAATGAGCAAATATTTGCAGCTGCAAAAACTCAGCATTTGCAGTATTTAAAGAAATCTCCTGTGTATGATGAATTCAGGAAAATACTAAGTAAAATTGGAGAGACAAAGTATTCTTTCTACATAACCTTGAGGCAAAATAGCCAGGCTTTTTACACTGCATCTCTGTATTTATCTATAAATAAAAATGGTTGTCAAGTGTTACATTCCAGGGAATGTACCATTTTTATCCTTCAGCTTCTGAATATTTCTTGCAGATGGGCAAAGGTTTTGTACTTTGTTCTGTAAAGGTTTACAAATCCTAAGCATCCAGAGATTTGGTTCTGTGCTTCCTCCTGGTTGCTATGCAACAGGTCAGCACATCTCTAGCCTATTTATTTTAATTCTGACAGGTTGTAAGATATGTACCCATAACTGCTCAGTTACACAGCCCTTCCAATCTATTACCATTTAATCTTTTCACTTTTGTTCTTCCATAATGGCCCTACTACAAAATGAAACTCAGTTTCAGCAGAATTGTAGGGTCTCCACAAAGCAGCATGTGAGCAGAACTCTACTACTGCCCATTCTTCCAGCACCAGAAGTAGAGTCAATGAAACAACACCTTCTTGCCATCCCTTCCTCTTATGCCCCTTTACTCTCTTGAATTTACCATGATCTTTTCATTTCCAGCAAACCCAGTGCCATAGGAGAGCCATCAAGGCTGAAGGGAAGAAGCTGCTGGCAACAACACTGGAGATGAGCAAGAAACACACAGACTTCCAGCAAGGAGCAGAATGAACTCAAGGACTCACACTAACATGTATACTAACAGAACTGCTGCATGTCTTGCACCAAATGTGGTCCCTTTATATTGAATTCCACAGAACCAACAGCATATATCACCTCAAAGAAAACTGAATTTTAGAAAGGTCTTTTCAGATGTCTTGGATTTTCTCTCAATAAGCATTAAAGAGCACAGTTAAAACTACTCAATGATTTCAGATGTGCTGCTGTATTGAGCAGGACCATTGAGATGGTCCTCAATGATGCAGCAGCCAATACTGATTTGTACTTCCCAGGGGTCTGACTGAGGAATTGTGCCCTGTGAATCTGTTACAAAGAGCAAATGTTTTTAACAAAGCAACCACTTGCATGCTTGACAACATTTAGATCTTGTGAATAGAAGATTCCTAAGTAGTCTTGGCCACTGCCACTATCAGCTTCTGTCTGTTATCTTTTACTGTTTGGCTGCAGGAACACCCAGGACTCCCTATGTGGCTCTGTATACAGCTGGGAATGGACATAAAAAAATTCAAAACTTTGTGACTCTACATTTCCCACACATTAACTAGTCTTTCTTGTTACCCTGTGTTATTTTCTGTGAATTTCTCAGCTTGCTCCAGAAAGGAAAAGCAGGATGAACAGACCAAGAGTAGACAGCCCTTCTGAGAAGGACTTGGGGTGCTGGTGGATGAGAGCTTGGACACGACCCAGTAATGTGCACCCACAATCCAGAAACTCAAACATGTTCTGGGCTGCACCAAAAGCAATGTGGCCAGCAGGGTGAGGGAGGGGATTCTGCCCCTCTGCTGTGCTCCAGTGAGACCCCACCTGGAACCCTGCACCCAGCTCTGGGGTCTCCAGCACAGCAAGGACAGGGACCTGTTGAACTGAGTCCAGAGGAGGCCACCAAGTTGATTAGAGAGATGGGGTACATCTCCTGTAAGGAAAGGCTGAGAGATTTGGATTTGTTAATCCTGGAAAATAGTGCACTTTTTGGTGACCTAATTGCAGTTTTCCAGTACCTGAAAGGAGCCTACAAGAAAGAGAGACAGACTTTTTATAACAGCTTGAAGTGACTGGAAAACGGGAAAGAGATTCAAACTGAAAAAGAATAGGTTTAGATTGGCAATTAGGAAAAAAACTTTTACTGTGAGGGTGGTGAGGCACTGGAACAGGTTGCACAGAGAAGCTGTGGATGCACCTTCCCTGGAAGTGTTTAAATGTCAGGTTGGATGGAGCTCTGAGTAAAAGGTATCTCTATCCACTGAAGGGGGTTTTGAATTAGATGATCTCAAAGGTCCCTTTCAACCCCAGCCATCCTATGATTCTGTGAGCCAGTAGGATAATTTAAAGGTGTTTTCTGACAGCAAAAGACAACCAAATGCAAGCTGTAAAGTGGTAAGATCTTAGAGATGGATAGTGAGAGAAAGGTAACAATCTAAACCTCAAGCTGAAGGTCACTTATCTAGAAAAGTAAGAGCCTTGTGTTTCATGTCATTGATTTCAATTTCTTTTGTATGCATTTCTTATACAATGATCAGATGTCAATATCTGCTGCTATCATTGATATGACCTCTTCTTCAAAATCTATATAAAATATCTTGTTCATCATAACAGTGCCAAAGTGCTTCCCAGGGATAAATTTAATGATTTACTAAAACCTAACATTGAATTTTGCTTCAGGATGTCTGCTAGTCTCTCCTGAAGTGGAACAAAGACTCATTTTCTCCATCCTGAAAATATTTCAGCCATTAAAACATGTGCTTCCATTCCATATGGGGGTTAAACTGACCCCTCTGACTTTTCCAGCCTCCTCCTGAGGTAACCCCAGTGGTACATGGCCAGCAAAGTGATGCTTAAAGCCATTTACCCAAACATGAAAAATGCATGCTCTAGTTTCTGCTTCTTAACCCAGTTATGACAACTGCCAGAGAGACATCAAAGAATGAGCTATGCTGCCATCACACAGGTTTTTCTGGAAGACTTACCCAGATACAGTTTCTTTCTTATAACAAAATATGCTTTGCTTTGCTGCTGCTGTCTGTAAGGATGTAACTAGGTTAAAAATATTACACATTGATTTTAGCTCTGAAGTCAAGACAGCTAAAGATTTAGAAAACAGGCTGTAAGAAATACACAGAAAGTTCTCAAAAAGCAGAATAAACAACACTGCCATTCTTTTTTGTACTTCCCAGGGCTTACTTGGCAGCACTAATAAAGCAAGATGAATGCTCAGGGCCTGCCTTAGCCAAATATCCCTGCTGACTGACAGAAGAGAAAAAAGGTATGTCCAGATAACAAGGCAAGATGATGAAAGCAAATGTCTAACAGCATAATTTAAAGGGCATATGCAAAGAATTTGAATATAAGAGAGGACAATTAATCAAGAAATCTATTCCTTCCATTTATCTTTTCTGTGGTTAAAGCGTTCCACCGAAATAGGAGAAAGATGTTTCAGGGTTTGTTTGTTTGTTTGTTTGTGGTTTGTTGGGGGGGTTGGACTTTTTTTGTCTTGAGAAGACTGAAACCCACATTCCTAGGGTGACTGTTGGCTAATGAGTGAGGACTGGAGGAATGGAGATTGCATTCTTAATCATTGAAGCTATTTTCTATTAATTTCTTGTCTGCAAAGATTCATTGGACCAGAAGAAGCAGATGCAAGAGAGCGAACATTAATCCCTAACAGAGGCCCCTGGGTTCTAGTCTTTGTTTCAGGGTTAGTTTATATTATACATAGTGACTGTTTAGTTTACAACAGTGCTGTATTTAGTATCTGGAGCCAGACTCCTCTCTCTTCCTGAGTGTTTGAAGCAAGGTGCTGAAAAGTCCTTTCTATTTCTCCCAAATGCTCCGTTGCACCCAAAGAAACTTTAATACTTTAGAATTAGGTGAAGCAGCTTCAGCAGGGAAGACTGGAAAGGTACTTACTGCAGAAGACATATAGGTTGCTGGTCAGAGCACAGATGAGGGCAAATACCTCTTTAAGCAAAAGCAAAAATTATCTGAGACTCCTTTACTTAGTTGAGTCCCATTAAAACCAGGGTGCACTAAAAGCAGGAGCAGATGCTGTCAGCTGGAGCTCAGCATGGAACACACAGTCTGGCAGATGGGCTTGAGGAATGTCAACTAGATGGACCAGAGAGACAGAGTAGACAACTGGGCTATTGAGTCTGGGAGCTCAAAGGTAAGAACATATCAGAAAAGGGCAAAAAAGGCAAAAAAGTGAGATTTTAGAGACCATCTGTGCTTCAGGAGCTAGGTGAGAGCCAAGCTGATTTTTAAGGACAGCAATTTTAGTTTCTGTTTCCAAACTATTTTGTCAGTTTAGAAGCAGCTGAGCTTCCCAGGCGCCATAAGAACTTCCAGTTTGGGGAATTCAAGTATGCATACCAGGTTTAAGATGTGGACATGCTCTGCACTTTAAGTACAGCCTCCTACAAAGGCAAGGCTGGCTGCACATGGGCTCTTCTCTCCCACACACACACATCTCTCTCAAATGGCCTGGCTTCCACTGAGAAGAAGCTTCACAAATGGGCTGACTGAGAGCAAAAGCAAACAAGTCCCCATCCTAAATGGTGGGGCAATCACATCCCTGGAGCACACTGCAGGATGCCTCCAGAAGCAAGCCTTAGTGCAAGGCCCAGTACTCCAGGACCTTGGCTCCAAAATTTGAGACCAAGACATGAGCTAGAGATCAACAGTTCCTTCAAATTGGGAACACGATACAGATAGTTTTGGAAAATGTATCAACATTTACTAGTGTCTGTCAAAAAAATACTGGATCACTGAAGGTCCACAAGGCAATCAGAAATGTTCCATGTCTGGTTTTCAGCCATATAAAACTGTTAAACTAGTAGTCTTGAGGATTAAGAGCAGAATACAGTTTAAAAACTCTACAGTTCATTGCAGTATCAGAAGAGAGAACCAGAGAGAATCCAGGAGTAATTGGGTAATAGTTAAAGTTAATCCTTTAGCAAAACTGGATATTATATGATATGAGAAAGCACAGCAGTTACACACATACAAAATATATATATATAAATATATATATATATATATATATATATATACGGACAGGCACAGTTCCTCAAGAAAAATAACACAAAAAGTGGGAGGCAACCAACTTTAATCATACTTACTCCTAATTCATCACTTGGTTTAGTGAGATCAGAAACTTTCTGGGGACAAAATTAGACTTAATTTAACTTTACTGAATGAGCGCTGAGGAGACATGATCTCCATTTAAAGACTTCAAAATCAACACTAGTATTAACAGATATTACTGCTGCATTTTATTATAATTTTGTTCAGAAAGACTCTTATGTTTGTCAATGTGGAAGTCTAGAGCCTTTTACTTCCCTGTTCCCAGAGTCACTGATGAATAAACAATAAAATCCAGTAAGTGTTATGTACAGAAAGGCTCCTATAACACATGTGGACAACACCAATAGTAAGGCTGAAACATGGAACTTTTTCTACCTTTGCCCCTAACAAAGAATATAATTTGCTGTCATCTTTTGGTTCTATGCTTTAAACATATGGGTAAAATCCTAAGGCTTTTTAATTTATGATTATCAGACAAAGTACTGAATTTGCACAAGGTGTTTTTAAAATATTTTCAGAGGCCTTTAGAGGCTGAGAAACTAGGCTTTCCTGCATTTTTCTGCTATTCAGCTTTCTGTGAAAAAGAAAATATTGTGGGAAATAAAGGGACAGTTTTCCCACAGGCTCTTTCAGTACAAAGAGAGAATGGCATCACTGTTTTTTTTAATTTTGACTCCAGTACAATACCCTCCTATCCCATCAGCACAATTTTTCTTGTATTATTATTACTACTGTGGAGATAGTGAAAGGCAAGGATACAACATTCACAGGCTTTGCCAAGTGCAGCAGATTATGTACATGAATAGCTAACTGCACACTAGGGGGTATGATTTAGGTCAAATTTCTTGTTTCATTCCAAAAGGTTATAGATTTTTAAGCCATTCATTGTTTAATGCACCACACAGTTTACAGTCATAAGCACATATAATCTGAACTATCTTTTCTCTGCTTTTTGCAGAAGTAATTTGTTTTCCTAGGCAATGAAGACTGGCAGAAGTTGATAGTCTGTAACAAAGTGCTATAAGCGTGTGACAAAGCTCTATGAGCAGTTTGAGCTAAAAAGGACAAAGAATTAATTCATTTAGGGGCAAGCTAAGATCTGAAATAAATCAGAATTATGATACAAACCACCTTCTGGCTCAGCAATTGCTCAAAATGTAACTAGAAACAAACTGACGAAAGAAACAACATCATTAGACTTCGAATAGTGAGATTAACAAAAATGGCAAATCTTTTGTATTACTTCAAGAGAAGATAAACATGTATCATGAAATTAGTCACATGAGTTTAGATAGTCCCCCAACTTTGTGCCATAAGAATCGGAGAAGAAATTCTTTTAAAAGCTCAGTTTCAGTGGAACAGTCTTTAAACCAGAACAGATAGGTTCAAATATAAGAAAATATTCAAAGCAGTCTGGGTTGGTTTATTGCTTGTTCTGGGGTTTTTTTCCCCTGCAACCCTACTTTATTACATATTTTAATTTCTGGAAATATATAATAGCAATCATTTGAAATGTCTTTGCCCCAATTACCAAGTGACCTGGTAACCATTCTGATCCTAACAGTGGTGGCCTAATGTGCAAAACACGAAACAAGGGCATGCCTTGAATAGTAAGGATTTAATACAGCTGTCTATGCCCTTTAAAAGCTAAGATCTGTTTTAATGGATACAAAATGAAAGGGGTGAGTAGTTTAAGGCAAGAGAAATCCATATTTTCCCTGCATGTGGTCTAAGACCTACAGCAATTAACTTTCAATACTAACATGTCATAGTTTCAGTATAACATAGCACAACTTTTTCTGTCAAATTAAGCCTGGAAATACTAGAATCAAAGAAGGTTTGATACAAAGTCGTATAAATAGATAAGAAATATATCCTCTATTATGCTTATTTATATTTAATCATTCTAGGCAGTTTTATGTCTTTGCCTTACTATAACTCCTTTGTGTCTGAACACAAACCACACTGCATCTTTCTGCTGGGCTGTGAAAAATTAATAACTGAGGAGCAGGATTTGGATTTATTTGTACCACATCACAGATGGAGAGAGACAAGAACAAGGAACTAATACAATTTCTCTGCTAGGGAGAGAAATCAAAGCGGAGGGGAAGGCCAGCAAGGAGGGAATGTGATGTTAAAACAAGTATTGAAAAGTATGGAAAAGTAAAAGAGTATGGAAAGGAGAAAAGGGTAAGACTCAAAGAGTGATAGAAAGAGGGAAAGGAAATGTGAAGAAAAAATACCACTGTAAACAAAAATTTAGGTCCTTGAAAGATTCCTTCTGTAACTGTTTTCTGCTGAGTGGCAATAAATGAGCCTTCTCCTTTAATCAAATTATTGATTAATTATTCTAGCACCAAGCAGGGACAGTGAACCAGCACATGGGAAACACACAGGGTAGAACTGCACTGCTCCAGAAGGGCTCCCAGGAAGTCTGTTCCTCAGGTTGATGTAACTGGTCTCTCCAGATCAGCTGATTCACATGCATGGGAGCAGTGTTAAATATAAAACATGTACTTATACTCTAAGATTAAGAGCCAAGAATCTCAGGAGACTTCTAAGCAGTTATTATTCACCAGGTAACACAGATATCTGCACACAGGTCAATGCAGCAGTTAGACAGGAGCTCATACAAACTCTTAAGTCAATGCAAAACTCTCATTTCCTTCAAGAATGCTTGGAGAGATATCATGGCTTTCAAACAATGAGGGCAGCTGACTTCTGCCATTTTAGAGGCTCAGTCCTCCACCAGAGAAGTCAGAGAGAAACTCCCATTACTGTCAGCAGTGATAGGGCTGAGACCTCTGTCCTTAAACTTGAGCATGGAGTTACAGTGTGCTTCAAGAAACAATCACCCCTGCTCCCTGCCTTCCCCATGCTGCACTGCACTAACAGATACCCCTCAGAATGCTTTTGTTTCAAAAGGTACAACAAAAAGTGCTGAAGAAGCACAGTAAAAAAATGAAGGGGTATGGTTTTAAGCTCAGTAAGTGTTGGTATATCACCTGTCACAGATCATCAGAGGTGTCTTGTATCTGTAAGATCTAGTGGCTCACACATTAGTGTGCTTCACAGCTTCCTGCAGCTCCTGCCATCTGCCTGGAAGTAGCCATTTTCCCAGAAAAGTTGGCAAGATGATGCCACCTAAAATGAACAGTACTGGGGGAGCAAGTTCATGTGTACTGTCTTATTTTGAGGCTTGCAGATGGCCAAGTGAACAACAGCTCCCAGTGTCATCTCTAACTAAGGAGAGCTAGCACACTTTTAGATGGATTATTACCAAGTAGCAAAGGGACATATTGCATGGATCTGAGATTTAGACTGAGCCAGGGTCTATCTGTTAAGCACTATCATTCCTGCATTAGCACTTCTGCCTGCTTACAAACAGCTGAGGGGAAGACCATTCAAGCCCTCATCTAAAAAGCAAGTCCCCATATGGACACGTAAATGTGTACTCACCTGCAGGACTTGTGTTGCTCTGATGAACAGAAATAAATCTGCACTGGCAAAAGCACAGTTTTACTAACACAAGTTGCATCTCTACTAAGGGCATTTTGCCATCATATTCCATCAGTATTTTGGCTGGAAAATGTCCCTTTTAAACACAGATTTCATTTAGAGTCATTATGGTTTGCTTCATTTAAGGTTTTTAAAATAAAAATCTGGAGGTATCAGATGAGTATTGCACTGAGAGGTCATTATGTCTGACTATGGCAGAAAGCTTGAGACTGTATCTCTGCTGATATGAATTACCCTGTGCACCTCGGTGAGGATTTCGGAGTTACTTCCCTCCAACTTACCTGAAAATTAAAGCCCATGGAAAGGACAAGGAGGATCATTCTGTTAACGTACCATCACCACCTCCAAGCAACTTATTTTGGCACTAGGTGTTGATAATGGTAAAAGATTCCTAATTACTACTTCTGCTGCTGGTCAAACCAAGCCAAAGCAGCCCAACAGGGCACTCAAGGCATAGCCCTAGTTAATAAGCCTGAGTAGTCCTAGAGAGTGACCATAAATATGTTTAAAATCTCTGTGAGAAGTTTGAGGAGCTGAAAGATACCAAATGATTAACTGATACACTACCAGGAGTAAATGAAGCTTTCAAAAACAATACTGCCTTTCTATACCCTTCTGCTTTTTCTATTTCAATCCCTTATCTTTTTCCCTTCCAGCACACCTCCAGTATCCTGCAGTGGTGGTGCCTCTAACACAGCCCATTAGACAGAGCAACCAGCTCTATCTAGTATTCCCCCTCTCTCTTCTTGCAGGCTGGAAAACAGAGGGCAGCAAGGAATGCTTTTTGAAACCTGTCTTACAAAAGGAAAGAAGATCAAGGGACTGAATCTGTTCATTTATTTGAAAATAAGGCAGGTAAGTTCTTGTTGCATCATCCAGAGAACCTACACTGAAGATGGCTGCTAAAGCAAGGCTTTTATCTATGGGAGGCATAACAGGAACCAGAAACCTGAAGTTGGAAAAATACACTGGAAAACAAACATATTTCAATAATGAAAAAACTAGCCACTGAAAGGCATCACAAAGGAGGGCAGCTCACTGCCCTTCCTTCTATAGAAAGAGCTGGAAGGTCAGCTTCTTAATTTAAGATCTGCAAGGAACAAAATAATATTTCCCTGACTATTCTTTGAATAGCCAGAATTCCAAACTTCCAGTAATTACTGCATGTGTAAGGTGTGGCTTATTGCTTCTCCTTAAAAGATTCCTCTCCTAAACTGTGGATAAGGCAGCACTACAGTAAGTGCATTTTTATGGTAGACTAATTTGAGGCAGAGGTGTTTAGAGCTGAGAGAAACTTAGCCAATCCAACTCTAAACCATCTTTCAGATCTCCACATACCTGGCCCTCAGAAGTCTCACTTATCAAGGAAGATGACAGGTAAGTCCCAATCTTCAAAACAGTCTGTTCACAGAGAAGGTACAGAAGGGACAACACATTTTGTGTTTCTATGGATGATTTTGGGAAAAGAAAATAAAGCAGAGGATGGGTGTCACAGTGAGCACTCCCATGGGGAGAAGACCTGAATGCAGCCCCAAGGTACTTAGCAAGAACAAATGAGGCACTTCAACAAAGCACACTGGTAGTAACAGAAATCAAATTCCCCGATTGCTCTGATAACACCATCTATCAGGAGACAGGCAGTCCTGGGACCCAGGATTTCCATTCTGAAACAGGTTTTGCAGTCCCATGCTTCATGATACTTAGTGCCATTCCCAAGGTAATTTAAAGACCTCATGCAGAAGTGAAGCACTGACAAAACCCTGTACATCAGGATAAATTTCCAGGTGCAAGTGCCAAAGTCACATACCAACTTCATGTCAGGTCCTTCCATCTCATACCCTCTATATTAGCAGGCTAGATTGCTTGATCTGCCAAGAATACTTATGTTACATGCATTATAGCTCAAATCTATACTTTCTGTCAATGGCAATATTGACAGAAAAACAAACTTTGATCCAGTCCATAAAGCAGGGGCTTTGTCTAGGAAATCTCGGGCCTTACATTCTCTACTGACTGTGGGGGATTCCCAGGACGATGTAGCTGTCATAACATCCTTTTGAAAATCTATTTCACTGGACTACCAGTGCAAAAAGGGCTGACTCTCTCCTTCTTTCGCCCTTATAGGGAATTACCTTAAGAAGGGGGAAAGAGATATTTACTGTCCGCTGTCGTCCTGGACTTGAGTAAACCCACTACGGCTCAAGCTGTGCTAAGAATTATAGATGAAAAACTTTTACCACTCCCTTTTAAGCTGTTCGGCGCTCAGGCACCAGCCGGGAGCCGGCGGCCGAGAGGAGCCCCAGGGACCGGAGCAGGTGCCGAGGCTCGCTCACCGCAGCGCTCCCGCAGGCGAGCCGCGGGCCGCCGGAGCCCACCGCGGGCAGCGGGGGATGCCCGCTCGCCCAGCCGGGGATGCCCGCTCGCCCAGCCGGGATGCCCGCTCGCCCAGCCGGGGATGCCCGCTCGCCCAGCCGGGATGCCCGCTAGCCCAGCCGGGATGCCCGCTCGCCCAGCAGGGATGCCCGCTCGCCCAACCGGGATGCCCGCTAGCCCAGCCGGGGATGCCCGCTCGCCCAGCCGGGATGCCCGCTCGCCCAGCCGGGATGCCCGCTCGCCCAGCCGGGGATGCCTGCTCGCCCAGCCGGGGATGCCCGCTCGCCCAGCCGGGATGCCTGCAGCCGGGATGCCCGCTCGCCCAGCCAGGATGCCCGCTCGCCCAACCGGGATGCCCGCTCGCCCAACCGGGCCGCCTGCCCGGGAGGCCTCCGGCGGCCGCACCAGGCTCCGCGGCCGCTGCGCATCCCACGGAGCGGCTCTCGCCCCGCTCCTCTGCCGCCAGCGCCGGGCCCCAAGGGCAGCCCGCACTCGCCGCTCCGGTGCGGCCCCGCCGCGCCCCGGCCCCGCCGCCCCGCGGGAGCGTCACCTCCGCCGGCGGCCGGGAGATGCGGAGCGGCTCCCGAGCCTCGCAGCGCTCACCCACCCTCGCCGCCGGGGCAGCACAGGGATGCTCCGCGGACTGAAGGGCCGAGCCGAGCCGAGCCGAGCCGAGCCGAGCCGAGCCGAGCCGAGCCGAGCCGAGCCGAGCGCCCGCCGCTGCGGCAGGACCGCCGCCGCCGGCTGAATCTGCTGTCTCACGGTGGACAGGCTCCTCCCGAGAGCTGCTGCTGCCGCTTTCCTCCTCCCGCCTCCTCCTCCTCCTCCTCCGCCCCGCGCCCCCGGTAGCGACACCCCCGCCGCCCGTGGGGCCGGGGCGGGCCGGGCCGCGGGCAGGTGGCGGCGGCGGGGCCGGTCCGTGTCCCCGCCCGTTCCCGCAGCTGCTCCGGCCCCAAGCGTGCCCGCTCGGCTCCTCCGCGCTGCCACCCCCACAGCGGGCAGGCTTCGCCCCAGAGCAGCCGAGCCGGCACTGCCCGGCTGTCAGCGCAGCACCGGCTTCACCGCCAGCCCTGCGACACCGGGCAGCACCCACCGCCAGCTCCGCAGCATCCCTGACACCATCCCATGGCAGCACCCACCGCCAGCCCCGCAGCATCCCTGACACCATCCCATGGCAGCACCCACCGCCAGCCCCGCAGGATCCCTGACACCATCCCATGGCTGCACCCACCGCCAGCCCCGCAGCATCCCTGACACCAGCCCATGGCAGCACCCACCGCCAGCCCCGCAGGATCCCTGACACCATCCCATGGCAGCACCCACCGCCAGCCCCGCAGCATCCCTGACACCAGCCCATGGCAGCACCCACCGCCAGCCCCGCAGCATCCCTGACACCAGCCCATGGCAGCACCTCCAGCCAGCTCCGCAGCATCCTGACACCATCCCATGGCATCCAGCCCCGCAGCATCCCTGACACCAGCCCATGGCAGCACCCACCGCCAGCCCCGCAGCCTGATCCCATGCAGATGGCAGCACCCACCGCCAGCCCCGCAGCATCCCTGACACCAGCCCATGGCTGCACCCACCGCCAGCCCCGCAGCATCCCTGACACCATCCCATGGCTGCACCCACCGCCAGCTCCGCAGGATCCCTGACACCATCCCATGGCAGCACCTACCGCCAGCCCCGCAGCATCCCTGACACCATCCCATGGCTGCAGCCGCCAGCCCCACGCCGGCCGAGGCAGCATCTCCACCACCATCCTCACGGCAGCAGCTGGCAGCCCCACAGAGGCTTAACCATCACCCCCTAAGGTACCTAGGATATTCCACCATCACTCCACGGCAGCCTGGCACCAGGCTCCTGCTTAGTCCTATCCCTTTCTAGGAAAACAGGGTGAGCTCCAGAACAGATGAACGAGACCAAGCTTTCATGGTTAAATAAGGACAAGAGTGCCCAAAGGCAGAGGTTTGGTTTTGTCCCTGTTTGCTCACACCACTCGTGGGGACATGTACCAGACAGGAGGGCCAGACTTGTAGCACTGTCCCTGCTTTTCTCCACACACTGACAGATCCATCTCCTGGGGGAGAGGTGCCAAGCAGAGCTGTTTGGGATAGTCCATGTTCCTGCAAAATTGCACCCACCTCCAGTGTAGATAACCCAGCTTCCCTCTCCCCTATTGCACACAAGGAAAACCTGTACCCTTTGGTATCACATTAAAAATGTGATGTCCTGGACATATGACTCACTGTTGTCCATCCCTCTGGTCCAGTAGAGCAGGAAAGGTACCCTCCAGAACCCTGTCCCTGCAGCCTAATCTCTTGTTTTCTTTTGGTGTGAAACACTAATTCCAGCCACTGTCATTGGAGGTCTAAGCCTGTCCTGGGAAGAATGAGGTAAACCCAGCCCACTGAAAAGCCAAAAAGGATTCACATCACCTCCAGCTCCTGCCACACCCAGACAGACACCTGGCCAGGGGACAAAGAATCCTGAAGAGGAACAACAGCTTCCATTGCTCGTGAGGATACAGTGATGAAATAACAGTTTCTCAATTTAATTGGAGTTGAATCAGGAAAGATTCATCTTTTGGTCTCCTGTGAAAGTCCTTAAAGAGCAACACCTTCTGCTTCTGCAGGTTGCATGTGGAGAAAATCTCTGTGGTTTTAAATGGACAATTTGAAAAGTTTTGAGTTTGGGCATTTGGTTTGCAACTCTTTATTAAAACAAAGCCCTTTCAATATCAGATACCCAAAACTGAACTTCAGAAACTGACTTTTGCTTTTGAAAGTGTTAGATGCCATAGGGTTTGTTTAGGTTCCTTTGAATTGCATGTCACTTGCAAATTCCCTGCAAACTCAGCAGATTGCTTTAAATGATTCCTGACCTAAGAGGGCCTTGGAGTCATTTAGTATTCCTGAAATGACAGATGAGGCTGGCTCTCCATGATGAGATCCTGATATTGTTAACATGCTGTTCTATCCATACAACCATGATATCATGGTATCACTCACATTGTATGATGATACCAGGCATACTAAATATGTCATAAATGGGCTTCCAGAGCTTGTTAAGCCCTAGATTTTTTGTTACAAGTACAAAGTAATTACAAAATAATGGTATTTTGTGTTCTAGTAATAACTACATGAGATGTTTCCTTAAAAAATCCTGTAAACCCCAACTCATTGGGACACAGTTTTGATATCTGTTATATTCACATTTGCCAGAGGTGATTCAGTCTTTTGAAAGTATAAAAATAAAGGATGAAAATGCATGGGTCAAGGAAAAATTGTTTAAAAATTCTCATCAAATATAATGACATTTAGATTTAGTAAAATTATTATTTAAAAAAATACAGAATTTTATACAGAGGAGTTTGGAAATAACTTCAGTGGCCAGGGTAGTATACTTAAAACCCACAAATTTCTCCTCAGAATCAGCTATTGTAAGGAAATTAGGAGAGAAGCAATTATAGGTATTATAGGTTAGGTGTTCCTACAAGTAAAACTTCCAGGAACTCAACAAAAGTTTATGAGCAGTCCAGTTAAGGAGTGCTCTGAAGGAATAACAAATTTCCCTATAAGTGATGCTCTGTCCTCTTTGACGTTAATCTCACCATTGTCTTCTCTAATCTTCCATGGCAAAAGGCCTCACCTTTTTTCCAATTTTGTGGGTTTCTTGCTTTAGGATGCAAATTCTGTTGTCAATAAACAAGGCAAGGATAAAATCTTCATACATCAAGAAGATATGATTATATTCACTTTTCAAAACAAAATATTTATGATCAATAATGCCTTTGTAACTCCTTTAAATGAAAAATATCCAGTCAGTTCAGTATACCCCACTAATTTTACATTTTCCCATCAAACACAAATCCATAATATTATCCAATTCAATACATTCTGTTAGTATCATTATCTGATTACATACATCTTAATCATCAGGTGAATGTGCAGAAGCACAGAGTTAAGGCTATTTTCCAAACTTTTATGTTTTCATTCTGTGAGTTCAGAAGGTGGTTACTGTAGCCCCAGAGTGCTTTATGAGAACAACAGAGGGCAAACTGCAAACTAAGCAATTATAGATGTCTGACAAGCTGCCCTTCCTGCTGCAGAGGTCAGTTGTACATGAACACACAGCCACCACACTGTCATCTGAAGAGAAATCAAAGATTAGGGGAAAGTTTGAGGTCCATCACAGACCATGGATTGTACAGAAAAAGGCTATTGTTAAAATTACAAAAATTCTTACACACATGTAAAATGTAGAGGTTTCCATGCACATTAATAAGAGCAATAGGTGGTTAATTGCTAGATTGGAAAAGTTCAGGGGAAAACAATTTGACATGTTTTCCTTTTGAAGTTACTTTATATAGAGTTGTTCACATTTAAATTATTAATGAAGATGAGCATAAGTTGCTCTGGCAAACGAATATATGTTTATGATGCAATATAAGAAAAATAATTAGGAATAATTAGTAATGCATTGCATTTCCCTGCCTTAGGAGCCAGCAATTCCTACATTACAGTGGGCATTAATAAATTCGCAAACCCTCTAGGAAGTTTGTGCCACTTGAAGATTAAAAATTAATTTCAAAGCAGATATTTCTAAGGCTTAGTGGAAATGGCAGCACATTTTAAACACTTTCTATGGTAGGCATAACCTAGGCTTGGCAAATAACAGAGGATGTTGCAAAATGCCTTCCAGCTTTTCAAAAGCAATGATTTAAACAAAGGATCAAAAGGCAGAATGGAAGCAAGGTTTAGAAAAAGTGAGGAATATCACTTCTAAAGTCAGGTTTACTGCTACAGCAGTAAAATCACTATAGGGCACTATTCCACATGGCTTCAGAAATCTTTCCTTCACAAGTGAAATAGTTAGTTACTCATGTAAGAAATGCATGGGTGGTTGCTCAGTTAAAAAAAAAAAAAACAAATTAATAGGAAAGTATTGGAGAGCTTTTCTCCTTTTTTTTTTTGTTTGCTGAAATCAGTTAGATCTCCAGGAAGATCCCTGAGTTGAAATTTCTGCAAGATTGAATATCCACAATACATTTGAGAATACAAATGAAGATTTCAAATGTATCTGGTACACAGCCACTAATAATTCCTCTGTCAATTGATTTTCTATTGGTTGATTGCCAGTTCCAAGATCTTTGACGAAACTCGTGTACAAAGCCAAAAAAACCCCATATATCTTAAAATGGATAAATTTTTCTCAGAAAAAAACATCAATAATAAGGTTATGTATACAAGTAGAAGGTAAAGGCAGATCTGTGGCAGATGGGTAAGTTCCATACTGTTCTGGATTTGGGTTACTCTTCAAATATGTTGCAATTGTGTGCTCTTAGAAACAATTATTTCAGTGACAGGCCCTTTTCTAAGCTTCTTTTCTTGCTTTGTTCCTCATTTTCCTACAACATTGTCACCAAAAAGACGTTGTCCTAAAACTCAACAGTCCTGTACATTTGAAATAGGAGTCATGAACCTGACTTCACACCTGAGACTCTGCTTGTTAAAACATGTAATTGCCCAGGCTTCTGATTTTGCACTTGTAACAAAGGTACAGAAACACCCCGCAGGAAAGGAAGTCTCCAGAAATTTTGTTACTACCTTTGTAAATAGCAGGTGTTTGCCATTAATGCAACCAATTCCTTTTATTTGAAAATATTTAGAGTACTGGGAAGGGCTTGGAAACATGTCAGCAAAGCAGCTAACCTGGGAAGGAAGTGGAATGTTCTGGGAGATGCTTCCCATGTTCCTGGCAATTGTCACACAGACATGGAGAGGATTTCAGGCTTGAATGGTTTTACTGGATTTGATACTGTGCCCACGTTCTGAATTACTGAGGAAGCTGCAAGGAGAGTTTCACAGCTTGAGTGGCAGCACCTGAAAGTGAAATGGGCTTTGGGCAGGACTGGAGAGTTTAGGGAACACAGACTCTGAAGTGCTCTCTTAAAAACCAAGATACAGAGTTGTCTCCATTCACCTCTGTTTTGAGTTCCTGAGAGCTCAATAGTTTTGTTGAAGAGAACAAAAGAAATGTCAGTTTCCAGAATTACCAGCAGCACCCAGCTATCTTTGCAATTATTGTGCTCTTTCTATAAAAGGTTGTCTCATTTCCCCACACCACCTTTAGTTTGAAGTCCACACCTTTATATTTGATTTAGAACAACAACAATTTGCATTTTTGCAAACACTAAAGCATGCTACTCTTTTATAGGATTCCTGAGACCTCCCAAATATTAACTTGAAGCCTAGCTTTTTACATACAAGGTGATGCATGAACTTCATACATCACAAAATGTATTAAAATGTATGAAAGCAGACAAGTGCTATTTTTGACAACAAATTGAACTTTATGGCAAATTATTCATACAATTGAAAGTAAAAATACATTATGTAGAGAAAATTCTACAGGAAAGTATTTATCTAAAATGTCTCTTTGAAATATACCTTATTTTTCATGTTTTGCTCTGCCCCAGACAGTCATCTTTGCTCACTGTTTTATTATGCCTTAACCATGAACTGGATGAAAAAATTGGTGCGAATTAATAGCAAATCCTGGCCTTAATGTCCCATCTACAGACACAACAGTAGGTGTTAATTACAGTAATGATCTGGATCTTCGTGGAAGTGGCTATCAACGTGTCTGCACAATGAAAGTTTTCAAGCAGCATCTGAGTTTGTGCTGCAGTATTAGAAAACCACTTACCTGGGGCCTGAGGCATCCAGCCCTGGCCCATGGCTTCCATTTTTTAATCATACTCTTCTCATATATACCCACTGCTTATTGACAAATACGTCTGTAATTTTTCTTTTCCCTCACCTTCATTTTTCCTGACTTAAAGTCTCCAGATGAGGATAAGTAGCTATGCTTGCCTGGAGGCCTGGATGCCACTCACAGAGGGAAGATGAAAGCAGCAGCAGAGAAATATAACAGTTTAATCTTCTTAAAAGGGGATAGCTGATAAAGCAGTTCTGGGATGGGCTTGTTCCACTGCTTCAAAGTGCTGTTTGGTTAAGGGAATTTATTGTTGCACTGTGTGAGCATGATTATTTCAGCATTGCTTCTGATCCCAAATAGCTGTCATTGCCTAGAGTTGTAGATGGGTATGTTTTTGGTTTTTTTTCATTGAAATCTAAAAATAAGAACTGGAGGAGTTGGGGAAAATTTCTACTGAATGCTATGAGCTTTCAACACAGCAACCATCATAGCAAAGAAGCCTAAAGGAAAAGATATGGCAGCAATGACTGTTCCACCAAGACAAGGCAAATTAAAATTCAGCAGACAAGAGGTCTTCATACCCAGGATTTTAGAAAATCAAAATTATACATTTCAGTCCAGAGGAAGGAGGCTGCTTCCACACAGCCAAAATGAATAGGACTGCTTAGCATGACGTGAACAGGGCTGTCTGTCCTCACTTCATGGTGGAACAGAGTGCTGCATGTGGGGCATATGGCAAGGAAGGTGATTTGGAATCCCTCAGCTCACAGGACACTGAGATTATGACTTGGAACTGAAAGGAGGCAAGCATCCAGTGTCAGTTTAGACATTGTGGTGCATGACAATGATTCACCTTGACCTCCCCAAAACTTTTAACACTCCCATGTCCTGAATGGGATGTCTGTGCTTGGTAGGCAGCACAATTCTGACATTTTTGCTTTGAGGGATGCCTATGTCACTCTCATGTATATACAGATAACACATCTCCATTAACCCTTGCTATGCAGACATTTCATGCCCTGTGCCATTCTCAAGGACTGCCTGCCTGCTCTCTCTAGGTGTGACAGAACTATGCCTGCATCAAAAGGCATCTCTAGAATGAAGTGCCAGGGATAAGACTGAATCTTATCCACTGAGAACAAAATCTCCTGCCCCACTCCTCTTAACTTGGAGGTTAGTGAAGACTGCAGAAGAGGAGGCAGAAGGCTTACTTAGGAAATTGCACACTAGATGGCTATAAAGCCAGTGACAATTAGAGTAAATAGGGGTTAGGGAAAGTTAGGGCCTGGGATAAACTTTAGGTCTGGACAGGGTCAGAATAAGCAGTTCTGCAAGATATAGGCAAGAGTCCAAAAAAGCTACAGACCTAAATAACTGGGAAGGTCTGAAAGTGATTGTGGCACCTGCCCAGCATACTTGGATTGTAGTAGAGGAACTCACCCCTAAGCCTTTTGAGGAGGAAAGGTCTGGCAGCTGCTGCAGAGGCTGAGGTGACAGTAGCTCCAGGGTGGTTGTCTGTGAATAAATGAAAGCAGTCACAGCACAATCATTCCCTAAGTGGTAAAGGGAGAGTTGGTGAATGTCAAAGGTGTTGCTGCTGTGATGTCAAGTTTAGATGTCAATCTAGTACAGCCTAGATGATGTTGAGACAGGAATGGAAGGAGGAAAGATGCTATGTCTATACTTCCACCCCCAAAAATGAGGTATCTGACTGAAATTCATGGTCCCAAAGCAGTGGCAACTTGTCTTGCCTCTGGAGCTGTGATACTCAAGTACAGCAGGGCCTCACTTGAGTGTTGGCTTTCCTTTCTTACATCAGCTTGACAGAGCTCACTATTTGGAGAGCTGGGATAGTAATTGACCATAGGAAATATATACATAACGAATTACACAGTTACAACAGTGCTCTGCAGTACCAAAGAGCCTCAGCAATTTTTTTTAGAATAGTTGTGTTCTCTGTTTTCTGGAATACATTCAACATCTTTAGAAAACAGCCCAAAATATGAAATGCTTGATTGAGAAGATCAAGGTGATGCTAGAAGAAAATTTTTTTTCCTGGAAAGCTGTATGCTGGAAGTGATGGGCTACAGTGGAGACTAGGGAGAGAAGGGGAGTATAAGGGAGGTCAAGGTTGATGTTTCTAAGTCTCTCTTACCTCCTGGGCTGTTAAAAGTGGTCAGAATCTGTGGTGGCCAAATCATCTAAGTGCCCATCCACAGACCATATTCCCATGTAGCCTGTGAGACACCTGGCAGTGGTCTGCAGAAAGAAAGGAAAAACCTATGGAAGAGAAGTACTGTGCATTGGCTTGGTGGTGTCTCAGTGATGAGTGATCAGTAGAGTCCCAATGGATGGATGCCCATCCATCCAACCATTCCAGGTGTTTCTGGAGAGGCTTCCTACCTTCCAACAGATCTGCAGGAGAGCCATGTATGCTACATGGGAGAGGGGTCTCTCAGCCCTGCAGCTGCCTTGCAGCCACCTGGCAGGCAGCTCAGGGATGCTGGAGCACTGAACAGCTGCACCTGCAGCCTTCAGTGCCTCCAGGCTTCCCTCTGAATAAGCAGGGGAGGGAGGTACCTGCTGCATGACTGAACACAGGCTTTGGGAGATGCCTGTAGCCTAAATGTGGATGACACCTTTTAGTCAGATGAGCTACACATCAACTATACCCATCCATTGCAAATCACAGCCTGCAGCCACAGCTAATGGCAAGGCAGAGGCTTTGCTGCAGCCTTGGGACTGTGTATTGCACATGGTGTGCCACCAGCTTGTATCTCAGCAACCCTCCCTATTTCTGTGTCAGTGGCTAGTGTTGCCCCTTTCTCCCTGGGCTGCACCTGCTGTGCAGTGTTTTCTTTGATACCTTCCTTTACATAACTGCCTGACAGCTGCCTGCAGTCCCTATCTGCTTCCTGCATCTCACCATTTCCCTGCAGCACAGCTGCCAGGTCTGGCACTTACTGCTAATGCCTCTCCAAAATCATCCAGGAGTAGTAACTCATTAGCAGGATTTAGTTTTTCAAAATTAACTGTCAGACTTTGCAGTACAGTACAGATGCAAACTCCTCTTCACCACCAGCAGCTTTTATTAATGTGCTATAAATATGATTACAGCAAGGCAAAATGATGATTACATGAAATTATGTTGAAAGCATTGTAAGCAGCTTAGGAGTAAAAAGTTTACAGAGGTTCTGCAATTGTCCCCCCATTGTATTACACATCCTAAAAATCCTGTTCCAGGGTTACACAGGAAAAGAAAACACAGCAGATCTCATAAAGATCTAGAAGGACACTGCTAACTTTACACTACATTAGTATGATGATGGAATTTTGTGTTTGTAACCACTAATCAGAGCAGATAAATTTATGAAAGCGTACTACTTTTCAACACATCACCTAATAAAAAAACAACCCTTGTGGTATTGCTATAAAGGTGTCACAGAGTTAATAGAAAAGTAACTATCTGTGAAAAATGTCAAGCTGAACCAGAGAAGCCATTACCTATGTCACACTCCACTCTAGGAAGATTAATATATCCTCACCTCAGCATGGTTCTCCCATGATGACTGTGATGAAAATAAAAATAGTTCTGTGTATGTGTCTAGACAATATACACACAAGAAGATGTTATAAATGCCCTCCAGGAACCTCCTGGCTCATTATGTTCTACAGTGTTGTTATCACTGTTTCTCTCCAGTAAATAAAAAAAAATTTTTGGAGCATGACCAGATACTTTGCTTTCCACTGATTCATCCTATATATATACTTTTTTTAATGACTATCCTGAAGATAGCTAATATTCCATCTTTTAATAAAGATTTTATCTTCCTGGTTTACCTGAATAATGTTTTTCTATGTATAACAGGAAACTTCATTTCAATGAATTTCTATGCATGCTGAGATAGTTCTATTATTTAATTCTATGTATTCTGGTTTTTGTGGGGTTTATTAATATTTGGGAGTATTCTATCCATGTCCCCAAACCTCTGACATGCACATAAGCTGTGAAACAAATTGTGCAGAAAGTTTCACTGAGCTCTATGAGACATGTAAGTATGCAACATTCCAGCGACAAGCCCCAGGCTCCTGTCTTTGTACAGGAGCCAATGATGACTATGTGGAAGGCAGTGCCAAAATCCCCCTTGCTCAGAGTGCATGTAATGTGCATTGTGCAATACTTAACACTGAACAGATATGTAGCATCACCATCTGGTGTCATGTTGAAGGAGAAGTTTCTGCATTACATACCACTGCCACACCTCTGCCATCATTTCAGATCACCACCCTCCTTCAAGATAAGCTGAGTTATGTACAAAGTGACTCTTGAGGTATGGGGTCAGTTGAGCATGGCCATTGACACAATAAGAGAGAGGCCTGCATTTGGGAATGTCCTAAACCCATCCTTAGGTTTGTGCCATTGATATCAGTCCCATGTTCTGCTACCCAAACTACAGCTTCTTCCATGTTTTGTGATCTCTCCCCACAGAGATGCTCACTGTAAGTCTTCCACTGTAAGTGCTTTTCCTACCTCTGTCTAAATAGCTCATTTTCATAATAATTTTCAGATAAGTCAGGGTCAATCAAGTTGGTGGATGGGAAGCACTTGGATGTTCAGTCACCAGATGAAGTGGTTGGGATCTTCAGAAGAGTGAGCTGCAGCTGCACAGCACCAGTTCCTGAAAAGCCATCAGCTCATCCATGTGATGATCCTGCTCTCCATCACACAAACCATAGATTCTGTTTTGGTATGCTTAAGATTATGAATACTTCCTTAGTCCATGAACCCATCCCTTTAATGCTTATTGCAAAAATAATTTCACTATACATTGCTTTATTAAACAAACTTTTCAGGAAGATATTATGGGTGAATGAAAGGGTATGGGTATATTCCATGGAAGAACACATACATGATATAACAAAGTGATTGGGACAGCCACCACCCATTTTTTAATTTCTTCCCAAATTCTCATCTGATAACTAAATTTTATGTCTAAATTATAGGAGATATGAAAATCAGCCCTAATAAGACATTACTTGTTACAAGAACACCACTTTTGTTTCCTTACTCTACTCTGTATTTTGAATTTGTTCAAATACTCACGTTTGATACATTGCTAGTAAAACACAGTTATTCAGTATTCTCAATCCTCCTGTTTATTCAGGTTTCTCATTATATATCAGAACTTCCATTAAGAATTTAGACATTGATTGATGCTTGATCTTTCATTAGTACAAAGGGGGTTAATACATAGAAAAGGAAAATAAAACACCTCCTTAAAGTGTGAGCATCATAATAAAGCAAGTATCACAGCCTCAATTACTGCTCACAGCACCACGTTGCCACTAGGTGTCAGGAACACAATTCACTCTGCCCAGGCAGCAGGAATGACTGCAGGACTGCTTAGCTATGGCTCATGCCCCCCAAGGATTCAGGGATAATTTTGTTTAGGTTCTTACACTTCTCAGTTAAAGGCTTTTAAAACCCAGTGGAACTGGTCCTCTCTTTGAGAAGATCACTTATTGAAAGCTCAGTGTACTGGTCCACTTAGGTCTGCTGCCCTGGTAAGCCATAGTGAAGGAGTTACACATAGAAATCAGAGGCAAAGTATAAAGAAAGTACAAGACAAGGGTGGAGTGGCAGATATTGTCTACCTGGATTGCTGTGAGACCTTTGACATCGTCTCTCATAAGAAACTCATGGAGAACCCAGTGAAGCATGGCCTGGATTGACATACACAGTGAGGTACTCTGAAAACTGTCTGAACATCAGGGGCACAGAGTCTAGCCAGAGGCTAGGAACCAGCAGTGTACCTCAGGGGTCAGGGCTGGGTCTAATTCTGTTCAAAATCTTCATCAATAGTCTGGATGATGGGGCAGAGTGCAGCCTCTGCAAGTCTGCAGATGACACAAATCTGGGAGCTGGGCACAGTGGCTGATATACCAGAGGGTCATGCTGCCATCCAGAGGGACCATGGCAGGAATGGGTGAGCAGGAAGCTCAGGAGGTTCAGACAGGGAAAGGGCAAGTCCTGAATCTGGAGAGGAACAGCCCCAGTCACCAGTATATTCTTGGGGACACCCAGTATATAAGCATCTTTGCAGGAGATCTGGGGTCCTGGTAGATGCAAAATTGAACATAAGCCAGAGATGTGCCTGTGTAGCAAGGAAGGCTGAAGGGACCCTGGGCTGTGTTAGGAGGAGTGCTGCCATCAGGTCAAGGGAAGTGGTCTTTCCACTCTACTCAACACTGCTGAGGCCACACCTGGAGTACTAAGTCCAGTTCTGAGGTCTTAGCAGAAGACAGACATGGACATGGACGTGGTGAAGGAAGTCCAGTAAAGATTTCATACCTCTGGTCACCATCCCCTGGGCCTGGCCACTCAGCTGGTTTTCAACCTACCTTACTGCTCATCCAGCTCATATATCAACAGCTTGTTTATCAGGATCTTATGGGAGACAGTGCCAAAGGCCTTACTGAAGTCCAGGTAAACAATATTCACAGCTCTTCCCTCATCTACCAGGCCAGGCACTTCATCATTCACAAATTTCTCAAGTTGGTCAAGCCCTTCCCCTTAGGCAAGCCATGCTGACTGCTCCTAGTGATTTGATGTTCCATCGCCCTCCCAGAGGTCAGGGTGATGCTGATCAGCCTGTAGTTCCCAGGGTCTTCCTTCTTGTCCTTCTGAATGATAGAAGTGACATTTACCTTCCTCCAGTCTTCAGGTACTTCTCCCGGGCATCATGAACAATCAAACATCATTGAACAATTATTGAAAGTGGCCTCACAATGACATGTGCCAGCTCCCTCAACATCCTGTCAGGTCCCATGGACTCATGTATGTCCAGTTTATTTAAGCATTCCCTGTTCTGACCCTCTTTCACTAAGGGTACATGTTCTTTGATCCAGTCTTTCCCCCTGGTCTTTGGGACCTGGCATTCCTCAAGGCTAGTAAAGACAACAAGAATGCAGAGAAGGCATTCAGTACCTCAACCTTGTCCATGCTCTGTGTAGCAGATGCCCACCTCATTGAGCAAGGTGCCCACATTTTCCCTAATCCTCCTTTTGTCACCTATGTAATTACAGGAGGCCTTCTTGTTGTCTCCATCACCCCATGTCTGATTCAAATCCAGCTGGGTTTTAGCTTCCCAAACTTCATCTCTCAATGTTCAGACAATGATTCTCACAGGTATTCCTCACAGGTTACCCATCCTTGCATTCTTTTTGTGTTTGAGTATGGCCAGGAACAACTTGTTTATTTACATGGCCCTCTTGAAATTTTTGTCTGAGCTTTTATTCATTGGGACAGAACAATCTTGAGTGTGTAGGAGATAAGCTTTTAATATTAATCATCTTTCTTAGCTCCACCTTTCCTCCAGGGCCTCATCCCACAGCATTTTTTCAAGATCTCTGACAAGGCCAAAGTCTGCTTTCCTGATGTTCAGGGTTCTGACCTTGTTTTCCACCCTCCCTGCCCCTGGGATCCTGAATCCCACCATCTCATGGTCACTGCAGGCTGACCTGAACACAAGGCTGTCTTTGACCTTCACATCCCCAACAAGCCCCTCCTTGGTGAGGGTGTGGCCCAGCAGTGCACTTCTCCTAATTGGCTTCTCTATTACTTGGAGGCTTGGAGGAAGAAGTTATCATAAATTCCCTCCAGGAATCTCCTAACTTGTTATGTTCTACAGTGTTGTTATCACTGTTTTTTTGCAGGTAATACTATCTAAATCTGTGCTGTATATTGAACTTGTTATGCAATACATTTTACTCTGTTGACATGAACAGACTTCAATGGCTTTGGCAGTCCTTTGTGCAGGATCCACAGAACTATCCAAGATTCCTTTTGCCATGTCATCTGAGGATCTCTTTGTATGTAGGGACTGGACTTGGGACTGGACCCTTTATATCATGTTTTATTATGTATGCTGTAGATAAGATTCTTATTTTATTTTTAGCCATCACTGCCACCATCAGAAACATGAGATGGCCTGGAGAAAACAGTGGGGAAAATGTTCAGGAAAAATAAAAATTTTTTTCTGGAATCTCCAATAAAGTAACCTCCAAAGTACTTACAGATTTACTACACTCTGTAGAACTGTCTGTTGGTAATATATAGTAATACTGTAAAAGGCTGGTCTGGTAGTAGTAGCCTGAATACTTTTCCAGGAAAATTGTTATTCTTGCTCAGAAATCTTCCTCAATTATGATTCAGAGTAACACACCTAAATAATTCTTTAACTAACACCAAATACATTCAAATGACCAACTATACACACTGAAAATGAATAAAAATAAAAATAAATAGGAATAAATAAGAGTCTTGAGTATGACTTTGCAACCAGGCAAAAGAAAGGATCAGCATTATAAGAAGAAAACATTTCAGGATCTCAGCAGACAACATTCTTGGCCTTAGACAGTGCCACACAGGAAAATCTGACCAAATCTGACCAGCTGGGTTAGCTGTCATGACATCCTGCATTGCCACAGAAATCTGCTGGGGGCAAAGGAACATAGACAGAATTGATCAAATTCAATAATGTCTACTGCTCATTTCAAAACTTTGTGCTTTCTAGACAAAATAGCTCTGGTTTTACAACATTTTGCTTTCTTTTTCTGTCATTTATTAGAATATCATTATCTTCAAAAGTTTTCCCTGATTATTTACCAAGAATGGCTACAACACAACATTTCTTTAAACAGTTACATAAATTATGTTTGCACAATGCAAGCAGGATTTCAGGAGCAAACTCTAGTTAAAAGCACTTAGCAGAAACTTATTTTATCTGGGCCTTTCTGTTTTGTAACAGCTTCCCTAGCAGATATTTTCACTATGCCAAAGTTGGGATACAGTAGTGTCTGTCTGCTCAGTGTCAGTCTGAAAGTCAAATTTCTGAAAGAACAATTAGTTGTCCATTTAAGATATTTTCAGCTGGGCTTCCAGAAACTTGGGCACATAGAAGGCATTTGTCAGTTCTAAAATAATTTCCTCTATCTGATTTTAGACAGAAAACTTGAATGTACAGAATAATATCAGAAGAATTATTTTCAATTCAAATGAAAATTTTAATTTTCAACTCCATAGCACTTTCCTCCAGAATATTACAGAATGCCTGTGTTGAACAAGAAAATAGGTTTAGTCCTACCAGAGGCCTAGATTAGATCTGACGACTTGATTAGAATCCTAAATACCCAGTCTATTTCTGTACACCTATATCATGTTTTCCCTTACCACCTCTGCTCAGAGCCAAAATACAAACCATGCTGCATGTGGACACTTGGTCACGTGTAGGCATGCCAGGCTCTCAGACAGTGCCAGTGAATGAGGAATTGCTTCTTTCCACAGTGGAAAAAAATTATGTGTTATGGAAACATTGACACTTCACAAACGAGAAAAATAATGTGTTTTCAATGAATTCAGCCATAAGGAGGAGAAAAGATCTATGGAATAGCAAATATTTATCATTTTATTGTGTTAAGTTACAAGATGATATTTAAGTACTGCCTGCCAGAGTAAACTAGGAATGCCATACTGTTGCACGGCTTCCTAGTTTTCATAAACAGGCTGTTTCCAGTGTACCATAACTGCCATGGCTCTCACAGAAACTAGGTTGGCCAAGCTATGTTTATATCTCTTTCATATCTTCCTTAAACTAACAGATTTCTATTTATGTGAGCTAGCAGCTTCAGGTTTATGTCATGCAGCAGATGTAATCCAGGCTTTAATTACGTCTAGACTCAGTTCAAATGTTCACAACCTGCTTGAAATAATATACTAATATACTATCTTGTTCATTGTCCTACACACTTTGTATCTTTAGTGCAGAATTGTACTGAAGTTTCTTGCAGAACTAGGGTCAGTTCTCACCAGTATTTTGCCAAGGAAAAGAAGCCACGTGAGTTCATACCTATGGAAAATTGATATCCTCAAAAACCTTACTGTTCACTTTGGGACAAAAGTTTTCTCAGAAATCAGTATCAAACCTTTGCCCTGTATGGATATCAAACCTCATTTGAACTCTAAATTATATATGTAGTATAAAATCACTCTGTTTCTTTCTGTTCCTAAACATAAATCTGAAATAATCCTTGAAGTAAAAATAGTAAAGTGACTAGTGCCTGCTAGAAAGTACATGACCTGAGTACATTTATGAAAATGTTGTCCAAGTGCACTGCCAACACCAGACTTGCCCATGCCCAAGCAGATCCCACAAGACATGATGGTATCTAGCTTCTTTCAATTTTCTTTTTATTCTCCCGAACTCTTGTAATTGTAACCCTAATTCTAACACCACTATCCATCCTAATATAAAGCATAGGATATTGGCTGTCAACACAGTGCTGCCAAGGACGAGAGCTGGGACTGAGGATTTAGTGCCACCCACCAGCTGAGAGCCACCAGCCTCTCACACTGAGTCTAATCTCATTCCAATCTGTAAAGCCCTTGACACAAGGGTTCACACAAAACATGCTTTCAGTGCCTTCCAAGTCCAGCCCTTACTCCAGCCATGCCTGCTGCTGTCTCTTCACAGCTGAGCAGAGCTCTGCCATCCCTCAATAATATCTCCTGTGCCAAACAGGAAGCTTCTGTGCACCTGACTAAAAAATCACTTTCCTAAGGGATAAGGCACAAGGTCTTCATTCTGACACTCTTGCCCTTTACCCCAAATCAACTCTCTTCCCTACTCTACTCAGAACTGCAGAGAGGTGCCAAACCTCAATCAAAACTCAAGGTGTGGGCATTGGCCTATATGGATGTCAACTCTCACAATACCTCAGGGACCATTCCTAAGTTAGCACAAAGAGGGAGGTCAGCTCTGCCTGGGTCCTGTCCTCTAATTGTTTTAAAGAGGCAGTCAAGCCATCTTAGACTCATTTTCTTGTGATTATTTGCTCAGGCTACTTTTTCTTCTAAAAAATCTTCAGCTTCTGTTCATTTTGCATAACATTTTACAGTGAGAGGTGCCTTCTCTGACTTGGATCTTCAGACTTGATGTCTGCAGTCAGCAGCAAATGGTATCTGTGTATTGTTCCTCCAGATGTTGACTAACTGGGCAGAAAGCTGACAGTCTTGATCTGGGACCTAACAAGAAGGCCAGCAGGGGTATGAAAACCTTGCAAAGAGTTTTGTTTAGCTTAGAGCTAGAGACTTGCTACAGAGCACATAATTTATGCAATTCCTTGAAGGGCCTTACAGACGTTTCCCAGGTTTCATGAGGTTTTACTGTCTGGATTGAAGCAGTGGCCTATATCCAACTCTCTGCTGAGTACTCAGTTTCAGAATTTAGGCTAATGAAGACAACAGAGTTACACATGCAAAAAATCTAGGGAATTTATAACCATATATATGTCACTGAGACATGGAAAAAAAAAAAAAACAAAATACTGTTCATCTTCATAGCTAGAGCATTTATCCAAAATCTGAAGGAGTAAGAAAAACAAAGATGTTTTGACCAGAAAAAAACAGAAGGCTTGCATGCCCTGCTAGGAATAAAGTGTGCAGCAACTTACAATCCATGTCTCATCTTTTGCTAGTCTTGTTTTGAGTATGCATATTAAGCCCACTTTTTCTTTCACTTTCCTACCCCTTTCCCAATACCAAAAAACCTGCAAGATCATCTCTCCTCAGTCATTAGCTATGAGGTGCTTTAGCATAATAGCAACAGCTAATCAGAATCCTGCATGTGGTGGTACAAATGCTAAAAAGGCCTTGATAGGATCTCTCTGCGAGATAGCCATCCTAGGAGTCTACACTGTATGGACATGGGTGGGATGGCTCAGTGAAGCTACCTAACATGTCATGCATACCTTACACTGGGAAGATCACAAGAGCTATCTGACAGAGCATTGTGGCCCCAACAACTGACTAAAAGAGCAGATATTTTTCACTGAGATCCTGCATAAAGCAACATTCAATCAATTAAAATTGTACATGCAGAGCTCCACCTTACCTTTCTAATATTTTCTGATTACATCTGGAGAAGAGACAGGCAGTTCCAGGGTTAGGTGTCCCTCACTTCACTCCTATCACATAGTGCACTCAGATGTTGGTCCTCACATGGCAGAATTTTCAGCTCCTCCTTTTCTGACCCCTAGCTGCTGGCCAGACCTCCCCAATGGTCTCTCTCAATTCAGATATCCCATAATTCCTCTAACAGTTCATCAACAATGATGGACATGACATTGGCAGAGCACTTTTAAATCAGAAATATTGTTTGTTTTAGTCAGAAAGAACAAAGAACACAGGGAAAAGTCTTTTAAAACAAGAATATGAATGTCTGGTTTATTTTTTCTTGCTACAAAGGTAGCCTGGTTGAGCAGGCCCAAGGGCCTGGCCCTAGGGTATAAAACTTCAGTTCTGGAGGGGCAAGAACAGGCAAGGAGAAACACCCCTCTAAGGTTGGGGTGAGAAGTGCCTCCCTCCCATAGGCCTTTGCAGGCACATGTTAATATCTTGAGTTTGATTGGTTAGCACAGTTGTTCCACCCCTGTTCCGCCCCCGTTCACCTTATTCGTATCTGTCCTGGAATGTTCTCCCCACTCCTGATCCCCATTGGCCATGCTGTGCCGCAGTGCTCCGCCCCTGCCACCCCTTTGGTTGCCCTGGTTGGTTGCCCTGGTTGGTTGCCCCGCCTCTGCACCATTTTTCCCTGTTCCCATTGGAGCTGGACCCTCAGACTGCCTCTTCTGTCCCATATTTAACCCTGTGACCTCAAACCAGTTTTGTCTTTGTCTGTGGACGCTCTTCAGGACAATAAACTCTTCTTGGAGCTCCATACAAAGCCCCATCCTTCGCTTTGTTCGTTAGCAATTCAATAAGTGCGCTCTGGGATTTGAGAGTGCTCACAGAGACATGTTGAAGAGCACTGCTTCACCTGGTCACTGTCTTCCTCAAGTTTGACAGCCATAAGAAAAAAATTTCAACTCATAGAATTAATCTATGCATAATGTAGGAAACTGAACAGTGGGAAAATCAGACTTAAAAAAATACTTTCCTGGAAGTCTTTAGAAGATACTGAAAAATTAAAATATGAACCCTAAAACTGACTTCTTCCTTTCAGTGTGCCTTTTGATATATCCAATGTTAAAGAGAGAGGTTTGATCCAGTTCCCACTTAAAACTACAGCTGAAATGACTGGAAACATTTAACTGAATGCAGTGGGCATTGGATTAGGACTTCATTCGCACTCATTCACACCCTATCCAGTAACCAGAAATAACATATTTACAACTTCCCTCTGGCTGAGAAGTTAACTCTTCACTTCAAGGATGTCCCAGCAATCCCCTCTAATATCTCTTACTACAGTACCTATCCATAGTACTTAATATGGGCAGCTGGCAAGAAGATTTCCCACCATCCTGCTGAAAATCATCCACTTAACTAATACAATAACTCATGAGTTACTATCTTAACTCTGAGTACAGAACATTACAGCCAGCTCTTCAGCAATGCAGTAGTTAGTAAGCATACCAAGCCTGTCCATTCACGTAAACAACCTCTCCTTAATGCATTTTCAGACACAGCTGTCAGATCCCCAAATACTTTAAAAAGGATTTGAAAATCTGGGTTGCACACTACCGGTGACAGCCCAGTTTCCCAGTCATGACCCAGAATAAATATGTTCTGCAAGCATACAGGCTTTCTCTTAGGCCAAATCAAGGTTATCTATAAATACACACAGCAGTTGGGATCAGACAGTCCATACACTTCTACTAGAACTGGGAAACACATCCTTTTGACCATGCTGCAAACAGTGCATCAGCCATAAAATTAAATTTTAAAAAATTCAAATGTTAATACCTTCCTTAAAGAAAAAAAAATAAAAGGAAGAATGAGACATTTGCATATCTCAGTGCTGGTCATGTTGCTCAATATACTTCTGAAAAACATGTTCCAAAGGGAGCTGTGGAAAAAGTAATTCAACTGATGTGATTACCGGGGAGTTGTTAGGGGATATTTACATCGAGGAAAGCAATGCTATTCTGGCTCTGGTCTGGGCCCTCTTCAGCATTTCCCAGCATCCAGCACGCTCGGGCAATGTCTGTGTCACAGGGCATACCCAGTGATATGCTACTGATGACGAGGGACACTTAAAATGCCACCCTCAGACTACACTGACTCAGGACAACTGTGAGATGCTCTTAAGGAGAGTTAAAAGGTCATTTGCACAGCTAATGCACTAGGAATGTTAGCTGCTACGTAGTGCTGTAATGCCAGCAACTGTGACGGTAAGCATTTGCCATATCCTGCAAGCTGATCAATACAAGTACAAATTTTGTAAAGCTGCCAGGAGCTTAGATTATATTAACACAAACAGCAAAGAAAGAACAGCCAGAAAAGATACTGAAAAGTAGGAAAGATAGCAAGGCACGCAGCCCTTATCATAGCCTTGAGAAAAGAGTCAGGACCAGCAGCTTTGAATGATCTGCATGTGTACATCTATCCTTTGAAATGCTGGGATATGTTTCTTTACCATAGAGGGGGAAGTTAATGGAAGAGGTAGTGAATGGATGGAAATAACATGAAGTGATTTATGTTCAGGTGAGAGTGGAGACTCACAACTCCCTTGAGCAGCAGCATTTAGTCTCTAAAGTATATAAATTACATAGTTGGAAAACTGCAAGTTGCAGGTTGTAGCCTTGCTTTATTTGGCTGTTCTAACTTTAACTGGGGTTCAATAGATCCAATTTTTCAATTTCAGACCATTAGAGAGAAGAAGGAAAGGAGGTTGTAATTTTTTTGTCTTTACTACCTTGTGATCTTTTCAGCACATAAAGGTCACCTACAGGAGATGTCAATAATCACACTCTTTACAGTTTCCTTAAAGTTCATAATTTTACAGAACTATTTTACAGGTTACTAAACCAAACCAAATTACTTCTCAGCGAGAGTGAATTGGTGCCTTTCCTATATAATTTTATGAGTTCCCTCTGGGTCTTCTCTACTCCAAGGATTTCAGCATTTGGCACAAGATTTGAAACATGAACTGACTGTAAAGGACTAGAATTATCTGGATGTTTCAAAAGTGCAGTATTAGATACTTTTCTCCAGGAATGGTTAAACAGAGACATTATTTTTATTTGAAAGAGAAAATTATTGTAGTCAAAATGCTCTAACTGTTCTCTTTGAGTGACTTCAGATAGAAATTTATCCCATGTTTTCAACAGTACAGTTTAATTCAGCATGTTGGTCATACCTAGCACCTAATTTCTCAAGGTGCTATGGGTTCATAACTCTGACTGAAATCCCTCAGACCTGCAAAGTCTTGCAGCCTTTATTAATCAGCCAGATGTGCTCACACAAAACTACAGACTGCTTCTCAAAATGCAATCCAACACTTTTTTGAGTCTCTCTCATGGAAAGGGCAAATAATACCACATCCATTTAATGTATTTTACAAAAAGAGGGAAAATGTAATGAAGGTTTGACTAAGGGAAACATGATAGAAGTGTCTTTATTTGTTCAGTTGTATTAAATATTTTTTTTTTTCCAAGGCCTTGAAAAAAATAATTTTCAGCAAAAATTACATCCTAACTAAGATTCTTGGCATTGATTTGATTTGATTTCTTTTAACTGGAATGCTTAGAATTTAAAAACTGTTTCCATACATGAGAGGTGATAAGCATGTACATCATTTGATATGCATGCTGTAAGCTCAAAATTCCAATAGAAATAAACACACATGGCAACACTCCTATGCAATATCCATTTCAGTATTTTACTCCAATTAAATCTCACATGGCTTCTTTGGTAACATTCTTACCTCTCTTTCCTAAGCTTCAGCATACAGGGAGTTGCAAATAAGGAACTGGTTTTCAGGATTCCATGCATCATATCTGGAGCAAAAAGCAGAAGGAAAACTTGCTCTCCAACACCCAATCCAGGGCAAAGCACTTCCCTCCCTCTCAGAACCTGCTGAAAGCTTGCAAAGGCTTTTGTGGTGATTACCAAGTTTTCTCTTGTCTAGATTATCTTCAAGGTTGTTTACCTTGGATTTATTTCTTGATCTGAATAATACAATTTCAAAACATTTCTCCAGCACTGTTAAAACAGAGCATAAGAAGCTTATATTTCTTTCTGGGAATGAGGAGATATCCAAATATTCAACCTCTGTTAAATATTATTCATAATGAGTATCCACAAAATGGAAAGCTCAACAACTCTCACTTCAGCAGTAGTTGTGTGTGTGAGAAGAAATTACACTGCTTCTTGTATAAATGGAGATCCTTCACATTTTAGTGAATCTGGTTTTGTGCAGTGAAAATATGTCTTGTTAATATATTTTTTTCAAACTAAATTTGTAATTCAATCAGTCTCACAACAAATATATATTTCATCTCTATTTCACAGATTGTATCCTCCTGTGAGTATGTTAAAAATATTTTCTTTCAAAGGTGGCTTTTTGAGACCAATGCCTGAAAACTTATTGCTGATTATTTGTACCCAGATATTATGGCCAGATAATAGGGAATAAAGACTTGTATTTGAACATAATTTTAACTTTTAAATAGGTAAATATTTCAGTTCTTTCTTCCTTCAGTATTTTTTGCTATCTAGAGGTCTTTTCCCATATAGAAACAAAATGAAATATATATTCAATGCCTGCATATAAACATAACTACCACAGTAAATTTAGAATATTGGTGTAATTTCAGTAAATGAAACAAAGAAATATTGAACCAGTGTGAGTTTTTATGTCACTTTAGGTAGAAAGAAATCTTGGAAATTGAGTACCACCATAACTCTGATGATTTTGTTTTTCATTTCAGTGACTACTAGATAAGCACTACATTGAAAATTGAATTTGAAAATACCGAAGTGGATAGAGTAATAAAAAATTTTAAAAGAATTACAGTAACAAGAAAGCATACTTAATGCTGCATAGCAAAACTGTGGATTTTGTCTAATATAGCACAAGATTTCACCACAACACATGGAGAAAGGGAGAGTTCCCTTGTTTAAACTGTTGTTTATGTTCCAGCAACGTTGCATTGGCAATTTACCCATTACCTGTTAGTCACGACACAGAAATATTTTGCACTTACTTGGATGCAAAGGCAAAGCATTTTAATTGTTCAGTGCAACTTTTTATTGTACTGGCTCTTTATCAGGAATATTTTTATACACAAACTACATTTTCATATTTAATTGCAGTTAACACACCTTAGCCTATGGCAATACATTTCATTAAATAAGAAAAGTCCCATAGACCTACTGTGTAGAGAACTCCTGTGGAGTATATTATGGAAACTCATTCTTTATGAGAACAACTTATTAGTATCTGTGAATTCACACTTCAGCAACAATAGTCAGGATGTTGCAAACAAAAAACAAACTTCCCTTGGGTAATCCAAAGCACTAAGGAGAAGCAGCATTCCAGAGACACCATGAGCCTTTTGAAAGAGTGGCCAGGTAGCACCACAGAGAGCCCTTTTCTAGATTATGTCTTGGCTTACTATTTCCTTGACTAAACTTCTCATTCAAGTTCATATGATGTGGACACTAAAAGAAAATAAACTCTTTCAAATCTGATGAAGGAAATGCTGAGAGGGAACAACTGGGAATGCTTTCTAAGATCAGTCTTAGACAACATAACCTGGAATAAGAGTTTCAGGCTCCAGTCCAGAGCAGAAACTCAAGTTACCACATCCACTTTACCAATTGTCCTGCTGCAGTAAAAAGTATCAAGTACATCTGATAGAAAACTTACCAAAAAATCTCCTCTTCACCTGGAGTGATCTACTCTGAAAAACAAAAGCAGTTTGTGTACCAGTTCAAAGGCCCTGGCCCATTACAGGTGAAGCTAGAACTCCTTCTTCTCAGGGTGAGGTGTTTCCTAAGAAGTCTAATCCAAAACTTTTAATTTTAAATATCCTGTTCCACTAATCCCATTTCCATAGTCCTACAGAAAAATATAACTGTTCAGATGAAACATATTTAGACCTTAAAAGATATATTCTTTTGGTAACATTGACTTTTGCCCTGACTTTTCAGAAGGTGTCCACTTTTCCCAGGTGGTCTTCTCCAAAGCAGGGCTGTTCACAGTAAAGGCAGCCATGGACCAAAGTGGGGGCTGTCCTGAGATACCCTTCCTCTTTATTTTCCTCTGCATCTGCAACTCCCATGGAGGATGCCACATGCTCTTCCACAAGAACTGCTATGGTAGTCAGCTGAGGCTGGAAAAGGACATTATTTTGTGTCTAGCTATTTACTTTAGATCAGCACCAACCCACCCTGAAAGTCTACCTTTATTTCCTCTCCAATGGTGTACTTGGCTGAAGATTACTATTCCCCTACTTAGTAAGCAGCCTCCTGAATTGTGACAAGCATTTCAAGATAAACATTTTTGAGTCCTACTTTTATCACAGTTTGAGTCCTAGCTTTATTTCCTGAATGGTACAGCTGTAGTCCAAAACAGCTTTTTCCTTTGGATATCTCTACACTCCCAGTTTAAACACCCACAGTTAATCTCATGTAGGCTATTTTTTGAAAAAGCAATTTTGAAACCAGCAATCCAGTCTCATTTTCCATGATTTTAAAGGAGTTAACAGATAATTTCAGACATGGCAAGGCAGGGAATGAGGAAAAAGGGTGTCTCCTGTTTAGGGCTGAGTTGCCATGTTTACAGCTCCAAGCTGTAAAATGATCCAGCTACTGTACTCTTGACTTTTGCAAGTTATGAGCAGCCGTGGGAGATTGTGTAAGTGCTGGAGCAGCTGCAGAACCTTTCCCTCACTGAACTACTGAAGAGGCACGCCAGCTTGTTTGTGTGCTCCTCCACAACCTTTCACCTACTTTGCCTGTTTTGGCTGTACTGGGAGCCCCCAGCAGCTTGACAGCTTGTGTGGCGCAGCATCGGGTGACAGAAAGATGAGAACAGGAAGATATGACCCTTGTTTGTAATGCTATTTCTGTCTTTTTTTTCCATGAAAAGGGCCACATAAATATTTAGAAAACAAATGTATTAGTAGGTTAAAGTATCAATCCAATTCCATAAATGCAGACCCATCTGCAGGCAGAGGGTGAGAAATTTGCCCTTGGTACTTCTGGAAATTTAACGAATTGCGAATATGACTCATGCACTTGTCACCAGACTACTCCTTCCGCTTACATTCAAAACTTCCTAGTGCTATCATTAATTTCCACCCAGACTCACTGCTCCTCCTTCCTTACAAAAGCTGAATTAGAAGTTGCCTTTGTCCCTAGCAGAAAATGTTACTCTGGTTCCATAACAGAAAGAACTTTGATGACGTTGCCTGTCCACCAGTTCACCAAACTGTCCCTCCTAAGCATTTTAACCAAATTTGAATAGATAATCAACTCCCTACAAACTCTGTACAAAGTAGCAGGTGGTTTAGGGGGGAGAGATTAGAATTTTGCTCCACACTGGATAAAAGGGAGGGGAAACTCAATCAGACTCATTCTACTAGAGAGCAGCAACCTCACACACTTTCTGGCTGGTCAGGAGAGGGCACTCATCCCAGCACATCCTGCTGGGTCTCCAGTACTTGTTGGGTTAGGACAAAGAGCCTTAGATTTTTGTCTCCAGAGAGAAGAAGGTAAGGCAGAAGCAACCATGATACCTCCTATGAGACATCAGCCACATGGTCAGTTATTACACATGCTGGCTGACCAGGAACACGGCTCTGACATAAGTACAGCACAGTGTGTCTCCAGCAGGGGCGAGGACATAAGAAACATGAGGCCAGAGACAGCTGATTGCAATGGTGAGCTATTACGAGACAAATGGACAGGAATCCAGGCTTCATTCATTCCACTCTTCTGGACCCATCTGTTGTGGAAAAAAGCAGAATGTTAACGCAGCTCCATTTTCTTAAGCATAGTCAGCAAAACGTTACTGTGACCAAGCAACTGCAAGTGTTGTTACTGCCTTTTCAAAACTTGCCCCAGGGCAGTTCTGAAGAGGAAAGTTAAAATTTCTAATCAGCAGAAATGAGACCCCTGTCTGATGAATAATGCAGTTCAGAATTTGGCACTGTCCTTCACAGTCATTGTTCTCTGACACTTGCACTTAAAACTGTCATATGTTTCAGGAGGGTGAAATGGTGGTTTGGAGAGGAAATAAAGTGAGAACACAGCTAAAGATAGAATAGATGGAGGCATTATATGAAGTGGTTACAATTTTCACAGCCTAGTTCACCTGCAGGCTGGCTGATGATGCATCCTCACAGCTTGTTACATTTGTGCCTAAAACCTAGCTGTCTTGCTCAACATTCAGGACATCCATAACAATTACTTCACAGATACATAGCTTATATATGCAAGAATGGAAATTTATGTTGTTCAGAACCTCCTGTAACATATAACCAGCATACAAAGAGCAAGAAGCATATCTAAATTATGAAGGAGACGCACTTCTTTTAGAAGCTCATCTGAGTAAAAAAAATCTCAGTTGTGTGGCTGATGCATAGAATTCTTGTAGAAGTTTGATTTGATTTGAAAAACACACAGTTACTGGGGCCTTGCCCTTTAAACAAATGGGGAAGGCAACATGCTTCCTGTACTTCCTGCAACTACAATTTTACCTTTGTTCATAGCTAAACTGAATATGTAAGATACTTGTTCATACCTTACTGCATATAACTACCAGGAAAACAGTAAGAAAGGAAGCTTCTGTAGAGAAGATTAATATAAACAACAAAAATTGTTCTTAGTAGATTATTTCCCTATTCAGACTACTCACAAAGGATATTCGAGTTACTTATATTAAGCAAGCTCAGCACAACAACAGATTAAATGAAATATCTCATAGGAATAGAAACAGTGACCTTATATTTCAATAACTGCCTACTGCAGAGAACTTCCTGACCCAGATTTTATTGCAAAGAGTTAATTTTGAGGCTCCTGCTTGTCACTGATTAGTGGCTTCAGGAAGAAAGTGGAACAAAATAAAAGCTATCCTACACGTTTCATGATTTAAACAAATTTGTATGATATTTTCACTTCTGTGATTCATCTGCAACTTGCAGGCAAACAAAGCTAAAACAGTCAAAAGCAAATCCCAAATTCTTAAATTTTTAACTTCTGGTAAGGACAGGAAAAATCAGTCATTACATTTGCTGCTATTTGATGTCTAAATTTTGCTTCATTTCACATTTCATATGCCAACATTTGATCACTGCAGTAAACCAGAATATATCTCATGGAAAAATAACAGAATAGCTCTCCCAATAAAATAATAAAACAGGGAGCAATAAAATAATAAAACATAAAGTACAGTGGGAGTAGAATCATAAGTAGAAAGACAAAAATGAGATAAAGTTTAAAAAGCAGTCTAATGACAAGCTAAAGTATTTTCCTCTGTCTATTAAACTAAGTGCACAGATTTCCTGTGAGGAATTTGATCTTCCTTCCCTTGAAAAAGAGTTTAAATGTGTGCGTGGTAAATATATGCATATAAAATTGCACTGGGGAGTTGTATGCAAATATTAGGGCATAATTATTTTGTATTATTTTACTGCCACATGCTCCTGCTGTTACAGACCAAGTTTTCGGATGTCCGAAAGCCCTCCGTTGACATTATTTCCATTCTTCAATGCATTATGCAAACCCTGCCCTCAGTGAACTGGACTTGGCATATTTAGAAAAGGCCGGGCAGCATTGGAGATCTAAGCTCCTTCCCCAGCAGAGAGGAAAGGTGAGGGGGCTTTTCCCAAAATGATTATGACCCTGGGAGATCAGCTGTCCCTGAGAGCACTTCTTCTTAGGTCAGCTCTAGTGACAGTAAATAAAGGCCACATGCTGATCTGGGACCAGTGCGTCACCAGCACAGCTGTCCTCGGGTATTTGGTCACTGTTAACCAGGTCACAGCCATGACCTACATGTCAACAGCCTGAACCCTCCAGCTGGGATCTGATATGGCTCCCTTTGCCTTCCATGCAGCCTCTGCACCGATCCTGGAGCCACCCAGTCAGTACCAGCGCTGCCAGCACCCCTGTGTGAGTGCACACACACACAAATCCATAGGGCAGCACTGCCAGCACCCCTGTGTGAGTGCACACACACACAAATCCATAGGGCAGCGCTGCCAGCATCCCTGTGTGAGTGCACACACACACAAATCCATAGGGCAGCACTGCCAGCATCCCTGTGTGGGTGCACACACACACAAATCCATAGGGCAGCACTGCCAGCATCCCCTGTGTGAGTGCACACACACACAAATCCATAGGGCAGCACTGCCAGCACCCCTGTGTGGGTGCACACACACACAAATCCATAGGGCAGCACTGCCAGCACCCCTGTGTGAGTGCACACACACACAAATCCATAGGGCAGCACTGCCAGCAGCCCTGTGTGGGTGCACACACACACAAATCCATAGGGCAGCACTGTCAGCATCCCCTGTGTGAGTGCACACACACACAAATCCATAGGGCAGCACTGCCAGCAGCCCTGTGTGGGTGCACACACACACAAATCCATAGGGCAGCACTGCCAGCACCCCTGTGTGGGTGCACACACACAGAGCCCTCCAGGGAGCCCCGCTCCCCTCACGCCGGGCCATGGCGCCCATCGGGGTCCTGTGCACAGCCCGTACAGGGCCGGAGCCCGTGAGGGGCGCAGCAGCGCGGCGCCCTCGCAGCTGGGCACGGCCGCCCTGCCAGCCTCGCCGGGCCCCTGCCCGGTGCACAAGGTCACCGCGGGCGGCGCAGCAGCAGCTCCTGCGCCCTGTCCCGCGGTGCAGCCCTGGCGCTCGCCGTGCCGCTGGCGGAGCGCCCGCCGGGCCGGGACAGCGCGCACGGGAGCGCCGCCAGCGCTGTCACGAGGCGCCCGGCGGGGGCACGGCCTGCCCGAGCCCCGCCTCCCCGCGATTGTAAATACGGGAGCCACGTGAAGCCCCGCCACAGGCGAGGGGACAGCGACAGTCCCGGAGCCAGGGGATCCCCGCTCGCTCACCGATCGCAGCCGGCAGCGATGAAGGCCGCCCGGATTGCCCTCCGCAGCGCCGCCCCACTGGCGGGAGCCAGTGCCGGCAGCGGCCGGTTGCCGCAGGAGGTGGAGCAGTTCTCCCGCTTCTCCCCCTCCCCGCTCTCCATCAAGCAGTTGCTGGATTTCGGTGAGAGTCGAGAGGAGCGGGGGAGGTCGGGGCTGGGGTGCGAGGGACTCTGGGGCTCGTTTCCCCGCGGGACGGGGGAGGCGGCGATCCCCGCCCGGAGGGGTCCGCGCTCAGCCAGCGCTGGAGTCGCTGCCGCCCCCCGGCTCGGCTGCTCGGAGGAGGGGAGCGGCCCCCCGGGTGTTCCCAGCCCCGGGAGAAATCTGCCCGCCCCAGGGTGGTGGCGGCGGCGGGGCGGTCGCCTCGGGTGGCTCCCCCGGCCGCAGGTACCTGCGGGCCAGGTGCCAGGGGCTGGAGACCTGTGAGTGCCGTCATCAGAGCTGGAGATGCGCTGCGACACTGTGTGGGCGGTGTTGGTGGGGAGCGGGCACTGAGAGGGACACAGGACACAGGACACGGGACACGGCTGCGGGGCGTGTTGCGCGCTCGGAGTCGGGAGGAGCCGTCGGGCGGAGCGAACGCGGTGTTCCCAGATCCCCGATCGCTTTGGCAGCCCTGTGCGCACATGATACTGCCAGGCGTCACCCCGAACAACCTCCTGTTTACAGAGGCCCGAGTGCTATTTCGGGGATTGCAATTAAGTCTGATGTCTAAATGGGAACTGAACAAGTATTCCGTCCAGGAACACGCTGTGTCTTATTGTCATGCAAACAGCGTTCAGCACAAACATGTAACACCTAACACTTAGGAGAGCTGGCCGGTAAAAACCTCATGATTGCAGAGAAATGGAGTCCTGAAGTTTATGGAAAGTCAGCAATCTGTATTTGCATCTTGAAGCTTCCTTAAACAAAATTTTTTTTTTTTTTTTTTTTTATTCATAGGCTCGACTAATGGATGTGAGAGAACTTCTTTCTCATTTTTGCGACAAGAACTTCCCGTGAGGTTTGCAAATATCCTGAAAGAAATTGATCTTCTTCCTGATAAATTACTAGGCACTCCATCAGTAAAATTAGTAAAGAGCTGGTAAGTATGAACTGCTTGAATTCAGCATGCAAAGTAACGCGGCTTTGAGAACTTAATTGTTACAGACTTTTTTGAATAGTAGAAAGCATAACAAAATACAGTAGAAATGCAGTTCCTTTATCAAATCTGAGTTGCAAGCTGTTACCCACTGTCCTTTTCTAGCATACTAAAATTAAATTGAAAAGCTATATGGTTATATTGTTATCTTTAGATAGGTGTGGGGGGCAGGAAGCTAACAGTTTGAAACAGCTAATAGGGTAAGTTTTGCTTCTTATTTTTTAAGAAGGGGGAAAAGAAAACTTGTTCTGTTTCCACACAGCATTACAGACTCAGATGCACACAAAATGGAAAAGCAGGCTTTGTTTTGATCTCTCACTGATGGAGTTACTAACAGAGCTTCTATTCCAAAGTATACTGCCTCGACTTGTGCAGCAAGTGTTTGAAATTCAGTTGACATAATCTCTGCAGTTGACACAGTGGCTGAATCTGATTTAACCTTGCTTACTGGCACAGTTACAGCATTTGCCAGGATGGCTGACTTAAAGAGCAGAAGTATTAGAGTGAGATCTAGAAACTCTTCTTAATATAGCAAACTGTTGTGCCTTTGCCATATGTGTCAAGGCCGACAGATGTTAGTGCAAGAGGCTCAGCTACTTAGCTTCTGCCAAAGTTGATCAGATTTGGAAAAATTTTGCATAAGTGGCTTCCTGATTGGCATTGTCATTTGGATCTTCTTTTGAAATACATCTCTTCTCAAGAATTGTAAGGGAATCCTACATACCTGAAGTGAGGATTTAGATTCCTCTCTGGTGGCAGGCACAAGGAAAGACTTAAAACTTCTGGAGTTCAGGCAGTCAAGAAGTGTCCACCTGTCATTCTGTTCTTGGTTGTAATGTGTAATTTCAAAGATACTTAAAAGTTCTAGATGACTTGCTAGGACTAATGATGTGCACAAGACAAAGTATTTTTCATAATGCTAGATTAATAAAAATCAAATGAATGGCATATATTTCTTGTGTTCTTCTTCAATAGGTACCTCCAAAGCCTAAAGGAGTTGATTGAGTTCCATCAGAAAAGCCCAGATGACCAAAAAGTTTTATCTGAGTAAGCTTTTTATTTTTTTGTTTTAACTTTTTAATTCACATTCTTCTTCTTGTAATATATTCACTTCAGACTGATAGCTGTCATGAGCTGAATTTGATAATTTAGCAGGAAGAGTTGAACATAGAACAAGCTGGTTGAAATATCTGACCCTGTTTAGCAGTATTGCAAACAGATATGACCAGTTGCAGCCTAATTTCAAGGTCATATTGCCCCTTGAGCTGCCATGACAGAGAAATATAAAAAAAAAATTACCTGTGAAGTCATATCTTTGCTTGTTTCCAAGGTGTCAGTTTGGGATCTTTTTCCTTTCCTTACATTTTCCTCTGCTCAAATAAATGAGTAAACAGGTGGTGAATTTGATATGGCTCATTATATCTTTTGTTTTAAAAATGACAAATACTTGTATGTTAGGTCAACGAGGAATTACTTTTAAAAGAGTTAAGAAAACCACACTGTGTTTTAATATTAAGGCTGTTAAGTACTTACCTGTGCTGGTGCTAGATTAGATAATTACATTATAGAAAGCTTGCTTCTATGTAGTCTGAGAATAATGTTCTAAAAAGATCCCTTTTTAACCTAGCTTTATAGATACTCTAATTAGAGTCCGAAACAGACATCATGATGTGGTTCCCACAATGGCACAAGGAATAATTGAATACAAAGACACTTTTAAAGTAGATCCTGTCACCAATCAAAATATCCAGTATTTTTTGGATCGTTTCTACATGAGCCGTATTTCTACCCGGATGCTAATGAACCAACACAGTAAGTAGAAATTTTTACCTGAGAAAAACCTTCAACCTAATGGATAACATGTCAATGTAAACACTTCTTAAAACTACTGGAGAACTGCTTCACATGATTTTTTGACACTGAAAAGTTAGAAACTGAATCTATCATTTAAGAAAGCAATGGGAAAACTTGTTTTCTAGACTACAGAATAATTGAAATAACTCTTCTGTGGAGTATGTAGAGATACTGTTTTTATGTCTGAAAAACCTTTAGATGTGAGCTACAGAAAAGCCAACATAGTTTGCTGGCAGTAGATAGCATTTTAACTCATAAAAGGCATAAACAACATTTAGTATGTTATGTGATTATATGTTGTGATTGCACTGGATTGGTCTCAGTTTTGGGGCTTTTTTAAATAAAAGTATTTGGTATTGAATGTTGTATTGTTCTCATGTCAAACAGCTCTTCTTTTTGATGATAAATCTCGCTCGGGGCACCCAAGGCACATTGGAAGTATTGATCCTTGCTGTGATGTTGTTGAAGTAGTGAATGGTGCGTATTCTCAGAGCTTTAGCGTTTCTCTTCCTCATCAGTATCTATATCTTATTGCAAACAGTTTGGGTAACCACCTTCAGTTGTAGAGGATGCTGACTGGCTTTAATTGAAATAGCTGAATGCAGTCTTATCAAAGCATGAGCTTTTAGAGGACAGAATTTAAAATACAAAGTAGCACTAAAAAACCATGTTGGAGTAAGTCCTAGCAAGTGACAGATTAGGTAGGAGTTGAAGTTGTCTGAGATGTTGAGATTGGTTTACCTAGTGGAATATAACAGATGCATAAGTTCCATACAATTTTCAAACTGTCCAAAGATTTGCCCATGTTTCTGTAATTGCCCATTGCACTCGATTTTTAGTGCACACATTGGATGCAATGTTGTCATTCCCTTGACACACATTGACTCGGCTGTGTCTTAGACTGTCTAACACCAGTTAAAAGCTGCATTGCCATGAACTAGAATGAGTTTTTGCATTGCATGATACTATACTTTACATAATTTATTTAAATAATTATTTCAGATGCTTATGAAAGTTCCAAGATGTTGTGTGACCAGTATTACTTAACATCTCCAGAACTGAAACTAACTCAAGTGAACGGTAAGATGAGAGCTTCTTATTAGTAGCCAAACTGCTTCTTTTACTGAGTCAAAAGGCTCCCAGTTCTGTAACCTTAGTGCACATACCAGTTGATCTGACTTGGGCTAGTTCCTCTTCATTTTCTGTAACAGCATCTCATTTAACTTCCCATGATAGAACTCAAATGTTGTTGTATCTTGAGCACAACATTTTTGAGGTACCATTTATAAATTTGAGAAAAGCCAGACAAACCTGTACTTAGTATGAGAAGTTGCTAGAGAGGACCTCCATACCTGGACTGAGGAACTGGGCTTGCTGACTGAAATGCTGGGTCTGGTCTGAGCTGCCTGCATGTGTCTGATGACAGCAGTCTGCTTAATGTTTGAAATCCTTTATTTATAAAGGGGAATAAATACTTGGATTTTTTTGTTTATTTGAAAAGAAACTTACTAAGCAAGTGACAATTACAATCTAAATGCTGTTATGAATGCATAAAAAGCTGTTTGCCAATTTTGGAGGGGGGGAAAACCAAAAATGAAATTTTATTTATTCTTTTGTTTGTTTGGGCAACTTGCTCATTGTAAAATTTGGATACCATATAGAAAAATGTCATCACCCTTTTAAGTGTTTTTACTTTTCCTTTCCTCTAGGGAAAGCTCCAGGAGAACCAATTAGCATTGTATATGTTCCATCTCATCTTTTTCACATGCTTTTTGAGCTCTTTAAGGTATGTTAGTATAAACTGAGAGAGTGAAGTGGGATGTGGGGTTGTGACCACCAGTAGCCTTCTGCTATTAGAGATTTTATCTGCAGGTTTGCCCTGCTGCCTTTTCTGTGGAGTGGACAGAATGTCTTTAGGAGCAGTCAGTGCAACTGACCTCCAGTAGTGCCAACATGACGTACAGAAATCTGGCAGCCTTTAACAGCTGCTGAACTTTGCTCTTCTCCAGAAACCTGTTGACTTTAAGGGAGTTATGTTATTTAATTTATAGTGCCTGAGTTAATGTTGGGCAAGAACATTGTAATCTTTCACTCAGAAGAGTTTTGGCTATACTTAGATGCTTCTAGGTGTGAGATGTCCACTGCTCCCATTATGCCAAAATCCTAAGTGTGTCCCTTGAAAACCAGGCACTGATAGGAATAGAGGATAATTTTGCCTCTATGTAAAAGGGATATGGTTTGAAGTGCATGGATTCAACAACCTCTGATTGTGGTAACCTTCTTTTTCATAGAATTCAATGAGAGCAACTGTTGAATTCCAAGAAAACAGTCCTACCCTTTCTCCAATTGAAGTGATAGTTGTTCTAGGGAAAGAAGACCTGGCAATCAAGGTATTTTGCTGGCCTGCTACAATAGACTTAATTTAATCTTTGTTATTATACATGCTTAACTGGTTCTACTAAAAGATCTGGCCTTGAGAACAGGTCAGAGACACTATGCATGAGCACTAGAGCTCATATCATCTCTGGATGACAGGAGCTTCTATGTAGCACAGTTATCTAGTTGAAAAAAAATGTGCTGCAAAACAAATGTTTGCATTTATGACTGTTGGAAAGGTGTGTTCAAATAACAGCATTTTAAATACCAATCTTAGTGTGTGCTTGTTGTTAAGTTCATCCTCTCTTAAATCAGATCTCAGACCGAGGAGGTGGTGTTCCAGTGAGGAAAATTGAGCGGCTGTTTAGCTACATGTATTCCACTGCCCCAAGGCCAAATGTGGATGATGCCCGAAATACCCCTCTTGTAAGATACTTCCAATACTCTTGTTGCAATTAGGTAGTTTTAAGTGTTGGTGGGTTAATAACGAAGCACTGTGTCCATCCAGCTGCTTTGTGGGGTATGGAAAGATTTACTTAGCCCCATAAGTATGAATCTACACTTTCTGAAACAGAATTTTAGTATTTAGCTTAGTGGACAAAAAATATGCTTTTAAAGGCATATACAAAGAAAAATGTTCCAACCTGAATGTAACCCCTTCTTTTTTTTTTTTCTTCCTGCATGCTAATGACACTAATTTACTTTGTCTTCACTCTTCACTCAGTCCTCAGACTTACTGTAGATCATGCAGTCTTTCTGGAGGCAAGCACAACTGGAACAGTCTTTTTAGATTATTATGTTTATTTCCCAGTAGCGAGCTCCTTTTACTAATCAAGCTGTACTAGCAATAACAAGGGAGGGAAAAATACTGAAACATAATATGTAAAAGTGGGACATATATATAGACCCTCCCTCTTCAATGGAGATCTTCTTTCTTGTGATTTTGGGTTTTTAATGGTCACCTTTAGCATTCTCTATAAAACTGGTTAGAGATTTATATTTACTTCTAAGAGAAGAGAAAATGCAAAGGATTTTTAACAGCTTAAAAATCTCTGAAGACTTTCCAGCTATTTGACTTTAGGCCATTAGAGCTAGTAAAAACATAATTAATCTTATATTGTACTTTATTTTTAGGCTGGCTTTGGGTATGGCTTGCCAATTTCTCGTCTCTATGCTAAGTACTTTCAAGGAGACCTAAATCTTTACTCCATATGTGGTTATGGAACAGATGCTATCATCTACTTGAAGGTATGTATTTAAATTTAGTTAAATAAAAGATTACTACCATTAATGCAATGGGATAACTACTTGTTACCAATTTAAGGTAAACAGATTCTCTGCTCATGAGTAACTCTTGGGTTTTTTTGAGAAATTACAGTTTATAAATTGTTTTTTAACTGGTATCAAAAAAGTCACTTGGCTTTAACTAGTCTACTTGAACAACTACTAGTGAGAGTCCTGTTGGTTTTCAGATTGTGTTAAGAGGCTGTCTACTTTTTCATGGAATACAAAGTACTCGAAGAGAGCAAAGTAAAGGTGTGAGCAACAGATCTGGTTTGTTTACTTTGAAAACCAGAAAGTCTGAATAAACTAAATTCTGAAGGAGTCACCTTAAGGTGCTATTCAACATCTGCCATATAGCCCCTCTGTGGGATTCATATACCAGTAATTGTGAACATTGGACATATAACTTGCACTGATGTTTCTGTAAGAAACCTGCAAACAGCACTACATGTTCTTTTCTACTTTCTGTGCCTAATCATGGGAAAAACTTGCTTTGAATTTCTCTTTCTGAAAACACTGAAGTGCAATCAGAGAAGTATGAAAGGAAGAGACAGTTCAGCTATATATATGTAACACTTCTATTGAAAAATTTTCAGTGGAATTTTCAGTGGAGTTTCACAAATCAAAGTCCTTTTCCATGCACTCCTGGACTATCTTGAAAACATGTTAGAAGGTACTGCTTAAGGCCTATTAAAAATGCATAAATAGGATGTGATGTTACTGCCTTCGTCCTACCAAATTACCCAAAGCAATCATAGATACTGAAGCACATAAACTATCACATCTATTGTAGGAATATTTGTGTGAATCACTTTGTTTCGTAGTGTCACTGGCTTAAACTTTAGGCATGCTGAATGCATTTTTACTAAGTGACATTATTAAGATACAGTAACCTGTTCCTTCTTGACTTTTAGGCCTTATCAACAGAATCTGTCGAAAAACTCCCAGTTTTTAACAAATCAGCTTCCAAGCATTACCAGGCTACCTCAGAGGCAGATGACTGGTGTGTCCCAAGTAAAGGCCCAAAGAATATGGCAAAGCAGAGTGCAGCTTCGTGAAGAGAAGTTGGTATTGAGACACCCCAGGGGATCAAGCTTGCTTCAAGAGCAGCATTTGGAAGTATTCATCTACCTTCAAACAAGCAAGTTTCAGGACTAGCAGAGGAAAAAAGACGATGAGAATATTATAAATCTAGGCTGTATGCACTGAATCTGAAACCTTGCTGTGGACTTCAGGATGAGGAAAATAGGAGCACATATGTCTTTAAAGAAGAGCTATATAGAGAGAAAAATGAAGCTATTTTTTTACTATGATCAAAGACTTGGTGTGGTAGAGGTGTGCAATTTTTAAATCCTGTTTAATGCTTGAATTCTGAATATTGACTGATAAACGAGTTATGCTGATGCATATTTTTCTGTTAGAATAGTTATCAGCAGTTTATCTTATTACAGAACTTCTCAGGTAGATAGATAACATCCATACTTTAAAGTTTTATTTATAACATTTGGAGAAGATCCACTTAACATGGCAGTCTTGTAGCAAGATATAAACAGCATTCAAGTACAGCCTCACTGTAAGAAAGTGAGCCCTGGGAGGTAGAGAGAAGGTGTTTTCCATATATAAGAGAATCCCATTTAAAAAAAAAAAAAAAAGCTATTCCAGGAATAATTTGTATGTGAGCCTTGCTCTGTGAGTCACATTGTAGATATTTTATGTTAAACTGTTCATGGGAAATCAGCCAAGTAGGGTTTCTATCCATAAGGTAATGAAGAAGAAAATCAGGATATTTTTAAAAGCTGCTGGAAAGAAATGGAAAGCTGCTTGGTTATAACAGCTCTAACATTAGGGTATATTTAGCCTATGCCCCTGTATTCTGGAGAATGTGTGCCAGGTCAGTTAGGATTTTCCAAGAGCTGAAGTCAGACATGCAAGTTGAACAGAAAGGGTTTGGTGATATGTATTGTATAAGCATGTTGTGAAAAACAGCATGTTTAAAACACAGTCTTGTGGTTTGTTTCTATTCTGTTAGATTAGTGGTTCAATACACTAAACCAAAATCTGCCAATTGTATTTTTCAAATTTGTATTGGACCACATCAGCTCAAAGTTGTACATAGGGAATCTATACCCTGAAAGCTGTGGGTGGGCACTGAAGGTCTGTTGGAAAGGTTTTCGGGAGTGGTAAAAGTTTATTCTAGGAACAGTTCATTGCAATGGAAAGGGCTTAGGAAATGCCTCAAAATATAAACAGCACTTGAAAGCTACAGGAAAGCTTTTATGAACAGCAAAATAGGGGGAATTCCCACAGGAACAGTGCCAGTAGGAGAAAGTTGTTCAGAAAATACTCCATTCTCAGCAGGCTTCTTCCTTACCCATCTTCTTTGTGTGTTTTCCCTTTTGTAAGCAAGGTAAATTTAACAGATGCTAAACTACTGGATGTTGCCAAGCTGACCAGTTAAAAGTTCATCAGGGCTGTAGAATATTACTTGAAGTTTTTTTTACTAATTCTCATATTATCTTCTGTTTATGTGATCCTTTGCAAGAAGTTGCAAATACAGTAAAGCATCCTGCTCACTATGCCAGTTTTCTATTAGAGATTTCTATTTGTTGGACAGAAAATGACTCCATATGCCACTATGAATCTAAAATGGTTTTTAATAAGAAACTACCTTTCTGTTCTTGAAGTCCTGTTGAGATATATTTCTCATTGAAAATAAAAGAGTATTTTTATATGCCTCATTTATTTAAAAAAATAATTTTAGATGTATTAATGATAACTGCTGAGCATGATGACTTTAGTACTGCACCTAGGCTGTTTTTATCCTGGTGAATAAGCTGCAGTCACCAAAAGTCACCAGATCATGCATTTGAGCTCAGCTCAGTGAGTGAAATGGCTAATAAAAAGGAAATGCCTTTGTCTAGAACATACAGGTGTAAAAAAGCTGCTTTCACTGTCATAATTGAGTATTTGTTGATTTTTGAACTGAATACAAGGTCACAAACACATACATAGGTAGTTACTGTTGTCAAGTAATCCCAATTTATACCTTTCTGTGTGCATCCAGTAATGCTTGAACCTGAGTTATGACCTGATGGTACATGTGTAACACAGCTGCAGCTGCTCCAGTTAGTAATTTCTGTTTCAAAGCAGCTGAGGCACATGGGTGCTGCAGAAATGTTTGTGATGATGCTTTTAGAGCAAAGCTGTGGAACATTCATGATGCAGACAGAGGTTGTGTAGCATTTAAGGAACACACATGAAATCTGTGTGGTATTATAAATGACAGCTATCTACCTAGATAATACAGCACCTTTTCCAGTGTTCATTGACGTTTTATTCTGAAAGCAGAGCTGTAGTTTTAAGTCTTTTATTTGGATGTAGATACTGAAATAGTTTTATAATAAAATCTTTTAAATGGTTGTCTGTATCTTTGTTTTTTAAGAAGTCTAGTGCAAGCAAGAGCTTTGTATTTTAAGTCTTATCAGATGGAGTTGAAAAAAAACAACACTCATACCATGTCAGGTGCAGCAGAGGGAAGAAACACTGGAAGAATGATCTGCTTATGCTTAATGTTGCATTGGTTGAGAGGTTACATAGTACCTAAAATCAGTGCATCACCTTACCCATCTCCTTTTTTTAATTAGGATGGTACTCATTTTGAGATGAGAATTGGGAATATTCCATCAGTGTGTGTTCTACACTCTAAAATAAATTGTCTTTTGTTCAGTTTTAAAGAATATGAAAATTGACCAGAAAAAAAAGACATCCGTCATTGGGGTTTATATCTAACAGAACATTTTCACACAGGCTAAAGGGATAGCTGTCTTTCAGTCTGAAGCAATGGGACAGCTGGTGTGTAAGAAAATGGTAGTGATGATGATCAGCATGATCAACAGTCCTGTACAACTGGTGCTTGAGCAGACTTGTGTTGGCCTGGGGCCATCCTGCATTTCCCTTAATTTTAAGAAGTTAGAGTAACTGTAAAAATATATGTAGACACTTTACCTGAAAGAGGAGAGATAAAAACCAGCCTGACTCCAGGTTTCTGGCAGCAAGCCTGGAAGTGACAGCCTTGTGTACTGAGTTTACCCTCCTTAGCAATGAGGGTTTCACCTTAAGGGTTTTTACTTGCAATGCCAGGGAAGCAGATTACATGGGATCCCATTTTTGCATTTTGAAGTTACAGAAATGTCCCACTCTGATGTGTACCAGTATGCCAGGTGTGCTGGGAGAAACAAGCTAGAACTAAATTACACCAGGGACTTCAATGAACTACTAGAGCAAACAAAAGGAAACCAACAAACAAAAACACCCATTGTGTTTTCCTCTCATTTTTACTCTGCTTCAGTCTCTACAGACAGGACTTGCATATTTCCTGTTAGGTTTTGAAGCAGAAATACACATACATGCATTCTTCACCTTGCCCGTGGCAGGCTTGGGGGCAGGGATGCCCAAGTGCAGCAGGATGTGCCCTAGCTGCTGTCTGTGCAGCCCCCTGTTGAGCACATGGCTCCAGCAGACCCAGGTCTGTCTGCAGCACACTGTGCACAGACCATCAGCCCCAGCCAAGCTCCTGCAGTCTAGAAGGCAAAATGTGGGTTTTTTTCCTTCCCCTGCACAAGCCCAGTGGGTAAGAGAGGCCATGCAGCAGCTCCTGGTTGCAGTGTGGGGCTGGCTTGCTGCTGGCATGTTGGGGGGCACTGCCATCAGCATGTTCACCCCCAGCTGAAGAGTGCTCTGGTTCCACAGGAGATAAGCAGGGGTTGCACTTTCGCCCTTTGCCCCTGGCTGGGACCTTACACAGCCAGGTTCCTCATGTCAACAGAAACCACGCCAAAGCACCCTGTGTTTTCTCTTCCAGATCATTAGCTAAAAAGTGTACACTGATTACTGGTTAGTGTTACTGGTGCCTTGGGCACATACCCAGATTAATCTCACTGACGCCTTGATACACAGTTGTTCATTATCATCGTTTCCCTATCACTTAACCAAGTTTTTAAATCCGCCAGACTTTGCCCTTTATATGCAATTATGTCCTTCCCAAAGAATTATTGCAAAACAAGCTTTGCTACCTTTGATAAGAAACACTACTGGACTGGAAAAATAGTTGGTTTTTTTCCCTCCTTATGGCAGCAATGGTGACTTTAGAGGATCAGGTATAGCACCAAAGAATTTTCTGCCCTTAAGTTCTTTAGTTTTGGCAAACGGGAGGTAGTTTATGATCCCTCAGCTCAGCTAATTTTTTGGGTGAAGAATAAGGGGCACACTTCCATGTTAACACCTTTGGGTTTGTATTTCCCAAGAACTGACAACACAGTTTTAAATGCCTATGTCCTGACCCTGTATTACAGGTGCTGAGGTGGCTTTGCACATCTGTGCTGTTGTACACATCCAAGACAGAATGCCTGACTCAGTGCCTGGCTAGACGCTGCTACTCCTCACAGCAAAGAGGAAAGACATGTTGGTAGGCAGCTTCAGTCAGTCCTGCTTCTCTCCACTCACCTCACAGGGAAGAAAGGGCACAAACACCCACAGACAGTCTTAATTCTTCCCTGCTGTCTTGAGTGTTGGGTGTCAAAGCAAGTAGCTGGAACACAGTCCTGAGTCCTCAGAATATCCTGAGGGCTCTTAATAATGTAAGATTTTTATATTAATAAAAAAATATGTATGGGGTATCAGGAGCTGCTCCTCATCAATATTCCTTCAGCTATGAAAGAAAATCAAAACAGAGTGCAACAAATTGGCCCACATAGAATTAGCACAATTTTCCTGTGCTGCTCTTGTTTTGCAGTTCCTAGCAGAAAGTGGAAAGAAAGGAAAGCATCTGTCTGATTTCCAGCTGTGTGAGGGGCACAGCCTTGAGGAATGAGTCTCACTGCCTTCCTGGGAGCCATGTTAAATTGAAAATCCAAACAGAGCTGTGATGGAGGAAACACAGCAAGAAGAGTGACCACCAATCCCACTATTTTGAGCTGCTGAACATTCTCCTTGAATGTGACAGACAGTTTCTAGTTTAGAACAGGTATGCTTCAAGTTATATTAATGGGATACAGTCCTGTCTGCCAGGCTCAAATAAGAAAATCAAGTGGAAAAAAAAAAAAAAGACACTTGTTTTCATTGCTGTTAGAGGTTGGGCTTTCTGTACACTGTCACATCACTGGACTGGGCCTGAAAGCTGAGAACCTTGGCATGGGATTCAGCACACCAAGTACAACACCTTATCATGACACTGTGTACTTGTCTCTGTGTGTGCTAAGGTGTGAGTTGGATATCTCAGCTGCCCCTCATGACCTGTGTCAGTGTATCCAGAGAACTCCAGAAAGCTTCTTCTGAAACAGACTCCTACTTCTGGTGCCTGAATAGCAATCCTGCCTCCAGTGGCAAAGTTCAACTGACTGTAATGGGATCCCAGACACCTCTAGGCACCTGTATTTAGATGGCTTCAGCTGTAAGCCAGCTCCCAACTCATTCAGTTACCTAAAAACAGACACCTGGTCCTATATGAGGAAGGCTGGAGTACTCTTCCCATCTCTCATCTGTCACTCTGGAAGACAGAGGTCTTCCACAAATCCTTTGTCATGCCTGCCAGTCCCATGCAAATACCTTGTATGTACAATTCTGGCTTTCTAAATGTCAGTAAATATTTATGCTTAGGTAAATGACTCAAGTCCTCTTAGTCAAGTTCTATGTGGTTGTGGGAAACTGGAAATGCAGAACTCAAAATTGCTGTTGTGTCATTGCTGGCCAGGTTGGATATATAATGGAAAATCCCAGGCAATATTTATTCTGCAGCAAATGCCAATGGGATCATTGCAGATGAGCTGACTGCTGGCACAAACTGTGTCAGCCTGGAGCTGCCTCTGATCACTGACACTGCTGATCTGTCTGAGCCTGGGACTGGTCCTAGGGCCACGTGGACACAGGAGACAGCATGAGACTTATCACTCTGCACCCCACAGGGCAGCAGTGCTGCCAGACAGCTCTGAGCCATGCTTGCTACTCCTGGGACAAACAAATACCAATTGCTGAGCAGACCTTTTACTTGGAAACGTAGAAGCTGACTGTAGCTGATGCTGAATGTTAAATGCCACGGGGCATACTGAGAAATCAGGTGCACTGAAAGCTCTTTTTTGTGGTGTTTATTCCTTAGAGTGGTTTTCTCTTCCTAGCAGCTTTACTGCCCACAACACTCCGAGTTGATTTTTAACAAATTAACTGGGAAACAGGTTTGAATACCTGCCAGGGCTACTTGTTGTCTCCTCCAATCACTGTGGCATACAGCAGAGTTAGTAACATGGATTGCAATGACTATTGGTGACCCAGAGTCACTCCCCTGCTTACAGAGGGCATTACAGGTGGAATTCAACCTTCACACAGGGGTGGATCAGATGGTTTGGACCACTCTCAGTGTTACCAGGTTTGTGTCATTGCCTCACAGACCACAGGAAGCTGTTTGCTCAGGCATAAAACTATGTTTGTGTTGACACAGAAGCACTTGTTTCTGCTTAGTTAGGGCCTGTTATAAAACCTTCTGATCTCATAACTTTCCCTTGCTCCTAATCAGCTTTGCCTCGAGTTTTACACAAATACACAATGAAAAAATCTTCATTTTCAAGCACTGGCCAGGGACACCTGAAGTTTTCATTATTCATGTTATTAATGGAGATGCCCAGAAGTCTTCTGCTGGTACAAACTCATTCATGTGCTTCTCCTCCATGGCCTTGCCCTCTTGTTCCTGTGTCCTTCCTACTACTGCTACTGATGCCTGGCTCTGCATGCTCTGAGCCTATCTTCTGGAGCCAAAGGATGGGAGATATGTCACACTTCCAAAAGCTTTTGGTGATTATTTTCAAGGCCACTGCATGGTCAATTCACTTGAGGGAAAAAAAAAATTGTAACACCTTCTACATATTCCCAGGCTTCTGTCTTTTGAATGGCAATGTCCATGCAAGAACAGCTGAAACAATGGCAAAATTATTCACTGGAGTGCCATAAATTGATGCAGACAGACCTTGGAAATTGTATTACAGTACTCAGGGCTTCCTGAAAGAGATGTTACCATCCTTCTGCAGTGGATTGTTCTTGCATTTTCCTTTGCAGCAGAATGGTATTTCTCACCTCTGAGTATTGACTTTAAGGGAGAGGATGTGTCTTGACTTTAAATCTGAACTATAGTAGTCAAACAAAGCAGAGAAGAACTGGGATACCCCCCAGTTCTTCTAGGAATAAACATATCCACTGCCTTAGGAAATGAGAGTTTTGGAGGGAGGAGGTCTGCCCTTATCAAGGGGCAGCTCCAGAAGAGGGCAGTTTCTTTTCACAAAAGTAGAAGAAGATTCCAACTAAGCTGTTGACATTGAAAGAGTAAAATAAATGTTTTTCAGCATTTCTTTAAAGTATATTAAACTGGAAAGTTTGGGGTTTTAAATAATGTAAACATATCTAGGACAATAACAGTATATTGGTGTAAACCTTCATTTATGGAAGTATTTTTAATAATAGATTCAGAAGCAGTTATTCAGTTGATCTTATTTTAATAGGGTGTGAGTATGGAATACAGAATATAGATGATGGATAAATGGGTTGTCTGTAAGTATGTCTGAGAACTGCTGATCAAATTCCCTGTTCTTTTCTGTGATGTTTCTAATGTATGCTAACTCTCTTTCAATTGATGAAAGAATGTAATATAGTGTGGGATCAACATATTAAAAAATATGATAGATATTAGGGTAGTAATAATTCTCCTTTAGACTTCATACCATGTCCACTGAAATCTGTGACAAGCTTCCTGTTGACACCAGTGAAAGGTGGACAAAGCCAAAATGGTTTGAGCTGTTGATCTGTAGAAGAGACACATACACCCCTAAAGGTCACTAGAAAACAGCAAGAAAACTAATTTTTAAGTCCTTCAGACTGAAAGACCAGACAAGAGGTTGGCCTCACTCTGTTACTTGCCATGAGACCTGCAAGATGGCACTCATCGTGCGAGAGGAATTTAAAATGAATAAGCCATACCTAGGAGAGGAAGAGAAGCATATGACTGACATTTAGACCTTCAAGATGTTGACCAGAAATGTGTGTATGCACATAAGGGCAATTTAAATGCACTGAACTGGCTGACAGCTCCTGCTTCAGCTCATCCTCCTTACTCAAGGCAGCACAGCCCTTATGCTGGAGAAGCCTGAGATCCAAACACCCCTGAGCACAGGGAGGTCAGCTCAGCCTTTCTGCTCAAGCCAGGTGAGACCAAAAGCCCCAATACACCCTGCAGAAGTCTGGGGGCAGAGACACCATTGTGTCTGAGGTGTAAGTGTGTCCCTGTTCCACAAAGTGGGCAGTCTGTCCTTGCACCCCTGCCACCAAGAGCCCCACTGAGATAAAGGGGTTTTGCCTGTGCCTGGAGACAGAGGGACAAAACTCTGTAACATCACAGAACAATGACTAGCTACAGCTCATTTCACACAGCTGAGGCTTTTTTAAAAAAGGATTAAGAGTGTCCAAACCCCAAACAATGTGAGGGCCTGCTTCAATATGCCTGGAAGATTATTCCAGCTGTTTGGGGCCAGCCACCTAAAAAAGCAAAGCCTGCCTCCCATAGTTAGGGGAGCTCCAGACACTTGGACATCAATAACTTGGTTTAAGCAGAGGGCAGACTGGTAGCTAGTGCTAGATAAAAGGATACAAACCAGCACTGTAAATAAGAAGTGAACAATAACAAACCTTTAAAATACCCTTCAGGAAACGCATGGCTGCTGTCTGCTTCTAGCTGCTGGATCTTTTGTTCTGCTTATAGCTTTCCACCTTTCTGTTTTTCTTTTCTTTTTTTTTTCCTATTCTTCTAAGGACAAACTCTGGCTGCATACACAGCACAGCCTGCTCCAGCCGGGACCAGAGGCCACGGGAAGCAGTGGTGCCTCTGGCCACTGTTCTGAGCCAGGGGAGGGAACCACGGGCACAGAGTGTTCCCTGCTGGCTGCGCTGGAAGCTTCAAAACATGTTTATGTCGAGTCAGCAAGAACCGCCCAGATTGGTCATGCTGCTGCTCCCTCTCCCTTTCCAGGCTGCTGGAAGGAGCTGTGCCAAAGTCCAAGCCCACATTTAAGTCTGTTTCAGGTGCTACCTGCAGCTGGCTCCTGCCTGCCCAGAGTCGCTTGCCCCCCATCTCACCAGTGCACCCAAGGTCACCTGAAGGTGAAGGGCAGACAGGGCTGCCCCTCTGCCCCTCTCCCTGCCTGCCCAGCTCTTCCTGTGCTCCAGCAAGTTCCAGCAGCCAGGCAGAGCTCATTGCCATTTGATATCAAACCCTTCCCCACTCCCAGCACGGCCAGGCAACATCCAGCAGTGTGTCCTGGTCAGCTGGAAAAGGAGTTCTCCTGCTTGATCTTCCACAGGATGCACCCCCTGGCAAAGGCTTGAAGGGACACCAAGCCCATAACTCAAGTGAGGTGCTGTGTGGGGTGCCCTGCAAGAGAGGACCATGACGGCTGTAGCACAGCATGTCAAGTACTTGGTGGAGTTTCAATCAGCTGGAAATTAAAGCAGGAGAGAGTTGGGTTATGGAGACCTCCAGCATCCAGCTCTCCACAGCTGTGTAGGTTCTCTTGGATGCCTCCATCCAGGCTTGCTAATGCCACCTGTCTGTCTGGGATGGGGCTGTGTATGGGTCTGTTTGTCCATTGTTAAGGTTCACTGAAGTGCAGGAGAAAATGTTTGTGTTTGCCTTGCACTTGCAGGCACTGCAGTGAAAAGCTGCTGTGCACAGAGGGGCTGCAGGCCACACTTGTGAGTCCTGGGTCCCAGGAACAGGTCTTTGGGTGTGCCTGAGGGGAAGAGCACTCAGGAATGTTGGGGCCAAATGGAGTCTTGTGTGCATAATAGCAGTCAGCTTCAAGTACCAGAAGTCATAGTTCACAGCCCTTAAAAGGCAGATTCGTATTGTTAAGTAAACAATGTTTAATCCTCTCGTTTAACATTAGATTTGTTTTTTTCCTTTTCTAATTTGCTGTTGAACTTCACCTCAAAGTGTGCATGGCAGCTCTCCCAGGTTTATTGAGACAGTATACACCATGTGAAAACCTACAATATCAGTTCTAATTCAGTTCTCCCCTATCTCCTTCAGTCCTTCCCCCCCACACCATGTGGGATAGACTGAGCTCCTGCCTCTCTCCTGCACAGCTCCCTGCCACATCTGCCCATTTCCATCCACCAGGCTGAACTGTATTGGCCAGAGGAGGGTGCAACCCCTGCTCCAGTGCAAAAAGAAGCTGTGAGAGATAAATGGCTTTGTGAACTGAGGCTTCACTGATGAACTTCAGCTCTTTAGAGCATCCTGGTGTTGTTAAAAGCCAAGGTCACTAGTTTGTATTTCCTCCCACACCAGTGCAGGATGCAGAATTTGATTTCATGGAAAGCTGGCAGAACAAGGAGTCTCTACCATGGCTCTGATTACAGGGTAGAAACTTCCTGCCATGCTGGCAGGTGAAATATGTGAGCACAGCCCAACTCAGCTGGTGCTCAGGTAAAGCCCCTGCCTGCCCCACAAAATCCATCCAGCATTTGGGTTTCATCCACCCACGATAGGAATGAGGAGCATTTGGGAGAAGATTTTGTTCCAGCAGACTGAGTAAGTGAGTAAGTTTCTGTGAGTTAGGAAATCCAGATGTGGTGGAGGATGGCACAAACCTGCAGAACCACAGGGGTGCAGAGGGGTAGTGGCTCTGCTGCCCTTGCTAGAAAAGGGTGTGAAGGAGTTGCAGTGGGGGTGAGGCTCTATGTCATGTGCCAGAGGCAATACAGCTGGGGAAGGGAAGAAATCAGTGATATTCTGTGGATTTATGGTGAAGGGAAGGACAGGGCTGTGGAAGAAATGGACCCATATGACAAACTGATGTCCAAATTTCCAGCAAGGTATAGTTCAGAGCTGCTGCCACCACAAGGTGTGCTCACCATGGATACAGGCTGACAGTGTGCCCTTGAGTTCTGGACAGCCATGCACCTTTCTCCAGCAGGGAACTTGGAAACAGCAGGATAGACTCACCTGAGGGTTGGCTCAGCCTTTGGGAGGTAGATGTAGTTCAGTGGACTCTTGCCATTGGGTCTTTTGGGCCAGTTTTTGGGTCATTCTGCATGAATGTTAAAATACCTACACTACTTTTTGCCATGAAATGGCTTTGCCCTGACTGCAGTGATATCACTTTGCCTGCACATTCCAGCATGCTGTGTGTCTGTAGCCAGCTCAGGCACTGCCCTGCCCTTCAGCAATGCCTGTGTTTCCACACTTTATGAACCAATGGCCATGTATTTATAAGGCACACGATTCTGTCCCCCCTTTTGTAGCATGCTATAAAGTAGACTTTCTGAGAGCATTCCTGCTCTTTTGTTCCTGCACTTTCTTCCTCAGATCTTAGCAGTTATTTATCCTTACTTCCTAACCAACTAGCAGTTTTTGTAAGGTTACCAGGAATAGGTAAAGATCCCTGTCATTGACCAGAACTGTCTGGATTCAACTCCCTACCTTCCCACAAACAGGCAGCAAGCTTATGGCTGTACTGAGGAAGTGCAACTCCCCACTGACAGTTACTATTGACATTAAATAATTTGGTGCTGATTGCAGTCCCAGCAGCCTGAGCAACCACATCAATTGCTTTGTTACAAGGCTAAAGTATGGTGCCACTCAGGCACTAAGCAGAAGGATGATACCAGCATCCCCAGTCAGCCCCAGCTCGAAAGAGCAGAACTGGATGGTTCATCAGTGGTATAAAAATCATCATGTGCCCACTGTCCTCATTTCAAATGCCTTAATTGTAATTTAGAAGCACTCAATAGGGTGCCTCTGCAAGGTGAAGGGCAACAAACAGCTGCATGTTAAAAAACAACAAAAAAAGTTAACTGTGTATTAAAATCAAAGAGGTCATGGGAATGCATCATATTCACAGTCACTTCTACACTTTGTGTCCTATGAAGTTTAAGATATATTTGGAGAAAGAGTCAGAAACTAATTTCTGAGCAGCCAACAGATTTCATCTGAGAGTTGCTGTATACAGCAATCTTTTCTGACCCACTCCTCTGCTGTGCCAGAAGTCCCTGCCTTTCTACAAAGAGACACCAAGATAGATCTTTCCACTGCTTTAATATAACTCTTGGGGAGGTTAAGATGTCAGACACTAGCTAGGCTTTGGCATCTCTGCTAACAGTATGTTCTGCACTGTCATTTAGTAGAAGAGCAAACCATAGGGATTATAGGTGAATTCTACTGATATATCCTGAAAGTAAATTGAAATATTGCTGTGTCTGACCCAACTGTACCTTGAAGTGTTTCAGAAAAACCACAGCAGCCCTTCAAGAGCCCTGCAAACCTTCCAGCACTGAAAACCTGGCATGCCTCTTTGTCCTCAGGGAGTTTAATAAAGATATATAATAGCATAGACCACCCCAGACTGTTTTAATCTTCCCTTCAATCTCAAAGACTGAACTCCTGTATGTTTAATTTAAAGGTATTTGTCCCATGAGGAAAATCTGCTGCCAGAAGCATTAGTGCTTTTCCAAGGGATGTTCCTTAAATATGAATGAGCTGAGCCCCTGTGATCATTTTAATTGATCCAGCAGTGTTTGCAGCTAAAAGTAAAGCTGTCACTTTCATGGCAGACCAGACCTTTTTGCCTGCTGCCTAATATTTGTATTCCTGACATTTTACAAAAATAGTCAGTCATGCTCAGCCTGGGAGATTTCTATAAATTCATGATCACAGCAGTTAACTTGATTCTGTCAAAACTGGTATATAGGCTGTAAGATATTGCCCCATAGAAAGATGAGAAATTTTTCTTTTAAAGATGGTGAGTGGTTTTGAATAAATAAAATTTCATTGATGCCAAAACACTTACAGGCATTATGCCATCAGGACAGGGTGCAATGCTGGAGGGGTAAACCATCCAGGCTCTTTAAGACTCCTTGTCCTAATATCTAAAAGCTGACCAAGTATGAACAGACTTTTAAAGCTTTTGCAGAAAAATACAGTCCTGAACGCTATTAGATTTCAGTTTCACCTGCAGACTCTTCACAGATAAGTTATTGGAGTTTTGAGTCAAGCTGGACCCAGCAGACATCAGGAGCTAAGTTTAAAATTATTGCAAGAGCACTTTACAAAGAGGATGCTCATACTTCCATGAATAGCTGCATTAGTCCCCAAATACATGCAGAGTGTCCTTATGGTCATAGAATGGGTAACTTCTTTTGTCCACAATGCATAAGAACATCTCTTTATATACAACTTCTAAAAAAGCAGGAAGACCAAAACCTAGAATCTCACTGTTATCCATTGAGAAGTCATTAAGGGAGCCCTGGGAAAGGGCTGCCAATGGGAATGGGAAAGGATCGTTCATTCTTTGTGCCCATCTGTGCTTTGAATATTCTAATAGGCCATGGAATGCAGTGGAAATGTTTGAAACATGTATACATCTCTACTAAGAAGCCAAAAGGCAAAAAGCAATTTATCTCACAGGGGACACCAAACAATGCTGAAAACAATTTTCTGTCATTTTAGGTCATGGCTGTGCTCAGACTTATGGTATAGAGGTCTCTCTTCCAGGTGGAGTCATCAAACCTGATGTGGCTTTGCAAATGCAAAAGCATTGTCAGGAATTACATAATAGTATGAAATTTCAGGACATCTCACAGAATCACAGAATCACAGAATATGCTGAGTTGGAAGGGACCCACAAGGATTGTTGAGTCCAGCTGCTGTCCCTTCATTGTACCCCTTCCAAGAATCACAAGAGCCTAAGGGCATTGTCCAAACACTTCTGGAACTCTGTCAGGCTTGGTGCTGTGACCTCTTCCCTGGGGAGCTGTTCCAGTGCCCAACCACCCTCTGGGTAAAGAGCATTTTTCTAATATCCAGCTTAAACCTCCCTGACACTTCAGGCCATTCCCTTGGGTCCTGTCAGCAGTCACTACAGAGAAGAGATCCTTCCTCTGCCCCTCCTTTGTGCATCCCATGAATTTAATAAATGATTTTATTATCAGGTACTCCCATGCCTCACATGAGCAACTCCATCCAGTGTGTGAGAATAGAGTACAGTAATAGAGGAAAAAAGTCTAAAAAGGAACAAATACTAAGGTTTTCTTACTCTTGGTCTTTCTAATTTCAACAACAGAAGCAATTAAAGTGCATCAATTGGGTCTTTTTTTCTGTGATAGTGATGTTCTCTAGTGTTTTTAACAGCTTGCAAATTCCTATAACTATAATCAGCCTGATCCCACTGTGCTCCCTGTCAGATACCACAATGGTTATAATCTGGCACCTGCTTGGTACAAAGCTTGGAAGTGAGCCTGGGTGCCCACAGAATAAAAATTAGTGTGTTCACTGCAGAGGGAGAGGATCAGAGGGAATTTAGGAACACTGGTGACAGCCTTTATTCTTCTCTCTCAGCAAGAGGGTCCTGGCTACGACAGGTCAGAAAACACGGCTATTGTTCTGCCTTAAACCTTCCTTTTCCAGATGCAGAATTTCACTTTCAGAAGGAGCCAGTGTGGGGATGTGTTTCCAATAATATCAGCTACCTCCATCTGTCTCTTCTGGACTGCCCAGCTTGTCCCATTGTCACACTGTTCAGAAAACAACCAGTATTTTTTGCCCTGACCAGCTGGCAAATCCTCTTTCTCGTGCCTGACTTACAGAGATGCATCACTAGAAAAGCAGTGGGTTTAGATAGCCTATGCTTTTTCTTCCTTTTGAATTCACTCTTTCTCTGCAGCGCAGAATCCAGTGGATCCCATTGACCAGGAGGTGTCTCAAGGAGATTTTTCTACAGAAAACCTGTCTCAGATGCTGATTGTTCTCCCCAGTAAATTACTATAATCTTTCTGATAGAGACATCTCTGCAGCTGTATGGAAATCTCCCATTGGCTTAGTGAAGTACAGGGACCTATATTACAACTTTATTCACATAAGAAAGCATTTACTCTTGGTCTGTGTTCACTTTGAAATTCCTTACTGAAATGGGAAACTGTTAAATAGCAACCTTCATTGCTGCTTGGTTAAACATAAACAGACCCATGAATTGGATTCTTGTACACAGCGTACAAGCTTTAAGTAATGAAAAGTGAGAGGAAGGGAAAGGGAAGTGATTTGTAACACTAAACAATCTGCACATTTCTTCAAATGCTGCTGTTGCCTCTTTGTGAGATGCAGAGACACTTGGACAGCCTGGCTGCTCTGCTCTGGGAAGAGCCTGGTGTGCTGTGGGCTGTCTTGCAAAGAGATAACGACAGGGACTGACATCTTCAAAGTCAGAGATGCAGAGAGCAGTCAGGAGTTCCTGGCTCCCAGTGGTGGCCTGGCTTACCTCTCCTTTCACAGAGCCCAGAATTGTCAGGATCTAAAAAAAAAGTGCAACAGCCCAGATGGGTTGCATCAAACTAAAAAAGGGAAGAAAATTCGGGTTTGCCTGTAGATCAGATCACACACTTGTGCTTGCTGTGGGATACTTGCTATGTGAACTGTCACTGTTCTGAATTTCATCTTCCTGGACTGGAGAAAGTAGCTTGGAATAAAGGAAACCAGTGCTAGCAGGTCCAAAAGCACAGGAATTGTAAATCAAATGGCCTGAAAGTTCTGTAACAGCGCAGCCAACACATCTTTATCTTGGAAACACATTTAGTTAATGTGGGATTCCTCTCACCTGCACCTAGCTACCAAAAATGAGGTGTACAGCCCATGCTAGCAGGCTAGATTCATTTTATAGTCAATGGAGAAAGGCCATATGCTTCCCAGATCACATTCAACATAATTCTGAGAGATATTGGGGCAAGTACAGGGGCAAGTGTTTTTTACCTGCCTTTCTTGACACTGGGATATTAATTTTGTCACAGTGAGAGTGGAAATAGAGACAGTATGTGCTAAAAGCTACCCAGGCTTGAGTATCAACATAGAAAAATTTCAGGGCTGCATGTTTCTATCTTGTTTACATATTGTGGTTGATAAAGGAAAAAAAAAAATCTTACAATTAAAAGGATAATTATGACAAAGCTTTATGAGATACAGATAGGTAGTTAACAGTGAACTAACATTAAATTGAGAGTCAGTGCAGAGGAAAACACAGAAGCTACTGAAGGCCTGTCTGTGGTCACAATCCAAAGCAGTTTGCCTTTTTAATTCTGGGAAAGCATTTCTGTGACTTATTTTTTGACAGTATCCTTTCTTTTACTCCCAAAATGACAGCTGAAGAAAATTATAGTGAGACAGTATCAAAGGTTTCTCAGATTTAATCTAATGCTATCTAGCAGGCACTGAAGGAAGCAGCAGCATTGTTTAAGCTAGGCTGAACAAAGCAGTCTGTGTGTCCTGGGTGTGTTTGGAGCAGCTTTTCCAGCTCTGCCTCCCCAGTGCAAACTGCAGCCTGCAGCTGTGATTTCTCAGTGTAGGGAAAGAGAGCAGCTCCAAGGAGAGCCAGTAAATGCCAGCCCAGCTTGCAGGCTGGCAATGGACACAGGCACAGGGCTGTGTCAGGATCGTGCCTGGATCTCTGGCACCCCTCAGAGGTGCATGGATCCTGGGAGGGAGACACCAGTGCCTGCTCTGGGGTGGCTCAGTAGATGATTCCTTCTGGTTCCAGCAGCAAGTACTTCTTCATGGACAGAGGGATGGAGAGCAAGGGGACTTCTCGATGGCACCTTTCTGACAGTATTGCCCGAATGGCACATCTGCACAGGTGCATCAGTGACCGTGGGGAATTGCTGCACACACTGAACAGAGAGTCATAGAAATCCTGGTGCCGCTGTGAAAAAAACACACAAGTGTGTTTTAGGGCAACCAGAACATTTGGAGCAAGGATTTTTGAGTTAAAGGGATAATTATGTCAAAACACGTAGTTTGTCCCACAGTTTTGTCTTTTGACTGCATCTTTTCCTCTTTATTTTCTTATTTTCATTTAAATTCTCCCTTGCATTTGCAGCTGACTCATCCTGTTCACAGAAATCTGACCCATGCAACAGAACCTAGAGGTACATAGTCATAATCATATAATATGGCATTTTAAAAATATTTGCTGACTTAAAAAAAATATACATATTGATAAATATGAAGAAACACTAATCAGAAAAAAACAGAATCTTTTCACTGGTTGAGTACAAGGACAGCTGAGCTCCTGCTGTACCCATGACAGGGGGTGCTCCAAAATATAACAGTGCAATTAAAATGTCAAAAATATGGGGTTTTTTTCAGTGAGTGATATGCTTTTGCCAAATGTGAGATATTAAGTGGGGAAGTCCCCATCCTCTGAGATGTTCTTCTCTTTCAAAAGTGTTCTTTCTTTCTTATGGTTTGGTATGGGTTATGCAAATAATAAGCCTGGATTTTTCTCAGTTATGACTCGTTGAGAGCTTACCTCCAAGACATCCTCAGGTATGGCTGCTTTCCACTTCGATGTCGAGTTGATGTGTTCGTAGGAGTTGACCACTACCTCCACAGCTCTGGGGTGGGAATGGCAGGCTTGTAGCACCTGCAGGCAGGATGCATGGAGACCATGAGTGCCCCAGGAAGCTGGGGCTGGCCTGGGTGCTCAGCACTGGGCAGCAGCAAACTGCGACAGGCACAGCCAAACAGTGAAGGGAGGATAAGGCTGGAGATGCAAAAGGCACAAGGACCCTCCACACCACTCTGTGCAAGCACAGCAAGAAACCCCAGGCTCATCCCCAGTTTAAGACCATACAGAAATGCTGTCATAGATCTCCACAGCAGTCTAGATGGGGTGGGCTTTATCACCCAAATCTAGAGATAGCTTTTTCATGGCTGGGTTGAGTGACCCAACACCAGGCAAAGCCATGCAGAAAAATTCTTGCTTCAGCACATGCAGCTGGGGAACAGAAAAAATCCCATCATATGAATCAAAAATGCATTTTTAAAGAAAAATTTAAAATATGACCAGAAGAAGAGACAGTTCATAACAAAGGCTTTCAAGCCACACAAGGCCCTTGACACAGCTGTTCTGCCCAGCAATTTTAGCTCTGGGAAGAAAACCCAGTCTATTGTCACTAATATGCAGGGGTAACATTGTATTCACCCAGTTTTGTCCCATGCCGTCTCCGGGTTTCACAAACAAAACTGCAGAACATCCCTCTGGGAGAAATATTCTGCATTTTTACAGGTGGGCAAATGATAGTTTGGAAGAGAGATCCACTTCATGCAATAGGATGCAGGAAGAGGAGACTTCAGGCCTTGCTCCCTCTAGGAGACTAAGCATTGTTCTGCTACAGACAGACCCTGCTCATCCTGGACTCATGAAGGCAAAATTAAAACTTTGTCATTTTATTCAAAGGCTTCTGGTTGCTTGGCTTGTTAAAATTTTACATATACAGTCGGGGAACTGCAAACTATTGCTTAGGGTGCTGGATGAGAGAGAATAAGTCCTGACTTCATCAAGGTTATTGAGTTGTCCAATATAACAACACTCTTCAGTGCTTCTGTCAGTGTCTCAGGCTCTGCAGGTGTTTAAAAACTTCAGGAGGGATCCTGCAATACTTTTCTTTTTTTTTTTTTTTTGGTCATCAGCTATGAGCCCAGGGCCAGCACTTTTCCTTAAGTATCACATTTTCTGGGAATAATCCAAAGCTTTATTGAGATGCATTTCATTTTGAATAGATTTGAATAGATTTTTAAATGTCAGATGTGACAAATTGAATCAAATGGTTTCATCTCTAATCTTTGCTGTAGACCATGAAATACTCATCTCATATAACTCAGTTAAACCTGTATGAAGCCAGGTTTGACAAAGGGATGTGGGTTTTCTGAAATGAGAAAATTAATCTGCTCTGAAAAATCAGGCTTCAACCAGCATTTAGCGTTTGATATTTCAGGTTGGTTAAGAGCAAAAATTAGATCTGTGTCTGGTTTCTGGTACAGGCAACTGTAATTTCACTTCAGTTAAACTATACCCCTCTTACAGCAAGTCATCTCACAGTGTTTTGGGAATTCTGGGCACACATTGACAGGACTCCAGCAAATCTAGATAGCACTAAATCCTGAAGTTTGGATCTCTCATCCCATTCCTGCTCAGGACACCACACCTCTCCACACCCCTACTGTACGAAGACATCCTTAACCTTGTGGAATTGCAGAGGGTATATCCTGGCTGCTCCATGGTTCAGTAGCAGCTGGTAGCAGATGTCAGGCTGAGCAGCTGGCCGCACAGATGTCACTTTTATGATATACTGGAGGGGTGCACAGCCATTGACATCCATGATGTTTGCTTCTGCTCCTGCCTCCAGCAGCATATGCAGCAGGACATGATCACAGTTCCAGGCAGCTTTGTGGAGTGGTGATTTGAAATCCTCATCACGAGCATTCACTTCAGCTTTATAGTCCAGGAGCATCCGGCAGATGAGGTGGTGGTCCTGGCTGTAGATCTGATCCTTGTAGTGAAGGGCCCAGTAGGCTGCACAGGCCAGGGGAGTCTCCATGTAGGCATTGAGAGCATCCACCTGTGCTCCCTGTTCCACGTAAAAGGCCACGAGCTCTGGGACTCCCAAACGTGCCACGACGTGCAGAGGAGTCTCCTCATCCTTGTTGTTTGTTCTTATGTTCACGTTTGCTCCTGCCAACGAAGGATGATTGGGGGGAAATGAAGGCAATGAAACACTTGTTTGGCCATCTGTCTGTATGGGCCCTTCTTCCCAAGGAAAGGGACAGGGTGGGTGTGAAAGGCACATGTAAATGCAAATAGCATGGATCCTGCATATGTTACATGTCCAAGAAAACTCTTTGAATCTTAAGGTTCTTAGATCCAGCTCCAGATGTGATGTGCTGGCCCCAAGCTTGAAGACCTTATCCAAACATTCTATTTCAGAGCAGCATGCAAGCACAAATTTCTGTGTTAAAAAGCTTTTTCCTATAAATTGAGGACTGTGGAGAAAGGAGAGCATTGCTCCTACTCTGAAGAACAGCTCTGCTCTGCTCTGTACTCTGAAAACACTCCCTGCAACACCTCATTAATTCGGGCCTGGATGAAAGGACATTTTACAGCAGACCCGTGGATGATATCAAAGAACTCACTGCCATTGGGGTGCGGATCCCTTTTCCAGAGCTGGTCTGGGCACTCCGAGCTGGAGCAACAGCACCATCTGCTGAGCTGAGAGCCAGCAAGGGGAGGAGAGCCAGAACCTGCCTCTGGGCTGGAAAACCCAGTGCTAATGCTGCTAATGCTGAGGGTTAGCCGTGCTCCTGTCCCTGAGACAGCATCAGCAATCCAAGGCTGCAGGTGGCAACCAAACGTGGGATCAGCACTGCTTGCTGATCCCAGAGGGGATGGAGTGCCGTGACCTGGATGGATCCCAAGGGACGCCACTGAGTGGAGATGGCAGGAGAAAGATGCATTTTGGAAACTCTGGGGGCAGTGACATTACCTGACACCCTGGCTTCAGCTCCTGGGGGTGCTGCTCTGTGAATGTGCACACCCATGGAGCTTTTCCATTCTATTTGGAGTCTCAGCATTCAGCTCATATGGAAATCAGAGTTTAACGACTGCTTTGGGAGGAAGGGTGGATTTTAAAGTACTATTATGCTGTTGTTGATGGGTGGGTGGAGAAAGCCTGCAGAATACATCCTTTCACTTGCATTCATCCTATACTGTGTTTCATAAGACTTTTAAGCTTTTCTACGCTAGCAAATTCAACTCCTGCTGTCAGGACTGTTTGCTTTGGGCAGGATACAACTGGCAGCTTTTATTTTCCTTTCTACCAAACAAAATAATATGTATCTTTCCAGCAGAAGAAAAGCACTGTTGTTATTAATTTATGACTGCAATTGCCTTGCCCACAAAGCATGGACTTTGCACTTGGGCTCTGCATCTCAGAAAAAGCTTTCAATAACAACCCATGTAACAAACACAACCCAAAATCATTTGTATTGCCATGGCACAGTGTGATAAATAGGGGAGTCTCTCTGTAACTAAAGACTTGAACTGTGTTTCTTTTACTGTGTCCTGTGTTAGTACCCTTCTGTTCAGGAAACAGTGCGTGACAAATATATTTATGGAAGAATTACATCTATTCATAGCCTCATTTGTTGCAGATGACCAGCAGCATAATGTACCTTACTTTGGGAAAACCAAAATATTATATAATATCTTTTTTTTTTTTTCCCCCAGGCATGAATTTGGCTGCAGCCATGACAAATGAAAAGACAGTACAAAAAACTGCATCAAATTTTTCAAGGCCAGATCTCAAAAAACAAGTGGTTGGGAAAATTTTACTCAGGTCCACGAAATTTGAACAAGAAAGAAGATGAGGGATGCTCTTTTATGTGAAAATAGCTCAATAGTAAACCTAGATGAAAAGGACAGGAAAAGAAGCCAAGAGAAATAGAAATTCCCTGATTCAGAGGAGCTCTGCTGCTGATGGACTGATTAGGCAGTGGACTGGAGCCCATTTGAGTGCACTGAAATGTGAAACAATCTTGGAGTAAGTACCAGTGGCCAAGGAAAGGGAAAGATAGATGAGGTGAGAAAATGGAATGGTAGAAACTTCCTCTGATCAAAGAGGTGCCAACGAGGAGGCTGAGATGAAGACATGAGTCACCTGTGAATGGAAGGGATAAATACACATCTACTTTGAGAAATTGCCTTCTAAGAGAAAGCCCAGAGCACGCTCACCTGTTGGGAAGGATGAACCAGGAAAACCTTACAAATATGAATGCTTAGCAAAAAAATCTGAGAATATAGAAACCATAAGCGAGATTGAAATGAAATCCATCTTTGAGATACCAAACCTCAGTCACTAAATAACTAAAAGACAATAGGGTGGCCGGCTGAAAGTAATCCCCTCTTGACAGAACAATGTCTTCTGCTAGAGAGCAGGTCCAAAGTTCACAGAAGACCCTGCTAGGGTCCAAAGAGTAGTTTTTAGGGTTTAAAGTATAACACATCATGGTAATGCAATGATTCTTATAGGCTGTATGTAAACACTATAGGATTTGTATCTTGTGTTAGATTGGTTAGTGGAAATTAGAATATTCAACATAGAAGAAGATGTATTGTATTGTAAATGGGAAAATCGCTCTCTTACTCTCTTGCCTTCTTACCCCCCTACTCTTACATCCCTCTCTTACTTCTCTCTTGTGCCCCCACTCTCTTTCCGTCCTGCTCTGAGTTGCAGCTGCCAGCTCTCAGCAGGACTCTGCATACCCACGCCCTTTAAAATAAACTGCAACTTTAAAACCAGCTAATAGAGAGCGCCTGAGTTTGTCCCTGACGACCCTCCACCTTGACCAAAGACTCCCACACCCACCCTCGTTGTCCATGCCAGGAGAGGCGCTCCAGGGCTTTCTCTCACCTCTGTGAAGCAGCTGCTGGGCACAAGGCAGGGAGGTCCGTGTGGTGCAGAAGTGCAGGGGCGCCTGCCCGCTCATGGAAAAGCAGTTCAGCTTCGCTCCGTGGTTGCAAAGGATCTTGAGACACTCAACGTTTGCCATTTCACAGGCTATGTGGATGGCAGCTTTTCCATTGGGCCTGCAGTTGATTGTAGCTTTGTGATTGAGGAGGACTGAAAGACTCTCCAGATGTCCATACATGACAGCTAGATGAAGTCCAGTTGCCCAGGATATTTTTAATTTGTAGCTGGGAAGCCAGTATCCTGCACAAAGTGAGAATGTGTTACCAGCCTTGGCAAAGACTTTTCTTTGGACTATCCACCTGCTGAGAATAATTGAAGGGGAAGAAGGGTTGGAGTTTTTAATGTAATTTCCTGTAATTTCACCAGCGTAGTACACACAAAGTTTTCTCAAGCGTAACTTCATTTTCATTAAGCACTGTTACAGGCTGAATAGCCTGCCTTCTGGAGAGATAATTCCCATGTAGACGTACTCTGAAAGAAGCTATTAGACTTTTTTGTGACTGGTATAGATTAAACAAAACAAAACAAAAAAATTGCTTAGAGAGTTTGAAATGCCACTAGCTAAAAAATATGGGGGAAGTGGCATCTCCTGCCTGCCAATAGCTGAACAAAGGTGGCATTGGAATAAGACAACAGCATTTAATTAGGGCAGTGACTCAACAGGCAGCTCATCCTACTGTTTCTGTGTGGGAGATGGCAGGATCTTGTGTGTCAGGGCTGGATTCAGACCTCCAGGGATGAATTACACATAGATGACCCCTGGCAATGAGGCTGCAGCTGTGTCAGGGACCTCCTGTCAACTACTGCCCTGAGGAGCACAGAGTGAGGAGATTGGATGCTGATGTAAATTAGGCTGAAGAGCCAAATAGAAGCAGTGACACTTTAGCATGAAGTTTGGATGGAAAATGTTGGGATTTTTCTCAAAAAATGTAATAATGATTTTTTTTTTTTTTTTTTTTTTTTTATATATATTTAAAAACAGGTGTAAGACCAAATAACACAGAAATACTTGTTGCCAGATTAGGACTATATGCCTAATGACTGCACAGATACAGTCTCAGAAGTGATTACTATAATCTCTTGTTTAAGAAAAGTAAAGCATCATAATAATATGCAGAAGGGCAAGAGAAGTCTAAAATTTTTTTTTTTGTTTTTATACAGTACCTGCATCTTAGCTAGAATGTGACAGTAAAATTCTCTGGGTTGGATTTATCTATTTCTCCTGGTTGAAATCTGTTATCATGTAAAAAACACAGAAAAATATTAGAGATGTCAAATATAGTGATGTCAAATTAATTCAAACCTTCTTTTATTAGTTTCTGGTTTTATGCACTTTTTCAACACTAATGTCAAATATACATACAGTTTTTACAGTATTCATGAGGTACAAGCAGGAAGGAAACAAAGTGCTGGTGGCAGGGAGAAATGGATTAAAAATTTTCTTCCCTCCTAGATAAATTACAAGTATATTTTCAGATAGGGGCAAGAAAGTGCAGACCTCATTATCTACTCTAGGACAAATTTTTGCCAGACCCAGGAACCCCCACTGTAAATGGCAAGAGCAGCAGCCCTGAGTCCCCGGAGTGCCTGAGCAGGGTGACAGCCTCCTGTGAGGACACTCAACCTGCTGACTGTGCAGGTTACACTGGCAACTCTCTCAGGGCAGCCTCCTCATCATACACCCTCAAATTAGGCACAGAGAAGGTGGGCTATATCCCAAAGTCTCTGCATGCAGCAGAGCAAGCTTCTTAAATCCCCTCCCTATCCAACTGCACGAGTGGTGCTCCCCCTTGTGATCCACTTCCAGCTTATCCCATGTAGGGCTGGGTCTCCCATTTATGGCCAGATAGAAGTCGTAAATTATACATTAACAGCAGGAAAGTGATACTTAAAAGACAAGCTATCACACACAATTATACCCACAATTTTCCTGCCAGAGTCCACAATACATTTCTGTTGCCTGTGCTGCCTGCAGATGAGCTGTGCTCAGACATCCCCAGGGAGCATCTCCCGTGTCCTCTGCCCAAACCTGCCAACATCTCTGAGTTTGGAGGGACAGGGACAGACCCTGAGCAGGGAGCAGATGTGGGCTCCATGGGAGACCTCATTCAGCTTACCTGTTTATTTGTTTAGTAACACAGAAAAGCCACGGTGCAAGCAAGATCAGCACCTTTGAGAGCTCTCAGACTCTTTGGAAGAGAGGAAGAAGAGTCACTCTGTCACCTATGACATCTCTTTTCCACTTCATCACTAAGGGCTATGGCAAAGCTCAGACTGCCAGAATGGTGGGGTGGTGAATTTTCCTCCCCTCTTCCTCCTCAAAGAAATCCTCCTTTCTTATCACAGTTATCTATCATTCAGAACAAAAGTAAAATTTACACAAGAGTTGATAAAAGTTCTTCCTGCCTTTCAGACAAAGTGATTACAACACTGTGATTTAGGCCATAAGGGTGCCTTTTCCTGTCTCTAATATTTGGAAAAGGAAAAGAGACTTCTTCAAAAGAGCCTAGTCAATGATTTCCATCAAATGATCTGTGATTAAAAATCTATTCATTAATCCTGTAGTCTCAAACCACAACCAGATTGCATTTCAGCCTGCTGAGGACAGAAGATGTATTTTAAGATAAATTCAGCACAGTGTGGCTTAGCTCATACATTGTCCCTAAGATCACATCACAACTGCACCATTCTTGCCCTGAAGAAATCAAAAGAGCAGGAATCCCTCATTAAAAAGGGAAAACCAGAAAAAGAGAAGAGGTGAGATAGTCCCTTCTTTATGCCACAGAAGAGAAAGTGCATTTGCAGTGCTACTGCTGCTACTGGAGGTGTTTATCTCCACATATGATCAGCTTCTGGCAGAGACTGATCATTACTGCTTTCTAAATGCACAAGAAATGTCTGTTAGCAAGTAGGTCATGAAGTATGTTGATTTTAGCAAAGAGAAAACTTGGTTTATTGCCTCAAGTTGTAAGGTTTTGGAAACTCTTTCAGTGTCTCTCTGGGAAATGGTTTGGGTTTTCTACACTTGTATTGATTGTTCTTGTTGTTTTTTTCCAGATTATTTTTCTGTTTTGATAAACTAGTACATCCTCACTTTCTGTCACTTGGAAAAATAAACCATCTCCCATCCAGCAGCACCCAAGGTCCACGTGATTTCCTTAGTTCCCCTGAGCTTGGGAGAATCCACTTTACTTCCATTGAAAATGGAAGGCAGGGGATATTTGTTGTTTCTAAATAGCCTGTATATGTGACTGGGTTCAGGCAAGAAATGCATGCACCCCACTCAACCTGCATGTGTCTATTCTGGGCTTTGCACCTGAGTTGTCTGCGAGGACATGGCCAAGGACTGCTCTTCTGGAGTGTCCTGCAGCTGCAGCACAGAGGCTCAGGCTGGGCTCTGGCCTGCCTTTCAGTGAGCCCAGGGAGCTGATCAGCTCCCTGCCCCAGTGGCCCTGGCCATGTGAGCCTACTGGAACAGTGCTGCCCCTGGGTCAGCTTTTGCTGCAGCTTCAGAAGAGATTAAAGTTCCTTGAAAATCACTCAAACCCCTCTACTTCCTGTCTGGTGAGTGCTGCCACATTTACCTTGTTTGTAGGATGCCAGAATCAGGTTTTCATCTTCGACTTCAAACACTGTGTCCACGTCTATTTTCTTTTGGCTCAAGAGCTCTTCCAGTGTTTCAAAGTCATTGGACTTCAGGGCTTCAAGAAAAGCTTTTTTCACCAACTTGGCAGCTGCAGCTCGAGTAATTTTCCCCCCTGTGTTCTCTCCCTCTTTGTAGGTCTCCTCCAAATCCATTTCCAAAAGTATCTGTTTGTGCTGTGAAGAGGGGCACACTGAGGTCCCTATAGCACAGTTGCATGCTGAAGTTTCTGAAGACCAGAAGGTAATTTTATCACTCAGTCATGCTGATCTGCTTGTTCTATTTATAAGAGGAGCATTTCAGGCATTGAAATGCCACTCTTAGATATCACCACACTCTCTTGATGAAAGCGAGGACAGACACACTAGCAATTAAAACAAAATAAGAATTATCTCCATGGGCTTCATACACCTTAAGCTTCATTAACCACCTGATTAGCTTCTGGTCCTGCCCATATGCTTACATTAGAAGACACTAGCTCTGGGTGTTGTTTCTCAGCTGTAGAAGCACCCACACTTCCTTTCAGAGTTGCCATGGCTGATTTATTGGCTGCAATGGGATGTGATGCTTTGCCTGCAGATGCCTTTTAACTAGTGCAATTCAGGAAAAAAATCTAAAATATCTCCAAGGCACTCTTCATGTGGGAGGTAGGTAACCCACTCTTCTCCAGGACAGCATTCTGCTTGCTGGTGCTGAGTTCAGGGGCAACAGGCAGTGCTCCTTGGAAGGAGAAATGCTGGGACAAGGAGGCTGCAGGGCTGTACAGCCACGTTATGGGTGGGGGGTCTCATACGCTAGTGCAGGGGGTTAGTGTGTGAATTAATTCAGCTGCAAGCACAGGAGGCTGCATGGGTCCATAGGCTCTTCTCCTTCCTCTGCTCCCCCTTCATCTAAATTCAGAACTTCTCTCTCACAAGCCCATCACCCACTGATCACTGCCCCCTCCCTGCTTTCTCCTGCAGTCTTTGCCAGCCCCATCCCTGCACTGACAGCAGTCAGAGGATGAAAACCCACATGTAGCTAGCATGAGCTTCTGCCATGCATCACTCAGAAGTGGTTCACACCTGCCCCCACTTGGGCTGCTGGATGAGACCATAGCTAGAAGGACACTATTTACCCTTGATTTAAATTACCCAGCAAAGCACTCACCACTACAACCACCATTAAAAAGAAATCTTAATATTTTTCCTTCCTGTGAGCTTGGCTGCCAAGTGGGCTGATGGAGAAACGTGAGCCAGGTGACAGTGGAAGTCAGAGCAGCTTCTCTGCTTGGAGGGTTTGCAGAGGCCAGGTTCCTGAGGCAGGACCCTGCCCATGGGGCTGCTCACCAGCTCTCTCCTACAGCCCATGCTCAGCAAAGCTGGTACCAGACAGCAGCTCAGATTTGTGAGTTCCTTCTACCTATGTACTTTTGAATGAAAAGTACTTTACAAAAACTGATTCCCCAAGGTAATGGACATTGTAATAGATACAAGGGAAGGAAAATGTCTTGTCTTGGTGCTGTAGGTCCCAGGCAACTCATCTGTGTCTTTTGAGGCTTAAAAGGAGAATCAGCATCAGGCTCTTCATACCTTTACATTCCCTCCTGCAGAACCACCTCCTGCTTGCTTTGTTACTTTCAGTAGTGGATTACTTCAGGCTTTAAAAAAAGTGTGGATGTTTCTCTGGTATGAGGAGAGGAATAGGATGTGAACTCCAGATCTTGTAACCTGCAACTTTATTTTTGAACCATTGTATTCCTGGAAATCCGTGGATGCACAAAGCACTGACATGAGGCTGTAATCAATTGTCCACCTAGCTACACTTTTGATTTGGAGCTGATTAGCTTTTTATCTATCATCTTTCATAAGTGGTGTTATATGACATTCAATCTGGCTGAAAGACTCGTGCTGGGACACCTCTTTGCCTCTCTGCTGCTCACAGGTGGACATGCACAAGCAGTTGCTCTAACAGATTACTGCACACCCATCATGCTTGCTCTTGGTTGACAAGCAAGGTGAAGTAATTTGTGCTGGCTTGGCCCACGGTGAAAGAGAAAGGTGATTAAAATTACCTGACATTTGCCACGGTCCAAGAGCATGCACAGGAAGGAACAGCACCTCATACCAGATTATTCATTACAACTTGCTCACCTTCAGCAATTTTGTGGGCCTGCTCTGACTCTTACAGAAAATTTTCTTAACATCATTAAGTTTAAAAAAGAGAAAAGAAACAATTCTAGATATGTATATAGTCTCTATAGATACCTATGTGGCCTTAGTAGTTAGTGTTTTCCTGTAAGCAGCGTTTGGGTTTAGTCTTGAAAAAATCTACTCATATGTGTGGTTTCAGTACAATTACACACAAGAATAAGGAAATGTTTCTATGTTTTGAATTGACAAATAATCACAAAAAAATAGATAGTCTTTTTAAAGCATGACATAAATATTTTTATTAATTTGCCTTAAGTATAGTCAAAACATATTTAAGAACATATAAATACTGTAAGACATGGGGGAACAAAAGGGACCAGTTTTTACTATACATCTGTATTTTTGTTGCCTGTAGAATTTCCTGCAGTCTTCTCCCTCACCGTACCACAAGGTGGCACTTTGATTTTGAAAGTCAACACCGATGTCATTCAATCCCCAGGTCTGCCAAATACGCTGAACATTGTACTGTGCAACAATAGCTCATCCCTTGGTTAATATAAATGGTAGTTACAGTATTTACAATATTTATAAGTTAGACTTGAGGCCACTGTCATGGGTGCTGTGCATTCACATACTGTTTCTAGTAAAAAAACATGGTTTCCATATTTAGGATCAAATGTCTAAATTACAGAGCTAATGTGAAGCCAGGTTTTTCCCAGGGAGACAACTCCGTCCCCCAACCCTGCCTTCAGCTCCACACAGTGCCACACAGCACAGGATGAACCAGAGGCACACGAAGACCTGCAGTCCTGGGGCAGCTGGATCTGCCCTCAGAAGTGGTTACAGAGGGGCAGAAGAAGCAGGTGTGAAGGTTATACAGCACACAAGAGACGAGCAGACAACCTCTTGAGGTGCACTCTGCTTCCCACTTCAGGTGATGGGACTGTTGTCCCTGGCTTTAGTTGGGTTGCTGGGGACCCTCTCCATCAGCATTATCACAGGCTTATTCTGAAGTCCTCTGAAGTCAAGGGAAGTATTTCAGTGCTGTCAGTGGGTTGTGTCCTTTGCTAGGGTGGGCTCCGAGCAGCTGAGCTGAGCAGGGGACGGCTGCCTGGAGGTGAGCGCATGGGCATCCCTGGGGTGGTGCAATGAGAAAGATGATGGGTGCCACAGGAGTGTGAATGAAAATCAGAGCTTGGGACTGCTCTCAAGACAGACAGGCTTAAGCAGAGAGTGAGAAAAGGCATACTGGCAGACTGTGCAGAGTGTGATTCCTGAGGAGCAGCCCCCTTCATTGGCGCTTGCTGACGTAGAGCAGTAATCTACTGGCAGCCACATAACTCACAGCAGTGCTGGGAACAGCTTGAATGGAACGTGGAGGTGAAAATCCACATCCTGAACTCTATGCTGGGGCAGGCAGGACACCAGAAAAAGGAGAAGTGCTCCCAAACAATGGTGGTGATGCAAGCAGAGCCGAGGGGCTGCTCCAATTTGTGACAGTGAACATCCTGCAGTCCCCTGGCAGTCCCAGCCAGCCTGTTCTGCAACAACCCTGCCTCGCAGCAGTGCCCCAGCACACCTGGCCAGGGGTTGGTGGCCAGCTGATGGCGTTGGTGGCCAGCTCATAGGGGTCACTTCAAGAGCAGGAACCTCCCTGTGAAGCAGTCTGCTCTGCTCTGGAGCCTCACATACTAAGGAGGGAAATGTACTGAATGTCAGATCTGTGGGCCTCAAGCAAAAAACATATCCTTGAGTTAATATCACAAAGAGAGCTTTGATCTCTTGTGAACAGCCCATACTTGTAGAACTACTCTTCCAGTAGTGATCACAGCCCCTCACCTTGCCCTGGCCCTTACAGCACCTGCAGCACCAGACCAAGTCTGCCATGCTGCTGCCCACTCTGTGGGCAATGCTACCTCATTTTGTTTTGGTTTTTTTCTTTCTGCCAGCTTTAACTTTTATTATATTTTATCTGATTTGTTTTCCAGGATGCTGTCTCTGAGTGTGAAGATTACATAAATCATCCCCATGCTTCTTGCTTTATTTCTTACTAGGAAAAAAGCTCTTTAGCTCTGCCAGGTGCAAACTACCTTCTGCAAGTGCTCAGCTGTAAATAATCTTTTAAGAAAAATAATCTCTGTAAATTCATCCCTGTGACTGGCTAACCTGAAACCTTCTTAGTGTCATTAGTTTCGAATCCTCCACTTGTTCTTTGTTATATTATTTCACTCTTGTTCTCATTTGCAAGGGATACAGTCTCAGATACTGCAAGGTATTTAGACATAAACTTCCCAAGTCACTGAAGTACAGTTCCCAGGAAGTGGGAACCTATGTGCCTATGAGAGTTGTAGCTTTGTTTTCTGTAAAGCAAGAGTAATTTAGAAATATGGAGCAAGTGACTTGCTTAAGCCTTAAGGTACACACATGCTACAAAATCAAAAGCTGATAGCAACAATCCAGAATTTTGTTCTCATGGAGTGTTTTGTCTTCATGGTGAAAGCTTAGCCCATCCTTCCACCAGTTTTGTTTTGGCTTTTATGCCTGCTCTTTCCATTTTCAGCCCCAGGGATCCATTTCTTTATTCCTGCACATTGTTCCAGTTCCTGCTATCGCTGTATTTATTAAAATGTTCAGAAACTCAGGGTAGCTGTTGATATTGGAGCTTTAGCTGTTTAATTTAGGGTATTTTACATTAAAGAATAGTATTTCAAAAATTACTACTACGACAATTATTATTGTCCTATAAAAAGTTTGTCCAAAATGCATTTGTTCTACAAAATGATTAAAAGAAATACCACAGATACCAAGCCAGAATGCTTGAAGGTTCTCTTTGAGTCAAGGGGCTTGAGTGTTTTAAAGACAAAGCATTTACACAGAATTTAAAATCAAGTGGACAGTATTTCTAAGAACTGGAGAAGTCTTGCCTATCTACCCTTAGTGAAAAATTCTCCTCATATTTTTTGCAGTTTGATGCCTGAGTATCCACCCAACAGCATGTAAAACAGTAGGACTTTGCAACCAAACTTAAATATGAATTTCCACCTCTTCTTTCCTCCTGATGCAGTGAGGCATGGACTATGGATTCAATGAAGCCTGTGGCAAGCATTTCTTCAAAGACAAGTATTCCTTCAGAGCAAAAATAATTAATTGCCCATAGAAATGGCAGCTGCCTCTTCCTACCCACTCTGATGTGGGTCTGCTGCTGCTTGGCTGGGCTTCCTGCAGGGGCTGAACCATGGCAGCAGCTGGCTGAAGATGAGACATTATCATCAGGCTCTTCTCAACAACTTTAGCCTTGCCTGTCAAAGTGGGGTTTGTGTAGAGCTGAGATGGTGTCTATGGGATGGTTCCTATATATTAAATTGGTCCCTTGGTATTAAATATATATTGAATAAAGTGACAGGAGCTTTAGGACAGGCAAACAGCTGAAGTGTGAAAGGATCTCCAGTTCCAAAACTGCTCTATAATGCCAGTTTTCTTGGATCAAAATGCTGATGTATGAAAATATAAACACTTCCAGCAAAAGCAGTGCTGGTATTTTTTCAGCAGACACCAAAGAGCCAGCTCTTTGCTGGCCTGGGAATTTAACTGTTCTTGCTCTGAAGGACTGAATTTGAAGCAATGCTGAAATAAAGCATATGGAAGAATCTGCTTAAAGGGTGAATGTGTGGAGAGGGAAGAGGAGATATCACAAATTAAGCAGTGCATCACAAACACAGCTGGAGGCAGCAGAGAGGCAGGGACAGTGCAGGTCTGCTGTGGCTTCATAATTGTCCTACACCCATGGGGTTGTGCCAGTGTTTTTGATTAATGTTTTCAATCTCTGCTGTTGGCTGTGTTTCCCAACCATTGCTGATAAATCAGTCACTCAAGCACGGTGGCTGCTTGCTAAGCAATGCAAGCTGTTATTCTCGCTCATTCGGGGTACTGACCTCTACCTTCCCCAAGCACAACAGATGGAGTTCTAAGGTGCAAAGTGACAATATAGCTGTGTTATTATAAAACAGGATATGCACATCATCTTAGTATGGACAGGATAAATCCTGCTCCAAGTGCAGGAATTCCAGCTTCTGTTGATAGACATCCAAAATGTGCGTGAATGATGCAAGGCTGGCTCAGCTTTGATGCTGTTGTGTGGGATGTGGAGCAAAGGGGATGAGAAGTGAATTATCTCCATCAGTGTGGAGTGGAGGGTGTATGAACAAACTCTTGCATCATAGAATGGAGCTTAATATGTTTATTCATCACCCTGAGACCATTAGTATAAAAGCCAAGAAAATAAAAGCAAGTATTTCTCATTTAAGATTACAGTTGCCTTGATTTACACCAGTTATTAAAATATTCCCTGAGGAAAGAAAATAAGTAATGTTGCCATTAACCTCCTGAGCCTCTGAATGACTGAACGAGTAATATGGTAAAAACATCAACATCTTATAGCTATTCATATTTTGGTTTTCTGTGTATTGCTGTTTCCAACATTATATAGAATACCCACTATAAAATTATGTTCACTTTAATGAGTCTGAGTTAATTTACTAGATCTGTATAGACAAATGTGCCTGTGGTATTAAAAGCATTTTATATCCATTTAAAAATCTGTTGCCATAGTGACCAATCACAACTTTCTCAGTAGCTTTGTCTAGGAATTGGATGTAGGCATTATTTTTGCTCTGTTTTATTTTTTCTCCTACATTCTCTGGGCCAAGTCCTCATTTAACTCATTTTTAATTCTTTTTATAGTCTGTCCTTTTCCAGCCATATTGTCAATTAAATAATTTTAACTAAGTTTAGAATAAAGATCACGACTTGACTCTTCCTTTTAAATCATTATGTAAGAAACAGCAAGATTTAGTGCTGTGCACTGTGGGCTTTCTTTGTTGCCAACAGATTACCCAGGCCTAATAAAGAAGTCCTGAAATATCAAAAGCCCCAGGAGTCTGACACCATTTAGTATCAATATAGTCATGTCAAAGATCTGGTGAATTGCATCTAAAACAGAAAAGCACTTGGAGAAAACTCTTCAGTTTCAAGATATTTCAAGAAGATCCTTTAAGCCTTTAAAAATATCAACCTACTTATCATTCTGTTGCAGCACAAATCTTGTCAATAATGTACCTCCTTCTGAGAAACGGTAACTTAGAGTGGTGTTTTACTCCTGGTTGAAATATATAACTTCTCCAAGAGAAGAACAGGCTAAAGAGCCTTTGCACATTGCTGTATCCTCTCCACCTCTGGCTGGTGGAAGGTTTTTTACATGGGAAGAAGCACAAGGACATTTCTGAAGCAAGGATAAGTGTAGAGAGAGGATCTAGTTATGCACTTTTGCATTACCTTTCTCAAGATAAACTTTTGTTTCCTTGGTAGGCACAGGGAAGCAAATAAAACTATCCAAAGATGACACAAGCCAGAGTGAGATAGTTTGGAGGATTATGTGACTTTTACAGCACAGCAGTGCTCAGCTCAGACAGGAAATATTGTTATTCCTCCTTTGCCCAAACATCGATGCCTCCAGCACAAATATCTGAGTCTTGAGTTTGTCACATTGTCTCCTGCAAGAGTTTGTGGAAACACTTGTAGGGTGCAATTTCACTTGTCTGAAGATGGAAATCAAAACCAGATCAGACATACTCCGGAAACATTAACTATAAAGTAAACCAAATATAATCTGTGTTATAAAATCTGGTTGTAAAGTATGCCAAATAAAAGAGGGCTACAAATAACCCTCTGTAGGAGAGTATTTTCAGTAGTAAACTATAGATGTTTGTCAAAGGCAGTAATTTAATCAATATTTAGATAAGTGAGTTGATGTTTAGAACACATTTAGTAATAATATGCATAAATAAAAGTTAATTAATAAACAAGGTATGTGCCATAGTGATGTTAGAAACTGTTTTCAAATACGACACAGAAATAGAACATTACTGCTTCTCTTTTCTTAATTAAAATTTTTGCTCACTTAACACTGAAATCAAGTTGTGATAGAAAATCTCTTGCGCTATTCAGAAAACTACTTTTTCTCCACTCTTAATCCATCTAATTTCTCACCTCTGAGTCAATGGAAAGTGCACTGAAAGGTCTGGTCATCATACAGATATGCCTGATTCCTAGAGTAGAAATCAGAAAATTCCCTTTAGAAAAAAAAATCCAACTTTTCCTTCTAAGGACATTCTGGTCTTATTTAAAGTGACCCACTAAAAGACAAAGTTCCCCAAACCATAGTCATATAATTCTGACTTGTTTTCTTACAAGTGATATGCATTGTTCACATGTTAAACACTCTGAGAAAGTTGGTACTGCAAAGAGTGACTGTAAATATCCAAATTTTTTTTCCAATCTAATTAATCTCTGAGGAAGCACTTTGAGGAATGTTTCTGTGATGATGTGCAGTTCTGTGACTGCTGTTTGATTTCCAGAGCAGGGTGGTTCAAAGAGAGAAAACTACCCCAGGATGAAGAGGTCTAAACAGGTTGGGTTTGCCCCAGTTTGGCCATTGGTGCCTGTGATCCTGGGGAATGTGAGGGGTGGGAGGAGGGTTGTGGCTCCCAGCAATGAACTCCTTGCCCAAACCATTCCCTCCCAAAACCCAAAGCCTGCTTGTGACCAGCACCCTGGGAGACATCTGTGGCACTGTGTTGGCAGCCTGGTGGTATCTGCACCTAAAAGTGGCCAGTGTACTCGTAGGGGAAGGAAAAGAGCAGGAATTGGAGACCAATCTCTGAGCCATCTCCATAAAACACGAGAGACTTTAGGCATTTTAGGACTCAGAGCAAAACTAGACTCTTGGCACAAAACTTCAAGGAAGCTGCAAGCAAGAGGCAGTGGTGTGTGTTACTATTAACCCTGAGGATGCCAGGGTTAGTAGGTCTCCCTTTCTGTGCTCTCTCTGGCAATGCCCAAGTTCTGTGGCTGCCTCTGACCTGCTGTGCAGAGAAGCCCCCAGGCCAGCCTGGGGCCAGCAGACTCCTCTGTCTTAATCTTCTTCTGACCTTTCCATAGCACTTAGTTATGTCAGTGAAGAAACTTTACCCAGCAGTTGAAGCCCCACCCAGGCTTTAAAGTAAAGTGCTGAAAATTCCAACTATGTGCAATTTTATTGAATTGTAGGCTTGTGCCACTATGTTATAAGAAAACATTAATTCATGAAGCTGCTATTGGGAAAAAAACACCAAACCCACTTACAGAAGTAATAGGATATAGAATTTAAAAAAACAGAATGTATATATTGAGATGAGACCTTAGTAGTGATCACAGTTTAACAGGTGGTACAGAAGTGCTCTACAGCCTTCTGACCACTGTATGTAAGATTGCTGAAAGATGAAGGTACATGGCTTTATTTCTTGTTCATGGTGATGGTATTTAAAAGTCAAATGTGGCCAAAAATTGGAACATGGCCAGCACTGTGTGTACCTCCACACTTTGATCAGAAATGCTGAGCTTCTCTCAAAGTTGCTAATTAAGGGTTTAAAATACAATCACTGCTCCTTTCTTACCATACAATAGAAATCAGCTCCTTGATTTCAAATTTCAAATTTCTGCTCATGTTACAACAAAAGGTAAACCACAGAAAAAATGGGTGCAGTGTTTCCTAAAAACTGTTGTCAGCCAGATCCTAGTGGTTTTGATGTGACATGCTCAAGCTGTCTACTGCTGGAGGGCTGCTGGGACCAGTGACCCAGGGTACTCCAAGGAGATGAGGAGAAGCACAGTGTTTCTGAGTGTCAGGTGTACTCTCCAGCTCCACTTTGTTTTTCTTGTGATAATATTAGGCTGAAAATACAAGGTCTTCCTTCCTCTAGAAGGCAGATCAGAGCTTTATGAGATTCATGTACAACCTGCTCTTAGCTGAGCCAGGTAGAGAGTGAGCTAGCTGTCTGCATCTGAGTGCTCTATAACATCCTGTGGGTGCCTTCTCTCCTGGCCACTCATGAGACACCTCCTCCACAAAAGTACAGTGAAGAAGGTGGGGGTGGAGGGAGTTTTTTTTGGCTGCTACAAAGGCTCTGGTGCTACCAAGGCCACGTTCTTTGCTCTTTGGCACGTTTGCAGAGGAGAGGCAATGATGTAGCAGCTCTCAAGGATTTCAGCATGTGTTGGATTAGGTCCTACAGTCTTTTTCACTTTATCTGTTCATAGTTTATGCTTGAAAGAAAAGTTTAAAACCTTATGATTCCACAGGAATTATATCTTTATATGGTTGTGTTGGACTGTATTTCACTTTCTGTCCCAAAACACAGCTATGTGCAGCACATATATGTGATACATGCACCAATGCTCACACCAATGTACCTAAGACTGCAAGAGTCTTTGGCAATGGTTAATATTTGACAATTTGACAAATCTCAGCATTCAGAACATTGACTTTTTGGATTTTTTATTTGCAAGTGCAAAAAAAAAATAGTGCACATAGAGTGGGCTGAAAGTCAGAGCAATTGTTACGTATTGCCTGAGAGTCCTACTGTACAGAGGAGTGATAATGACAGGAACATGCTCTCCTTTACTTGTCTTTGAAGACAGGAACCTCCTTGCTTTTATACACAGCTTTAATCTTTCAAAAGCCACATGGCTGTCTCCCTCAGCTGAATTATCAGTCACAGTGTTTGAGGAGCTTGCTGCCACGATAGCAGAATGTCACCTGCAAGACTGAAGGATTGTGCTGCCAAGGCACACTACTGGCACATCATGCTTATGGCTGAAAAAAGACACCATTATTCTTTTTATGCTTGTGACAGGGCTGAGTTGTGGCAGTGCAGTGCAAACCAGCAGTACTGTCCTGCACACCCAGCTCCCTGTCAGCACCAAAGGGCAGATTGCCTGAGAGGACCTCTCTGACTTTCGATTTAGCCTGGCATCTCTCCAGTTTAGCAATTCTGCCACCTATAAAATTATTAAAGCAGCTTGCTTTGCCACTGCTTCCAGATGCAGCAACAAAAACTGCTGCATAAAGGCAGGAAAAAAAAGCTGGGCTAGGACATAGCCTTGCTTGAGGCTGTTTTTGACAGTGACATGTTCTGACATTTTGTCATCACTAAGAACCTTTTCATTACCTCACATCATCATGAAAGAACCAAAATGCACTCAGAATTTTATTTGGATCCTCAGATTTATGCAGATGCCTCTGGGCTGCTCATGACTGGCAGTGCTGGAATCTTCACCCAGCTCTGCAAAGGCCAGGTAGAGACTTTCACTCACTTTGAAGCAGGACAGGACTAAAAGCCAGACTATTTCTGCAAAAGCCTTTTCAGCACCCTCACCCAAAAATCTGCTGATGTCATTGTGACAGGTATTTTCCCCAACAGTTGAAAAAAATCAATATATCTTGGTGTCACTGCAGGAATGTTTTTTACCTTTTTCATTGCAAAAGGTACTATGCATCTCTCTTCTTGAATGCCTTGAGGTCCCAATCTCTTTATTAGGTAATAGTAGTGAACTCATGTTTTCTAACTGGTTGTTGACACTGTATTTATGTGCAGTGGTAGGGTGTTAGTAGGGACTTTGCCTTGCTCTGTGCCAGTGGCCCAGATGCTGTAGGAATCTCTGTTCCTGGTTTTTGAATGGGGAGCTGAGAAGTGCCTTTTAACACTTACAGGGCTAAAGAATGCAAGGTTTAAGAAATTGCTGAGATATTTGAGCAGGCCATCTGCAATTTTCCTTCTATCAGCTAACAGGGCTAAAGTGGTTTTAGGCCACAGCATTTGTAGAGGATATTGTCATTTCCACAATGTGCAGCTTTAGAAGCATTTTCCCTCATCTTTCAGTTGGCAAACCACAGGCTTTGCTTGTGATTTCTGCCTGGTTTTGTGGGAAACAGTTTTCTTGCCTGCCAGTTTTTATTTTTACTTGAAACTAGTTCAGCACCTGCATGTCAGCAGCAATCTGATGGATGTGGCCTTTACATCAACCCAGTTTTAAGATCTGAATTCAGCAAAACCAGTGAGTTCAGTTTAAGATCCCAGTGGACTCTGTTTGAACCTTTCCACTCTGTGTTGACGTCTTCTGCTTGTTTCTACAGTTAAACTATAGCAACATCTTCCTTATCTGCACACCCACATGTCCCCTTCTGAATTTCATCCACTATTTGTAGAGCAGCCCTGGGTCACTGAGCACTGCCTGACTCCTCAAGAGCTCTCCATCAGGTTTGCCCTCAATGTCCTACAGAGCTTGGGACCCTCAGTGCCCCCCAAAAACTGAAGGATCCACTTAATATTATCACTCCTGCATTGTGGGCTTTTGTATTTAGTCAGATAAGGCCCCCCAAAGTGCTCTAGAATCATGTTCTGACCTTTAATCTTTAGTGTAAATTAATTGTAAATACTTTGGCAGTGCAGATATCAGTGGATTTACTTCAGATTAACATCACTATAAGAGAGAGTAAAATCTGGATTAAAAAAAATTTTGGCTTTTTAAAAGTTTGTTTGGTAAAAAACATATTGTGTTTCATTAATGACTCAAGAATTATGCATTTTGAAATAGTTGTAAAATCCAAATCTCTGTGTACATAGCTTTTTTATATAACCTGTTAAAAAAGATGATGATACGAGAGAGAAGCACGTGTAAAGGGCACATCTTTTAGAAGTGAAAGATTTAAGACTTCCAAAATGTTTAGTAGAAAAATTTCCCTTTGCCCTCAGTAATTTAAATGCTCCCTTTTTATTTTCTCAGTAAGCTGTCTGATTTCCATCAGCTGGGAGAGACCAGGAGAGAGGAAGCCTTGGCATCTACAGACTGCTACTTGTCCTACTTCATGCATGCTTTCCCAGATGGGATAAATCCACCCTTGGACTTGTTTACTGAGGGTTTCTTTTCTTTCATTGTCTGTACAGGAGTCTAAATGTCTAAATTAGCATAAGACTTTTCTTGTCTCCCTGTTCTGCTCACTTCCTCCACTACCAGGCTTGGTACCTATCCCTCTCCAGCTGATTCTGTGCACACAACTCATTCCTGCTTTTAGTCATTATGCTGTGGGGCAGCAGGTCACCCCCAGGTCTCTGCTGAGTGCCCCAAAGCAAAGACCACAGGGAGATTTGCAACAGACCAAACATCAATCAAGAGTTTTCCAGCATTGCTGCAGCCCCTTGGCCAGCCAGGGGTGCTGGTGAGGGACAGGCAGAGAGGATGTGCCAGTGCCAGTGGGCAGACCCCAGGCTGGCTGGGATGTGCTGAGCAGGGAGGCAGCCCAGAGTCTTCCTTCACTCAAGGGTGACTTGATGAGCAGAGACTTCAAGGGAGATTCATTCAATCTACCTTCAGGCATCAACAGAGCAGATTTCTGCACTTGAATTAGTCACTGTAGGCTCCTTTCCAATGAATGCAGAGATGTCCACTTCCTAGGAAAGATTTCTTGATCTATTTTAGGTACCTTTTATATGAAGTGCTACCTCAAAGTAACTGTTTCCTGCCATGACCATAAAGGTGCCAAGGTGATTTGAGACCAGCAAAAGAATGGTAAAGGCACAACTCACTTTAAAAAAAGACAGGAAAATACTTGAATGATAACTCTATTAGGGGTTACTGAAAAGGTAAAGCTCATCATACTGAACAAAAAATAGTGAAGAGCTAGGAGAGAAACTCAGGAGATTTATCCAGCTTGCCCCCAATTTCCTTACCCTTCCCAAGCCCATGCTCACTGCCTTTGTTAGCAGTTGAGCTGAACCCTCAATCTGACACAGTGTGGCCACTTCTGCAATCCTATGACCAGCTCTGATGTCTTCATCTCCCCTGCAGACACTGACATTTTATGAGATGAATTGCACCCATTTTGTCTCAAAACTGAGTTCTGGACAGTAAGCAGTATGTGCTTCTGCAAAATAAATGCAAAGTAAATAAATAAATTAAAACTACTGAGATAAGAAACCAGAAGCATCTGGGTTTTTTTGATTGCGGGTCAATCTACGTAACAGCAGGTCTGTTTGTGGCAGATGGGATATGCCTGATTTCAAAGATCTTTGCCCTGTTAGAAAGGCTCATTGGAGGAGCTTTAAACTAGATTTGAAGGGGAAAGGGGATAAAACCAGTCCAGCTAGAGATAAGCCTGGAGGTAGTATATCAATGTTTGATGGATGGTGTGCTAGCACTCTCCTTTAGCCTGCTGCCTCAGTGGCAGAGGGATGGAGATGGATGGAGATCCACATGGCAGCAAAGGTGCAGGTGTCATTGAGGTGTTAGAAAACACAGAAGTGTGTGAAAATGCAGGACTTAGGGCTTCTACCCTAACAACAGTCCAAATGAAGTGCATTTGCACCAGTGCATACAGCATGGGCAACAAACAGGAGGAGCAGGAATTCATTATACAGCAGGAAAAACTATGACACAGTTGCCATCATGGAAACAGGGTGGGGAGGCTCGCACAACCGGAGTATTGCAGTGCAGTCCTGGCAGCCTGGCTTCAGTGCCAGGGAAGGTCATGGGACAGATTATCTTGAGTGTCATCAAATGGAACATGCAGGACAAGCAGGGCATCATGCCCAGACAGCTTGGGCTTGTGAAAGGCAGATCCTGCTTGACCAACCTGGGTGACAGGGTGACCTGCCTAGTGGCTGAGGGAAAGGCTGTCTACCTAGGCTTTTAAAATCCTTTGACATCATTTCACAGAGAATTCTCCTGGAGAAACTGCATATGGTTTGGATGGGTACACTGTCCACTGAGTGAAAAAACTGTCTGGGTGGCTGGACCCAGAGAGTGGTGGTGCATGGAGTTAAATCCAGCTGGGGCCAGTCATGAGTGGTGTTCCCTGGGCTAGTCCTGTTTAATACATTTATCTGGATGTGGGGATCTAGCACACCCTCAGTAAGCTTGAGGCAACACCAAGCTGGGTGGGAGTGTTGATCTGCTGGAGGGCAGGAAGGCTCTGCAGAGGGATCTGGACAGGCTGGATCATCTATCTATAATTTAAAAGTAATAAAGAATCAGAAAAGGGAAGAAAGGAGTATTCCAAAACTGAGGGGGAAAGGTATTTTAGAGATCCTCCTCTTCCCTGACACACTTTACTCAAAGTACTACTAAGTGTGGAGCACCTGCTTGGCCTCAAGGGCAAGGGCAAGAAGAGCAGAAAAGCCCTTTTAAGTGATGGCTCAGACATTCAGAAAAGTGCAAAGGCATGTGTGCAGGAGAGGACACTCACTGTGCAGGGGAGGGAAAGATCGGCTGAGTGAGGTCATTTACCTGCCAAGTGTGTTCCTCCAAAAATCAGAAAGCACAGGGAGGCCAACACTGATGATACAAACTGCAAGGAGGAAGCCTGGGGCCCTGAGGTGGGCTCTGCAGCCCTTCTCCTGCACAGAGGAGAAAGATATTGGTGGGAGGGTGGCAGTGGAAGAAACATCATTTTGGGGTGGGAAACTTTGGTATGAGTGTACACATAATAGCGTGTACATCCCAGCAGAGGTGTACGAGGAGTACCTGAACATTCCGCACCGTGCAAAGTCTGACACGCTTATTTTTGCACAACGTATCTATTCTTATTTTTATTGATAGCGGAGCTGGGAGCTGTTCCCCTGCCTTCCCCAGGGCAGCCGTGGCGGGGAGCCTGCAGAGAGCCCGGCCCGGCCCCGCGGGTGCGGGTGCGGGCACGGCCGGGCGGGGCGGGGGCGAGCGGGCAGCGCCGGCCGCGGGGCGGGACGGACGGACGGACGGACGGACGGACGGACGGACGGACGGACGGACGGACGGACGGACGGAGCCGGGAGCGGCCATGGGGAAGCTGCTGGCGGTGGCTCTGGTGGGGATAGCGGCAGCCCTGGCGGCGGAGCGGCTGCTGGCCTTTCGGTGGGTGAGCGGGCTCGCGGAGCTGCGGGGCCCGGTGCCGGCGGGGCGGGACCGGGCACGGCGACCCCCGGCGGGATCCCGCGGGGCTGAGCCCCCGGCACAGCTTCCCCGCCCTCCCAGCGGGAGAACACCGCAATCCCGCTCCCGGGCACAGCTCAGCCAACACCTGCCCTTGCATCAGCGCGGGGTCAGCCGAGGGGAAGGGTTCTTCAGCAGCAGCGCCGTCATTGCCGTCGGCGTTATCAAGGGAACCGTGTTTTCCCACAGAAAATGTAGGCGCTGTGATGCCCTTTTCAGCTAGTTTCGGCATTATCTAACTTCGGGACCATGTGTGCAGCGGAAATGCCCTTTGCACTCAGTGTATGTGAAATCCTTCCCAGGATGTTGTTGGGAGCAAGGGGGACAAAGGGAGAAGGTGCCCTGGGGCAGGGGGAATAGCACCTCGTTTTTATAGAGCCTGCAATTAACAGGGGTGTGCCAAAAGCTGTCTGAATTTACCTCATCTCCTGCCGACAGTAATCCCAAATCAGTTTGCCAGAAACTCGGGTTATGTTCTACCAAAGCTGACCTCTGGATGACTGTAGCCCCTATGTGGATGAGGTTTCCTCTGATGAGAGCAGGCTTTGGTGATCCTGAGTTGTGACCTCACTTGCTGTGAGTGGAATAACCAGCCACATCATGCTCCATATCACACACCTCATGCCATGAGGTATGAATGCAAGCACTGCTGTTACAGCAGCTGCTGTCCTGAAAGCTCCCAAATGTGTACCAGTCCTTTCAGGTCACAAAAGTGATGCTGAATTACTGTACTGGAAGGTGACAAAGTCATTATAATTTTTTTTAGGCTCACAAGGACTCCAAATGCCTGATTTAAAAGCAATGACATCCAGCTAATTGAACTTTGGGTAGTTAGTAATTGTGTCTAATTACAGAAGGAGGGCTTTACTGCCTAGACCCTGGTACCTGGCATGGATGAGTTTGTGTGTTGCACTGAATCCATCACGAGTGTTATTGGTGACAGCCACGGTGGTAATGGGGCCCTCCTGCCCTGGAATTGCATAAGCTGGGACAGCAGAACTGGGAGATACTCCAGGCTTTAGTGGGGTGAGCCACTTCAAAGTGCTGTGAAGAGCAGGGGACTCCACCTCTCCTCCAAACTGAACGAACAAATGAAACGTTAGGAATCTGGTAAAGGAGAATCTCCGTGAAGAAACAGGATCCCCCTGCCTCTGTAGTTCTCTGCAGGTTTTTCCTGTGTGCTGTGTTTTCTGCAAACTGCAATGTACCAGCAGTCTTGAGACAGTTGCCAAGTTTGGAAATACACAACTTCAGACCACAAAGTACTTTAAAAGAAATTTAACACAGTCTTGAGAGGAGAAGCTGTGGGTGGTGTTAGCTCTTGCCAAGGGTCTCTCTTATTCATCCCCTACCCAGAGGGCAGGAATCCAGCAAAGACTTTCTGCAGCTCCTTCTGAATTTTTTAAAAAATCCCCAGAATTAAATCCCAAAAGACTCATGATTGGTTAGTCTAGAGATGAGGAAAACTAAAAGAGAGAGAGGTGTTTTAATATACAATGGGTTCCCTCTGAAGGAAAGGGGGCCTGTGGTCTGTGTCCCATGAAGTAGGACAGCAGGTGGAGGACTGAAACTGGGAAAAGAAACTGTGAGGGAAAAGGTGCCATGCACTGGAGTTGCACCAAGTAGCGAAAACTCTTGCTTTCTTTGAAGTTGCATCCTGCACATATTGCAGGTCCTCCTGCAATATTCCAGGCCATTCTTAGTAAGGCCAGTTAGTAATCTAGGCCATCTGGCTGCGTGGCTGTGGCTGTCTGAGCTAGATAAACTGACACATTTTGGAAAAGCCTCTGTATGTGCTGCGGGCTTGTGACTGGTGTCCTTTTGAATTACTCTCATTCCAGCCCATGAAGTGTTTCCCTGGGAATGCTGTCGGGATATCATCATGCCTTGCTGGCTGCTGGCTGAGTTCCTGCTCTGCTTTTGGCTCAGGGTGGCTTGCAGCCTGCCTGGGAAAAGCTGATGAAAATAGGGAAGGGAAAAGCCCTAAGCAGGCAGCAGTGCAACCTCAGGCAGGATCACCCTGAGGCACCTGGAGGGCTTGGTGGGTTTGGCTGTGCCAGGATGCTGGTGGGTAAGGGAGCAGCTGATATCCCTCCCGTGCTGTTTGTGGGCTGGGAGCCAGCATGGTTCTGTCAGTTCTGTGCTGGGAGAGAGGGCTTGGGAGGGCTTAACTTGGCTCCTTTCCCTTGCTGTCGTCTGCACTTTTTGCTGTTTTTCTTCTTTTCTTTTGGCCTTATATTAACAGCCTGTGTCAATGACACAGCATTGAAGCAAATTACAATTCATATTTAAGTGATTAAAAAAATGCAGGACTGACATACCATACAGTGCTCAACCCTATCACATATTTTTCATATCACTGACTGATACTGCTGTTTAGTTTATGTTTATGCCTAAAACTATAACATAAACATGGGAAGGTTTTGCTATGGGATCTTTGCATTCAGAATTTCCTGCGCTTGCAGCAATAACCTCAACACATGCATATGACAGTCATGCAAAGGAGTTACTATGTTAGGTTAAATGCTTCCTTCTGGACAGAAAAAAAAATATTCTAGCACACTAGAATACATAGAAATGCAATATATTTTCTTGTATCACTGTGGACCAGCACGGTCAAACCCTCCTGGTTGTGAGATGTTGTTTATGCAGATTTGCAAACAACTTGGAATTGAGAAAATGGAGAAATACGAATTTGTGTGTGCCTGTCTGTTTCTGTTTGTCCAGTGAAGTATGAGCCAGAGGTGGAATTTCATGCGCATTCATGAATAAAATAAGTGCTGATGAAGAGTAATGCTTGGGGTGGTTACCAGGAGGGAAGAGGAGGGGACAGGGTAATTGCTAGAAACCATACTGCTAAGTCCTGCTTGTTGTAAGGAAATGAGCGTTCCTGCCTTGCAACAATGCCATTGCTACCTTTGAATGTAGACAAAAAATGGAGAAAGTGCAACTGCTGGTGGCCCAGTCACCAAAAATAGGCCGTGGGTTGCACTAGAATATCGCCCTCTCCTCATGTGAAATGTTGGTCCTCACTGCAGGGTGCTTCTATATTTAGGTGTCTGAAACCTGAAGTGTGGTTATGTTATTTTATCATTTGAGCTGCAGTGGGTCATGAAAGCTTGTTGCTGAAGCTCGTGAACAAAATGAAGTTACTGAGTGTGGAAGAATCACTTAATCCTTGATCATGTGTAACCACTGCAGTGATTTGGAGCAGTTGCTGTTGTTGGTTCTGGAGTTTGCTTATTCACTGTCTTACAGCTGATTTGTTGTTGCAGTATGGCAGACAATAAAGCTGAAAACTGGGGAAGTTAGTGGCTGTGTGCTGTTTAACCCTGTTCTTCCCTCTCGCAGGAGCAGACTCAATGCTTCCCGGGAAGTGGCCCCAGTGAGCCTCCCGAGCTGCCGGCTCATTAAAGGGATCGGTACGTGCTTAAAATAACTGAGTGCTTTGCTTTTGTCCACACTTCTTTTGTAATGGCTTCTTAAAGCCAGCTTCCAAGCCTGATCCCAAAAACAAAGTGCTGATTTGACTTTCATTTGCTACTCAGACTTGGAAATAAGGAGAAACTGCAGGAGGAAAATGGTACTGAAAAACTAGTTTGGTATAAGATGATATTTAGTTTCTTGTCCTTTTCTTGAAATTGAGTACCCTGCAAACACTTGCCCATTGCTAAGCCACTTGGGAAATGATTTGGCTTTTGGATGAGGGTGTGCTGGCTCTTCAGGCAGGTGCCTACAGGAGGCTGTCAGCTGGTGGCATCTTGGAGATGGGACGTGCTGCAAGGGTGGGAGCTTTAGGGGAGGGCCACAGGCACATGGTGAAGGAGCAGCAGCTAAATGCCAGCCAGGCTGTCCCTCCTCAGCGCCACATTTTGGGGACATTTCGGAGCCGGCTGGTGCCGAGCGGGAGCTCCGAGCGTTGTGCAATGCAGCTGTGCAGTTCCAAAGAGCGAGGGGTCATGTTTGTCATCTCAGTCTGGTTTGCAGAGAGGCTTAACAGAGTGCCTGAAATGTTGACTTTGTACTTTGGGCCATGTGTTTAGCACACAGCAGCATTCTGTCTTGGTTTTTTTTCTCTCTGTTTAGGATTACTGGTTTATGAAATGGATAGCTTCGAAATTGATAGGTTTTTGTGTCTCACTTTCCCCCCAAAAAACACAGTGCCGGCTTGATGGCTAAGGATTTCCCCCTCCTTAGTATTTTTGGAAATGTCTTAAATTAGGTTGAAATTTGTCTGGATTTTTCATGTGTAAAAAGTCATAGGCTGAACTTTTACAGTCTTGCCTTTGAGCTTGCTGAGTCAGTGAGTTGATTTCAGAAATCTAGTTTCTTCCTTGTGTCAGGATTCAAACATCCACCTTTATAAAGCCAAATTGCTGCTATGAATAAGTATATGCAGAGTTCTTGTACTTGAAAATGGGTACAAAAATTAAATGTATTAAAAATATTTCCAGGTCTTCTAGATTAAGCTGTAATTTTTTCATACAAGCCTATGAATGATGCTTGCTTGATGGTGAATAAAATAATTTCTGAGTAATTCTTTAATCATATCACTATTGCAATATTTATAAGGCTTTTTTCCAACATGATTGTACTGTTGAGGAAAGAAGGAAACTTGGAAAAGACAGATAGATTTGTCCTTAATTTCTGAATGGTATCTTGGTTTTTGTGCCTGACATTTACATGTGGATTAGGTTATTTCTGAGAACCTGTCTCTGCTTAGAGTAGTGGATCCATTTATGGAGCTTCATTTCTGCTTCCTGCTGGCTCCTCTAGTGCTGTCCCTTCACACAGAGAACTGCACCTTGCCTTGCAAAAAAATGCCAAAGATTAGTTTAGCAGGTCCAGTATAGCAGAAAGAGAAGTAACAAAGGATTGTGCAAACTCAAAACTTGGCACAAAAGTTCACTCAAACATCTTCTAAAACTCATTTGCTGTGACTAGGGGGCTTATATCACTCAGAGTGACCAAGGATCCCTAAAGCTCAAAACTGCCTAGGTAGTACTATTCAGACATGGGGTTCTGCTGCACTCAAGGTTGTTTGTGTGGGTGACTTTGTGTAAGGATGTCTTTGTACATGAACATCTTGGCCTCCTGGGCCTTTTACCTTTAAAATGCTAGTTTAAAAAACAGTCTCCCTTTATTTTAATATTTAAATCAGACCTTCTGAACTCTTAAATGCTACATAGGTCCCAGAGCTGGATCAGCTGGATCTGAGCAAAATAATCTTAAACTATCCATTCTGTACATAGAAGAACAGACCTCTGGTACAGTCTATGAATCATGAGTGATGGATCTATAGTGAGTGAAGCACACAGAGCAAATGGAAGACTTCTCTAGTGGACCCTTTTCTTCCTGCACAGTTTAATTTTTCTGTATCTTTTTGAAGACTTTAATCTATTCTGCTTTGCAAATATTGTGCAATATAAGCACAGATGCAAACATTGAACAAACAGAAATTGCAGCTTGTCCTAAGCCTCATTCATAAATATGTAGGAAAGGCTATATTTGCAGAATAAACACTAGCTTCTGAGTTTTATTGGTGGCTTATCATGTTACTGGTTTATAATAAACTAACCATATCTCCTGTACTAATTCCTAAAGTTCAAGAAGCTACTACAGAAGTTGCTAGAAATACTTGCATCTTGGAGCAATTTGTGGGATACGGGCAAAACAGTGTCACGCTTTTGGATATGAAATCCAGATGAGTTTTTTCATTAGATACACCTGCAGAATACATCATACTAAGATAAAATAAAGAACAGCAAAAAGCCAGCATTTCTAAAGTAGGCAGCAGTTTTTCATGCTGTCTTTTAATTTTTCTTAAATGCCATCTCTTCAGATAATCCCATGGACAGTGATGCAATTAAACAGCATAGTGCATTTAAGTGACACCTAGGGAGTCAGTTCCTAACTCTCCTGGCCCACAGAGCCCCTGCAGCAGCAGCACAGAGCCCTCCCAAAGCAGGGCATGCAGGAGAGTCCCTGAGCTGTGTCTGCAGCCCCTCGGTGTGCTGGATCAGCAGGGCTGTGCTGAGTCAGCATTCCACTGCTCTCCTGACTCCACTGGCTGCCACACATTCCAGGAGCAGCCACGGAGCACCCAAAATGTGCTTTGCTGGGCAGTCTCTCTTGGAGCAGTTGGGTGCAGGGCTCTCAGAGTGCTCCCTCCACTGGAAACTTGTAGTTTTCAATTATCTGCTCCCAATTAGCCTGCTCATCTTTCTGCTTGGCAGCCTCACTGATTCAGTAGCAATAAATGATTATATCTCTGTTTATTCACTCACCAGTGTGTGCTGCCAGTAAAAGCTGTCTGTCCAGCTCATGTCACCATGGCAATTGAGCCTCTCAGCATTTATTTATGCTATTATCCTCACAGCAATCTGGGGAAGTGGAGAATTGCCACTAACCCCATTTTATAAATTAACCCAGATTTCAAGAGACTGGGGCAAAGGAAAGGAGTTTGTGGCTTAAACCAGAGTGTAAGCTGAGACAAGAAAAGAAGAGCCCAAATTCAAAACTTTAATTGGAAAATACAGGCTCTAAATGTCTCTGGACACATCAGTGCCTGAGTAAGTCAAAATTCAGAACCAAAACCCAGGGTGGGATAACAGCTGACTCCTCCCAAAATGCATCTTTAGACTTTTTGCTTGTCAGAAGGCAGGGATGCTCTGCTTGTTGCTGTCATGGGATGGAGCAGGAACTTGCTAAGGCTGAGGAGGAGCTGGTCCTGACCAGAAGTGAGAAGTTGTGCCACTGCATCTTCCCAGGGCTGAGCTGGGGAGGAACCTTCCTGCATGTGTGAATTTGGGGTTCTGGTTCATCTCCACAGAGGCAGTTGGTGATCCCAGGATAAATTGCAGCCCAGCCAAACCAGTGCTTGGATAAATAGGAGTTGTTTAAAAGCAAACAGTAAACCCAGCTCAAATTTGCAGGTGCTTCCTTGGGAGGAGGTGTTGAGGTGCAGGGGATTGTGTGACCCTTGCAGGCTCACACGTGTGGCTGTGGCAAAGCAGGACAGGGTGTGGAGACATGCGATAAGCTGGGTGGAAAAATCTTGTGTTGATGGCTCTGCTAAAGAAAACCTGCTGAAGAATTTTCTTTAAGCAAATGCTCCTGAGTGGTTTCCCTCATCATCTGGCAAGTGGCTTGTGAGGAATGCTGTTTTTGCTGGTGATTTGGAGAAAAGAGGGGAGGCTTCTCAAGGGAGTGGTGGAAATGGGGGATGGCAAACGGGCTTCAGCATTGGACTAAAAGCTCTTTGGGGAGTGCTTGATGAAAGCCTAAAATTGCTCTAGTGTTGTTACTAAAGGGTTTTTATTTTATCTTCTTTTCTTAGCAGGGAAAAATATTACAGGAGCTACAGCAGTAGGCAATATTGGAAGTGATTACCTGTAGTTGAAAGTGAGGTCTAACTATGAAAGCTCTTAGCTGTTATATAGTTGGTTCTCTGTCACTTGAGAGCTTTAACTAAATATTTGGCAATCCATCTTTGTGAAGTGTCCCAGCTCAACCAGGAGAATTAGTGTGCACAATTCCCACAGCTGCCTTATGCAAGCCTGAGCCTGAGTCACGGGTAAGGTCCTGCCCTGGAAATCTCCATGCTCACACTAATTGCTCACTGCAGAACATCCTCAGGAGCTGGTGATTCATCCCACACCTGGTGATTCATCTCACAACATCTGGGGCACATGGAGCTGGGTAGGAGACTGCCTGGCCACTGCAGAGGCACCCTGGGCCCCCAAAAGAAGCAAACCCCAGCACTATTTCCTAACCTGATGTGCTGTCCTTTGCTACCACTTTTAACACTGTGTGATCTTTTCCACCAAACTTCCTCGTGTGCACAGTCATATCAGAAAGGGTCATTCATGACAGCTGTAATTGTACTTGAAAGGAGTTTTTCCAATGGGAAATAATTAATGTCACCCCAAAAACCCCTGTTTTACTCTGTTTTACAGAAACTGGTTCAGAAGACATCGATATACTTCCCAATGGACTGGCTTTCATCAGCTCTGTAAGCTCCCCTGCCACCTCCCCATGCAGGGGCTTGCCTGCTTCCTTATCTGCAGAAGCCATAGGTGAAAACAGCAGCAGGGGCTCTTCTCTACAAGGCTGACTGGCTCCCAAAGAGCAGTCTTGTGCTGGCTTAGCTGGCATTCTCCTCTGTTGGAGCAACCATGCTTCTTGACACAGAAGTGGTGTTGGTGGCTCTGACTCAGGTATCCTATCACACCTGGCCTCGTAACCTTGACTTTCTTTCATGCTACTTCACTGAAATGTTGAAATGTCAACCTTCTGGTATGTTAAGAAGAAGTGTTAATTCCCTAACTTAAAAAAAAAAAAAAATTGTGTATCAGTTTTGCTGTTCCTGATTTTTTTTTTTTTAGCCTTTAGGAGATAGGTTTTCAACCTTTTCTTTGCAATCACCAGAATGGCTGGTGATTATTTTCTAGAACAAAAGTTGATGTTCTCATCTGTGTGCTTGCAATTCTGATCAAAGCCTGAGCTTCTTCAACCCAGTGATGCTCTTGAGTACCTTTTATCCAGGAATTACTTTCTTATGTTTGGATTCTACAGGGCTTGAAATATCCAGGATTAAAGACCTTTGCTCCAGATAAGCCAGGTGAAATATTTTTGATGGATTTGAATGAAGACAATCCCAGAGCAGTGGAACTGAGAATCAGCCGAGGGTTTGACCTGGCATCGTTTAACCCTCATGGAATCAGCACCTATATAGACAGAGGTAAAGAGCTCGAGATGGTGGCAAATATCAGCCTAGAGAGCACAACCAGGAATCCCTTGGCAGCCTTGCCCTGCATCCCCAATGGTTGTTCTTGCTGGGAGACAAAAAGGTTTGGGGTTTTTACCTTTGTTTTGTCCTTTTCTAAATGTCAGTTGCTAAAGGAAACACACTTGCACATAATTTCAGTCTGTCTGAAACAGAAAGATGGTCTGAATATTAAAAGGAAAGGAAGCATGGTAAAAGTTAGAGTTGAAAACCACAGAAAAATGATTTTTTGTTTACATCTGCCTCACAATGGGTTCAGGTGTTCTGAGGAGATACAGCCTTCATCAACTAGTAGTGCCCAGAGTGGAAACTTTTGTGGCAAAACAGTAAATTATCTAGTCTCTGTAAATTACCAAAACCTCTGTTACTCTTTGGCCAAGCCAGGTTCTCTTCTCCAAGATATGTTCTCCTACATCAGGCTCTGATTAGACATGGAGTATTCTTTCCCCTGTCCTTTCATTGGGGGTTTTAGCAGAGCAATTACAATTCTGCAAATATAGAGAGAACAATTGCTGCAGTTTGACCTGCATCCCCGTACAGTCACCTTTAAGGGAAGGTGTTGGAAAAATCAGTGGTGGCTAAAGTAGGGTCCTAGCAGCAGGGCTGGGCAGAGGGGCTGCAGCCTTGCACAGGATGCAGGAGAAGGATGCTCCTTCTGCTCTCCCAGGGGATGGGGTAGACAAACCCAACTGCCTTGGCCACAAACTCTTCTTCCAGCTGACTGGGGCTGTTCCACAGATTGCAAAACCCAGTGCCTTGGGTATAAGGATGAGGTGGTAATTTCTTTCTTCCTTGGAAAAAATAGCTAAAATCTAGTACACACAGGAGTTCCCTGTAGAGCCAGCCTGGGAGAAAAGCAGCTGGAGATCTGGATCTGGTTGCAGAGGCATCTTGCAGAACGTGGGTTCTTGTCCCTCTGCCTCTGCAAGCCATGAGACAAATGCACCAAACTCAGCATGTGCTCTGTACTCGAGGCTGCCTCAGGGCTGGGGGTGCTCAGCCACACAAACTGTTGCAGAGAATTCAGCTGTTTCCATTTCTTTTCCAAGATGACACCGTGTACCTCTTTGTTGTGAACCATCCCCACCAGAAGAGCACAGTAGAATTGTTTAAATTTGTAGAAGATGACAATTCTCTTGTGCACCTGAAAACCATTCGACATGACCTTCTGACAAGGTATTGGACTCACAGTCTGCCCCCAGATCAGGCTGCATTGCTGAAATCCAGTGTAGCATGAATTTTGGGTTTAGGCCATCATTAATATATTTCCTCTTTAACCAGCATCCCTGTTTCTCTTATTGATTACTTCTTGTCTGTGTAATCAAAAGCAGTGTTTCTCCAATCTCTTCTCTAAATTAGATTTTTTACTGTTGTATCACTAGATTAGTCTTAAGCCCTGCTGTGACTGATGCCAGTGAATTAGCCTGGCATCCATTTCTCCTTTGTTCATGTAACCCACGCTCAGGTCATTGCAGATATGAGTCTCCAGATATTTTATTCTCTGGATTTCCTGCACTGTCAAATACCCTATTCATTTAGCATTTTCTGTTTTTCTTTTTTTTTTAATACAAAATTTTTTTGGTCTGTCATACTGCAATATGACTGTGAAAATATACAGCCAGATTGATAAAGTTGTCACAACACCTACTTGTTCTTTGTTTTCTGCTTGAATGTAATGAAAATAATAATAGTGAAAATAAAAATAATGAAAAAAATAAAAATAAAAATAAAAATAAAAATAAAAATAAAAATAAAAATAAAAATAAATTTCCATGTACTTACAGACAGGTAGCCAGATCTCTAGCTGATGCCTTATGGTTCTGTTCAGGTGTCAGCATTGCAAAGTCCTCGCTCATAGAAAATAGAAGTAAAAAGAATCTAAATAATTTGGTGTCTACTTGAAGTACATCTATAATTGCAGCCTCTTTATGGGTATTGATGACCATGTCCTGACTGTATTCTGGGCAGTCCTTAAATGCTCCTTCATCCCTCTCTTTTATTTTTTTGTTTGTTTGTTTGTGTGTTTGTTTGGTGTTTTTTTGTTGTTGTTGTTGTTTTTGTTAATTTCTCCATCTCTTTATTTCATTTTTTTTTAGTGTGAATGATATAGTAGCCATGGGACCAGACAGCTTCTATGCTACCAATGACCACTACTTCACTGACTTCCTCTTGATGTTCTTAGAAATGTTCTTGGGTTTAACTTGGTCAAATGTTGTTTACTACAGTCCAAAAGAAGTTAAAGAAGTAGCATCTGGGTTTTATTCAGCCAATGGAATAAATGTTTCACCTGATAGAAAGTAAGTTTTTCATTCCATTAGATTTTGTTTGATCACACAGAAGTATCTGGAGATCCTAATGTGTGCATGTGGTCCCTCTGTGGTCAGGTGTGTGAACTGGTTCATGTAAGGGAAGGTGCTGCCTGTGCAACACAAGTGTTGCATTGTTTGCTGCATTGTGTGGTACTTTATAGGCAATATAAGTGAACAGTTGCTGCATTCTAACCAGCTGGTACAGGAGTTTGTGTGTCTTGCTTGCAAGGATTAATGGGGCAGGGTTTCTGCAAGCAGGGAGTGTCTACAATCTTAAATCTGACTCAACCAGTCGTGTGGTGTGGAAGGGGATGTTAAAAAAAATAAATTGTAATTGTGACTTTCTCGTTCCAAGGCTTATTTCAGTGTAATGGAAAAACTGGCACAGTGTGAGGCTACACTGGCACCTCAGCAGGTTGGCTTCAGTGCCCTATGGCCAGCTTGCAATGTCTGTCTGTCTGTCTGTGGGCTTGCACAGGAGGAACTGCCTGTGTTTGGTGTCTGCTTACTCTTATACATTAAGAGCTGTTTTTCTTTCTTTTGAAGGTACATCTATATTGCAGATATATTGGATCACACTGTATATGTCATGGAAAAACATGCTAACTGGAGCTTAACCCATGTGAAGGTAAGGTGCTGCTGTTCTATATAAAAGAGGGAAATGTGGATTTTGGGCAGAATATGTTTGATCAATGAGATTTCAGTGTGATCATCTGTAAAGTTCTGATCTAGGTGGCTCCTGCTGTGGGTTTGCAGAGGTGCTCATCCTCTTCCACCCTCCCACCAACAACCAGGGAGGGGTCTTGGGTCTGCTGTTGAGGTGTCATGGAAGTCTGCCTGAGGCAGTGTGGATCAGAGCACTGAAAGCATCCACAGACCTGTAGGTGTGAGTGAGCTGATGGGGGAAGCTCAGAGCAGCAAGCAGGTTTCCTACAGCACAGGGGTGGGGATGATGCATATCAGGGGAAAAGAAAAACAGAAGTGGGAGGAAAAATATTTCTTAAAAAAAACCCAGTCTAAGTTATGTCAGATGACACAAGTCTGTTGGTTATGTTGTAGTTTACTTCCAGGATTTCTGATAGCTTTAACTTTTTGTTTTTCCTCTGTGTTGGATAGACACTGCAGCTGGACACTCTGGTCGATAACTTGTCCATTGACCCTCGCACTGGAGACATCTGGACAGGGTGTCATCCCAATGGGATGAAGCTCTTCTACTATGATCCTGAGAATCTTCCTGCATCTGAGGTGCCTTTTGAGAGACATCACTGGTCTCTTGGCTATGTCTGTGCCAGAAAGTTGTTTTGTTCAAGTTATGCTGGTATAACTTAACTGCATTTCATAGAAAGTGCTTGGGACAAAGTGCCTTTGTTAAAGCAAAGACCAAGCTGGCTTCTGCTCTCAAGTGAGAGCCTGAACAGCATATACTCACTAACAAACACCTATTCAGATCCTTGGGCAACAACTAAATAATTCCAACCAGTAGCTCAGTCACTTTGGACTTCTTAGGTTGCTTTCTGTGCAGCTGTGGAAACGCACACAGATTCTGATGAACTGCATTAATTACTGAGCCAGCACCTCTTTGTCAAACCAAACATAATTGACTGAGTGCAAAGAGTGACCAGAAACGTGTCCACAGGGATGATTAATCTGTGCAAGTGTAGTTCATCTGTAGGTTAGACTGTAATTCTTTCAATAAAATCAGTGAGGTACTGGCATTGGGGTGAGGGTGGCTGCGAGTGCAGCTGGCTGCTGACCATTTGATTTCAGTCCTGTCTAAAGCTCCCTGTAAGACCCTTCTCAAAATTACCATGTTCAATAGCAATAGATTTATGATCCTAGGCAGTTGTGTACTCTGTCTGTCTGGGGAAAACATGAAGATAGGAAGATACTAACTAACTCTTAGTCTGGAAAAAATGTGCAGGTTCCTAGTGGTGGGGATGGCTGCCTTTCTTCCTTACAGATGTTACACAACAACTTAAAAAAAAAATAAAAATAATTGTTCATGGACGGTGCTTCACTAGGGGCCCTCTCACAGGAATTACATGGTTGCCATTATCAGCAGCTGGCCATCCTGAGTACTTTAAGTTAACATGCTGATGTTCCCCCATCCCTGGAGCATTTTCCCCTGTGACCATCTCAACAGCTGTATCCTCTGGCTCGGCAGGTCCTGCGCATCCAGAACATCCTCTCGGAGGAGCCCCTGGTGACACGTGTCTACTCTGACAATGGCTCTGTGCTGCAGGGAAGCTCAGTGGCATCCATCTACGAGGGAAAACTGCTCATTGGCACAGTCTTCCACAGAGCTCTCTACTGTGAGCTATAGCTCCTCACGGGCAAGACCTGCTGCTGTGGAAAGGATTTGATTCCTTGGGAACTCACTCAGTTTCTGCTAGACCTGCTAACAGCAAGACTGTTCCAATAAAGGTTAACTACAGTAATGGAAATGTATTTTAGCCTTCCTCTCCAACATGAGACTTCTATGAAATAGTAAAGGAAATGCAAGTGAAGGTGAGAAATTAGTTTATCTGTGTAATGGGGAGGACCCCATGTTGTTAACACAGGGTAACCTTTGAAGTTCAATTTCAGATTGCAAATGACTAAACTATCGGACACTGAACTATGTGCTGGCTGGATTTCTGGTTTGTTGTTTGATTGTTTTTTTCCCCCATGGGAAAACTGATTTTGTAAATGAGAATTGCTGACTACCAGTGTGGTGTGCATTCTTGTCACAACCCTTGGGCCTTCCCAGGGACTGTGCTAGGGGCTTTTATTCCAAACCTTCATGTTGGCTTTCCCTATTGCTTCCAAAATAACTGGAAGGAAAATAAATGATATTTCAGTCTCATTCATTTCCCCTTCCCCCTTAAAGCTATTTCCTAATGTTACTCCAGTTTCATAAATTTGTTTTAATCCAATGAGAAAAGAGTAGGGCATCACTTTGGAGAGGTTTCTTACTGGGTCTTTCAAAGGGAGTTTAGAAAAGCTTTTTTTTCCTCTTAGAGTGTGGGAAACATCTCCTGCACACCTTCAGCAGGAAGTGCCTATTGTCTGTCACCACGAAGGGAGCATTTCTGGGTGCTTTGCAGTGCTCCCCTGAGCCATGGTCATGCATGTTCTGTGTTTAACTTCAGCTGGTGTGGATTCCCATGGCACAGCTGTGCACCACGCAGCCCTTCATGTGTACCTGGCATCAGCTACTCATGTGTTGCACTGCCAAAAGCTCTCCAGGCTTCCTTCAGCTAGTGCTTTTGGGATGATGTTAGCAGTCATTTGCAGTGAACTGCTCAGTGTCCTTTGAAGCTGGAGCTCCTGGAATGAGCTCTTCTTGCATTTAGTGTAGAAGCCCTTACCCTCAGAGCAGCCCCTGCTGTGCTTTCTGTCCTTCTGAGTTCCCACCTGTGATCAGCTCTCTGGTTTTGTGAGAGCTGCTGACATTCAGCTAAAGGCTCTGTGTTACATGTGGGATCTCCTGTGCTGGGGTTGCACTGTGCTGCCTGCACTGGCCCTTTTCAGCATCTTGGCAGCCCCTCTGAATGCTGCCACCAGACAGACACCCCTGAGGGCCACCAGCCCCTCTGCATCCTTCAGCTGATGCAGTGGCTTTTCCTCACTGCTCTTCCACCACGGTGGAGAAAAGGACAGGCTGCTCCCGAAGTGCAAGCATGGGAGGAGAAAGAGCCAGTCCCTGGGATTGCTGTGCTGGCTTTGCTGTTCCTCCTGCTCCAGCACCAGCCACAGCTCCTCTAATCTGAAGAGTCCAGAAAACACAGGAGTGCTTCTGCCTTAAGACAGACCAAATAACCTGGTCTATAGCTGCCCAAACACTGAGATAGGATGTGGAGTATGTGCAAGCCCTCCTCTGAATGTGTTTTGCAGTTCTGGCTGAGAAGAGGCAGGACTGCAGGCTGAGGTTTGGGTGAGCAGTGGCCCTGAACAGTAAATGTGTGTGCTGACACCTCTTGGCTCCTGCACCTTTCCTTTCTACTGAAGGAAAAGAGTAACTGCTCCTTTCCTGAGCAAAAGGGACAGCTCTAGTGAGCAGGAAGTCATTGCCAGGGCTTGTGGCTGGGGCTGTGTTGCTGCATGGGAAGGATGGTGTCACCCCACCTCCTCTGCACAGCTGAGTGGGCTGTGGCTCTTACCACATCACCTGCTGGCCCCAGAAAGCCTCTGCTCCCCCCCAAGCCCCCACTGGCTCACTGGCACAGGCACTGTGGTGTAAGGCACGTCCCTGGGCACAAGAGGTTGTGTGAGGCTGAGAACAGCCAGTGGCATGTTGGCCCTTCCAAATGCCAGCAGCTTCCTACACACCTACCACCAACAGCACTGCCTGGGATTTGTGATGTTTTGTATCCAAGTAGCACCTGCTGCAGGGGTCAGTGGTGGCTGGAGGGGCAGACTTGGCTGCCAATTAATCACACAGTTAATTGATGGTCTCTGGGGGGTGGCTCTGCATTAGCAGGTCTGTGCACAAACTGCTCACAGCTCCTCTCCAAAATGCTCCGTTGATCTGGGGGCTTGAGCACTGCCCAGGCTTCCCTGTCTGCCCCTGAAGGCTGTTGTGACAAGGACTCATCTGTTTGGATCACACTCCTGAGTCTTTTGCTGCCCATGGCATGCAGCCCTTCCACAGAGCAGAGCCAGCCCTGAATGAGGGCAGCTTTTGTCTCATCTCTTTGCTGTGCTTTGGCATTATTTAACTCTGGCTTTCCCGCTCCTTCCTTAGTAACTTCTCTCCCTGCAGGACACTTCCAGCTCCCCTCCTTAGTGGTGTACTTTCCTACAGGAACTTTCCATTTTAATTTCCATTTTCAGCCTTGAAGAGCAGATGTCATTCCCAGAGCCCAAGCTGAAAGAACTGCTCTGAAGGAAGTTCTCACAGTAGGAGAGGTTGGGCTATTCACTCATATGCAATTAGCCATCAGTGGCTTGCACTAGCATTGTAAAGTGATTATTCCAGGGTTGTGCCACTTCTTCTTTTGAAGTGCTGTGTTCTGAAGAGTTACATCATGTACCAGTGGCAGTGACACAGCTGAAATGCCAATCAGTCACCCTGCAGGTCCTGAATTTACTCTGGTTGTAGAAGTGCAACAGCCACTTCCCTCAGCAGTGCAGAAGTAACCCATCAAAACATTATTGTCACATTTTACTGTTGCTTAAAACATCTTCAAATCAACAAATCTACATGTTGCTGGATCTTGTCAAACTTCTATTTTTTTATTGGTTTTTGCCTTTCAGAAAATCAAGGCTGTCTTCACTTGTCACTGGCTTCTTTTTTTTTTCTTTTGTAAACTATTCATGTGCTGAAGATCTTCCCATCAGATTGCCTTCAGATGGAACCATGGGCAAGTGAGGGGCCTTGTCTTTTCCTACAGCATTTGAGAGACATCACAGCTATCTGCTGTGACTGACAGTGGCATTCTGACCTGAGTGAGCAGGGCAGGAAGCCCATTGCCAGCCTCCTCCTGCTCCTCAGCTATCCCAGCCTTGCAGTGCAGAGGTGGGAATGGGAGCAGGGCCACCAGTGCCCAGGGGGTGCTGGGCAGGACACAGCTGGAGCCAGGCTGGCTACAGCTTCCACCTCCTGGCAGCCTCAGTGCACAAACAGCAGGGCTGGGAGGTGCAGCTCAAGCCTGGCCTTGGGCACAGCCCTTCTTCTTCAACATGCTGCAGAGACTGGAGCAGTTCTGGGCATTTCCAAAACCCAGCTGCAGCTATCTGAGAACGCTTGCTCAAACAAGACAGACATGTGTAGATGGCTCCAGGCGTAGGGAGCTGCTGAGCAGACACATTTTACATGTCAGCTGTGAACCTGGAGCCTCTTAGTGCATCTATTTTAATGAAGATAGTAATTTTATGAACTGAGGATTCTTTTTATCTTCTTGCAGACGGTGGCTGTATTAGGGAAGGTAAGATTTATGATTCAGTCGTTGGGAAACACAAACTGGGTTAGACAGATTAAGTGCACAGAATTTGGCCTAGATTCTGCTGGATGTAAATCCACTGAAATGACTACACAATTGCACAGTCTGTGCCCTTCGTTTTGCCTTAACTTAGTGCTTTCCTAAAATCAAATAAAGACATATTAAACACATTCAGTCAAAGAACTGCTGTACTTTGAATGTATAAAATGCCCATTATAACTAACCTACACTTGAGTGTAAAATGTTTTTATGTAACAAAATCAATCCAGATCTTTTAAACACACAAACATTGACCAGTATCAATGTGAAGGCAGCCTATTTTTACATCAACCTGCAGCAAAAGACTGCATGCTACATTTCATCAGCATATGAAGAAAAAAAAAAATTTTTTTTCCTTAAACTTTTTTTTACTTCTTTCTACATAGTTACAGAGTGTAAATGAGACCCACTTGGGAGCTTCTGAATCATGCCAATTTGACCAAGAGCTGGGATTAAAATAATCTTTGGCTGAGCAGAAGGAAGCAAAGAAAAAGTAGGGCAAGGTATTTATCACCATTTATCATTTCTTCTGGAATGACCAAGAAAAGGGCAGAAAAGTGAGGACTCATTACAAATTCTAATAAAGATTCAGGATTTCTCATTTTATTGCATTCGTTGTCTAACAACAATAATACTCATTGGCAAGAAAATTATTTACACTAACAAATTAACTTTAAACCACAAGGCTTTGTTGTTTGTATTTCAACTGTAAGAAAACAAAGGGCCACCATGATGTTTTCTTCTGATGTCTCCCAAAACCTAAATATTAAACAAAGTTATCTTGGGGAAAACTCAACAATCTAGAGAAGTTCATATCAACCAAGCACAAGAGAACAAGCTCAGACATGGCACTACTGTGTCCTTCATGCAGGTGATCAGACACCAAGATGTACAAACAAAAACTTCAGGATAACATGCATTTCATATACATTTGACCTCTTTTAAAAAAGAACAGAAAAAGGAAAAAATCTGAAGCACAACTATCTCTTTAACCATATAAAAAGAAACAATGTAAGAAGCCAATTTTTACAGTAAGCACAGTGCATTTTAGTATTTTAGCTGCCTGGTCTTCTAGCAATATGTGCAACACTTGTCAGTGACCAGTGAGATACCATCACAACATGACTGGGAAATAAGAAAGCAGTTGTTGAGTGAATGTGTACGGGAAAGTAGAGAGTCAGAAGATGTTCACTGTGCACTCTTCACTTCCAAATGGGCTGATTACTCCTTATGCCTGGTGCCCTGAGATCCTCCTTTCCTTTAGACACTTCTGCACAGGGCCCAAATCAATTTCCACTGGTGGCAGTGGCAAAGCTCTCACTGGAAACCCAGCAGGAGCCCCAGGCTCCTGGGTTTCATGGGTTGGATCCAATCTTGTGAGCTGTGAGCTCTCCTCACCTCTTTGGAAGAAGAGACCTGCCTAACTCAGCAGGTTTCACAAACCCTATAGCCTGTTATTAACACAATCCACACTTCACAAAGAAACAGGCAGCCCAAGGCACTACCACCAAACCTTCCTGTAAGATGTGCACTTTTTAAATCATTACTTAATGCTAAAAGCAAAAGTACGAGTTGGTACAGCTGGTTAGTAAGAGAAAGTTCATTTTATATGGAGAGTTTGGAGGGCTCAATGTCATGACTAAGATATTACAGCTTTGAAAAATCAGTTTCACAGGTACAGAAAAAAGTCCAGTAAAATCCATAGGGAGTTTAACAAAAGGGACTGTGCCATCTGCAGATGACCCACACTCCACTCAGTACTGGAGTGGGCAAGGTTCCTTGGATTTCACCTGTCATCCTGCTCAGAAATGAACTGCAGAAAGTGCTCCAATAAAAATCAAAGTTGGGGTTGAAAACACACAAAAGAAGTGTTTCCTTGCCAGAATACTGACACCCATGACATCCTCTTCCACACTAGTATAGAACAGTATTCTGCACTACATGCAAGAGTGGCATTTCCTTCTCTTCTTCCTCTTGGAAGTGGAATACAGTTCATTCTCAAAAATGACACTGCCCACCTCTTACAGTTCATGAGCCAGGAGGGGAAGGTGTAGCAGCTCAGGAGGACAGGAGGCTGTGATGGAAGCAATAAAGTAGGAGGAACCCTGATCCCAAGTGTCAAGCACCTCTGAATGTCAATGACAGCTAAGGGCTGGCAAGTTTTAGAGGAAAGCTGCTCAGTAATTCTAGTAAAAGCTCAATTCTTGTGGTATCCCTGCAGCAGACTACAGTCATAGCAAAAAAAGATGTCATTGCAAAAAATCTTTGAGAAGTTGAAAAAATACAAAAGTATTTGTATACACTGAAATACAAACATCTAATGCCATTCAGCTTTTTATTACTGGTTTCTGTTCCACAATGTAACTCTAACCCATGATCTTGAACAGGCTCCTCTCCCAACAACCCAGCAGGACCTGCTTAGCGTGGAGGGTGAAATGCAGACAGTGGGCAACTCTCTGTGCATTGCAGTGAAGGGGTGCAGCTCCTTCCTCACCCCCTGGCCCTGCTCTCCTTGGGCAGACCGAAACCTGACAGGGAGTTTTAGAAGAAAGCTGCATGAGTGCAACAACCCACCTGTGAAGAAACAGGAAGATACAAGCTGAAATGATTAATGTCAGTATGTCTGGCTGATTTGAACAGAACAAGGAGCCACTGCTCTCCTCACAATCTCAGTATAAGCACTAGGGTTTCTAGGGACTAAAGTAACCTGCAGTGTTGTGTATTTCATTTTCTATTTTTGAGACTTCCACTTTTTCCTCACTCTCTGTTCTTCACCTTTTTGGAGGCTCTATATTTTCACAACTTGCAATACTGCAGCAATGAGCAGAACTAGAGTTTACAGAACTGGGCTACCCACCCTAACCAGGGACAAAATAACTTGGGCCAGCCTGCTGCAGTCACCAGGTGTAAAGATGACACAGCACATGTCTTGAGGTGTGGAAACACCACACTGTCTGCACAGCAGCTCAGTGGTGGCCAGGCAAGTCAGCCTAATAAAAACAGCTTTAGCTCCACAAATAAATACACAATGTAGGTGACATTAGGCCTGCAGTTGAGCCAAACCATGAGAAAGGCTGTCCAGCCACTTAACACAGAAAATTTGCATCTTCTTGGTACATTAAGCCCCACATTAGTCTGACTTAGCATTGGTTTAAAGGAAGTTTAAGTTAAGAATGATGAGACATCCATTTTCTGTTTCTTATAAATCAAAGTACAAGGGGAAAAAATGCAACACAACTTTAAAGGTCCTATAAAACAGCAAGAAACAGTTTCAGACTGTGCTTCACGTGTTATCCAGTGACATTTCTGTGCTCCCCAAGACTGAGTTGCCATATTTCACAAAAGGAACCACATAAATTCTTTATCACAGAAAAAACAGCAAAACTCTTGTCATTGCTCCATTTCCTTAGTTTTCACATGTTGATCAAAATGCATTTTAATGGTTTTAATTTAAATGTAAGCCACTAGGTGTTTTTTAAAGTTAGATTTTTGTTCATGTTTTTAGTCTGAGAATAACAAAATAACACTATCACAAAGCAGTAAAACCCTTTGAATACTTAAAGGACTAACTTGAATTAGTTATTCTGCAGAGTAAGAACATGATTTACAAAAAGATTAACTAGGCACCATTCTAAGAAGCAAGAATGAAAACTCAATATATAATGCCAAGCAGTCTGCTCTGGTTTCTAAATTAAAAAAAAAAAAAGAAAATAAATCAGAGACACCACCTTAGATTATTATATACAACCACTTAAACATTACTACAAATGTAAACATAATTTAAAAAGAAAATCATCATCTAATGCATTTATCAACATTGTATTTAAAATATTAAATTTCCAGTTTCTTCCAGGTAACTTCTTTTACTCTAAGAATGCTAGTTTTATGAGATTGTTAAACATTTGTAATTTTTTTCTCCTATGAATGAACACAGAAGGTTTTGCTGCAATGTGTAATTTTTGTTAGCAGGTGTATTTTGCTGCTGGTGGTTTATCTCAAGAAAAGTATCACAAGCCTTTAGAAATATCAGCAAGTATCTTTTTTGGCAATTTCAATTTTAGATCTGAATCAAATATACATCAAAAACTTGTAGAAATTGGATTTGGAAGGAAAAATAAAGCTAATGCTAAGTAGATCTGTTGTGTATTAATTTTGAATGAACTAGTTTCTCAGTTAACAGACCATTTTACATGTCAAAGAAATTATTAGGATCAAAAGAAAAGTAACTATTAACAGTACACCCTAAGTGTTCCAAATCTGAGCTTCAGAGAACTTTGCAGACACAAATCTAAATGCCATAAAGTACAGGGCAGAAGAGAAGCCAAGCCACACGCATTTTCTTCAGAGGAATTCTCAATTCCAGGCTGGTGCATTTTCAAGTTCAAGATTCTAACTTAGCATCAGAATCTTAACCAACTTCTGGGTTGGCACAGCTGGATGAAGACTGCCCCTTGCAGGCTGCACGAGTGGGAAGTGACATTTCTCAACCATACACAGTTGGCTTTGAGTGCAGAGCAGCCAGCTCATGCCTGCAGCTCCTCCTTGTGCAGATCTGCCCGTCGTCTGCCCATTCTCCTGAAGCACTGCTGTTTAGTTCTGAACTGCTGCTGAGGCAGTAACATCACACACTGCTTCTGTCACAGTCAAAACTACACAGCAGGCTTCATTCACAGCCTTGCACACCCCAGAAATCCCTGAAGTATGACCACTGCTAAGCCATCAAAACAATGTACAGCTAAAGCCCAAAAATTCAGGTTTTGCTTGGATATTCTTTAAACAATTCTTTACCAATCAAAACAGTTAAAGCTTGGGAGCTTTGGATTAAGTAACCATCACCTCCATGACATTGACCTTAACAGCAATGCACTGAATTTAATTTAACCAGAACTACTCATCTTCCTTTTCTTAAAGTGCACTTCTATAAAAACTGAAAATCTACAGCAGACTCAAGCTGGATAATTGTTTCCAATACCAGCTTCATAACAGCAGAGCACAAAGCCTATTCTCCCATTGCTTACTGACTGGAGAATGAATTTTAAGATGTGGCGTTTTTCCTGGGGAAAAACCAAGTTGAAATAAACCCAGTTTCCTGCATGAAACACATGAAAAACAAAGCGGAATGTGCTGTAACAAAGTTGCCTACACACTGGGAGCACAATAAAATTTATACAGATTTATACACTGTGCTCTAGTTAGAAATTTATCCTTGCTCAGATATCTGAAGGATAAATGTTATCCTCAGATTTTTATGTAAACCCACATAACCATTTAAGGCTTTCCCTCCTTCCTGGATTAACTATTGTACAGTTAACAGAAAGAGTTTTCACCTCCTGTCCTTTACCCAGGGGGAATATTGACTCTCCTGTCTTTACTTCCAGTGTATAAGAAGTCACTGAACAGTTTTCAGAGCAGTGTTGCTTAAAGGTACTGATGCAAGATGAAACTTACTCCAGCAGACTGAACTGAGTATCCAAACACCGTAAAGAAGATGAAGTTCCAGTTAGAAAGTTAAGTCAAATCTTATCAGACAGAGCATAACTCCTTTAACCCAGCTGAAGAATGTTCCCCAACCATACTGACTGGCCATCCTATTCAGAAGAGGTGAAGCAGTGGACATGGTCCTCGGCATCATGCTGGTTACTGAAGTGACCAAACACACAGAGCTCAACAGAGAAGAGTAGTTTGGAAGGAAACACCACCACACAAAAATGAAATCTGTTAGCTGTCAACAAGAACAGAACAAACCGAGGGGCTGGGATTGTTTCACATGGCAACAGCAACGAGCGTGAACTGGATATGCAGGAAAGAAAACTACACAATAGAAATTTCCCTAGTCATTCTATGTACAGCCCCGTCTCTCTGTACACAGTCTGGGGCGATGAACACAAGAAAGCTGAAGGGGCATCAGAGTGGATAAGAGTTTCTCTTTCCTTGACATGCCTCCACTTGCCAAACACAGCAGCACTTCTGCTTATCACTGCTCATTGGTGCCCTCTGTTGCATCTGATGAACACTTGTCTGTTTTCTTTGATCTCCTCTGCAGCTGCTCCTGTTCCTTCTTTCGAAGCTTTTCCCTTTGCTTTTCCATTTTTTCTTGAGCTTTGCGAGCCTTCTCCAAAGCTGCTTTCATTTCCTTTAGCTTTCTTTTAATGATTGCTCTGTCTTGGGAAGATGTCATGCCGAGAGCCTGAGGTAGGGAAAATAAAATTTAAAACAATTTCTTATGGTTTAATCGATCATGTTTTGTTTTCACATTCTAGTAATAATTCTCCTTAGAAGACTGTAATGACAAAGTGAATCTGTCACAGACTCAGATACATCACTGATGTGCAAGTACTACACCTCATGCTTTCCACATCTAGAATATTAAAGATGAGACCTCATTGCCGCCACCAGTGTTTATTTCATTGATCAAATAAGGCGAATAAACTATTTTACTGAAATCATCTAAGTCCACTTAGAACAATACTTTCAAATTCTCACTGCTATACCTTAGTCAAAAGCTCACCTGCAGTTTTCTAAGACAATTATAGTTACTGAAGTGCCACCAAAAATTTCAGAAGGGAAACACTAAACTTGGACTTTCAGATCTCCTGAGCTTCCTGTAACTCCATCCAGTATTTTTGACTGAAGTAGGCTCATATTTTTACTACAAGAAACAATGCATACTTTATACATCAAAACTGTATTTAATTCTAACATACTACAACTGGAATTAGCTTATGCCTCCCATATGCCATTAATCCATTATTCCCTTGCTACTTCTGATATATGTCTATTCACTGTCTTCTCAGAATCACCCTGTCACAAAATAGAGCTGGATGAGAAATATGTGCATCTAAATGCCACTTTCACCCACTGCTGCATGATTTGCACAAGCAAACATGAGTACATTATATACACCAAGAATTTTCACAAAGCAAATGCCTTGCATTTATACTTTTACTTTTGCCATTTATGGCTTTATACATTGTGTTTATTATTCTGGCCTATCACAACTCCATGTACAAGGACTTGCTGCTTTCTGGATGAATTCTTACTATCTTTGAGGTGACGTAAAGTGACAAAAAATACTGTATTTAATCTTGAAGCCCAGTCAGTTAATTACCTTGAGCTTACTGCCATCCAGCTGAAGGAGATGCTCCCCATTAATGTTTTGGGCACTGAATTCAGAAACATACTGTTCAAGGTTCAGGCTCATCAACCAGTGGGAAACCTGCTGCACACTCCACTCATGAACAGCACGACTCTGACACTGACTGTGCTTTGGGGACTGTCCATCATCAAGGATCTGCGACAAAGATATTCCACATTATTATTAAAGAGTGACACAGATGTGTAACAACATCTTTCTCCACAAACCACCAGCATCAGAGCAAGGTATCTGGACTATCTTTGCACTACAGTAACAATTTCACACTGCTATGTTACATCTCTAACCAGGCACCTAAGAGTGAATCATAGAAGAAAAAGGAACTGGCATTCCTTTTAACCCAAGCAGGGACTGAAATGGCCAGGTGGCACAATTCAAACCATGTATGCTCCCATTCCCTCACAAGATTTTTTCCTTCAAATTACCAGGTTTCTAAAGGATGCAATGAATTGCACATTCCACTTCCTGGGCTCATTCACAGATCTTTATTATTTGTTTAAGCTATTAAAAAAAAATCAGTGGAAGATAAAACCCTCAGAAAACCACTGAAGAGTTCAAAGGGATGATATTAAACAGACAGTGAGACGGATACTGTCTATGGAAGAAGACTTACAAGATGACACAGAGGAGTGGTACGGAACACACAGTGATCCCACAGCCCTGGCCCTGCTCTCACCACATTGTGCTGCTGTGGGTGAGAGCACAAACCCCACCAAAAAGGGCAAGTGTGGCATCAACTGCTGGAGCAGACCCATGTCCCTGCTCTGCCACTTTATTCCACCCATGGGTATGCCAGTGGGGCCTGAAACAAAAGCTATTCTGTCCTGGCTCTAGTCGGCAAAGCAGCTGCTACAGGCTGCAGCAGCTGTCTGCTGTTAGAACAGCTTTTACATTAGGTTAGATGATGCTGGGAGCTCTCTCTGCTTCTGGCTGTCCAGTTGTCAGGGCTGGATGCTATCCTTTTCTTCTCCTATTGCCAGCATGAGCTCAGCACAGCTGATGCCTGGTCTGGTAGATTTGCTTTGACACTGACTCTCCTCCTGCTTCCAGCATACCAAAAAACCTGCAGTTTGCTATGGCCTTGAAAACTCTCAGCAAAAAGGAGAGGAAAACTCAAGACATGGAAAGAGGAGCCAGTGACATCTGTGTGTTCTGTGCCAACAAGGGTATTTGTCACATAACACCACAAGACAAGAAATGTGACTCTGCAAAAGAGAAAGTACATTGCCACGCGATTCACCACAACAGCACGCTAGTATCTCACCTCATCATCAATCATATCCAGGCTCTGAGTGAGGGAGCAACAAAGAAATGGGAAAGAAAAGCATTATAGAAACAAAATACCAAACATGTAACAGCATGTAAAAGTTCAGGCAATGGCAGCACCAAGGTTTGCAAACAGATATGGCTACTTAAATCCAACAAGATTTCTTTAAAAATAATTATTTCCAGAAGCAAAGAGGTTATGTTGAAAGCTCAGCACACACACGATTTGGCAGCTAAATCTGACACTGCATCAATGAAACCCCTTTGGAGTTTCTGACCTTGACACCCTAGAACTGGTGGGAACCTCTCTGATGGTTCAATTGGCACACAGCAGAGGATGGAGAAAACACATTCATTTTTATGGACCTGTTCCATAAAAGGCTTGGTATTTAGAAGTAATAAAGTAGAGAGCTGAACATGCAAAATGAAAGGATTTTCAAGCTTTTAATTCAATACCACTCTGAACAGGACATTGCCACAATCAAATACATAATATAAGAGGAATTAAACATGGTAAGATAGTGAAACGTACTATCAAGATAGTACTAACACTAAACAAAGTGCAAGTGATGATGTTGCTATTTTCAGTAATTCACAGCATATGCAGACCTCTGTTCTGTCTCATTTTGTTATAAATTTTTGCCCTTCATTATCTGCAGTAAAAGCAACCTCAAAAGAATGGCTGGGTTTGTAGAGACTTGTAGTTTGGCAAACAGTTGCACAGAACAGCTCTCATTCTTCAAACCCAAGTAAACCATGTAGAGAGTAATGGAAAACCTACCTATCATTAAAACAACAACAACAAAAAGGTATAGAACGTATAGAAACTTCAAGTTTCCCCCTCTCTAGTAAAAACAACTTGGCTCAAATCTCACATGAAAAATGCAAAGTTCTTATGGAGTGTTTCTTAAAAAAAAAAAGTGCACAAGTCTCCTGACTCCACAGGATGTGCAGTCAACTACAGTCAAATCATTCAACCTCACCCACAACTGAGTTACAAAACTAGTATTTTAAGAAGAGTATTTTCAATACATTATATTCAGCTCCAATATGCCACCAATTTACAGGGTTAGGAATGCCTTTTTACTTTATCATTGTATGAAAAAACTGGTTTGGAGTAACTGACTTCAAATCCACTGTGCAAAGCAAGCACAAAGAATGCAAAGTGGATTAAGACATACACATTATAATAATCAATACACGTACATTCAGGTACAGTAACACACAATTACTGCATGTACAGGTCATTCCACCAGGGTAAAAACTGGGGTAGGTAAAGGTGCCTTACATCTCAAATACATTTACCAAACTGTTCTGTATGCTTGGTATACCAAAACTGTCTCAGGCCTAGTTTAGTGTATTTAGATCTGTATCTATGTCTGTTTAGAAAAAATGTATTGGCACACGTGAGGATGTAGCATCTCTTAGGATACCAACTGCATCCCACTTCCCTACAATAGTACCACAGGGCATTATTTTAAGTCGTTATTATATGAACAAGAAAAATCCTGATTTAGAAACCAAGATTAATTTTCTTCTCCAATTCTACTGCCTAAAACTTTTCCTTTATTATCTGAGTAATCAAGCGAGATTCCACAGGAAAAAGAAACAGCTATTCCCCAAATTAAACAATTTCATCTGCATACCTCATCTGATGACAGTGCTAAGGAGTGTGAGAAGCCTGGTGTTTTAGGTTCTGCTCCTAAACCACTCAAATCAGCTGAGCTTGTGCTGCTGGGACTGAAATCATCGTTGAATGTGAAATTCTGTGGAGAAAAAGAGGAGTAAGGATGAACAAATTGTTATCTTGGTGCATCTAAAAGGGAAATTTGCCTTCTGTCTTCCATGTTGGCATAGCTCAGGAGTGACTTCAAACATTCACCAAACCAATCACAATACACATGAGGAAGCCTATTGTTTCACAGTGTTACTACTTATAGAATGCACAATATTTTTACCACTCTGTACTTCATGAGACACCTTTGCCAGCTTAAAGCCTCAATGAATAAAAAGGTGTCTAAAAGCAATTTCCAGACTCTTAAGATGCTGGCTCTCATCCTGGAGCTAAATTACTGCTTCTGCAGGTTAATCACTAGCATTTACTGCCCTCCAAATACTCAGGAGAAGTGTAGCACAGGCAGTAGCACAAAGAATAGGACAGAGAATTAATGAACAGAGAGAAGTGAAAACTCCTATTGAAAGATCAAGGAGAATATCCTGTGAATCCACTTCTGAGTTCCAAATAAACTCCCTGAAAAGTGAAAGGATCCTCCCTCTTTGCCTATGCCTTTAGAAAAAAACTGAAACTGAAAGTAAAAAATATCTTTGGATATTGAATATTATTTACTAAACTAATAACCATAAAACAAATCCTGTTTTTTCTTAACAATGCAATGAGACACATCACATCTTACAGCAAATAATGGCAAAAGCAGGCACATATTTTTCAGGAATACAACAAAATTACCATTAGAGTAAGACAAAAATTAACAAGTTTTTCACACTAGAGGGAGAACAATGAAAAAATCAAAATATATAAAAGATTAAGGACACCATTATATTCCATTTAACTTGAATACACACCTGACAATACACCTGACTCTACTCTCTAACATCTAAATGATTATTAAATCCAATTAATCCTTGACCTTTACTTTAGAAAGTGAAACAAAAAACACTAAAAAAATTATTCCTCTATCTGCTCCCCTCAAATACTTGACCCACCTTTCCTGAAAACATGAAGACTTCCAAAAGTATCAAGTGTTGGTCCTCTTACTTTTGCTGGAAATCCAAATAAACACTGGTATCATGCTGTGCTTTGAAAGCCTGAATAGCAGTACAGAAACTCTTAATTTAAGAGCCTGTGAACTTTGCAGAGAATATAAGAATACTTTTATGACCCTTTTTGTCTCACCTACATTTAGAATTCCTGTTCTGTTTTTCCCAGCTCTTTATAGAGAAGAAAATCTAAGCAGCTTCCTTAGCTGCTTTCTTAGCCCACACAGGGTTCTTAGGCCAGGAGTTCAACAGCTCTACCTCCTGTTGTGTGAAGAACATATCTTTCTTTTTAAAGTACTCTGGCTTTTCTTTCACCTCTACTTTGTGCAAGCTTCAGCTTTACAATAACAGCAAAACTGCAAGATAGCCAAGGCCTGGTAATAATTAGGATAGCCCCCACAACCTCAATCTAATACTATCTAAAAGGGTGTGCTTTTTCCCTCACTTGAAAACTATTTTTAAACAATGATTGTTTAAATACATAAATAGGATTGATTGGTCTAATTTCTTTTCCCTAAAAGAGAAGAAGTAAGCAAATAATTTCTGTTGAGAGATTTCATTGGTGGTCCTCTCTATCAATCTGATTTGGCCTTGTTTTGCTCTCCCTGCCAGGTAACACAAGAACAGCTATGACCTTGCACAGCACAGAGCCCAATGCACAGCGGAAGTAATGCATCACCAGCTGTTGGCATCAAAAAAGTAAAAATGGCTGTGTAAACTGCTATTATGAACATGCATTTAGTGGTAGAAGACAGAGAAATGAGATTTCTGATTCATATTCCTACATAAAGTTGAGAACCATACCTGCTTCTTTTCACCAGACCAATATAAAAAATCAACTGTAAGTCATAGGAAGTTGCAGGTAAAGAAGTATTTTCCAGAAGTGAAAACAAACATGAAAAAGCTAAGTATATTACTATAAGGGTTATTTAAGGAATTTTCATGCTGAAACATTCATGCACATAGAAAGAAATCACACAGATGTATTAAATTGCAATATTTCATATTTACAGTTCAAGCATCTTCATACAGAGAATTAAATCCAACAATCCAGCATGCATGACAAACAGATTTCATTAATGGGGGGAAAAAAGCAGATGACTGACAGCATACAGCATTTCTTCACTTGCAAACAGCTCATTTGAACATGAGTATTTCCACTACCAGTCCTGAAGAATGGAGAAACGATCTGTAACTGAATAGACAAATCTAGCATTTGTTCAGTGGATCCAAATGCTAATTTCCACTGGCACCACTTGCTTTTGTTACGGTACAGCACACCACAGTTAGTTTACTGGGATAATGTACATTAAGACAAAGTAAAAAAGGTAGACCAGGGAATGGTACAATGACAGAGATGTTCCGTTTGGATGGGCTGTTACCGTACAATGAACACCATGCACTGGTTATTGGAGTAGTCACATATTGGCCTGTTCTTGCTTCCAGAATCACCAAGCCAATTATGCTACTCAACACAGTGGGAATAAGGTAGTTTTTATTTTCTACCTTTGACCCTTTTTTAGCTGGGCTTAAATTTTCAGAGGAAGGTTCAGTTGAGCTGGTAGGCGACGGCAGGTTGCTGGAAGAATTGGATCCCTTGCCACTCTCTCCATACCATGTGAATGGTACACAGTGTGGGAGAGAGGAGGATCGCTCTGCTAAAGATTTAGTGTTTGCTGATTTCTGCAGCATCTCTCTCACAGTCCTGTTTAAGAGAAAGGAGCAGGAATATGCATTAGATTATAAAAGAAGGGGAAACAAAATGCCACAGAGGCAGTTAATTGTAAAGAGTGACATTCCCTCTAGCTGTGACTAAAGAACTGAGTGGCATGCAGCTGGTAGGGGCATGCCTGAAATCTCTCTGTCAGCAAAAGAAAAAAAGGGTGCTCTTTTGATTCTTCTTCTAACTCAAGCTTTCTTAAGACAACATACACCCAGCAAATGTAGAGAGATGCCAGCTGAAAATGCCTACACTCCCACCATTCGGATGAGAACCAGCTCCTGTCAAGAAGCCACACGTTGTGTTTGTGCATTTCTGAGCCCCAGTGGGATCTCAGCATGATTAAATCATTAGACTCAGCAGTGACCCAAGTGGGCCCTAGTTCCCAGAGAAGATCTGGCTTGGGTTTTGAGCACAGGCAGAATGAATCAGATGCATCTGCATCCATCTATGGAGCTGTTCCTTTGTTACAACAGCTAAATATACTCAAGTACCATTATCTTGCTTTTAAATTAATCAAATATTAAAAATATTGATATAGAAAAACGGAAGAAACACCTATGAGACTTTATCAGATTCTCTCTTCGTAAAAACAAAGATTGCAGTAATCAAGGCAACACAAATCAAAAGTTACACTTATAAACAAAAATGCCCAAATTTTATTTCCTAAATATATCACTAGTACAGTATGTAAATTAAAAGTAATTATTCAAAGCGTCTGCCTCCAAGAATTTATGCATATGTCATAGAATCATATTATTTACATCAACATATATATTACTGTTTCAGAGCATTAAAATCCCTCTGCTCTTAGCAGCTATGTGTAAATGGGGCATAGGTAAATCTCCCTCAATACCTATCTTCTGGACAGCTTCTAAATCATTATTAACATAATCACTTGACCACATATTTTGTGAAGGCTTTTTTCTGTATGGATGAAAGTGAGGGTGTGAAAGGACCCCCGACTATGGAAGCAGAAGGCAAATCCTACTCCACTTAGCATCTCTACGAAAGATAGATGTATCTGACCCAGTCCTTCACTTCCCTCTCATGCTCTAATTTTGCTTGAACGTAGAAAGTAAACACAAATGTTGTTGCCCAAATCCCCTAATTTCAGGCAGGGGAATAGATGCTCCTTAGGTAAATGGGGTATTTTTTCATATCTGTAACATTAGTGGTAGTTTCAGGAAACTATTTGGGACTTTGTTTACACATTCTGAGTGCTACTTCCTGGAAATGGCAAAATAATGCATGCAACACTCATCTGACAACATGATTAATTCTGCATCAACCAGTTGCTGTAATGGACATAATTATAACAGGATGCTGTCTTTTCATCATCTTCCTTCTTTCAAAGGGCTTATACAGCTTTGGACTTGTAGAGAGAACATCCTCACATTTCTTCTGAGGCAAATTCTTTGGAGTTAGTAGCAAAAGAAGTGGTAATGGCTGTTTAAAAAGTTATGCTGGAACAGTTACACTCCAGTTAACAGAGGTTGAGTAAGAATGACAAATGCTCACAAATTCCAACTCTGAAAGCAGTACTAAACTCTACTTTCAGAAACTGTAATTGGGATATTGAACTATATTAAAGAAATATTAAGAGACAGCACAAAGAACTGATTTATCACATGGACTAATAAGCAACTGATCTCTACACTGAGAATTTGCTCTCTCTAAGGAAGACACCTGTGAGATCTCACAAACACCTGCAACAACCTGTGTTGGCACAAGGGCCATTCAAGTTCCTACAAACAAGTACACATTCATTTCTCCCACCCTGTGGCTTGGTATCTAAATGCTGCACGATGTCTTAACACCCTGCTAAGGACACTAGCTGCCTCATAGCCACATAAAATGCAGAGATTTGGCTTTAAGAAACCTCTTGCTGTCACTAGGGAAAACAGCAGTGAGTATCACTGACTGCATGTCAGCAGTGAGCAGACACACTGGCACAGGTTTTCTGACACCAGCAGAGAGGTGATGACTGCTGCCTAAGATCACTGAAGATCCTGCCAGATATTTGCAGAATACAAATGTACAAATGTATGCTGAGACAGAACACTGCACTTCAGCACAGTGTGCCTGAGGGAGCAAGGAAGGTTTCTTTTGCTTTTCTGATTTTATGGAGCTACACAATGTACTTGTCACTGGTCTCCATACACCAGACTGTCAGCAGAACTGCACAAATGGCTGCATGCTGATTTTCCACCACAACGTTGTTCTCAACAGCACTCAAACTTTGCTTTCTTCCAAAAGCTCTTTTATCATGTATGTTTTTTTGCATTGTTTTATGTGCAGAGTTTTTGAGTTGCTATGTCCTTTCTAGACTTTTGGAACATATTAAGTTTGCATAGCCCTCCTGACTTTGTATTTCATACCTGGAACCAGGTATCATGCTGTGATCTTGTCAGACTCATAGGTATGTAAGGACAGGCCTTCAGTAAAAATCTACACTAGCTTTTGCAGAGATTACTTCCTGTCGTTGTGAACACTCATTTATTTATTCAGAGTTCTGATGCTGGTGATGTTGTCTCATCAGATCTCAAAAGGAATTCGTAAGTCTTTGCCTACAAGTTGTTGATGTGACATGCAGTCAGCATTTTTCCTATTTTTCAATTTAAGATGTTTATCTTCAGAAAAAAAAACCCTTCTGAAAGCATTCCTAGTGTGGGTGCTGCAAAGCTGCAGTGAACAGCTGCTGCTCAACCTCACCCCCAGGGCTTTAAAAAATAAAAAGTGGAATTGTGTCAAGGTTTCTGGTTCATGGATATTATTAACTGGCTGGGTGCATCTTGTAGGGCTGCTCTGAAAATCTATTTCTGCAAATCCCATTAGTGGATGCAACAGCAGCAGTGATCGAGTTGGACTTGATGATCCTTGTGAGTCACTGCCAGCTTGAGAAATTCTATGATTCTATGACATTATAAACCTCCAATTATCTTTAGATTATATGTTAGCCTTTTCTGAGCCAAGGAATCTAGGTTTGTAAGCTCAGGTTATCTCAAAGCTCAACACTTATTTATGAAGTCAGTGGGACTGTTAATATTCCATCTGCTAGGATGATGAGGTTTTTCCAATGTTTCTGGCACACAGTTTCTCACAAGCTCAATCTCTCAGCCATACCTACTGCCATAGGTCACCCTAACAGCTTCTTTCTCCTTCCGCTTCTTGCCCTTGCTCGAACTCCTTCTCAAGGGAGCCCTACAAGAATATTAGAAAACATCAGGAAACATCTTAGAAGTTTTACTTTCAATCCTTTTAATGAAGAATAAAATGTATTTTAAATAACAAAATGCTTACCCAAGATCTGCAAGTTTTCGCTTTAGTTTTTCTGTATGCCCCATAGTAGGGCTAGCTGTTCTTGCTGCCTGAGCACTTGTGGCACCATCTAGGACACATTTGTACATGGAAGAATGTACATTATTAATTTTAATTGTACTTTCCATCCAGAACACTTTGTGTATCTTTTCATAATTAGGTACCCATACATGAACACGTGTGTGAGTGCACAATTTAATTAGGAGAACTCTCATTTTTAGGAAGATGGTGTGAAAAGGAATAAAAATAAATAATTTCAGAATTCAAAAATATACAGAAACTTAATTAAAGAAAATCAAAAGTTAATACTGACTTTTAATGCATATGTAATAAATTGAACAACACAAAGTATTTATAGGCAGTGAATCCATTTTTAAACTCAGCAGTAGCTTGATGATGCTTATTTTTTACATAATTCATTTGGTATGTATGCTTTACTTCCAAAATATCTCCTAAATTTTTTTTTTTCAATTTTGGAGCCAAGGGTACCTTTTATGATAGACATGCTATGAAATAGTTAATCAATTTAGCCCAAACATCCTTGTTTAACTGAACATGTAACCTAAAATCTAACCATTCTGAATTAAAAAACAAACAACAACCCTCCCAAAACCTAAAAGTAGCTTACTTAAGAAATATGCCCTGAGGCATCTATCAATTTTTGATCTCTTCAACAAATACTATTAAATCCTAAAGAGGAAACAGACTGCAGTACCCATAAAGCCAAAACAATGAATCTGAATCTGGCAAACATCCTGTGAATCCTGTGAAATCTATATGGAAGCTAAAAGAAAACACACAGTAGTTTAAAAATTCAGACACTGTGACTCTTAAATATAAAGAGTGTTTCCAAATACCCTAGAGGAAGCAACTGAAGGTCAGTCATTCATGTCACTTGTGGTTTGGTGGCTTTTGCAATGTGACCTCAGACATACACAACTTTTAACTGAAAGCACTGCTGCATTTGTGCATTTCTCCTTTCGTTCCTGACTTAAACTAAACCCTCAAAACTAATCCAAAGTACCACAGCACTACCACAGGACAGTCAACTATGTGTATAGAACTTTGTGCATTGCTTTGTAGATAGTATCTGCCCAAGTTTTCATTTGAGCAAAAAGTTTAATGTGCAATTAATTAATTGGTTCTTAAATCCTTTGAAAAACAGGAAAATAAGCCTTTTGCAATACTCACACTCTAAAAGCCATACTTTTTCCATCAACACAAGTCCTTATGTTAAAAAAATTTAAATTCCAAGAACAACTAACAAGTAATCTCATTCCAAAAAAGCAAACAATAAAAAGTAATATGAAGAATGACAAAAGCAAGGTGAAGTCTGCAAAGAAGAAACCCATTCCCCAAAGAAATTGAGAACTGCTGGCAATGCACACTTGGCATCAACCCTACATGTGCATACTTCTTTCCCATTTCCTCTTACAGTTCCTCTTTCACCTTTAATGCACACTTCTCATTTAACCACTGCCAAAATTGTCACAAGAATTAAAACTTGCAACATTTATTTTCATGCACACTTCCCATTTAACCACTGCCAAAATTGTCACAAGAATTAAAACTTGCAACACTTATTTTCATGCTAGCTATTCACAGGAACTGAGGCTTCAAGGCAAGGGGTAGTGGGTTTTTTGAGAAACTTCTTAATGAAAATCAAGAAAACATAAAGTACGGTGATTTTGTGTTGGGAAAATAATTAAAGCATTTAGTAGATAGAAGTTTTGCTGCTGGAGTAGAAAAAAATAGCCTGGAGAGCTCAGCTGGAATACACAGCAGCTACTTGGAATGGCAAATTTCTGAGCTCTTATATCCCTATGATCCCCCTCCCACACAGCTGGGGCCAGCCAGGGCCCTTTAAATAAAGATGACTTGCTAAGGAAAACATTTGTGCTGGCTATGGGACATAATGGCAAATGGATAGGCTAGCTCCCAAAACCAGCTTCAGTGGCAGTGTGGATCTGAATCTTGCATGCAGGAAGTACTCAATGCTTGCACATGGCAGTGACCAAGAACCAGAGCCACAGTGCCCTGCCTGGCAGGAGGGGACTTTGGCCATCCTGGATGGTGCATCTTCCCCAACTCCCTGCAGTTCTTCAGAAAAGGTAAGGGAAAGCTGGTTTCTCAGAATAAATCACACAGAAGCTCCAGGTGCAGTGATGTGTGGCTGATGGATGTGAAGACACTAGACCTCATCCCCTGCCCATGGGCACAAACCCTTGCAGCAGCCTCACATCAGTGAGCACTGCCCACCATGATCACCTCGCTGCCTTATCAAAGGGTGATGCTGCTGCAAAAACCAGGCAGAACTGAAGAAATTAAAGTCTTCACATATACACAAAAGAGCTGTGATTATAGCCTCATCATTTTGCAATGAAACTGATCTCATGCCACTTCAGCCCTTCCCACAACACTGTAGGATCTCATAACAAAAAGAAGAAATGACAAATGTGAGCTTGCTAATGCTCACTTCTGCTATTGAGAAACTAACCCTTGGCCATGTGTGTGTCCACAGAGGTGCTCTCTTTCCATCTCTAAAAAACCCCACCTGAACACACAAAACAAATTCAATGCCTTTTTTTTTTTCTGAGCTGTATGAGTTTAACAGCCAAATTAACAATCATTTAAAATAGCATTGCTGCAACACTTGTTGCCAAACAACTGCTCTAGTAGTTTCTTTGTAGGATTTATTAAATACGGTTTTTTTCTACTTTAAGTTGTGTTGCCCTGGTTTATTCTAATGTATTACTCAGCAGAACCTGGACACATCCAAAAGCATTGGTTGTTTACTTAACAGTTACAATGAGGAAAGCATGACAGCAATATTTAGACAGAGATTGTTTTTCAAACCTAAAATGGAAAGAGTGATGCAGTGGGTGGAATGCAATGCCCTGTTCCTTGCACTACAAGGTTAGCTCCCACAGATTCTTTATCAAGATATTTTCCATACATCAGTTGGAAATGCAGGACTTAGGACTTTCCCTGAGAAACCAATCACACATTCAAGCTGAGTTTCTGAAGTCACAATCTTATGTTCACACTCTTATTTTTACTTGCAAAACTCAAGTATTGAATTTACATTGGAATCCTTAACAATTTAACCTAGTTATAACTAGCAATTTCAGAACTCATGTAAAAATTCTTGCAATATATTATCCTATCCTAAATTCAGTAAAGTTTCATAATGCTGTCTTTTATGAACCTGTGTGAAAGCCCTGCATAAAGGTGAAGAAAAAACAGAGTTTAAATCAGTAGCAAGTCTTTTCAGGTACACAAACACAAATCTTCAATAAATTGTTCTTTTCAATAATTCAAGCAAGACTAAGACTGTTATGAACCTATCTAGACCTCCTCATGCAGACTTCACTTATGAACAATTTTTTATTATGTATTTTAGCTTATGTGACAGTTTCAGAATGCAAGGTGCATTGCCAAGAATGCTGAAGGGGTGCCAAATGTTATTTCTGACTTTGAAATGCATCTGAAAAGGACAGCTCAGTATTCTGTGACACATCATATTGTTTATTCTTACAATAAACTGGTATCTGAGACATATACCTGAGCTACATCTGATTGCATCCTGTTTTATTCACCTAGCTTTTGAAGAATCTGAATTAAATTAGTTACAATGAGGCCAATCTCCCCCAAAAATTATTTTTTTCTATAAATGAAAAATCTCCAGGCACTAGCCTCTCATTAAAACTAAACTTTGCCTTCTCTCAGCAATTAAAAGCTACAATCTTTTGTTCTTGCTTTACACTCCTTTCCACACCCTCCAAAAAAATCATCTAGCAGTGCCAAAATCACATTATTTGAGTAAGTACACTGTATTAAGCATGTTCCTAATATGGAGGTGTCCCAAGGTCAAATAACTTTTTTTTTTTAAACACAATACAACATTTTCCTAAAGGCAATTTCCCCCTGGTTTTTTTTTTTTTTTTTTTTTTTCAGTTCCAAGAAAGCCAGAAAATAAAAGTAAGTAAGCAACTCCCTATCCCATTTTAAATTTTATCCTTCTCTTATACCATCCTACAAGGTTATTTTGACGTTTCTGACTTTCTGGCAGGCAAAAGAAATTACAAAATTATGACCTTCTAGTTGCTAAGGTACTACTGCACAACAAAAGGTAATAAACTAGATAGCTGTTAAGTGAGCAAAATGATGCATCAATTTATTGTAAAAGAAACAGTAATACCTTTATCCTGTAAAATATTCCTGCCAGCTGGGTGATGCAAAGGAGATGCTTCAGAGCTGTGCCCAGATTTTGAAGGAGAGGAAAGTGGAGTGTCTCCCCGAGCATATGGGGAAAGGACACCTCCTTTGTGGTGCTGTTCTTCTTCTTGGTTTGCAGTTAGGTTGTCAAGTGAGATTGCTGCACTGCTAGCCACGGGGGAGAGGGAGGAAGCACCAGAATCTGATGCTGGTGAGGATGCTCTCATGCATAAGGGCAGTGGTGATTTTGAAATGTGCATGGGACTACTGTAACTGTGTGATGGCTGTTGGTATAAGAGATTATAAAGCAGGTTATACCACTTAGTAAGCAAACAGAGCAAGATTTACTTCGAACATGCAATTCTTTTATTCATTATTTAGCTTTCTATTTGTATGAAATGCTGTAGCAGTTCAAGGCATTACCCTTTGATACCACACACAATGCTGTTTATTGGTATTTGCTTTCAGACGAAATCAGAATAGGACAAAACAATGAGCAAAATTGTATCAATTGTGATAACAAATTAACAAATAGAGAAATGCACAATTCAAGCTCCTTTTACCTCCTGCATAAATGAAAAGACCCGCCCTGCATTATAAAGCACACATACATCAGAAAGACCAGGATTTCAGTTAAAACACAACAGAACCAAAACCAGGAGTCTGACTCAAAAGGAGACTGGACTTGCACATCACTCAAGGACATTCACAGCAGACTGGCCACAGAGGAATAAATACTGCCTGTGCTACAATGAAGGGATAAAGACAGAGGATGAAATGACTTACAGGGGAAATCTAGCACTCCACAGGAAGCCTGAAAGAGAGGGCAGAGTCCTTCTCACCTTCCGTTCCAGGCTGTCCTCGCCGTCAGTTGAGCTGATGCTGTCGTACAGCCGCGTTCTGGAGGGTCTCTGCCGCTTGTTCTTCACTGAGAGCTGAGCGCGAGTCCGCAGCGCTTTGGAGTCCAGCCTCTCTGTTTCTGGAACTGCTTCATTGAAGTCTGTAAGGAAACATGATTTGAAACTGTTTAACAGAAGGATCTTTCATTACATTTTCGTAAGAAAAGGAATTGTTGTACGAACAATTGCAAGAACATGCACTTTGCACAGAATCACAGAATCATTTAGGTTAGAAAAGACGTATTTTTCTTGTACCTGTACCTTCATAACTCCTATAGCACCCCCAGAAAAAGTTATTTGCATAAATGAATTTATCTGTACAGATTCAGCAAGGGAATCAACTGCAGATATTTAAAAATTCAACTAAGTATTCCCACTGCTACACAGATGACCACACAAACCCAGCTGTACCAGCCCAGAAAGTAGATCCACTTAGACTCCTTCAGAGTAAGTTGCACGTGCCTGGCCTGTAGAGAGTTCTCCTCCACCAGGGCATAAACATCATTGTGTGATACATGAAAACTGAAAAAGTATTTAATATAAAAATCAGAACAATGAAATCATCTTACTTGTCTGGCTTCAAGGACACCTGATTCCTGAATGTCTTGTGAGTAAAGTATACTGAACACTTACATGATTTGCCTCTACAGTTAAAACTAACATAGCTGTACTTAGCTATCAACCATCTACTCAAATGAATACTGAGTATTGCAGCAAATTTAACATTTTACAAAGCTGCAGTGAGTAACTAAGACTAAAAATATTTTTAAAGGTGTTTTTGTATTTTATGCTAGAAAAAAGAATAGATTCTTACAGTTTTAACAATTTCTTTTTCAACTCTCACAGTAAAAAGCAAACCATAATCCACTGGATGCATTTACTTGTCTATATACTGCATTCAGAATATACTACTTAACTAGAATCAGATCTTACAGATATTTTTGCTTTTCTTCTATGTGTAAGAGTTAAATTTTATTTTACATGATATTACAGAAAAATTAGCATTGTCTGACTTGCAATGATGCTTCTGCCCTAAGTACCCCAAAGGATAACTACACACTGTCATGGCTTGAACTTCTTGTATTTGTTCTTTCAGGTGTGCACACTTCCACACATCCCTCTGTTTCACTGCTGAAATTATGCAAACTATCAACACAGGACTGCAAAAGGTATTCACAGAAGTGCTCATATGGGCCTTCTTAAAGCAAGAGACCATCTTGGCCTGCAGCTTCTTACTTCCTCCCCCACCTTGCCCTGCTTTGTTGCAGTGGAACTGGGCTGCTGTCAGAGGGTCCATGCCCCAGCCACATGTGCTGCCACACCCAGTCCCAGCTCCCTCTTCTGCAGAGACTGGCTGGCCCTCACAGATCCCAGCACAGACCCAGAACTTCACACGATGCTCTAGTAATCTCCCAACCCACTGGGGTATCTGGAAAATCTCTCACATAAAAGTTATAATAGTTCTTATTTCACTCTCTGAGTCAATGCAGTAAGATTCTCTCTTTTATCAGACCTCCAACCACTTAACTTCAACGTTCTCCCATCTGAACTATTTCAGTTCTACTGTGAAACAGGAAAGAGCTCGCCTGTACTCCCACTGTTTTTCCATTAGACAAGCTGACAGAATTTAAAATCTGCTTCTGTGAACTGATGCATCCCTGGGTATCCAAACACACCCAGAAAATACAGCCACAAAATGGTTTGAACGGGCACTTACAGAGATGCCAAAGTCTGAGACTGTCAAAGTCAGCCTTAGCAGTGAGCTGTTTAGATTTCAAACCACTGACTCCTGCCTGTAAACAGCTTGATTGTCTACTGCAGACACAGCTCATGATCACTAAACCAGAAAGCTACAGTGCACTTCTGGACTCTCAGAATACACCAGATATTCATAAAGGAAACGCAATCCGTAGTCTAGGATTCCCTGGCAAAGCAAAGGAAGAATTATGTGGGCCATAGTAGTTTTGATTTTCTCTGTTTGACTTGCACTGATGTTACTGGCAGCCCCTTAAGCTCAGTGTGAGCTTGGGTTACAGGTGAGGAGTCGTGCAGTCTGGCAGGACGCTGAACACAGCCAGAGCACTGGCAGTGTCAGGAACTGTTCTGCTCAAATGTTTGCAACCATCAGGCTGCACCCAGTGCTTCTTCCCAAGTCTCCCACCATGCAAGAATGTAATAAACATTCACTGAATGATCACACTGAAACAAAAACAAAAACACACTTGATACCATTTTAATTAGAATATTGTATTTTTACATACCCTGATTTTTTGATAGAAGACAGACCTGCAAACCTCTGAACAGAATTCTCGGATGTGGCTGCCTACATGCAGTCCTACCCCAGGCACCTAATGCAGAGGCTGGATCAGGAAGCACGCATTATACTTGTCAAACACAAGCCAGAAAAGAGACTGGAGCACCTGAGTGAATTCCACAAGGGCAGTGTGACAACCCACAGCACCCAGAGGACTCTACTCACTTCCAAAACATAGTGGGCAACTCCCCTGCCCTTTATAGCTCCTCTGCAAACATCTATGGGGTGACGGTAAGATCTTTCATTAAAAGGTTTAAACAAGAGTGATACAGAGATGTAGGCTCCTTGCAGAGCTACTATCTCTACATAAGAGTCTGATACAGACCTCAGAAACTGACACAGAATTTACTGGAAAAGTTATATGGGAGTCAAAGAGTACTACAGCATATTTAAGGACATCCTTATTTTTAAAAGGGAGGTTTTCTTCTCTCTTTAAAACGAAAAATGCAGCCTGGAATCTAAGGTCCAACTATGCTGCTTCTGCTTTCAAAAAATCATTGCAGATTATCTATTTTTCCTTGCAAATAATTTGTGTTTGCATTCATGTGGTTAAACTTGGGTGTTTAAATTCAGAGATCATCTAGTCTAACACTCAGAAATAATTTAAATTGGTAACATTTCTCCAGGAAAACATTTTTGGAGTGAAAAAAGGGAGCTCTTTGAAAATTTTCATGCAAAAGTATCAATTAGAAAACATAATTTTGAAGCACTGACATGCAGATTTTTAATGCTATACTAAGAACTTCCAACTTTTTAGAACTAATTTTACAATTATTTCTTTTGTAGAAATTCCTCTTTTAGCTTTTGAGCCATAGATGTGTGTTAATATTGTTACAACACTAAATGTAAGCATCATTTTTTTGAGTCAAGTGAAGAAAACATACCTTCCTCTACTGAAAGGATTTGTGTTAGCAGCACTGCTGAGTATTAAGTGTTATTTTATTACTGCCTCTATATCAGAAATACAGACTTTCTTGTCGTCCTGTTTTTCTGAACTTCAGAGATTCCATTACAATTAACACTTGACAGAAAAATACAGGTCTGTGAAGATTTGTGGAAATCAATTGCACAAGGTCTGCATACCACCTAATAACATTTCAGCCGGACAGCTCTTTTTCATACACATAAATTGTGAAAAATGTAATTAATATTGATTTGTAAGGCAATATTGTTGGGGTTCACGTATAAAATGACTGCTAAAATATCGATTTTAATAAAATGCCTTTGTGCTTGCTAGAAATTAATTTATTTCATAATGCATTGGGTTTTTTTTCCAACAGAGAAACAAACAGTATTCCAGTTTCTAGGAATCCTGGGCTGCATCAAAAGCAGGGTGGCCAGCAGGTCAAAGCAGGTGATTCTGCCCCTCTGCTTTTGTGAGACCCCACCTGGAGTGCTACATCCAGCTCTCCTGCCTAAGAAAGGACATGGAACTGCTGGATCAAGTCCAGAGGAAGACCATGAGGTTGATAAGGGCACTAGAGCACCTCTCCCTTGAAGAAAGGCTGAGAAAGTTGGGGCTGCTCAGCCTGGGGAAGAGAAGGTTGTGCAAAGACCTCACAGCAACCTTCCAGCATCTGAAGGGGCCCTACAGGGAAGCCAGAGGGGGACTCTTTGTCAGAACTGTAGTGACAGTGGCTCAAACTGAAAGAAGGGACGTTTAGGTTAGATATGGGAAGGGATTCCTCACTGTGAGGGTGGTGAGACACTGGAACAGGCTGTCCAGAGGAGCTGTGGCTGCCCCATCCATGGAAGTGTTCAAGGCCAGGCTGGAGGCAGCTTTGAGCAACCTGGTCTAGTGAAAGGTGTCCCTGCCCATGGCAGGGGGATTGGAACAAAATGATCTCTAAGCTACTTCCAACCCAAACTATTCTGTGATTCTGTGATTCATAGGAGCTAATGGTTTGCTTCAGACAAACCTTGACTTAAGCCATCCAGGCAGGTCACTTGCTTAGTATCTAGATTTTCCACTGGATCTCCTCTAGAAACTTCTCCAAAAGATGTCTGCCTTTCAAAAATGTTGTTGTTATTGTTAACCTGGCTTCCATTTTGCTTCATTAGCCTGAAAACTTCTGCTTCCAAGTCTTGTATCTGGAAGAAATACAATGCAGTATTACCAAAATATTCACCCCAATACACCTCCCCCATTAGAGATGTTATTTTTCCAGAATATCAGACAGAATTGTCTCATTCTTCCAACATAAGAGTAAATGCTACTCACACGAGCTTGTAAGCCTTGAACCTCTACAAGGTGTGCCTTCTCCAAATCTTCTATTTTCTTTCGTTCAGCTTCCTGGCGTTTGATGAAATCAAGTTCTCTTAGGGAAAAAAAAATATGCATTTGCTGTCATCAAAGCAATCAGAGTGAAACAAAAAATAAAATGTTTTGCTACTCATCAGAAAAATCTGTCCTTAGAAAATAATTTATCACTTACTTAGTAAGAACTATGGAAACTGCAATCAGGACAAAACCCTAAGCAATTAGTCTAAATGAATATCCTAGGCAATGATATAAAAGTGGCAAGACCAATTTATGTGGGCAAAGAAATTCTTAGTTCTTACTAATAATTAGTTAAATTCATTTATTTGACTACTCTGTGTTTACAACAAAAACAACATAGCATAGTTTATGCTGTTCTCTTTGTAGGACATAGAGCAAAGTTTCTGTTTGACTAGAGTCTGACTGTGCTCCTTCACAGAAAGGACAACCAGCAAGTTTGCAGGTAAAAATTGAATTTTCTAAAGGAAACCTGTTAGGTCAATTAAAGAGTCTGAGGTATTGAAAAACAACTGACTAGATTTTTTACTAATATAAAGCAGAATGTCAATAGAAAGCTATCCAAACTCATTCTAGTTACTTCTCCTATCTCTCTTTTATTTTGAATATCAAAGAAATTTGTGATAGAAAGCACACAGGATGCAAACTAGTTCTGGAACAGTCACAAAATTCCAAGATAGGTAGAGATAGTTTAAAAATCTAACCCCCTTTTTAATGGGACAGGATATTCATTTCCACAATCCCAGTTATCACTTGACATTGCTGTACGTCTTTGAGTTTTCCTCTTTAAATAAGTATATTTCAGCAGAAAATGAAAAAAGCTGCTGCCAAAAAAAAAGAGGTAATTTGGGGAATGGAAGCTCTTATAGAAATGTAAGATGTTATTATTCTTGCTAGCCACCAGGGAGAGGGGACCACATGAAACAGAGGGGGCCAGGAAATCATCAGTTAGCTCAACTCAGCTCAAACATTCTTGGCATCTACAAGAAGAAGAAAAATAAAATGTAAAATGTAACAAAACAATATTCTTTTTGATGTTACATTAGTACACAGCAGGAAAGAATCCAGCTGATACAATACCCATATAAATTGCAGCAAACTTTGCTAATCAAATGCTTACTGTGATTATTCTTAGTTGTTTGCAATGACATCGAGCTATCTCCTAATTCTGAAACATACCAACCTGGAATATTACAGACTAAATCTTTATTTAGGTACAGTATGACTACAGCTTGAACACTAGCATTTTTCTATAATAAAGAGTCCATGCTTTTAATTAATAAAAAAGTGAAAAGTAGTGTTTACCTTACAGGTGCCTAACAGTGGGTTTCATATTTCAAAATATATCACATACATGTTTTCTATCTGGCCACTAAGTAATTTTCTGAGCCTGGTGTAGCTGCTTACTTTTGCTGAAAATCCTTGATTAATTTCTTTGCCTTGTTATATTTCTTCTCCAGAGCCTGATACTGGCTTTGCGTCTCCTTGAGGTGCTCATTCACTGTGTGACACAGGGTTTGTGCCTCAATCCAATAACTCTCTAATTTCATCATCCTTTCCTTATTCTCCTCAATGTTCTGCTGGAGTTGGGTCTTCTCCAATTCCCACCTCACCTTCTCATTCTCAGCAGCCTGCAGCTGAACAAAGGAGTGGAGATGCAGTCCATAAAAAGCAGCAAATAGTTTAGGATTAATTCAAACAATGCAAATAGAGAGAATCAGTAAATCAGTAACTATGACAGTAATATGCTAGCAGTGGGAAGAGTGCTCCAGGACAAAGGAAACAGGCTGATATATGTATTATTCTTCCTCATAAAACCAAGCAGAGTTTTTGCTCAGTGTTCCAGTGCAGCCTCTATGCTTCTCTGGGTTACACTAACCTATTTGACTGGCTGACATTTAAAAATGTCAATAGTGGAGTACTCAGGCAAACTGCAGGGTTAATCAGCCATCACATGGGATGTGTTTTGCTTTGTGCATGTGACTCAGGTGCTATAAAGCATTCACACACTTTCAGAAAATGATGACATTGCTTATTTTGGGAAGGGAGAATTTGATTTCCAGAATTTCTTTTGTGCTAGGGTTCTCATTTCCTAACTGAAGCTACCTGCAGGTTTCAGTGTTTGGTGCTGGATAAGGATAGGGTTATACAGCATCTTGTGTGATGTACCTCCTAGAATTTGTTCTAGGCAGTTCTGCTAGCATCATGGATGACACACACCAAAAAATTAACTTGTTTTCAGTTTTATCAGTAATATACCTAAATTAGTCACATTTTCTTCAGCTCTATTGAAAAGGTGAGGTAAAAAGGTCCAACACTAAAGGCACATTAACCCTAATTTTGCAAATGGATTTGCACAGACGAATGTTTACACCCACACACTGATGCCATCAAGTCAATGGGCCTTGGCACAATCCCAAGGGATCGACAGCATGGCTCCAATTTCCAGACTGGAACTGGAAAGCAGAGGAGATTTTTGACTTTCTGGAATGAGACAGGACAACAGAAATTGTCCTTACAGAAAACAGTTGCACTCTGATTTTTTTTTTTAACAGTAATTTATGCAGATTTGATAAACATTATGCAAAATACACAGTGAGTGCAAATGCTGCTGTAAAGAAATAATAATCTAAAATCTTTTTCTGAAGTACGATTTTCTCTTTTTTCTTATTTTTATTTCCTTTATAATTTAATCAGACTCAAAGAGAAGGATGTCATTACAAAACCTAGTATTGCTGAACAACTGAATAATCAGCTGGGTTCCCAAAAAGGTTAACCTAGTACAAAAAAACCCAATTATTTTTGTTGCTGTAGCAAATTTAATTTATTAAATAGCAACTGATTGTGAGATAATGTTTTCTTTTAAACTGATCGTATTTTTCCTTCCTAGATTATCTTTTAAAGACAGCTGAAACAATATGAAACAACACTTTTTCTTCTGTGCATAATTTCTATTAAATACCTTTAAACAAATCAGGTTTTTAAAAAAGGCTGATAACGGAAAATAGCGTAGGGATACTTTAACATTGCCGGTAAATAAAAAAACCTACTGACTTCAACTTGAATATTCAATCCAAATATAATTTTAAAACCTGAAAAAAATGCATCAGAATTTTAAAACTAGTAATCTGCCATTTAGTCATTATGATACCCCTTAAAACATGTTTAATTGAAGCTACAAAAGTTGGCACTTTCTTTTAATAGCAGCACTTAAGATTTTTACTTGGAACGTGGAATAAAGAATATACACCGACAAGATTTAGCTGAGCCACTGTGCTTCTTAATCAGCCTTTAATAAGGATGTTGACTTCTCCACCCACATAAAGATACATCTTCAGATCTGATTTTGCATAAAGAAAAATAACATCACGTATTAACCATATATTGATTCTTACCTTTGTCTTCAGCTTCTGAATTTCAGCTTCTGTAACTGCATGTTTGATTTGCAACTAGAATTGAAAATACAAAATAAACAAGTGAAGTTACAGAGAGTACTCTGGTATTTTTAAAGCCTGTGCTGCAAGTGGAATACCTTATTACATAGCAAAGGCCCCGAAGAGTGCTGCAGTGCAGTAGATTGTAAATTAAAATGTCTAGCTTGCAAAATGACTCAGTCTGTGCAACCTAATTAAAGATAGGATGCCGTCTAACCACTCATAATTTGAAATCAGAACATCCAATCTGTTTAGCAAAACCAAATGTCTTATGTTTTAAAAAAAAAATAGATGTTATCCTGCTGGGCTTTGCTCTCCTCTGATGTGAATGTGAAATATGTCCTAGTGCTAACAGTCCCACAGCACTGATTAAAGCAGGCACATTACAAATAAGCAAATATGGAAATAAGTGATTTAACAACTCAAGAAGTCAGGAAAACCTTGAGGGAAGATTCCACACATTTATTTCATGCAAGAAGAAAGGTAAACTGATGCTATCCTTCACCAACAGCTGCAGTTACTCTGCTCAAGCCAGCTAATCTCAATTGAGAGCAGTTACACAGGGAAACTGTAAATAACAGCAACAGCATTCAAGCAACAAAGCGATTGCAAGCAGATTAACAGCCCAGGCAGTGTGCTAAAGGTTGTAGTTACATCACCAAGCAGCCACAACAACAGGGCATCTGCACAGGGAAAGGGCTGGTGTGGAAGACCTGGCATCCACCTGCACACCTGCTGTGGGATTTCTTCTGTACTAACCTACATTGGTCTGTTCCTGTGAACAGTCACTACTGAGTGTATTAGGCAATGTTCTGAAACACCTTTAGTTTTACCACAAAGGTCTGCTATTCACAGGATCCAGGAACGCTGTGAAGTACAAACTGAACCCCAGCTTCAACAGCATAACCCTAATCCAAATGGAAATGACCATGCACATGTACCCAATACTGGCCTGCACCCCAAGCCCTGCTGCTGTACTATTCAAAGCAGGCAGCATGGACAAACTACTGACAGGCCCCAAAACCTAACACTGAATCAGTAACTCAGGTATGTTGGGTATGGAGCTGAGGGCAAGGGCAAAAAGCGATTTACTGAGCCAGCACTGCACTGGAGATAAGGCATTGCCCATTATTTATGAATAGAAGGAATAGTTACAGGAAAACATGTTTTACATGCTGGTTACTTCTTTTACAAGACAAACATGAGCTTTTGGGAATAGTTTATGCTGAGCTAATGGAGTATATGAGGTCATTGTGCTGAACCAGAAACTAACATTTCTGATGAAGCAATGGCAATATTGTTGAAGAACCAGTTGTTAGTAAGAAAATATGCAAATTAATCAAAGGAGAAGTTCTTCTGGAAGAGAGGAATAATTTTTAAAGTAACAGGAGCTACCACTGAGCTGACCAGTACAAGTATTTCTGAAAAATTCAAAGTAAATTTAGAAATTCCCTTTTCGTGAAGTCTCTTGAATGTCCCTTCCTGTGGCCTAGGAAATGCACATTCTCAGACACAGTTTGGTTTGCAAATCAGCCTTAATTAATCTAAATAAGTCTAGTCCTCTAAGGTGGAGAATTGCTCAATTTATGCTGGACAGAATAAAGGAGGCAGCAATTCACTGGTTCCATTTAGGAATCTTCTTTCCAACACGCATGTCTCAGTCACAGTCTCCAGAGGAGGTTGTAAGAACATTTCATCCCCACGATCATCTGCTACTTACACTCACTTTTTGACTTTGCACTGAAAAGTGTTATGACTCCATGTGTGCTCAGTGAGAGCAGATGCAAGATTTCATTTCAAATGAAACCAGGCACTGACTAGAGCAGCTTGCAGAAACAGGTAACCAATCCATGGATCATGGGGCTCCTGAGGAAGTGCCACAGGGGAGCAGGATGCTCCAGGATGGAGAGGTGCCACTGCAGCTGGGAACAGGGCACTCAGAGCCCTGGAGCTGCTGCAATGGCAAGAAGCTGCAAGTGAAGCTGCTGCACCTAGTAGCCAGGAAGCTGAGAAGGATATACACCTTTTTATATAAATATTAGAGGAAAAAAAGGAGATATTTTAATTAGCATTTGCAAGAGGCTACTCGCAGTTTTTGAGATCAGTCATTCCAGCCTCTGATCTACACTTTTCAAAGACTGAGTACTGCTTTTTCTCCTCACTGCATTCCTGTTAATAGAGAAAAATTATTAAAGACCCCTCCCAAAACATCATGGTGTTTATAAAATCCCCAACCCTTTGCTTAGCTCTGCTACACTGTTCTGGGATGAGATAAAATCAGGGGAATAACAGATGAGTTAGATTTTCCCCTTTTCAGACTTAATAATGACATTGAAAAGCCAAGACTCAAACCCTTAGGCTACCTCTGGACAGTCCACTCCCATCTCTCCTAAAACCCCACAAACCCATATGGAGCACTTAAAGAGCTTATTATTACATACAAATAAACTCCAAATTGTTGCATAAATGACAATCTGCTCAGGTACAGATGGTTTTTAACAGTTATTTTTGTGCTCTCTGTTATTAAGTTTAAAAAAATGAATACTGAGTACCCAGTCAGATCATTGAATCAGTACATGGTACAGCAGATCCCACTGAGGCAGAAGAAAGAAGACACTTTTCTGCTTAACAAAAAATGTGTAGCTGGATATATACTTTTTTTTCTTTTTAAAAAGAACTAATTATGTTTGTAGAATAGATGAGAAATGCACATTTATAGGTTAGACTAAACAACAGGCAAGATCAACTATTTGGCAAGAAAATCAGGACTCCATAGCTAAAATTTTTAAAGCATGTTTCCTAACAGGGGATCAGAAATCTTTATTCCATGTCTTATTTAATACCAGACAAATTCTTGGCAGATACTGTTTTGTACTTTTTTTTTGTTTTTAAGTTAATATAAAATCATGAAGACTTCACTTTAACAAAGACATTTTGAGTAATTTTTTGGCACATTTCCTATTCAAATATGTCTTGAAAAGCTGATTAATTTTCTACAAAACAATAGAATTTGTTATAAAAGGTAACTTTTAAAGAGAAAATGGATTGAATTCATCAAGACTGCAAAAGGCAGAATGGGATGAAAGTCTAGCAGATGTTAAAATATCAGGAGCACACTGGGAAGGAAAGTATGCAATAGAATCTAACAATCACCTTGACAATTTTTACGTAATATCATTGTATATTTTTTGCATATAATAATCATACATTCTTGATATATTTCATTAAATTATGAAACAATGAATTCTTACATAAATGTCCCTTCTCCCTACAAATCTTGTCTCTCTTCAATCATCACAGTTAAAATAAAGTTTCTAGCTCATTCTCTCAAAGCAGGTAAGAAAAATCAGTCCTAGTTTTCCTGCTTTGCAGCCAGGAAAACAAGACTTTCAGAAGTACAGTGATTCACCCAGGAATGCCCATTTCTCTTCTGACTTTCATTCCAAAAGCAAGGCACTTTGAATGAGTGCTCTCAGAGTATGGGAACACAGTTTTCGTTGCAAAGACTGAATTCAACTAATTAGGTCAAACTATTATGCTTAAAGATTATGTCCTACCCATTTGCCTAATACTTTCATTAATCTCTGGAGTAAGAACAAGAAAGAACAGTTATTCTTTAAATACAATTCCAGAAAACACTGTGTGGGCTTGTGCAGTGTGACCATGAACAAGTCCTCTAGTGTTGAAAGAATTCAGGGCAAATACCAAGAAAAATACATGTACTCACTCGGCATCAGCCAACAAAACGCAGCTGTGTACTCTCAAAGACAATCAGGGAAACAAAAGTGGTGTGCTTCTATCAGCAGTAACTGTGTGGGCTGCTGAAAGAGTCCACTCAGGCAGGAGGAGCATTTCATGTTTTCTTAGGCTTTTATCTACACTTACACTCGAGGATCCCAAACCTTCATCTGGTCTCTAAAACAGCATTGTAAGGCCATAACAGAAGACAGGACTGCAAATAACTTCAAATCAGTCTGGACAAGCTCCAGTATTGCAATAGCCTGAGTTTATGGAAGCTGTATTCAAGCACAGATTTAAAGGTAATTTATTCAAAGGTGCATTTCCTGCCCATCACTGCATCTGTGTTTTGCACAACCTTTGAAAATTGCTGGCACAAGGAGAATGGTAGCATCTTTCCACTGCTTTGAGACTGTATTTCTATGTATGATGCTAAGTACTAGAAAACGAAGTAAAATGTTTTGCTAATTCATCTAAGACCCTGAAACTCAAAATATGGAGTGAGGAAATGATAATTTAAGTGATGTAAAAAATTTTCAGGAACCAACAACGAATAACAGTAGGCACCCAATGGCTGCAAGGGCTCTCAGAAGAACAGGGAAAGAAAGACTGGCTGCTCATTGGCTGATTACTTTCCACACATGACTGTCACTAGAGGATAGTAACAACATACTTTAACAAGTTAAAATATCTGGTTTGAGTGAAGGCAAGAGGATAAGTGGAGAAGAATAAAAAGAGAGTCCTGGTATTTTAAAACTCCTATCTGGGCCCAGGTTCTGTTGCTTAAGTCTCCTGTGAGGTTCTGGCTACTTTCAACCCTTCCATCTTCCTGTGCTTAAAAAAGAAAAATTCTTTACTGCCATCACTCAGCCCATTACTATAAGCCTAAGTACATCCATTGTTTCATATCTTTATTTTCATGAGAATTCAGGAAAGCTTAAAAAGAAGCCACATCAAATGTACAGCCTAAAATACAGAAGAAATGTCCCTCTGTACTTTGGTATGTGAAATTATATTAATTCCATGACCACAATGAACATCAAAGTAGAGGTAGATGCTCTACTCCCTAACCATAAACTTGGTATGACTTTGGTAAAACCTTAGTAAATACCATCTTGAAGTATGGCTGCTTCCCCAATAGAGCATCTTTCTAAACACATGGCCAAACACATGACATAGCTGTACACTGATGATTTATTGTGTAAGGGTAAAGGATGAGTTTCACATGTCTCTCTTCACTGAAATTTAACACTTGTTTTTTTGGTTTTCCCTATCATCTTTTATTGGAATCTTATAAAACCAAATCAAACCAAACCAACCAACAAAAAAAAAAAAAAAAAAAAAAAAAAAACAACTCCAAACCCCAGCATTCTGCTAGTGATGAATTAACTCACATTTTGTCTGTGTTGCCAAACTAAGTGCTGAGGCAGAGTAACTTCTGTATTGAAAAGTTAATTTATAATACCCTCATCAATACAGCAGTCACCTGAAAGCTGATGCCAAAATATCTCCAAAGGACAGTTCTTCTTTCAAGCAAAATTTAAAAAAATTTCAAAGTACTTAGCATACAAAAAGCTAAAAACCACTCTAGTTTTCAAGAGAAAAAACCCAAGCACTGAGCACTGAGATAACTAAAAGCTGGGTTCAATGAGTATTTTCTGATATATAACTTACTTCTTTGAATTTGTGAGCAAGTTTGCTGGTGTCCACATCACTGGGGGAGAACATGTCATCATTTTCAGGGAGATCGAACACTTCAATAGCCATGTCACCTCCTGGAAGGACAGGTCCCATGTCTTCATCTTCTTCATCTGTAGCATATTCCCCTGTCTTAATTTTATAGCATTTAAGAAACTCCAGTTATCCTCTCATTATGCAGAGACTATTCAAAGAGCAATTAAGATACTGTGCAATCACAGCATTCTGCATACAAAAAAGGTTATCTTTGTCTTTAGCTATAACCCCAGTACTGACAAATTCCACCAGACAAAATATAACTACACAGTAGTATTTCAGTACATTAAGAGAGAAAACAGTATCTTAAGCACTAATAAGTCAGTTCTTAAGCATTACTGGCTCTGTATTTTGATGGCTTCATCCTTTTCCAAGTAAGACCCCTTTTCCCATTGGAAGAACTCTCCAAATTTATTTCAGATTTAACAAGGAATCTTTTCCAAACATAAAAAAAGCAGAATCCAACCAAAAGGATCTTGATTAGTCATTAGTAAACTCATCTGGATGAAGTAATTCTCCAGTGATATTCCATGCTGAATTTGAAAATTCATTGGTTTGTTCTTTATAAACAAATTAACAATAGAAAAGTCACACCCACGCAGAAAGACAACAGTAGGAAAAAGAAACTGAGTGTCAGAGACAAGTTCAGAGTCTGAAGCCAGAGTTTACCCAATTTTCATCCTGAAAAGCTGCTTTGAACTAGTTTTGAACAGAAAATGTGGGTGTTTCTTGGGCTGATAAACCATGAGATGCAAACAATTTGCTGACAAAACAGAATTTTGAAAAAATCGTAAGTTGTAATGAGTATCTCAAGAACAAACAAAATAAAACAAAACAATACTATTGAAAAGAAAAAGCCTGCAATATTGAATCCTGAGCTGCCTACTCAGTCTTCTGCACACATGTCTATGCTCATCTCTCCCCACCCCTAAGGTGAATGGCACCACCTTGCTCCTGCAGGGCTCCCTCTGGAAGCTGGAGTACAGGGTGTATGGATCACAAGCAGCCTGCTGGCTGTTGCAGATGACTGTGCAAACACATTCTAAAGCCAACACTTCCCCCAGGACCACATCTGGATTTATAAGGTTTGGGACTAAATAAATACATGGAAAAGGAAGGGCGGGGGACCAGTGCAGTCTTTTTCATGTTTATACAGTAACACCAGCAAAATTTGGACAAAACTATTCAAAGCTTTTGTTCATGAGCTTTCAGTTCCTGAGATGAAACATATATTATTATCAGAAGTATATTCCCCATAGTCCTAAAATTGTTTATCAGTGCCATTTTTGTGACAAAAGGACTTCTCAAAACGAGAGGTAAGAACTTAGATGTTTGAACAACAGTTCAAACCCCAGCTTCCCATCTTAATTCAGTTTCTCAGCTGTTGTTTAGGCTTAGGTGAATCTCCTTCAACCAAAAAGCAGTGCATGCAAGATGTTGACTCTAGGTGCACAGGTCAAAAGGAACCTTTAAAAATCATGAAAAACCTACATTCTTTCTTTTTTTTTTTTTTTTTAACCACTTAAGTTTTAAAAAAAACAAAGCCAAAACGCATAAAAAGCATAAAATAGTTTTGTAAAATTTAATGATGTTGAAAGAACTACTAAAAAGAAGGTAAGTCACCAACATGCACATCCATACTTTAATATGGTCACTGTAAAGCAAGGCACATTTTTGGTGAGTTATTGCTGCCTCTAAAAATTGTAACATATTCTCCAATGAAATACACAGTAACCATTTATTTTATATAGTTCATACCTACTAAGCATATATGCCTGAGAATCTCAATAGTTTTCCACAAAAAAAAGCTAACAGCTGGTTTTGCTTCTTCTTTCCTTATCTAAGAGAAGCAAAGAATCCTCAGTCCATCTCACTGGAGTTTTCAGGTATGTAAGCATTACAGATAAACAAAACACCTGAAATTGCCATTCTGTATGTCTAGATCTCATACACTACACTTGTAGTAACTTCTGTTTCTACTTTATTGTCTCTGGCTATGTGCAGTAGCTGAAACTGAAAATCTGGCTACTAACTCTCCTCGTTCTTTCCAGGAGCATGCAACACCACCTTCACACACCATCACGGCAAGCAGAATCTGAAAGACTCTCTCAAAATCACACTGAGATTTCAGAGAAATCAACTTTTGTGGGGACAAAGAACTAACAGTCCATGTACTTTCCACTTTGCAGTCATTATCCCTGAAACAAATAAGGTAATACACAACCGTAATTTTTGCTTAAAAAAAAATCCTGGCAGATCCATCAGCAGTGGCAAGGAGATCTCTGAAGCATGCAAAGAGATGGCAGAAACAGGATCATTAACCAGGAAAATCATGCCTCGCTTATATATATTAAAAAAAACAGATATGGCTCAGCTACATGTGCATTTTAAAGGAGTATTTTAATACAAAATCCCAATTACCAATCCCAATTTACCAATTTTGTGAAGGAATAAAACATATGAATTTAGCTAAAACTGATTTCTCCAAGTACTTAAGCTAAGAAGTAATGAATACAAAAAGAAAAATGAACACACATGAAGGAGTAAATTACTGGGGGAAAATTCAAGAGCAGACAATATTCTACTGGCCACAGGAGCCAGTGTCTGAAGAGGAACATCAGGCAGCTAAAAATGAACACAAAGGGAAATCTTTCTTCAAATTGTACATAATAAGTGCCAATGAGCACAGACATTTTTGTTTCAATTAATGAAAAAAAGTAGCTGTCAAAGCAAAGCACATCTCAAGTAAACAAGACACCAGGACAACAAGAACACATTACTGTACACAGAAATAAATAAGACTTTTGCTTTTGTCTTTAAAATAAATGAATTTCATCTTTCAGTCACATGAAAAACAAATTACAGGTTCAAAAGAACCAATATTTACATTGAGGAAATATACATTATAAACTACATGAAACATACTTTCCCTGAAAAAAATTCTCTCCGCTGACTTTCGTACCACATGAAACTACCAGAAGGTATTTGTTCAGACACTATCAGCTAGAATGTGAAATTCACTATCTTACAAGGAGGAGTAAGGCACAGAAAAAAAAGTTGTATTACTTCAAATAACAAAGCCTTGTGAGGTAACTCCCTGAGGTTCCCTGCAATATGTTTTGCTTCCTTAGCTGACAACAGCAATAGTATTTTTCACTCCATAGTCAATGAAAACTTACATGCTCTTGCAGGAAAATCTCAGTCTCTCCATTCTGTGTTGGTGAGCAGAATTCATCCACGTAAAAGCCCTGTATCTCATTTCAGTAGCACCCAGGGCTTAAGCTTGTCCCATCCAAAGCAACAGCTTCTGGTATTAGCCATTCCATTTTGCTATACACTATCACAGCTAATAGCATGAGATTATCAACATGAGCTGCAATTTTCCACTTCTAAAGGGAAAATGTGTTACTTACATTGTTTAACTGCCTTAACAGAAAATTTCTGAAATGTGTCTAATACTCCCAAACCAAAAAGAAGGAGCTGCAGCACCAGCCAGGATAATGCAGACAGACCTTCCCCAAATCATCATAACAAAGGCTGCATCAAGCTAAAGCTTTTGTTCCTGCTGAAACTCTCCCACAATCAGGGAACACTATTTGAAGAACTATAAAAATAACTCAAGCCCATCTCTTCATTTGACTTTTTTCTTTGATGGCTTACATTTAATTCTTTCAGAAGAGTGAAGAAAAACACAATGGTATAGTAATAATCATTGCTCTTACAGGAGTGCATCGTATTAATGATGCTGGAAAAAATGTATTCTCTGAAAGATTCAGTTTAACAAATGCACTCTTTGGATATTAGACATTCAAGTACGTTGCCACTTTTTTTTTTTTTGTGTGTGTGTGTCAAGATTTTTTTCAATGGTTTTAAATGTTTCTTTGCTCTCAGCATATCCTAATGAATGAGAATTTAAAATGAAAATAATATTCATTTGACTGTTAGTGATATTAAAATAGATTAAAACATCACTTGCATTAAGCTACTTGTCTGTGGTCACAGAGTGAACAGAATCCTGAAATATATTACTCATTTCACATTTTGCATCACTCCATGCTGCCTTCTGGGGAACAGGTCATTTGCCTTATGTGACTTTTGTCATTTGCTGCAGAACATGAAAAAGATAATACCAAGTTCAAATCAAAATTCCAAGAAATGTCAGAATTTGACTCATGTGCACAGAACACTATGTTAACACAGGGAATTCAAAAGGTTTCAGTCAAGGATAGAGATTCAGAACATAATTAGCACACTAAGTAAGAAATACAAAGACAGTGCCTACTTGAAAGCCTTTGAGTTTTATTTTCTGACAGGATGCTACAAATTAAAAGGGTGTGGGATTTTAGGAAGCTAGACAAACTGGTGATGAGCAAACTCTGCAGCAGGCTATCTCGAGGCAACATAGTCTCACAGCTTTACTGTGATTAGCACAGAGTGCTGCAATTGTATGCAACACTTGAGAAACAGCTGATACTACTGGTTCAACTGCTGGGCTTGTGGGAGCTTAACAACAAATTGTGAGCTGAGGCACTCTTCTCCTGCTAGTCTTTGCATGGGCTCCACTGTGAACATCCATTTTCTTTTAATGTTCATCAGGGCTTTATGTTTCCATGCAAAAACTTAAATGAAGGAGCATCTGAAAGCATCCTGCAACCCTGTGATGACCTGCAGCCCATGGTAACAGCAGATTCTGAAATGCAGAGATGCAGGGCATTTATACAGTAAATGATGAGTTTTCAGTTTTACTTACACAGTAAATGATATATGTTTTAGAAACACTACATATTAGTGTAAATCTTCCTCAACAAATAGCTGTCAGGCAACATTCCTGCAAGGCAATAGAATGAAAAGGTAGTAGACTAACACTGCATCTCTAAATTTAGTACCTAACTCAAGTCCACTGCCCACTAGCTGGCAGAAATCAAAACTGTCTAAGAATACTGCTTTTTAAAAGAACTTGGATCCTTCTAAAATACCTACATACTCCTTGGGCTACGAAGATTGTAAGAAGTTCCAAAACAGAGGAAATCCAGCCAACTGGTGACACAGCAAGATAAAACATCAGAACTTGCACATGTCTGGCACACATTCTCTTCCTGTGATTTAACCAGCTCTAACAAACACGAGTCGTGTGCCCTGACTCCAGCACTCCAACAAGATCACTGACCTCCTGCTCTGGAAAACTTAAAATGTTATTGCTGTCCTTGCGGTAAAGCCTCTGAGCCTCAGAATCTGGCAGTCTCAAGATCATTTTCTTGTTTATTTATGCAGCACAGTACCTGGAGATCCATGTTACCATATTTTAAATTGGTGTAGAAAAATGAACAGGATGGCTTGACAGCTCTGACACTGAGCAACTCGTGTGTAATTCTGCACTGCCTCAATGCCAAGCTCCTTACACTGGCAATCCAAATACTCCTGAACTCCATGCTGTCAGAGTCACTATTCCTTTGATGAAACAGACTCAAACGGGTAGTAGTGGGTTTTGTACACTTGTAGATATTCATTCAGCCAGGGCAAACTGAGATTTTCTTGCCCAAAAGGTGCTCTGCTGACCAGAACCAAAAAATACAGGGCTGGTGGTGGTGTCTGGCAGCAACATAAACCCAGCCAGACTTGTCCACTCAGAGCAAGGTAAGCTCAAAGAAGTAATGCCTGTATTTGACAGTAAATGGAGCAGAAGTGCTTGTGGTGACCAAAACTGTCTTTGAACTATAGCTAATGTGCATTAGGTCACAGTTTACATTGTATCACTTGTCTGGGAATGGTGCAAGTTATGTGAGTAGACCTGGATGGCATAGCCAGGTGACAAAAAAATAGAAATGTACTGGATTACTGCAGGTATTCAATAAAATCTATTTCTGGTAAGACTCTCAGTTAAGAAAGGGAAAATGCTACACTGCATACCTTAGTAACTAAACCTAAGCTTTTATTCTGAAAATGTTTACCATCCATGCCCCAAATATATATATGGTATCAAGTAGGAAATGGATATGACCTTCAATGATCCCGATGTAGTTTTTAAGAACTGCATTTTTTCTCAGATCTAATTCCTTCTCCTTCCAAAAGATATAATTCATGAGATCATCTGGATCTCCTCTGAAGGTCTTTTCCTTTCTTCCTGCTTTCCTCATATGTAACACAAAACTCTTCTCTGCACTCCTAAGGCAATTGCCAGAAATCGTTTCATAGTCACAGAGATGGTCACCATCCTCAGTACTAGAATAAGAAAAGACACCTTCAACACTTGTAATTATGGAAAAATCTGGGGAAAACTTGTCCAATTTTATCTTCTCTCTATGATCCAAAGACAATACCAACAGAAAACACTTTGTGAATTTAGTATCTTTTGTCAAAAATTTATGTGGGGCACTGGACTTAAGAGTTTGTAACCACCAAATTGCAAGGACAAGACACATCACAAAAAGTACCTGATACCTACTCATCCCTTTCCTCTTTCAGTACTGAGAAACACTTGCATGGCCATCAGTATGACAGTGTCACCATCAGCACATTCACAGCAACAATCCCTACTGAAGGCTGAAGTACTACCACGATTAGTATTGATGAGTATGGATTTAACAACATTTGCTTTATTGCCAGATCTTGAGTAACACCACTTGTGTGGTGTGTGAAGGTAAGAAACACAAACACTTGAGATTTTTTTGCAGGTGGATGTGTCCCATAGATAAAAGGTGTAATGCATCAATCACACACAAGTCAGCCACACATCCCTCTACATGCAACAGGCAGTGAGAAATATTTATCACCAGGCATTTAGGACACAGCTCTCTTGTCTATATGAAAGCCATCAGACTATGCTCACCACAAATGGTACTGAAGGTCTTCAAACCCTGACATCTACAGCACGCTGTGATGAGTTGTGAGAAGTCTCTTTTCACAAAGGCTAGCTGCTCCATTTTGTTTTTGAAGAGCTTTTAAGAGAGTTCCTTCAAGAAACTTCTCTTGAAATTAATTCTAGACTAAAGAGAAGTTAGAAGACTTGCATGTTTCTGTAATTTGAGGAGGGAACAGAGAGTATATGGATTTTTCTATCCTTCATGGTCTCCCACAGGCACACCTACATATGCATGTAATGTACACCTTTTATTTATATGAGTTACATATGTCCCTGTGACAGGATTATTTCTCAGACGTATTAAAATATTTTTATTCTTAATATCAGTGGAAATTACAGTAAGTGAAAGCATTACTGGGGCTAGACAGGATTTTTACTTAGTCTGTTGGGACACTTCTAATTGTTCTGATATACTGGTATTTTAACAGCGTGTTTCAAAATCTGAGTATATCCTGATTTTACATCAAGAGTATTTTTTCTCTAAAACGAAAAACTAACCTAAAATAAATGCATATAATGAATTCTCCATCTCCCCTTATCTACTGTTCCCTTACACACAAAAAACCCCAAAAAACTGGCCTAGGATGAAAACACATTAACACATAGATTCTAGCATTTTAAATAATATTACTCAAGATGATGTGAAATATTGACAGTATGCTTGAGCTGTATGAAAGCAGTTTAACAAAACCCAGCAGCCAATTTAGAGAGTAACACAGACAGCAGTAGTCTCTTAAAAAGCTCTCAAAGTAATCTTTCCAAGTATCTTGGTATTTAGGTATACTAGGAGTTTTATGAGAATGGAAAGAAATTATGGAAATTTTATTGTACAGAGTTATTACTTTATATTGGGACATCAGGCACTAATTGCAAGCATGAATATACACTTCAGACAAGGTTGTCTAATTCTCTATCCTAAGGAATATCTGTTCACACAGAAACAAAATCATAGTGTGTGGAAGGAGGGGTCCCACTCAGAACTTCAGAAAACATTTTGACTTAAGAAGAACATAAATTCTTCTAGAAAAAAAACCAACTTGCTCAACCCCTCTAAAAGTCAGAAGGCAACTTTTACCAGTTTTCACAAAACTTTTAACGTTTCAGTGCACAGCCAAACGAACTTTACTCTCTTATTTCAGAAAGGCATATACTTTCAAGGAAGAGGAATGCTTACAGAAGTATCAACCAACTTGATATTTGCTCTTCTGGAAAAAAACAAATACTTTAAATTCATGATGAAAAGTTTTCCTATAAATTTGTTCTTCCAGTAAGAGTCATCATCAAAATCTGTAAAAATCATCAGCAAAGGTAATGGAAAGGTCCAAAAGTTGATCTCTGAGTAAAAAGAAGGAATTAGGAAGAGAAAACAGAACAATAAAAAACACCAAATAGTGAAACACTGGACAGTCTGTTACCTCATCATCATCTGCATCATACTGTGCATAATGCTGCTCCAGCAGCTCTCTCTGGCGACGTTCTTGTTCTAGGGTTTGGCTAATCAGCTGCGCAACCTCACTCACTTGTCCCGGTTTTTCTCGTCCAATTACAAACCTGTACAAAACATTAGTGAAAAAATATTACTCCTACTGTTTACTGAAGTTCTTGGGTTTTAGCCATTTCTAGTACAGAAGGTAGCCTTTTTGTCCAAAGATGTGTAGTTTTGATTGTTTCAGATGTGTTCTGTGGATGAGATTTGTCACAAGGGCACTGCGCGCAGGAGTAGCAGTGATCAGACCATGACAGGTCTGGTCACATGACAGGAGGGGCAAATAAAAGTGACCATTACAAACCCCCAGGTTTCAGTAAAGTATAATCACCTCCATTCCCTTCAGAACCATGTATTCTCCAGAAGGCTACAGAATACCAGACTGTTATGGATGCACAGTAAGAGCAGAGGCACACTTATGGCAGCTTATAGAGAAACAAACCTGCATCAGAGTAACTCCTTCCCACCCTGACTTAGAAGTTATCTTCCATTTTTGAGCTTTTGCATTTGTCTTCCTCCAGTCTAGAAAACAGAATCTATTTCCACATTTTAAAATCTGACAGACGCTATTTCCTTAATTTTAAGCTGCATTTAAATCTGTCCTTTATTTCATGAACTTCTGTTGCTAAGGAACATTTTCTCCACTGTCAGCTACTGCGGAACACTGGGTGCACACTTCCTTGGCTTAACAAAACACAAGGGAAGTGCCTCTTTCTTGGTTGAGACTTACAAGAATGCTTCTCAGTCTTGCTTTCAGCAGCTTGAACTCAGAATTGGTTTGGATTGTAACCCCTTCTTTTCTTCAGCACAGTGGCATAACCATATTTAGATATGCTGTTATCTCCAGAACTAATAATAAAAACCCATTACATAGTACCAACACACTGTGAACTACTGAACAAAATAACAATTTAAAGATGTCAAGCTGAAGAATTATGTTCCTAGAAGGCTACAAAGATAATTAGGTAATTACAGATGAAAGAAGTATTATGTAGAATTGAAAAGCACAGTAAGGTGCTGAGATACTGGATACAGTAAATTATTTGTTTCCACAACATTTGGCTCAAATGATGAATTCAATTTATTATTTGAATGAGAGGCAGAAATGTGCATTAGATCTCATGCATAAAAAAATATTTTCATTAGTACTGCCTATCACTGCTAAAATCCCTTGGGATTTGTCATCCATGTGTAAGCCAACTTCCCAACAGCGGATGACCCTGGGTCCATTTCATATGAGAAATAATTTTTCAGATTCTATGGAGTCAGGCACTACAGAAAGGATTGCAATTTGGAGATTATTTCAACATCATCAAAATATCCAAGCTACTAATTACTTCCAAAAGGATAAGAAAGGTGAGAATGAGTGACACCATTTGAAATAATGACACAAGGTGCTCTGAAAATAATTTGCAAGAAAGTGTCGTAGCCTAAAAACATCAATAGCAAATACAGCAGAAACTAGAAGAGAATCAAGGCAGTAACATCAACACTTTAATCCTGATCAAAACAGATCAGAGTCTGGAACTCATACCCCACTATTGCAAAATACGACATCAGCTCTCAGTAATGATAAAGACCTTGGGCTGAAAGAAGAAGAATGATTTTTCATGGCCCCTACACTTCATCTGTTCTGCATACTGACTCACAGACAGATCCTGTTTCCTCTAAATTTTGATTTTAGAGCCAAGTATTACAAAGACTAAACCAGTCGTGTTTTCAGACTCAACTGGGAGGAACAATGAACTTTTGAAATTAGTAAAGGAAGAAAGAAGCATTTAACCCGTATCTACTACTTGTTTGTCTCCTCTAATGTAAAAACAAATTAAAAGTAAATATGGAAAAAAAATTCTATTAAAAAAAAACATTTTAAGCAAAAATGAGCACCACATTTGTAAACCTGTGAGGGATATCCTCAAGGTGTAAAGTTATGAAACCACACAAAGTGATGCAAACATTGGATTCCCTCTGGCCCTCTGCCTGGTAATTCACCTTCCTTGGAAAATAGAAGACTCAAAATCCTTCATATAATCATCTTTTTACCCTGAAAATTTAGAATAGATAACATATAATGCATCCAAAGCCTGGTAATTCCTGATAATTTAGAAGTGTTTTTTGACATATTAGACTGTAATGAAGCAATATTTTCATACAGACAAAAAAAATTAGGTAAGATGTAAAAATATGAAGCCTTATTAACTGAATTTTTCTTCTCATGCCGAAGCCACTTACAGTTCACTGTGATGCGATTTTCAAGGCTTGAATCACGACAAAGTTTAAAGCAAACGTTTTCCAAAATAGAAATATACTAGTAATGTTCTGTCTTCCTAAAATTTATTGCTTTAGAGTGAGACATATCAAAAAATGTCTAAAAACAATTTTTTAGAAGCATTCAATCTACAATTGATGTCAGTTCTAGACAAATAATTGTAAATTTGTAAAGTCGAATACTTGTATTGCCAGCAGTTACAGCTTTTACAAACTAAACCAAACTTTTTGTCATTTTACATTCCATGATCTTAATACCATGCATATAATTATACTTATCTGGTAATTGAGATAAACCATAAATTATAAAGCTACATTTTATAGAGAGCTGAATAAAAATAACTTAGAAAACCATAACGCAGGGGCAGTTATTAAAACTCAAAGTATGAATTTGATATTTATTCACAGAATAGCTTTAAATATAAGAACTATCATAATCTGAAGTGTTTAAGTATGAGAAGAGACATAAGGCTGTGATTCACTGACCAAAAAATCAGTCACGGAACTCTAATACACACATTTTACAAAGGGGCTAATTATATATTTCAAATCACTTTGGCTCAACAAAATAAATCACATGCATTTCAGACTTCATTAATTAGTCTTAAGAGCTAGATGTATTATAAGAAAGAACGATACACTCTGTCAGCAATAATATATTTGAGAAGCTGATCATGTTTTTCAATATGAGACAAATGGGCATTTTGCAGCCTTTAACCACATCACAATAATATTCACCTAGTTTATTAAAGCCAGCAAATGCAAAATAAACCCCAGCAAATCTGTGATACAGCCATCACTGTACTAAATCTCAGATCATTTTTGATTATTTCTGAAGTCTACAAAAAAGAAGAAGGAGAAGGAGAGGCAGGGCATGAACTGCCCTTGATACTCAAGAGTTACATGCAATTTAGCTTAATTACCAGCTGCGAAATATTATTTGTGGTAGTGGCTAAAATGAACAGGGATGGAGCTAGAAATATAATTAATATTTGACTCTATAATGGATTTTAGAATATCTAAAAGAATTATGTATCTTGAGAAATTGAAAATTAACTACAGTAGTGGTGGTTAAGAAAAGCATTCTACTGAAATTGACAGCAACTCGTACATCTCCTGCAATCCATGATTTAAATATGCTACAGCACACTCGATACATAGCCTTCTGCATATGTCCAGCTTTTAATAAAAGAGGATCTGCAGACCTGTGCTTCTTGAAATAACTTACTGATTTTTTATCAACTATGAAAACCAGAAACATTATTATAAAAATTGCTTACATTAAAAAATATATTTCCACTTTGAAAATAACTGGTACTAAAAAAAATTGCAAAGGCACCAAATCTGTGATGAAAAACTGAAGTTCTGCAGCACACAGTTTTAGTGAAACGAGTTAATGATTTCTCCAAAAAATACTTCAGGAATTATGTGCTCAGTTAAAAATACATCAGCATGGTTTCTTTAAATCCAACAAAAACCAAGTAAGAATATAGCAAACACATTCTAAGAAAGAATGTGAGGTTTGCTGTAACAGTATTCAAAATCTTTTCTTCTAATCTTTCCTAAAATACAGTTTGGTTCATAATAATGTACAGCGAAATCCACTCAGGGAGTTCTGCAGTCAGATGCCTCATTCCTAGAACTGTTCAAGGCCAGTGTGGATGGGACTTTGAGTAACCTGCTCTAGTGGAAGTAGAGACAATAGCAGAGAGGTTGGAACTAAATGATCTTTAAAGTCCCTTCTAACTCAAACCATTCTATGATTTTTAAACTGGTTTTCCTCTGAGCTTTAAATTTAGAGTCTGAAGCTGCTTCAGCTATCAGTTATCTCATTTATCTCAAGATGTCTTCAATTACCTACTCTGGCTGCTTCCATTAGGTTAACAGCCACATAATTAATCCAAAGTGCTAAAAGGGGTGTGAAGCCTGTTAAGAAAGAAGTTTTATTTAGTCACAGCAGCACAATGTGGAATTTGTGTCATTTTAATGAACAAGATCAACCTCTCCCAAACAGCACTCTCAAATGCAGAAATCACTGATGGCACATAAGGAATTCACAACCTATGAGCTTCCATTACACTTCTTGATATGAAATTATCTGAAACTCATAAACACTCTTTGAATCATTTCAGTTGGAAGGAAACCAGTCCAACCCAAGCCCCTGACCTGAAAAGATGGCCAACTTTGTTATGGCCTTGATCAGAATTATCCTTGCTGCAACTTCTGTTCATTGCCTGTTATTTTGCCCCTTTGTACTGAGAGTACAAAGAATCTGGGTTTATCCTTTCTACCTCATGGAAAGTAGCTGAGGCAGCAATAAGATATCTGACATCCCATTCTTTTCTTTTGACTGCAGATGCTCTTTCCACCTCTTCCCAAGATGCACATCTGCTCTCTAGCTCACAGCTGCACAAGGATGCTGCTCCAGATGCCAGACTCACATCAGCCCTTGCCTCAACATTTCTGTCAGCCCATTCCTGCAGGCTGCTGAAGATCCTGTGCTTTCAGCCCTGTGTTACCCTATCCACCTCATGTGCAAACTTATGTCAGTAAATCCACCAGCCCTGCCTGCACCAGAGACAGGCATGTGCACTGCAATCCTTAAAGCCACTAGCTGGAACCAAGAGGACTGGTAGAGGGAAAAAAAAAAAAAGTTTGCCTAGAGATTAGTGATAAGTGACCCAAAATTAACAAACAACTGAAGGACTGCTTGGAGATCAGCACCCAAAGTCACATAATGAAGTGACAACCATTAGTGAATAAAAGTGGCAATGACTGAGTGAAGTTACTTAAAGTCACATAAGAAACATCTAAGAGGGCAATCTGTGCAATATCTAGTGCAGGATGCTGGCTATGTGAAGCCAGTACAGTTAAGTAGATTTTGGGAAGAGCCTCCAAGGACCCTGGAGATCAAGTTGCCAGTAAGATGAACTGTTGTGCAAAAGTTCTGCAGCCTCTATCCTCATCCCCAGACCCAGGATGAAGTAAAGTACCCTGAATTTAAAGACAGACAGCAGGACTTTAACTTACCACTTTGGGTTGGAAGGGACCATGCAGAGACACTTCCACTAAATTAGGTTGCTCAGGGCCCTGCAATTCAACCTGGCCTTGAACAGTTCCAGGGATGAGGCATCCATAAATTTTCTGAGAAACCTGTTCCAGGGCCTCACTACCCTGTGAGTAAAGAACTTCCTAATCTCTAACACAAATCTCTCCTCTTTTACTTTAAAACCACACCCCCTTTCCTATCTGTGTAAAAAGTCACTCTACCTCTTTTTTAAAAGCCCCCTTTCATAACTGGAAGGTACTATAAAGTCTCCTCAGTCTTTGCTTCTCCAGGCAGAACAATTCCAGCACTCTCAACCTGTCTCCAGGAGAGATGCTCCACCCCTCTGATCAACTCTGTGGTGTCCTCTGGACCCACAGAGACAAATCCATGTCTTTCCTGTGCTGAGGACCCAGAGCTGAATGCAGCACTGCAGCTGGGATCTCACAAGGCAGAGAAGAGAAGCAGAATCACCTCCCTCACCCTGATGGCCATTCCTCTTTTGGTGCTGACCCAGCATGTGGTTGGCCTCCTGGGCAAACTGTGGTATCAGTGGTACTGGTGGATGAGCAGCAAAATCCCAGATCAAGCATCAGAAAAGCCTCAGCAGACTCTCCAGAGCATCTTGGATAGAAGCCCCTGATAAACTATGCTGCAATCAACACTAAATGGATATTGAGTCAGACAATTAGGAAGTCACGTAAAAAACCCACACAATAGTATCAATGCACTTAGATTAATTATTCCTCCAGAAATCAATTCTAGTCTAGGGCCTCACTGACACATTAGCTTTACTCAAGAGTACTTCAAAATTAGCCAAGGGATTCAATGTTTTGGCACCTCTCCAGATTCTGGTCCTTACGTTGCTCTCTGCTTCTGAGAGTGCATGTTAAGAATCAATTCCATCTTTTTCCAGGCAGCCTGACAGTATTCCAACACATGCCTTGCTTGCAAGGTTTCCTTGAATACACGGTGATAATTTAATCAGCATTTGCTCTAGCACCACAGAATTAATATGGGAATGGCCACTTCAAAGAAACACATTCATGAATCTGTGCTTTAACACACCTGAATGCAGTCACCTCTGGTCAGAAGGTACAAGCGCTAGCAGGCCATGTTTCTAAAAAGAACAGATTGCTTTTTGAGGTGAGAGCTGTCTTCCCTCACCCTTGCTGGTATCCATAGGGAAGAAATCCAGGAAGAAAATACAGACAGGTCACAAGTAAGCTTCTGAGTTCAGACCATGTCCTTAATCTGGACGATTGCACGATCCAGATTCTAGGCAAGGTAGACCATCCTCACAGCACAGTCCAGCTAAATGCTCCCACAGCACCATCCATATAGTTTGGTGAATTATGCTGCAAGGATGAACAGCAGGTATTTCTGCACAGCTGTCACAATGTTGTATTAATCAAGGTGCACCAAAACCATGTGGGAGCTTCCACAAAATAGTATATTGGATGAAGGAGTAAAAAAATTAGCTAAATGAACATACATTATGATATTTCAGATGCAGGGTTAGTAGTTTATGTTTAGATCCAACCAAGTTGAGGATGAACTGATTCAAAACCTGTCAAGTTGCTCCTTTTTCCAGGAAAAGAAAAGCTGCTCCTAATGAAATCCAGCCCCACTGAACCTTACCCATTCATGTTATACTTACTTTTAAAAGCCAAGCTCCAATACTTAGAAGAAATAGTTTATAATTCAGACAAAATATTTAAATGAAGATTTCTTTATATATTTCACACTCAAACATATAATTTCCTGTCCAAATGTGCAAATATTTTGAGAAAAAAATTGCCATAAAAATTAGCAAGAACTCAGGACACAGGGGCTATGTTTATGCCAGTAAACTACACAGTGCCAGGGAATGCTTCCAAGTACTAGTACCTGGACATCATATTAAAACCATATTACATCACTGAAACAGTCTTGGCAACAGTTTGACCAAAGTTAACTAATATTCTACTAAAGAACACACAGACACAGTCCAGGAGTTAGTAAAGGCTAGGAGTCATCCTGGATGTTTCCAATGGACAATTTGGATATGGCCACCCAGCTCAGAAAGGTACAACTCTTTAAGGGTAGGAGCACTGACCACTCTGGTGCCAGCTGGCCCCAGCACAAAGAACAGTCCAAGACACAGCTTGTCTACTACACAGGCAAGCCGAGCAATACAAACCAGCCAAGCAGTGATGAATGCAGTCTTATCTCACCCGTGCTAAGGTGTCAGAGGACTCTTGAGTAATTTTTCATTTTCAACACACTACTCCTGGTAGACTTACAGGACAGTTACCAGTGCTTGTAGGAGTACTTTGCAGAAACCAGAAAGAAAACATATTATGGAATCTTTACTACAGCCACAGTGAATTAAACAGGAGAAATTTACACTACTTTGGCACACAGCACCATACATTTCATTTCTGTGGGATGCCCAGTTCAGGTTTATCTAAGAAGCAGAAAGTGCACCAAGCACACATGGCTTCTGAAACAGCCCAGCATGAAGTCCCAGCTCTCTTTTTATCTCCTCAGCTCTGGCACTTGGATTCAAGGAAAAAGAAATAGACAAGGAAAGGAAGAACAAAACCACAAGCCCCAGCCAGAAAATAGATAACATAACCCAGCCCTCTGAAGCATACATGGAGTGTGGTATCTTTGGTTTGGGTCCTGTCTCATTACCCAGTAATTAGCAGTCCTGCCTTTACCACAATGTGGATCTGCACTATGGAGAGTGCCTGTGATTTTAAAGGACCCTGCTGTTTCACAGGGTAAGAGCACAGGCAGGCAAAGTCAGAAGAAGCAAAAGAAAATCTGCACAGCAAGAGAAATTTGCACAGGCAAAAGAAAATCTGCACTGGGAGAATAGAAGATTATTACCTAGACAAAGGAGTCACAACAAAGGCACATTGCTCAGTCTTACTGTCACCAACAGCATCCCCATTGGGGCATACTGCTGCTGGCTAGGTCCTGATACAGACTTCATCTGTCCCCTACAGCCTTAGTTCTTGCAAAGCCCTGACTGTATAAACTGCCTTTCCAGATGCTGTGGTGGCACACTAAACTAACAGCAGGCATGCAAATCCTATTTTTGGAAACAGTGTATTTTTCAGAAAACATTCAGCTCAAGATGGGGTGAGGAATTAGCTGAGGAAGGAATAAATTACATTTCAAGTTGATGTTAATGAATGATCAATTATTTTTACTTCTCACCCTTTAATTGTTCCTGTATAAGAGCTATAGAAAAGTAAAACTTTGTATGAAACATTGCATTTTCAGTTTAGTATGGGATAAATATGTGAACCAATTGGGAGTTGAGACAGAACCCTGCTTTGAATTAAAACTTTCCAGATAAGAAAAACAAAAAATGGCAATAAATTATTCTTTATTAGAACAGAGAATAGTTAACAGTGAAAGCCAGAGGGCTGGATAGTTGCACTGCTGTTGTTAGAACATACTCTTTAATGATCTAGAAGATTAATTAGACACAGCAGAATTGGTAACCAATTATTTAAGATGGAAAGACTTTGATGCATTTTAGCAGAACTTAGATAAAGAAAAGCAGGTAAACTCATTGGCAGGTTACAATTAAAATAATTAATAACTTTCACGGTGGTGCAAGCCATGATAAACCAAACAGGTTTTGCACAGGTTCCGCATGGTTCCCTTAAAAAAGTCAAGAACTGACTCAGAAAGCACCATGAGAACATCAGCTCAGTGCCTAGCAACAGTTTGGAAAGCCGAGAAAATGTTTGGTCAATTCATACAACAGGATACGGAAGGAGGACACAGAATTTAAAATTTGCCTCTCCAGTAAAACACTGAATTTGGTTAACTTTCTTAAAAGAAACCTTTCAGAGGAATGTAATAATGCTAAAAGCATACAAGCAGCATACTTGTAGGACTGGGATTTTCTGATTATTCTCTCATACAAGACCCTTACTCCTTATCAATGAAGTCTTCCAAGAAACATGTCCTCCTTTCCTGGGACCCTGCCTTGCCCAGAGCTGTGTGAGCACAAATCTTTGTATCCAGTAAGTATGATAAAATAATAGAGTTTTCTCTGTGAAAGAACTAGATTTTTTCTCCTGTGAGTATGTTCAAGAAAAAAAAAAATCCCTGGAAGCATACAGCTCTTCGAGTGAGCTTTCTTTGGCAGAGACCACAGGGTCTCCCAAAACCCTCCCATTATTATGAACAGGGGAAGAAAGCGTGGTCACAAAGGCTTAGCATCACCCAAGCAGCTTCAAAGAACAGGTCTGATACTCAACATCACAGTCCATGGGGAGACTGAAAGCAAAATAACACAGGTGAAACTCCATGACAGGATAGGATTCCCACTGTCAAGCTGTCTCCTTATCCTATCTTTTTTGTCTGCAGGCACCACTTGCAAACTTCAAGCTGGATTACATCCTAAATGGGGTCAAAAGAAGCACAGAACAATTAGTGGTATTAGTGTGGCACTGCCCTCTGAGCCATTAATCTTAGAGCAGGGGCAACACTCAACAATATTGAAAACAACACACGTTTCAAATCCCTCCTGTATATAATCAAATTCTGAAATCCACTAATATGAGATATTAGTAAACTAAACAGTTATGTAAAATTATAAAAAATACTTGATATTTACATCAATTGAAATAGCATTCATTGTTGTATTTGCCTGATTAGAGTCACGAGGACACTAATTCTCATCCTGAAAAACAGAAGCTGATTGCCAGCTGGGATTATGAAAGAATTCCATCTCTTTCCTTTGCCTCACAGGCTACCAGAGTACATCTGTTGGATAATGATTATCTTTCTATAAAACATTTTAAGAAAGAATAATTTAATTTATTATCACTGTAGAAGTCAAATTGGTTGAGCCCATGATGTTTCATTATGGTATGATGACTCTGCTGGATAATCCAATACTGCAAACAATGGATAAAATAATCGTAGATGTTTACATTTGTTTTTCTTTCACCCCTCTCAGCCTCACCTAGAAGAGTTCAAAAGGTAAAAGCCATGTCCTCATTTTCACAAATTCTTTACTGTGTCAGCTACAGAGAGTCTGGATACATTTTTTCTGGTAGAAAAATTGCAGAAATCTATTCTAGGTCAACGACTTCCACTGTCAGTATCCTTCAAAGTGTTCAGAAGGCTCAAAGGAGAAAAATAAATCAGTAAGTACTGGTCTTATGCAAGTTCTCTGAAGAGGTATTGACTGCATGTATTGCAAAGAATTAAGAAGAGGCTTTAATGTCATTCTATTCATGAGTGTCCTTTCTTTGCAACTGATCTCACATAATAAACCCTGCTATAAAAACCACTTTTACTAGATTAAGGACAAAACGACTTCACATACGTAATGCTGTGGGATACAAACGTGAAGTAACACCAGTGAAAGGCACACAAATCTCTGTGTGTACAGGACACCAGGCAGAAGAAAGGCACAGATTTTGTATGCTATGATCACAAAGACAACTGTGCTTATTAAAGCAGCTCTATCAACCCCATCAAGGTGACAGTATTGAACAGCAGATTTGCGAGCAAGTGTGAATGTGATTCCTCCTGTGAAGGAAGGATTGGTGAAGCTGCCTTGCCTTGGATCAGGTGAGGAGTGCTTGTACACTGCCTACACACAGGCAGTTCAGCTGGGACATCCCCCGCAGGAAAGGCAGGAGGGGATTAGAGAGCAGCAGCTTCTTCCCCTGCTCCTGCCTCCCGCAGTGACAGGGATCACTAATGGCAGCTGCCATGGCAATGATGCACCCAAAGGGCAGCAGCACTGCTCCCTGCACTGCTCCCTGCACTGCCAACAGGCAGGAGCTGACAGCTGGATGCTGGAAATGCTAGAAAGGCATTTTGCCCCAGCAGACTCTCCCATGCTGTCCCTAATGTTCTGGAGCAGTTCAAGTGCAGAGGTTGTCACTGTCTGCCAAAGAGGGTGCAAGACGAGGGATTCTTCATCCTAGCTCTAACACAGCAGGAAAAAAGGATCTGCCAGAATCCAATTGTTCTCTCCACAAAACAAGCAGCAGGCAGGACTCTTTTGTCACATATCAAAAGAAAAACAGTCATGATGTTAAAAATACATTATTTCCTTTCATACCTAAATTCATCAATATTAGCTCTCACTTTCTTTACAAGCAAATGTTCAAACCTGTATTGAAGCCAAAACATCAAGTATCCTGAAATATCTGTCTCCAAAAAACAGCTTTCTGGAACCATTTTTCATTTTGTGCAACGAAAACAAATGTAGAGCATCAGGCAACAAAACTGTCCAGGACTGGAGACTGTGCCACACAACGCTTGGCTACCTTGTCAAGTCTCACTCCCAGCCTACCCCAAACCAGGGAAAAAATAATGTATTTCTCAGCTGGCTTGCATAAAGCAGAAAGTAGTCTTTCTGAGCATTTTTTCCATGAAGTTTAAAATGGAAAAAAAAAAAAATTAAGGAAATTGCACCAAATTCTACCGATTTCTTTCCTCTAATTAGAAATACACATTAGTAAGATACTGCCAACCACATGGTACGCTCTTTATGTATATATTATTTATATTTTAGTATTATTTTACATTGTAACTCATACTGTATTTAAAATTATTAACTGAATATTATTTTTTGCTTTTTTTGGTTCTAGTTTTGACACTAACACACTGGGTCATTTTTTCCATGAAAACTCAGTCTCTTAATCTTACAAGGAAAATCGCAGAAACTCAAATATCCCTCTTTGGTAAATGAGACCTGTCAGAAGCCAATGATCCCAGTGCACAGGACACACAGTACACTTGAAGAAGTACTTTTTCAGTTCCCTATTTTGTGACAAGGGTCTAGATTGTAACCAGTCCACTGTAATTTATTTTCTGAGAGAAGACTGTGGGAGCTCTGTGTGAAAATCATTTTGTGTTTTTTCCTTTCTCCATTATTTTCCCATGGAAGCAAGTATTCTATTCTATAAGTTATGCAGTAATAATTACACAAACTAGCTGATTCTAAATGTATACAATACATATGTTTTATATGAGTGCTTTCTTTTTTTTTTCTTTTTCCTTTTGAACTAGAACATCAAACACAGAATATACATAACATTTGCTCTGTGTACCGAAACACAGGAACACATTATTCTCTGCCATAAGGATTTTATGTTTGAAGGTCTCAGCTGTAGAAAACCTAGTAAGTATATACTAATTTTCATAGTTTATTCAGTAGGAACACTCACAGCATGTTAGTCTTTGCAGAAACAGTAATGGTGTAACTTCAAATGTAAATGTTACATAAAAATATGCTCACCTATAATTACACTACAGCTCCTAATTTTTTTTTCCTAAATAACCTCTCTTAAATAAAAGACTGATCAACCACCCCCTTGACTCTGCAGAATCCACACCCCAGCATTATTTCTCAATGTCATGCAGGATCAGCTATGGAATTACAGTGGAAGTGTGCACACCAACATACAGCACCACCATCTGAGGGAGGCTGCATATATTATTACCCATAGTTTAGTCATGGTTCAAAAGAAGTCAGCTCTGAACTAATTAATAGAAGAATTCAGTTGTACTCCCTGGAGAAGATCTTGAAAGAGAACCAAAAGGTGACTACAGAATGGCTGCTGTTTTTACAATATGCCAAAGATATTTTTGTAGAGTTTAATCTTTACTGATATTAACAAGCTATTGAAAAACTATGTGACTGCACAGGATTTTAAATGCCAAACCATTTCTAGCAATACAATGTTCTTATTAATGACATTTTATAGCTTTGCACTCACTTTCACACACGTTCAGAAGCGCAGTATATGTTACATTTCCTAGTCTGTTCATTATTTTATGGATTTTTACAGGGACACCTTTCAATGAACCGCTGTATAGGCACAGAGAGAAACCCACAGATGGTGCTGGGAGCTCAGTTAATGAATACTGGTTACTTTCCTCAATTTGGTAGCTGTTATCACTACTGCATCCAATACTCTCTCTGCTCTGTGCTGAGGTGACATCTGAGGGACCAGAGTGCTCATCTCCTCCTGCCCCAACCCTGGAGCATGAGCATGGTCAGTGTCCCCATGGGCGCAGCAAGGAAGTGATCACTGGCAGCAGTGCCCATCTGACCAACACCCATGACCTTCATCATCCCAACTAATACAAACACCTTGAAGCCCATGAACATCTAGACCAGTGATCAAGAGCACAGTCATCATCTGTTTTCTATTTCAGCTTATCTTGGTGGAAATACTTCAAAATTCTAAACCGAAACAAAACTAATACTGCATTTGATCCCTCTCTAGGGATCAAAGGAGAGAAGACACACAGGCCAAAACCCCCTAATTCTACCTGGGCAAACTGAAAGGCCTGTGAAGGAAATAATCTTAAGTATTTAATTAAAATTTCTTTTTATCCTTCTAAAATACTCACCTGACTTTCTCTTTGGTGTTTCTAAGAACAGTTGCAGCAAAATTTTGTGTAACACCAACCAGACTGATGCCATCAACTTCCACGATTTGGTCATTCACTTGGATCCTTTCAGGGGAAAAACACAAATGCATAAATAATTGTATGAATTCTTGTGAATTTTAAGCAAAACTTAGCATAGAGAGATCTTACTAGTTTGACCTTAATCAAAAGCTCAGTCATAAAATGATTGAGGTAAATCTGAAAAGTGCATCATTCCTTGCACACAGACATCTCATAAATCAAGCTTCAAAGTTACCATTACAGTTAATATAATCAATTAATTATCCAGCCTCTTTCCTTGTACAGAAATACAGCAACACAAACTCTTGAATTTGTCATATGAATTAAATTAAATGAGATACTTTAACAGCTCTTGTATCATTCTTTCCTAAGCCAGTCTTGAAAAACAGCATAAGACACAGCTCTGGCATTTCATGCTAATGGAAAAAAAATGTAGTATTTAACTAAAACAACCTGCTCATCTGTGGAGAAAAGAACTTATGTACCAGATCCAATTGTGACATAATCTCTTTAGATATTTCATCTAACTTGTTCCAAAAAGATGAATTCCCATTGTAAGTGGGATCTTCCTGCACACAATCATAAAACCTTGGACTGTTTTAATGAGGACTCTCTTTTTGAAACCAAACATCTATTTACAGCTGCTACACTGTTTAATGCAGAAAAAGTTAAGACAGAATGAAAGCCATGCTGCTTTCATCTAAAGCAAGCTCTGCTACAAAATCCCAAAAGCAAGCACTGAACTCATCTGGATTACAAATCCCTGGAAGATGACTACTACACTGTTCTTTAGAAATTCACGTTCTCCAATAGTTTCAAAGTAAAAACCAAACAAACACATTCAGAATGAGCCAAAGGGAGCAATTTTCAAGTACTTACATGGATTCTGTTGATTCAAACAACATAATTTACAAAGCAACCAAGAAACAGCTATGAAAAAATCCTATTTAAATTGTATGAAAATACCTAAATTAATATATTTAACATCTTAAGATATATTAGTGGTAAGATTTCTTTTTAAAAAACAACAGAGGCTTCAACAGAACGCTGAAGCATTTGGACTTGGAGCACTAATTTCTCTGTCAAGTCTGAGGAAATGCTTTACAGTTTTACATGTGTTCAAGCAGCATCTTCCATTCTTTGGATTCTAGTGGTGAGTAAGAAATACATTATTTATTCTTTGGCAGCCTCACACTACAGAATGTCACTGTGTTCTAGGCAGGATCTCCCTTGAAAAAAGGCAGCCTATAAACTCCTATTTTGAAAATCATATTAGGCATTTTAATCTCAGAATTTTATTTCTATTTTCCCTGAAAAATTTGATCAATAGAGCAATCATATCAATATTTATCTAATTTTGACTTTACTAAACAGAGGGTGCAGTCAGATGGCCACAGGAGCTCCAGGAAAATAACTTTTAAGAAGCTGGTGCCTACTGAATGAGAAACCGTCACCCTCTTGGTGGAAAAACAGATTCCTTTGAGATGAAAGCAACAGCACTGTACACCATCACACAGTGGACTAGCAGTGTTCATACAGATACATAGGTACTGTATTTCAGGTGATGGAAAATCATGTTAGAGGACTGCTGCCTGCAACTTCATAAGCGGCTCTAACTTGATTTCGTCCAATTCAATTTGTCCTTCAGGCATATTTTGTATCTTCTTCTTTCTTGTTTGTATAGCTCCTAAATTAACTTCTAACTCATTTTTATGGCCAGTGCTCTCCAAAACTCTTTCCTTTCTACATACACGTATATTTTAATTATATATAAACATATACACATATCAACACACAAAGAGCAGCCTTCCCATTAGAGCTCACTCCAACAGGAGCTCCAGGCCTCCTCTTTTTCTCAAATCTAATTTCAAACACAAATGAAAAATTAGGCTCAGGCTGCCAAAGCCTGAATTACAGACATTTTATTGCTTTCATCATTCATAAACTGGTAATTCTTCTACAATTATTTTCTAATGTCCATGACTTTAAACTCTGCCTGCAGATTACAATAAAGCAGCAACTACAGAAGTGAGCCAACTAAAGCTGAACAAATTATTTGCACAATTGCTCTGTATGATGAACTGAAAAATAGAATCTGTGCAGAGGCAACCTCTCGAGTTCAAGTTAAGAACTACGTAATGTTTCAAAACTGTCCCAATGCCACCAAAATACTTTATAAGTGAATGACTCATCACCACAATAATTTGAAAGAAGCAGCTATAGATTGATTGATCCAGGAAAAGATTATATTTTTCATATTCAGTCTAATGTCTGAATTCATATTTTTCCCACAATTAATAACCTTTCCTAACACTTATCAACATGCTTGCCTTTGGATTCATCTTGAAGCACTCTCCTTGAATAAATATTGCACACAAAACCTTTAAATATGATAACTAAATGCTTCCTGTTTGTCTACAGCAACATGAATCAAGCCAGAGGTGTTAAACTACTGTGAAACGCCTCTGTACAGATTTTGTATTTCCATGGGAGACAAGTACCTCATATCACAATTTGATAGGTCTTTCAATAAAAAATAGAACAAATATCCTGCAGGTAACATTTTAAACTGTAGCTTCAGAAGAATCTGGTTGAAGATTGCAAAGTGATTATTTAGAATATCTGATGTAACTGCTGAAATAGTTTTATTTTCTGGTAGGAGACTTTGTTTTGCTATCAGTGTTAATGATTAAGTAGGCTTTTCATAAAGATGAAGTTTAACAGGATCCTTCACAGTTGATGCATTTTATTATGCAGAACTGTCTGGTCCTGACTGAGAGGATTACATATCCCTTTCCCAAGTGAATGATCAGGGTCTCAAAGAGAAAATCTGAGTCCTATTTCTCAGCTGACTGAACATTCTGCCAGTTGAAAACCAACACAAATATTGGAACGGTCAAAGAATGATATTATTTTTTCTCAGCTGACAAGTTCCTTTCAGATGCCATCTAGGGAAATGAAAGAAGAGACTTGTGATGGAACATTAACTTCTGTAGCCCACTCAAACATGTGAATAATGAGATGAAAAGAAATTACAGATCATGACAGAGCAGCAGTGAGTGACTGATTTTCAACCAGAGAATTTCACAAAGAATACCAGTCGTGAGCTAAATGCCTTCTAACTGAGGTCAAGCATATCCTTCAGAAAAACATTCACTTAAATTTAAAGTAATGGATAAAGTCATGACATCTTGAGGCATAAGCTTCTTCACTTCCCTTCATAATTTTTAAGCCTACACTAAATCAGTACTTGGCCTTCAACTCAATATTTATTGCCAAGATCTGTAAAGATATCTCCAAGCCCAATCTAGAAGACTATATACTTCAGTAGTTTCAGAGCAATGTTACTAAACTTTGCAACCCCCTGCCTTCTAGAGTCTTTTGGTTAAATTTTTGTGGGGCTTCCACAGCAGAACAATTTTTTGCCCAGCTGAAAACTTAGTGGTGTTCATCAAGGAACATGTTACTGCAATGTATTTTTTAGAAGATAACATCAACATCTTAAGAGTTTATTCCCACTCTTATTTATGAACAATATTTTCATATTGTTTGTAACTAATATAGCAAAACTAATGGTTAAAACCAGAAAAGGAGAATGCAGGTAAGTTGATTTAACTGCTTACATATCAGAGAAGTAATATTTTATTGGCATGAAAATTTATGAAGTTAAGTGCTGGGACAAAATAAAAAATTGTATGGGTTGGAAAATTTTAAAGAATCTTTTAATTATTAAATAATTACATATTTAAGTTTTTTTCTATCTCCTAATGAGAAGAAGTTGGCTTGGTTTTAGCAGGTATTGTGAATACACAGATTGGCAGGTGTTGTATAATACACAGATATGATAGGAAATATTTTATGTTGAAAATGAATTCTTTAGCCTCCACATACCAAATAAACAATTCTAGAAGCAAGCAGGTTTTATATGAGCATCACATACTTCACACACCAATTTCACTTTAGTGGGCAAGATTTATGGTACAGCTTCCCATTCCAATTAATTACTGTACTTTCAAGGCTGTAGGTGTGAAAACCGAAGATTACAGCCTTCAGAGACTACAGTCTTCAGAGCAGATGACTATCCAAAATAAAAAACAGAAAGTAATAGCCTGTGTTAATGAGGTTGAAAGGAGTCTATTTAGTGAAAGTTTAAACATTCAGATACAAAATCATTTTCTTAATCATAGAATAATCAAGGTTGGGAAAGATTTTTCTAAGACCAGCCAGCTCAACCATCAGCTAAGCAGCTCAATCACTCCTAAATCATATCCCAAGTGCCACATCCAGATGCCTCCTCAACACTTCCAGAGACAGTGACTCCACCACCTTTCTCAGCAACTTATTCCAGTGCCTTTTTCACTGAAAAAAGCTCTAATATTTTATCTGAACCTCACTTGACACAATTTAAGGTCATTTCCACTCATTCTTTCACTTGAGACATGTCAGAAGAGACTGACCTCCACCTGGTTCCAACCTCCTTTCAGAACAAATAATCAAATGTTGAACAGAAGCCTTTTTTTAAGTATTGCCTATCTAAAGCTGGCTTGAAGTCAATAGAACAGGTGGGAGCTCAACACCTTTAGAATCTAAACTACCTTCAAAAGTGTCACAGTATTTGGAGTCAGCAGCCTTACTCATGCTAAAGCATCTGGGTTCTCAGTAGACACAAACACATATCTTTGGCAAATTCATTCTTTAAACTCATGGTATCAAGTTAGTGTCTTCTCATACCCACATAAGATATTTGGACCTTACCAATGAAGTTTATGAACTTTACATATTGGATTACCATGACACATGTTAAGCAAACAACTATTCCCAATGAAAATCATAATTTATAGTAACTATTGCTGATAAAATTTCCAAATACAAAGTCCATTTTACCTGCCATCTTTTTCTGCTGTCCCACCCTCTGTTACTGTTTTGACAAATATTCCCAGTTTTTCAAGGCCTGCATCAGCTCCAACTCCCATTCCAATAATGCTTATGCCAAGTCCATCTTCATCTGTGAAAAAGACAAGAGAAAGCAGAAACTTCTTACATTTATCTGTACAGTTATTTGGTAGGTTAACATTCATGCTTTGGCTCCTCCTGGGTTTCTGTGTCAGTAACAGTAATATTATTTTGCTTCCTTTAAAAAAAAAAAAAATTGACTACCAATTTAATTACACACAGAAAGTATCATCTGCAGCCTTATGAGGAGCTTAGACCAACAGACAAGATTTTTACTCCACCAGTGAAGAACGAACACATCACATCAAATGCTGTAAAATCATGTTAATGAAGTGTCACAAACTATTCTCTTAAGATGGTAAAATCTGCCTGTCTTGTTTAATTCCTCTCTGAACTTGCTGCTTGTTTAATTCCTCCCTGAACAATTCCTGAAACCCAAAAAGCCAAGGTGACTACAACAAATTCATGGAAATTCAAGATAGGCTCTCTAGGCATGTGAAGACTCTCAAACTTGTAGGTCAGTGTCACAGGAAGTGGAAATGGCACATGGACACGGTACCTTTTTCTAGTTCCACTGGGAAGAGCTCCAGCTTTTCCACACGCTTCTCAAGTTCATATTCAGCTGATGCAGCCACTGGGTCAACTTCATCATTTCTCCTGTCATAGTCTTCATTAGAGTATGTATTGAAAACCTGTGGAAACAGACCAAGAATCATTCAGCTGCCCACTCCAAAAAGACTCCCAAATTATTAAATTAACTACAACTTTAGTCCTGTTATATTGCAAAGTTCGAAAAGACTTTTAAAAGAAAAATTTCTCCAGTTCATTCAAACTTCAGGTTTTTAAATTTATTCTTTTTTTATTCAAGGAAGCACAAATATGGTTGCAAAAGTCAACTGAGTGTAAGTTTCTGTTGTTTTTTATTATAAATTCAAAAGGTGATCTTTAATGTCTATGTTTGTCTATGCTTATAAAAAATTAAAATACTTAACTCATTAAAATTCACTATTAATAAACATTAACAGACTCAGATACATTGAAATTATAATCTGTATAGTGTTTCTGTACTAGTCTTTAGGCCTTATGACATTCCAGTTCACATTCATATGAACAAAGCTCAACCTGAAGATTACTAATCTACATTTATATCACCTATGGATAGCTTAGAGATTATGTTCCATATTATGTATTAACTTTCTTAGAACAGCAATATACACAGGCATGGATACTTTTTTAAACTAACCAGGTTTACAGGTAAAGCAGTAATTTAACAGTGACTGCATTAACCTGATTACATTGGTTATGCTACTTACTATCATACTTTCAACATGGCCTTTAATCAGTGATTATTCAGACCTTCAGAAGCATTAGTCAGGAAAAGCATATTTTCATATTTTAGACATCAGAGTTTGCCAGCCTAATTCATTTAACAGTCTGCACTTGGCAGTAAGGAAATAATATGCATTACTAGTGGTAATAATTTTACTGAACTTCAGTCCCATGGATGTATCATGGATATTCATCACTTCAAATAAAGGAAAACAACTTTCCACAATTTCTCTTCCTCTTTCACAGACAACCTACAGAAGACATCATTGCGTAGCCACGTTTTCCTTTATCACTGTTCCTCTTACAATATAAAACACTGCAGCCTGCTACACAGCTACACAGATATTCCAAAATTCACCAGAAGGCTGCTCTTTTACAGCCCTGCTTGGAGGCTCTGTCCCAATGTCCCTGGATGGAGCACACATGCCAGCTGGCTGCCCAATGCAGTGACAGGAACTGGGCCACTGCCACCTGGGGTTTCACCTGCCTGAAAAGTTGTTAGTACACATTTATTTCTTTTAAGTAGTAAATTTACTGAAGTTGAAATACAAAAATATTTTTAAGCACTATTGTAAGTCTATTAATTATGTTATGGCTACCTCAAAGCTACCAAAAAGCCCTCTCAGTTTTATATAAAGTAGTGATTGAAACAGAAAAGACAGGAGTGACTCAATGGAAATTTTAACTCTTGTACTTCACATCAATGTGAAACACTTAATTATTTCTGCTCCCAAGAAGACTGAGATGATAAATTTCTTACAAGAATTCACAAACCTATCTCACATTGATTTTTAGTCATGATGCAAAAAAAAGACTGCTTTAACTAAATTATGCTCCTAGAAAGCCTCCATAAATATATGCAAAGCCTAAGTAAAACAAGACACATGATTAATGCTGCCCAGTGCTGCTGAACTTTTTATGCTGCTTTAGTATGTATAAGACTGGGGAAAAGACACTGATGAAGAAACAAGTAATCAGGAAATATAAAATTCAAGGCCACCATTCCTAGCCTGAGTACAGAATAGACAAAACAGCAGAAGAGTCCACTCAACAGCAATGAAAAAGTGTTACAACCTCCCTGGCAGCTTCCCTTCTCTGTGGTTTGGTAACAAAGGCAGCAGTTTTTACCCACTAAGGGTTCCATGTTCAAGTTCAACCTCATTCATGTTGACATCAACTAAAATAAGGATCAATAACTGGAGTGAGACCCAACTAAAACATTACTGAGCTTTGACCATAAACCTTTAGGTTTGAAATGCAGCAGATATGCAAGCAAGAACAGGTTAAAAACAACACCTGTGAATTTAGCTTGAATCATCCCATTTATTAACATGATGAGAGAGACCCATGCCTCAAATTTGAAGGGAGATGAACTGCATCAAGGTAAAGGGAGATACTGCTTGCTGGAGACAAGGAACAGCTGAGAGAGAGGCATAGGGGAAAATTATGTCACAAAATGAGCATATTTATTTCTGGATTTCTTTACATCATGTTTACTGGCACCACTCTTTTCCTTGTATTCAATGACTGGCATGAGAATATTGTGGAAGCAGTTTTCGATTTGCTGAAAAATAACCGGATATGCTTCAGAATAATTTTCTTTGAAAGCATCAAATCATATACTGAACTCGGGGGTTTGGAATGATCTTTCTTGAATCAGATTAGACAGAAGAGATGGCTTCCTGGATTGTGCTCACTGTTTTGGAGTATTTTGATAACCCCACTTAAAGGAAACTAAATATACTGTTGGTGATGAAAAGTTATCATTATGTCTGCAAACACATCATGCCACTCTTATCTAGCACCTCACCTAAGCATTCAATCTGAGATTGCAGATCACTGATTGCACAAAGCTCTATGTTTCCTACCTGACATTAACTCACTGTCCTTTGTACACTAGTCATATAACTTTGTCCACTGCCTTCAACAAAGCATTTGTCTCCCCCTGACTAGGGTAAAAAGGAGAAGGATATTCTTCTATGTTATTTATCTCATTTTGTGCAATCACATTTCACAGTTGACTGATTCTATTAAATGAATCTCTGGGTGTTAAACTGAAGAAAAGAAAATTTGGAAATTTTCTTTCTTTGTGAAACAGTCTATCCACCAGAGTAATGAACTGCTTGCTCAGTACAGTCATGAGAACTGTCACTCAAGATTTTACTGCACTAAAAATAAGATAAAAATGTATAACTTCTTCCCCAAAGTATGGTTAACTCGATTTAAGTAGAACTATTTCATGACGTCTGTTGCTGTTGTGTTTCCCAAAGTGTGTGTGGGATTTCAGGCTCATGGGAACTCTCTCATTCGCTGTCATTTGACATGTTTGGTTTTACTGCCACTCTGGCCAAGTAGCCAGTCCAGTAAAGTCACAATCACAGAATATGCTGAGTTGGAAGGGACCCACAAGAATCACAGAGTCCAACTCTGGGCTCTGTACAGAATCATCCCCAAGAGTCACATCATAAGCCATTACTCATAAAGCAAGGTCTTTTTCATGAAAATCCAATATAGTATCTTAATCTCTGATTTTACCACTAGAAGTGTTTAGAAAAAATAAAAAGCTTTCATAGAATTCACTTGTGACATTTTCTAGGATTCACAATAGCACTTGTGGAAAACAAAAAGTGGTGACATGCTGAAACAAGCCCTGAAGAACTGCTGCTAACAGAACATACTTCTGTGTTCTCTAAAGTGACAGAAAAAGGGGTCATCAGTGATTCATCCAACACCAATATAGTAACTAACTGCAATATGAAAGAAGCAGGTATAATTGTTAGGCACCCTGGGTGGCATCCCCAGGGAAATCATACATACACACACAGATCATTTGCTTCTCTTCGGTAGAGCAAAAGCTGGAGAAGACATGTCACTAACTATAAAAATATGGTGCTGACTAATTCAGAAAAAAACCCTACATTTTTGTTCTAGTACTGCATCTTTAGGAGTAAGAACAGAAGGATGAAAATTGATTGTTCCTGAGAAAGGCAAAGTTGCCTAAGTTTGGGGTGTTTTCCCATAACTCTTAACTACCAATAATTGACAGAATTCAGCTAATAGTAACCAGTTGGTAGTGGAAACGGTTTTTTTTTATTTTTTAAGCAAGTCAGAATGGAGATAACTCTAAAGAATCACATGGGCTATCCCCCCCCCCCCATGGGCTAACCAGCTTGGTGCTACATAAATCACAATATTAGTGTTGCATACTACAAACTGTGCAACTTAAAAATTGTAGTATCTGATGTAAGGCTGAGAGAACTGGGGCTGTTAAGCCTGGAAAAAAAATAGGCTTAGGGGTGCCATAACTACAGCTTTCAGCACCTGAAGAGAGCCTGCAAAAAAGATGGAGAGAGACTATTTACAAGAGCATGTAATGACAGGACAAGGAGGAATACATTTAAACTGCAAGAGAGTAGATTTAGATTATCTATAATGAAGCACTGAGGATAACCTCTCTGGCTGTGCTGAAGGAGCTAAATAGTAAAAGAAATCACACTTTGACCATTACCTTCTGCTTTAAAATCTTTCTCCAGCATAATGTCAGGAAGGAGAGGAAGCTCTGGCAATGTCTGAATTTGGTGACTATTTTTTTTAAAAAGTTTTTTCTCTGCAAAGTGGTTGCATTGTCACAGTCAAAGGCAGTGAGTCAGTGAGGAGACTTCCTCCAGCTTTCCTGGCTTTATGCTCCCCTAAAGCCTGTGTGGGCATCAGCTGCCACTAACACTACAGCAAGGAAGCAACCAAGAGACAAATCTTCCCAAGAAGCAATTGCAGGAATGAGACAGAGAAGGGAATTAGACATCAGCAATATTGAAAGGAACTGCATGTCTAACACCAAATCTGTGCCTGGGGTTTCCCTCAGAAAACTCTGTAGGAGAAAGATCTGTTTTAAGTGTCCAGAAACTCTAGCAAAGAGACCTGCATAGCAGATCTGTGTTTCTAAAATCCTAAATTATCTGGGCCCTAGCCTTCTACATTTTAGAGACACCTCCTCAGACATACGACAAGCCAGGAGCAGCTGCTGTGACACACAGACAAACTGCTCAATTTGTTGATGCAAACTGGAAAACATCTCTATGTACTCTTATTTTAGACAACTGGAACAAGTTACCTCATTTTCTACCTGTTGGAACATCATGAAGACCATTGGTAGTAGAAGACCACAGTGTCAGTGTCCTGCAGCAGTGCCAACACATCTCAGTTTGGATCCACACACCTTTGAGCACTACAGCATGTCCTCCTAACACCAAACGATGACACAGTGACATTTCCTGGTGGGACACAGCATTAAAATGCATGGGCTAACCACACACATTCACTGATCCCGTGACATAAGGGTGAGTTTGCTTCATGGTATAAGTAGTTCAAGAACCAGCCAGACTTCTCTGTTAGGCTTCTTTCCCTGAAACTAGTATCTTAAATTTTATACATTTTACATTTGGGCCAAAACATGCAACCAAAATTGCCTAGGTGGTACTGCATGTGGATCATCTCCCCCTGTTCCTTCTACTTGGCTCACTTTTTGGTGCAAATTTTTTAAAACACTTGTTTCCATTAAGTAGTTTCCTAGAATCACTGGAAATTATTGCTTATATCCACTTATTATTTATTCAGTGTGTACTTGTTTATTGCTGATGTACTAGTTTTATTGCAATTTACATTGCTACTTGCCTACATAGCAGAGAGAATACAAAATCACTGTTGCTGTAAATGAGATGCATGCCCCATGTAAAAACTTCATGCTGTTACTCTTAGTTAAAACAGGTCAGAGTAATTAGCAAGTAAAAGTAAGCCCTGTTACTGAAGAGTAAAACCTCAGCTCACATGGAACTTGTACCTCTGTTAGGGCTGCTGTGTGTTTTAGTAAGTGAGTAAAACAGAAAGGTGCACTGAAATCTGGAGTTGACAAAGATACATAGACTTATCTGAATATTCCTGCCTTTTTTTTTTTAATCCAGTGATGAGTTACAATTCCATGAGAATTTTTCTTCCTCACATTTATTTTTGTCATAACCATTAATATAAATGGGAAATTACAATATTGTCCTGTTTTATATTAATGGTACAGGCTAAACAATTTTCACTCAATTCTCTTTGATGAGTTTTGCAGAACTGGGTCTAAATCGTCTCTGATAGAGGGTTGGTTTTCTAATGCAGCAGCTTGGATGCCACAATATGATGGGAGATATAAATGATTAGTGAGGTGGCTTGATGGCTTCCCTGAGTCTTACTGATCATACAAAAATCCCAAGAAGACTTTTTAAGTGTTGTGTACTTCACAGGTATCCCTTTGCCTGATCTTGCCTTTTTTTTTTACTCTACTTTGACTACTGTAACTTACCAACAAGAATGTACTTTGCAACTCCTGCTGTCTATTTTTGGTCAGTTATCGACTATTTAGATAGAATAGAAATCATGAACAAAAAAAGCTTTCTGTTTTCCACTACAGTAGTTTGACAATTGCAGTGAAAAGAACACAGAGGCAATCTTGCATTCCCACTAGGCTCAGGGTTCCTCCAAATGTCCCTCCTGCCAGACTTTCACAGATCCTAGAGAGATTAGAGATGTGGATACAGCAATTTAACACCTTAGTATTTACAGCAGTGTGGTACTGACCTACAAACCGGAATGTCTTTAGCTAACTTTTCCTGCTTCAGGGAGAAGAAAAAACATTTGCCTACACCTTGAGAGTGTCTCCACCCAGGAGAACAAAGAAGTTGCAACAAGAGCACTCCAATAGCCATGCTATTAAAAAAAAAAAAAAAAAAAAGAACAAGAGTATTTAAGAACATGAATTTCCAATATGACAGCAGATGCATTTTATCACTCTTTTGGCAGTTCCCTCTATTGCCAAGGTAACAAACTAGCATGCTTAAGAATTCATTGTAGCTTTGAACATTGAAATAAGCAGGCAAAGGAGAATGTTTGAAGTGAGCAGAGTTTGACAAATTAATTAAAATGCAGTAGAGGCTCAAATCTGGACTCTGGCATCCAAACAACTTTCAACAGGAGAGCACGAAGCAAAGTTCCAGCTTCTGTCCCTAGACATTTATTCCTGAATCTGCTGCAGTATTTCTTCCAGATCCCTGCACTGCTGCCAATCTACATCCTAACTGATGCTGCTATTTTTCTTCTGCCTGTAAGTGTGACACATGAGGCAGCCAAGAGTAAATGCTGCTTTTGGTACCAATTAGTACAGACTGCCATACAGTAGCAAAGTCACCATGAATCAACAAATCAGTGTTTCTTCTCCCAGCAATCTCACTCTCCCTCAGCCTACAAGTCAAGAGGTCTAAATGCAGTGTAAAAATGCCACAAATGTTCTCAGAGGGAAACACTTGAAGCAACATACTGACTATGCATAAAACATTCTATTTAAAATAAATCTCAGCAGGGATACATTGCATAATCTGCATATTCACTAAAAATGACTCCACAAAAATTTCCATAAGCAATTCCTTTTATTCCCTTATAGATGCTACATATATTAAGAAAATAATCCAAAGGAAAACAAGGACACAAAAAAGTAATCACAGGCATAAATTCAGAAGATTTGCTGTGTAAATTACAAAGAAATAATTCATCCAACATGAGTTTTACTGTGAAATTATACTGTTTTATAAATTGAACAAAAATTAATATAATTATCTTATATATATTTATCTTAAAAATATTTTAAATGTGCTATAAATAGTACACATTGCTATCTATCTCTTTACTTCAAACAGAGAAGAGAGCAGAGGTGGAAGAAAAGGGCCAGGTGGAAACTCTGCCTTGATGTGTTTGATTTTTCTCAATATTACATCATCAATACAAATCCTATTGGGCTTTTTAAGGGTGCAAATTTGCAACTACTCCAAAGGTTTCTTATGACTCTCTCACCTTGTCTAATTCCTAGGAGCTGTGGCATTTTGGTATTAACTGCCCACATTACTAACACTCCTGCAGACACAGCAAAGGCTGAATGGGCAAGAGAAGCATCTCCAGTGACAGAAACCAGAACACTTTACAGCCTCACCTCAGACCAAGCAATAAAAAGCTAATGTATTTCCACATCAGACCATAGCAGTAGCCCTTATGAATCTCTAAAGTTGTCCCACCATCACTTTTCACAATAAGTAAGTTCTTATAAAAATCTCAAGAGAGGCTAGGATTTTTTTTTTTTTTTCTAATGGGAAGTTCTTAATTAATTATTTAACTGAGATGAGATTACTAAACATACTGCTTATGGTCTTAAGATGAGTTGGGGAAATTCTATTATATTCTACTAAGAAAAACTCATATGTTCTTTAAACATATACTATTAGTTACATAAGTACACAGCTCATGAGTTAAAGAATAGCTAGGTATGACATTCAGTATTAGACAGCCCTTCAGACAGTCTTCTGTACAGGGTAAACATATTTCCACAATTTCAGATGGCACATGTTACAGAGGATATCTATTTAGTTTCTAGTTTCTACTACAAGCAGATATTCTTTTACAGGAACAAAAACACTTAAGATTCTTTGGAATCTAAAGCCTTTAGTAGCCTATTGCTACATTCACACTAACATCACCATGCAGTGATGTAAAAGAGACCCATTAGGGGTGTTGCATTAATTTGGTGGGAGTGCTGCAGCCCTACAGCCTGTTAATGCCATTGCTTGTGTATAAAAATGGACAAACAGGCAGAGTGAGTGTAAGAGGATTAACAGAAAAGCTTCTGTAATACAGCAAAAGGTTTGCTGTGTTTTGTAAACATCTTTCAAATGGAAAGGCCAATGCCACATTCTCAGCGCCAGACTACTATTCAATTACTTTATATTGTAGACTTACCAATTCTTTAATTGCACCTGCAGGCAGAATTCATTTTGGCTGACTGCATTTCTGCTAATGATAGTTTCACATTTGCACTGTTTAGTACAATGAATTGCATCCTAGTAAGATGTAAAACTGCCTACAGTAAGCAAAAGAATGTTTATCCATTAAGCATTCATACCAAGTGCATTACATTACATTTAATCACACCAACGCTTCAAAAATTAGACAGTCTGTATTTCCAGAGGAATTTAGCCTTCCTAATGCCTCCTAATATGGCAGATGGGGTAACAGACTCTAACACAAGCCAAGAACAGGCGTTCCCAGGTCTGACAGCATAACTGGTTCTAACACACCAGCTCTAAGTGCAATTTAAAATATGGTATTAATGCAGCAAGAAGCAAGGCTACAAATGTGCACACAAAGTATATCCAAATGAATAGACAAAGAGAATGATGGATCATGGGGATAAGCTGGTATTAATGAATAATGCTAGCTTGGGATGAGACTACAGTAATAATACCTCAAAGTGGGGATTCAAGATAAACACTTTTAAAGTGACTCAATTCAACACTATTTTTGGACATTTTTCAACTTCAACATTTGCTATGACATCAGGCACAATGATATTACCCCCTTGAAAACAATAGCAGAATTAACTTTATCAACCCCAAAGGGAGTCTCTATTACAGATGATTTTTAGTCTACCCTGTGTACTGTGGAAAAATTAAATGAGTAGAGAAACTACAATGAGTTTTGCTCACCTGAAGATTTCACACAATTCTACTCTTTGTGCCCAAATCTACTGCATAAATTCAAGTTTATTACATTTTCTATACAGAAATCTGCAACAGATTTGAAATTCTGAAGAATCAAATGCCAAGTGTAGTACCCAGCACTGTGGGAAATTGGGAGAATGCATTTATACATGTGCATTTTAGGACTGGGGGTTTTTTAAAGGAGTTTTGGTCTACTTGGTCTATTACCACAGGAACACATTGCTTTACTCTTCCAGGGTTGACCAAACATCTCTCTGTGCATGCCCTTAATAGACCCTGCATGCTGCATTTGGGCAGGTAGGGCACCATGCCACATGCCAGCAGCGGAGTTTGCCTTCCACAGTCTGCCTGTGGAAGCTGGCAAACTCCCAGATCTTTAGAACTGACTAGAGACCTCTGAGCTTTCTGTTTTCCAGATGCAACTTCTTGACCTGCTTCAGACAGAAAAGTGAAGCTTAAGACAAACATTTCACCTATGTGAGAGAAACTAAAATATGGGGTGTAGCTTTCTGTCCAGATTTGTTCAAGCAGAGAGAGGAGGGAAAGTGCTGTTTATCCTGTGCAGTGACACAGAGCTGTAAAAGCTACAGAAGAACCTCTCTATATGTTGTGTCAATGCAGGGAAGAAAGCAGGGGCATCCATCCCTGAGTTCAGTTACTCCAGCAGCTGAAGTGTGCAGCGCACAGCTGGTATCGCTGTCACTCACAGTAAATGTATTTTGGCTACAAACAGCTGCACATTTCTTCTAAAACAGACACCATTTAGCAGAAGCTGGACATACTCCAGATAGCAGATTAAAATGGGTGTAATCTGTGTATGACAGGCTATAAAGCCAATACAGTAAGCCTTTCAGTTGTCTTAGTATGATTCTAATGGGTACCCCATCCTAGTATAATGAATGAAGAGAACATACCCAATATCTCTATAAAATACTGACATTTAAATATCATTCAGTCAGCTAGTGTTCATCATCTAAGGAAACCGGCAAGGCTGTGACTCTTGCCTAAAAAGCAAATTATTCTTACAAAACTTTGCTGGAATTTATTTACACATGCAACCTTAGCTATTTTTATGAATCCCTAAGTAAAAAAACAATGTACATCCCCAAGTTTTTTAGAAGCCCATCTTCTAAAATAGTATTTTATAATAATGGTTTCAAGAATATCCATCAATACTGAAAGGCTTCTTTTCTTGGGTATGACTATTGCTCTTAATCAACTCTCTGTAGATCAAACTTAAGAAAAACAGAAAACAATTCAAAGAAGCCCCTGCAAATCTTTCTTTAATATTACTAAAAAAAAAGCTAGTATTGTCATGAAAAATAAATTATAATGTTAACATTCACTGGAACTGCAGGACAGACAATTAGTACAAAATGTATGTAACTCCTGGCTGCTTTTCACCCCTAAAAAAAACCTAGTGGGGAATAAAACCACTGTCTTGGATGAGGGAGTTAAGATATAAATGGTGTGGGAAAAAAAAACATATGGTTGGACATCAAAACAGCCAAGCTGGTGAAACTTCAATCTTGCAAACTTTAATTTTAACCTTACTGTTACTGATTAAACACTCTAAAACTCTAAAAACAAATCTTAACAAAAGAGCACCTTTTCCTTGCAAATAAAATAACTGGAAAATAGCATGGAATGGTAATTTTTAAAAGCCTTTTCTATAGTACTGGTGAACTAAATAACCACAAACACAGTATCATCTATAATCAGATAAAGTTTTAGCTTTCAATTCCTAGCACTAAAGTGTTCAAAAGGATGCTATCAACCATTTTAGTCTTGATGGCAAGAAACGTTTTCACAGATTTTTCCAAAGTAAAACCAATAAAAGTGCATGAAAGAAGGTAAAGAATTCTCCAAACATGTTCATTGCTCATGACCAACTGCATCAGCCCCAGACATGAGACAGTTGCATGAAGGCATTCTTGTGCACAGGAGTTCATCCACCCTCAGGTGTGAAAGGTCAGCCTAAGAGCCACACATGGGCCATGCAGGCAACTCTCCTGGGTCAGAACCAAATAACACAACGTGTCAGCAGGATTGTGCAAATATAAAATGGATTCTCTCCACTTTTTCTTTCTGAAGAAAAAGGAAAATCTTGCCTCTTAAGAATTCAGAAATCTCTAGAAGTACAGCACCACTCCAATTGCAAGAAGAACAAAATTACCATGAGAAAAGGAGAGCAATGCAGAAAATACTGGAGGAGAAAAAGGCAGTCAAACTTTAAATTGCAACTACAACTCTGGACAATATAGAGCTTTTAACATTTTACTTAACTTTGCAAATAACAATTTAATCCTAATGCCCAAATAGTTTTGGACCCATACAGAACATCAACAGTAGGTGATTGTCACAGAAAGGGATGCAGAGAACTGGTAATCTTATGACATTTAACTGAAAACTGTCTAACAGTTCTTTGAATTAAAAGCAACTTGAATATATCACACATGTTATTGTCTATTTACCCTGAAAGGTACAAGACATTGCTTCAACTCAAGTTTTAAAAACTACTTTATCTGATCAGGCAGGCCTCATAAAAACAGTATTAAATTAATCCTACTTTACTTACCTTTAGGCTAAAAGCCTGACTTGCCAAAAAGAGTCACTGTCAAAATGCGCCTTAAATTCAAGCTTTTAAATAGTGAACATACTCCATCTTCCATGCCCTAAGCTTAATTTTACTTCTGATAAATGTCATAATGTAACTCAATAAAAAAGGCACAATAAAAATACAAACAAAAATTGTTGTGTCTTAATGTTATGACTTCTAACTAAGAAGAGGCAAATTTATGGAAAAGCCATTATGTCTCTGTTTAGGAAAGAACTTGTATTTTATTATCTCAGCAGACTTTTCTGAGCTTTTTCCGGGGTAGGTGCTTGAAAACCAGATGCATAAAATGGGTTCCCTGACATGTACACAAAATGCATTTTAGATACAAGAGTGGTTCTTCACACTCAAGCCTTTTCTTTGTTCTACAAAAACTTTGTCTTAGAGCTTATATTGATTTCTGCTAAAACAGATGAGGATAAAAGTCCTTCCACCAAGAAAAAAGTAAGAACAGTGTAAAAGGTTGTGGCTTGCCTGTCAAAAACGCTCAATTAACTGGGGACTTATTTAAGGAAATAGAAGTTAGCAAGTAAGAGGCTACTGCTCCATGATAACCATCTAGATGAAAATCCCTCTGCGTGCAATGCAAAATAATTAAATCCACATTAAGTCTCCCTTATGGAAGGTACCTCAAACCGCTGTCCTCCTCCTACCATAAGGGTTTTCCACTGACAGCTACAATGAAGTAAATTTTCTGTCTACCACCTCCAAGGCTGGTTGCTGATGTGTAAGAACCTTAATGCAGGCCACCAGAGTGATGACAATATCCCACATCCTCTGTAGCTTCAGACATGAACCTTGCAAGCCTCATTAAAAGCTAATGATCCCACCATACAAAACCAAGAGCTCAAGTTTTGTTTGAGAGGGCTTTGTTACCAAACCAATGCGATGCATGCAATGCACCCAGGACAGTCCCTGTGCAGGGTTCTCAAATGCTATCTCAACTTGGAAGACTGGAAAAAGCCCTTCTCAATAATGTCTGTGAAAAACCCAAGAAGATAATAGTAAAAGCAATCAGTAGTTTTACAATAAACTATTCTCTTCACTACTTTCTAATCCATAACTAATAATATGGTAAAATAAAACATACACTAAATTATGGTGAAAGAAATGGAAACCGCAAATCTGGCAGCCTGAAGGCAAGAGAAACACTGGCATTCTCGATGGACTCAGCCCCATTCACTTCTCTTCAATAAGGTGGCAAATTATGTTTATAAGAAAAAAGAACATTTAATCTGCTCCAGAGCATTACTGCAATGGTCTTCTAAATGCTGAGAACCCTACAGCATGACTTTGTGGTTTTAACATCTTTTTTTTGATGGCAGTTTGCTTATTCAGGTGGGATGAGATATCCCAGCAGTCCAGTGATGTGGTTTTGTGAAACACTCAGTAAGTCATCCAAACCCTGCCTGACCTCACACAAATGACAGTGAGGACAGATCCAGTATGTCTGTCAGGGTACAAGCTGAGACTGAGACTGAAGACAGACAGTGAGTCCAGGGGTAAACCTTTTGCAGGATGGCTCAATACCAGAGAAAAGCAAAGATCGCAGCTGCAGAAGTCAGTTTTGGCCAGGGGGGATGTAGCAGCTCAATTTGCTGCATGAAGCTGAAAATCAGAAAGCCAAAATCACAACTTCAAAAGAAGAAAAGCAGTGGGGGCTTTTTTGTGAGATATAGAAGTACTTCTAAGAGAAATTAAATTGGAGAAAAATAGTATGTAAGTCTAGCAAAGTCTGGCAGATGGAAATGCTGAGCACTATCTAACAGCAAAATGACTGAAAGAATCAGACATGTCCTGACACAGCTGAAAAATCGTACTTCAGATTCTAGGTCAAAACTGCATAGATTAAATAAAAATAGGTAATTTTATAAAAATAATAATATTATAAAAATAAATAAAAATATTATTTCCAAAGTAGGTATATTTCAGTTACATCCCCCACTACTTGAAATCCAAGGTGCTACATGATATCTTACCCATATATTCACTGGTTACCCAGACATTCACTGGGTTACACAGGGTGCAAGAAACAGCAATGGTTTAACTAAGGCACAGATCTAGAACATACAAAGCCAAAGGACACACCTCTACTCGCCTGAACACCCACAGCACTCCTTCCTGAGGGAAAGGGCTGGTAGATCATGAGAGGGGGAAGAAAGCAATGCTCCCCACAAAGCTGGTAGCAGCTGCCAGCTGCCCATCCCTCCTGAAAGTTATTTTAAATGTCCAAAACTCACATTTCAGTCACATTTTAAGACAAATTTGAGAAATGAGGAAAAACAGAAGTTAAAAACAGAGCTACAAAAGTAGATGCTCACCAGTTCTACAAAACGTCACCAGTAAAATGAGACAGTTATAAATTTGTGCCAGATCATTATGACCCAATAACTATTAGAATAGTAACCATAATACATAATATGTGTTATTAGTGTGTCTTACTGCTGAGGTTCAGCCTTTTTTCCTTTCAAAGAAATGAAACTCAAATCTAACATTGTTGCTACACTTCAGATGTATCAGAATTTAATGCCCAATGTCTTTCCCTTTTGGAAAGAAGCATTCCACCATCCCACAAGGAACACAATGGGCTTAATGTTCCTTGTGCTGCACAGAAGGTTGACCAGGCAGGCAGGCAGGCTGGTGGACATGCATACCAAGAATCTCCATTCCCCTGCATGTCCATGACTGTAAGTACTGAAATAGGTAAAATGGTATGAGAAACACTTAAAAAGAATGTAATATAGTCATATATTATACACATACATGACATATAGTTGATATAAGCTCAGCTTTGATAAAAACAAAATTAGAAGTGTCAGACACCTCTGTCATGTAAGTTTTGGTGTAAACTAAGTCTAAAAATTTCTTTCAAATAAAGACAGCTGAAGGAAAATCAGCTACAAAGAAGGGATTTTGCAAGCCACCGAGTCAGACTGAGAGATTCTTGGTTTGATGATACTCACCCATTATGTTCCAGCATGACCTAAACTACTGCTTAAACTATATGCAAATACAAGCAAATCACATAATACCCCATTTTGGTCTATGGGACCTTGCAAACATAAAAAAAGACTGTGCAAAGTGAACTGTTCTTCCAAATAAATCCCTTCTAAGAAATTTAGGCAGCCTGAAGATGCAAGGTGTAGGTGAGACGTCTATGAAGAAGACACCACTGGAAGTATAAGGCAAAAGAATGAATTACCAGAAACAAAGTCCAAATTTAAGAAGCAAATTTAAAAGCAAATTGTCAGCGGGGCATACTAAATTGAAAAATGTACAGGAATTTGGAATCAATAAGCTTTTGCTGAGGGAAAGCCAGACTCTGGAAGACATTTGAGAGCTTCAGGCTTAGCCAAAGGGGCCAGAATCGTCTCCAGAGGATGTCACCAGCACCCTGATTGGTATGGAAATGGGAAAAACAGGCAAGAATTCTTACATCTGATACCTCCTTTTGTTGCCTTTTTGCTGCTTCTCAATTAATTTTGCTTACCCAGCAAGAAGTATAAAAAAAGACTGTAACTAAATGAATGAGACTATTCATTAACCAACGTAGACACATCTTCCAAGGAAACAAATTGAATGAGAAGAAACAATAGATCAGGGACATGTGATACACACAAGCAATTGTTTTAAAAAAAATCCTGTTCCTAAAATCCTAAAAAAAGAGCCCATATGGATTTTCCACCCACACAATTCCAGGCCTATCTCATCTTTGTCCATAAAAAATTATAATAAGTATCAGGTATTTGACAGAACATCACTGAATCACTGCTACTTACAGCCCTTGGGGTTCTCAACAGCTGAGTAAAATACAGAAACTAGACCAGATGTAGCAACAAGAGTTTGAGGAGACATTCAAACTATCATTTTTTTCTCCATCTAAAGTACTCTTGTACTGCTGTACTCATGTAGGCACACTGAAACAAGCTCAATCCTCTGAAAACCCATTAACATCAAAGCAACTTTAAAGGCACTCAGAGCTGCTTTCCAAACATGTCATGGAGACTTCCACAATCCATTTCAATGCCATCACTATCAGGACAATATTCAGAGGCTGAAAATTCCTGCTAAACTAGCAGATTTTTTTTTTTTTTCTTATTCTGGAACCATGAGTAAACACTGAATTGGAAAATGTTGAGGTTTTTCCAAAGGTTCATCACCAGCACCAAAACTACCCCAAAGGTTTCCAGATAAGACATTGCTGTATTTCTTTCCAAGGAATGTCTCTTCTGAAGTATAATTGAGCTTTGCTGGCTCATGAATTTCCCAATTGCTAACATATGAACTGCAAAGACAAGGCAATGATGCCCAGGGAAGGAAGAAATGTTCGTATACAAACAGGATAGGCACAAAGATCTCAAACTCCTTTTTGCTGTCTTGCCATGTCACCCAAGCATGCAAAGGGACCGTAACAAATAAAATATTCCTGAAATTATCAGTGACTGCTAATTAAGAATTATTTTCTGTATTTTAAACAAAAAGATAAACTAAACAATGCTATGCCACTGCTCAATCTCTTCATCAATAAATAAGGAAAAAGTTAGCCCTTTATAAAGAACCGTGTGATTTCCTCATTTACAGTCTAACAAAAGAACATACTCTTGCCTCTTCTATTTTCCTTTTTTTAAACTCTTCTCTCTTAGTACAAGTCAATATTCATTGAGGCAATTTAGAACAGATGCTATTTCTGTTCTTCAGTTATCCAGATAATCACTTAATTAAATAGCTGCATACAGTATCCAGAGAATTTAATTTATATTTTAATCACACATTCCTTCCCTTTGTTATTTTGCTCTTACTTACTCTGGCAAGTGGACTTACTGCACACAGCTGTAAAAAAACCTGCATTACTAAATTCCATAATACAGACTTTTGAAAGCAACCAAAGAACAACTTAAATATAAACAGTTCTGATTCTCAAAACCAACGAAATGCAAAAGGGTTTTACAAGGTCATCATTTAAGCAACTATGTTTGTACGTTCTGTATATGTTGTATATGCATTTATATATTACAGGTGAAACAAACCTAATTTCTCAGCTATTTAAACAGTAGTATTATCACAGTCATAAATGGAAGCTAATTCCCAAAAGTCATTCAGAAAGCAAAAACTTAAATGCTGACCAGCAACTAATCCTCATATTCTGAGTCCTACACTCCCATTCCTTATTCAAGAACTTTTAGAGCACAGGCAAAAACCAGGGGGTGATGCAATCTTTTGATTAAAAAGCATCATCTCTCTGCACAGCAAACTGAACACTAAGACAATCTCTATTACACAAGCATTCTTCAAAATATACTTCTAGTATGACATTACTCCATCTTTACTAACTTGCAATAAAAACTTTTTTTAAGACATAATTAAACATTCACACATTATAGAAAAATCACCTCAGCATTGCCTATTATAGACAGAAAAGTTATTTAGCCTTCATGTGGGAAAAAAATTTCAGAGGTCTAGTACCCACCCCTCAGCATGCTTATCTAAGATAAAACTGGATAAATCTCCCTTGACACATTTTTAGAAGAATGGAAGAAGGCTGCAGGATTAAGTTAATGTTGCACTATCTGTATCCTTTTCTTAGGCATCAGACATTAGCTAATGCTAATGCACTGATTGTTTTATTTGCCATGTTAAAAATGCCATATCACCTCTACTTACCAGGGAGGAACCTATGGCAATCTGTGTAACTGTTTATGGCAGTGACCAATTTTTGACTGTGATTTTGTGTTCACCAGTTATCTCACATTATAACCCATGAAGCAGCATATTCACTAAGTGAGAGAAGGACAATTACATTTATTATGTTAAACTTAAAAAAAATAATCTCCCTCAACAAATGGAACTTTGTAAAAAAAAAGCATACTGAATCCATGTAAATATAATATAGGTTTCTCACATTAATCTCTAGTATAGTTCAAGAATGTATAGGTAGGAGGTTTTTTGTGCTTTAACTTCAATTTTGTATATTTATGCAGTATGTATAAATATTTAGCATTTTATATTGATATTTACTATTTTACTATTAATATATAACATTTTTATTAAATATTTACTATATAATATATTAGATGAATTTACTATTGATATTTACTATTTTACTATTAATATACAAAATGTTTACTAAATATTTACTAAATAATATATTATATGTATTACTAAATATTTAAATAAGCCATACATAAATATAGCTAAAAGTGAAGGAAAATTTGGATAAAAAACCTAATAACTCAGTAATATATCTAAAATAAAAGGTGCCACATTCATTAGATTTTCTGGTTTTGAGTTTTGGCTGGAGTTTTTCATTGTTGTTGTTTTGTTTTGCTTTGTTTGTTTGGATGGGGTTTTTTTATTTAGAATGTGATCATTTGAAGAGCTTCCCAGAATGTCCATACAGATTCCAAGATGGAAAAGAAGGATGTCTCCAAGCAGCACAGTGAGCTCTCTGCTGTCAGAGCAGCAGCTGTGTGAAAGGTGTGTGGCTGTGTCTCCCAGCACCCATCCCTCCCACGAGTGGGATTACCCCCAAACCACTCCATGGGTGACAGCAGGCAAGGGCACACCCCAACACCACCCTCAGCTGCCTTACAGCAGGGATTAGAGAGGGATCAGAGCTCCCAAGGGAAAGGACAAGGAGCCACAGATGCAAACCAGTACTGAAGAAATTTTTGTTAGTAAGAAAGATTCAATGTGACAGCGCCCAAATGTGGGAACAGGGCATCCAGAAAGGCTGCAGAATCTCCCTGGCTTTGAGAAGATGCAAAATTGGAATGGGCTGAGACCTGAGCAAATTGGGCTGCCTCCACCTGCTGAGTGAGGGCTGGATAAATTTCCTTATATCCCTTCTAAGCTCATCTGCTGTGACACCATTCCATGCTGCTGGGTACAGGAAAATTCTGCGTCAATGCATCAGGTAATAAGCCTTTAGTAAAACACTAGTTATCAAGATCAAGAGAAATCCCCAACCGAGAATTTTAAAACACTTTTCTGAAGTGTTTCCTAGGACTAAAAGTTTTTATCACCCAGTCCTACCTCTCCTATCACCTCTCCATCACCCTGCCCCTTCAGCTTCTTCCCTGCCCCTGCAATCAGGGTGGTGAGTCTGACACAAAGATCCACCCTCTGCCCTGTTCCTCAAAACACGCAAACATTTTGGCCCTTGTTCTGCAGGGGGATTCTCCTGAAACTGCTTATTTTTAACCTCTTAGTGCCAGTTACAGATTTGCTAGCAAACAGACAACTTTAGATATATAAATAATTTAATTGTTAGGGAAATGAGGCAATCAGACTGTAAGCATCATGTTGGTGTAACTAGAAAAACAAGTTTACACTGTCAACACTCAAAATCTTTCTATAAGCAGAAAGTTTAAGCTCATGAACAGCTGCAAGGAAGGGAAAAGAGGCATTCTCTGCACAGAACAGTGTCATTCTTTCTAACAGTTTCTCATTAAAGTAAATGTTGTTATTACTCCTCCTTAAAGGAACTTCCTACCTATACATGTATTTTATTTTCTCTTTCCACTACAGGGCACCAGCTTCCATGCATAGTTCCTGCACTACATTTGCTAGTAAACAGTATGTCCTAAAGCAACTGAAAATGCACATCTGTCAAAAGCACTTAATGCTGTAATGAATGGAACACATCAACTATTATTTGACCCACTTTTCCTCCTGTGAGCCTTTGGACAATCCCTTATTGTGATACGGTAGCTTTAATGCAATGTAAAGAGGGATTCCTAATCACAGAACCTTGTCTCTTTTTGAACAGCATCCTGCAAATAGTTCCTGAAACACAAGAGTTAAGCACAACTCTTACACAACATGTATCAGGAAACCTAAATTCTGTTTTATGGAAGATTTTATGATTTATTTCTGAAACAGCTGAAGCCCGTACAAAAATTCAGTGTGCCATTTCTAAGTTGAAGGTTACAGAAATGGGACTACCAATAAAAAGACAATCTTCCATGAATTTTTTTTTTGTATGGTTCCTTTTGCTCTAAATTCTATTTAAGAAAGCAGTATTTGGAATTTGTTTTAAGTTTTGCATAGATATTGCTGGAATGAAAATATAATTTCAGTGAGTGGTGTAATTATTTAAATGTACCTGAAAATGACAAAGAAAAACATGGGAAACAGTGGGAATTTCATGTTTCAAAAAAACACATTAGGAATTCACACATAGAACATTTCACATTACGGACAGCATATTGCCCAAATCAGCAGACTGATCAGCACTAGAAAAATTTCTAATGGTGTCCTGTAAGTTGCTGTGATCTAATCAGACACATTACAAACAAAAGCCTATCTTTAGTCCAAAGTGAACCCTCTTTGTTCAGTGAAAGGCTATGATATATCAGGAACAGTTTAACCTACTCTCCCTCCATCTGTTGAGTCCCTAAGTGGCTTAGCAACTTAGTTCTTCCCACAAACAGAATCAAATATCGTGTACACAGTTCTCATTGCACTTCCTTATACTCAGGAATTTAAAGCTTGCTAATGATTTGTAATCCAGCTATAAACAGAAAGAAGTGGATAATCTCTTTAGGAGGTACTCTCCTAAACATTAACAGATGAGTAGATTGCAGGAATATTAAAGATTGAAAGCTCCATGACAGTAACCAGGTAAAAGTTTGTCTGTTTTGCCTTCCTTTCTTAAACGCAGTGCAGTGATACACTGCTTCCAATTAATTAGCATTATTTCTTAAGACAGATTCAAGTAACAAGTTGAAGCTATAGACCAAGTTTTGTCAAGAAATGGAAAGAAGGAGTTTCTCACATTTTTTCTGTGTCTTTACATACAGAGATGACAAAATAAAAGAATTCAGATCACTGTTTTTCTTAATTACCCTGTGCAGGTATTCCTTCCTTTTTTTCCTTGGCTGTTTGGGAGAGCAGGGATATGGGAGGTTGTGGCTGATGGCAGTATTCTTGATTACCCTTCTACAGTCTCTTAATCTGCATTTTACATTATCACTGCTCAGAGAAACACTGTGCCTTTTCAAATGTTACTGTGGCTGGCTACTGCCATCCCAGCCGGATGTGGAGAGACACTTGTGGGGGAGTCAAGTGTTTTGCATAAAATTTTAAGCATTTATTTTGCATCATCACTGATGCATTTTCTCCAAGGAACACATAAAAAACCATGAACTTTAGTGCCTTTCAATGGTCTGTTCCAAAAATTACTCAGATGCTAAAGAAGAAAAAAAAGCTAGCAACACCCCATCCAGCCTGAGTAGGATATTCACTGTGGATACTGAGATAAAGCATGAGGGGAAGTACAAAGGAAAGGGAAGACTATAAAATAAAAATTGGACATTGAATCAAAACACAGAATAAAACATTATAACAGCATTTTAAAAAACAGATTTAGAATAATCCCTTCAATCTCATATTGGTAAAAACTGTCCCTGAATAATATTATGTCTTACAGACTGTTCTGCTTAAAACATCTACAAAAGTGCAAATTTCCAGTGTTTGCATGCATTTCAGCATGAAAAGTCCTTTGCATAGTACAGGCTGGTTAAGTGCTCGCTTACACTTTACACTTCCCCTCGGCACGGCATTTCTGCTGCTTGCATTATCATAGCTTTTTCCAATGCTATTTCTTGGGCAAAATCCTCCCCTTGTGCAGAAAAGACTCCTCTCAAAATACACAGGAAGACCACAAAGCACTAGACTTAAAAACCCCAGATCCTCACACTGTATCTGTCAATTCTCCAATTTGCAGTGCTCTTAGTCTTTTCTGAGAAGCTATAAAAAGTGTGTATTTTGAAAAAGTTATTGTAAAAAGTTTATTGTGTGCCTGCACTTAATTTCAGAACAATAAATGAAACCTCTTTCATTTTGTAAGAAAGTATCTACTGTCCTGGGCAGATACCAAGAAACAAAAATAACCTAGATTAGATTAATTAAAGCTGCTACTCTGGATCTTGTGACCTTCTGTCCCAGACATGCTGCTAAACCAAAGAGCAGTGGAAGTCCTTGTGCTGCTACTAAGATTCAGATCTATTGCTGGAAGTTTCACATTTTAGCCAAAATTCTGTATACTTGTGATGATATTCTGTCCTTGCTGAAGTAAAAACAGAAGACTGGAAACACACCTGCAAGCCTGCCTGCAAGCTTCTCCTGGTGCTGCAGTTCTGGCACCAGTGCTGAAACTGCAGCCAGCAGGGACAGTGCTGTGTTCCTACACCATCACCAGCACAAGGCAAGGATGAGACAGAAGGTGGAGACAGGAAGAGATTTGTGAGGTCTCTCCTGTCTAAACATGAGACTGCCCAGAAAAGCAGTGATGGGACAAAGCACAGCCTCCGTTCATTTTCACTTCATCAGCTGTCATGTGAACCCCCTTTCTTTAAGACTACTCTCAAAAAGCTTCCTTTGTATCCTCCTGTATCAATACCCCTTTCTATGCCAGTTACATGAGCCCCTTCCCCTACCTGTCAGCTCGCAAAAATCACTGCAAACATAGGCTGGTGACCTGAGATGCCACTGCTCATTACCAGAGCTGGTACTCACAAAAGGGCTGAGATTTCAGGCTGTATCTATAGTAGTATACAGCTAACCCTAGCAATTCAACAGTAGGAATGACTGCATCCCAGGGCTCACATCATGCTCAGTTTTACAGGGCAGATACAGCTTTGTGGAGAAATGTTTCTACTGACATCAGTCATTTAAAGGAAACAAAGGCATACCAAAAGTCTACTTAAGATCTGTAATAACAAGGGATGAGCAGGACAGAAAGTCAGATCAAATGTAATTAACTTCCATAAAAGCTCTATAAAATAAAAGAAGAGCTGAACATATGCAGAAAAAGAGGGGCAATAAAACCTAACCTTGAACTGAAACAAGCTAAAGCTGACTTCCAGTGCATTTTTACATGCTTCAATGTCTCTAAAGGACTTTTCACTCTCTACAATAGTCCACTGTAATTGTCACAGGGTAACCAGATCTGTTGAGCATGCAGGAACTCACTCTCTTTCAAAATGTTACAGTGCTTATAAAGGATTTTATTCATTAGACAGATTAATAGCTGTTCTTTGAACTCCCTCTCCTTCACCCAAGTCTGTGCCACAGTGTTGAGTGTTGGTGCTGACTGCAGGACATGGAGAAGGACTTTAGGAACTCACCTGTGAGAGGAAAAGCAAGCTTACATAGAAAATCTTACTGGGAATTGAAATTGAAAATAAAATTCTCAAACTAGTCCCTTAATTATTAAAATAGACTAACCATAAAAATAAATTCTCAGAAGAAACACAAGATGTATCTGATTTTGATCTTAACTCATATTCCATTTCCCCCATTTCAGGATCAGATAATTCTGGTTTTGAAGCCTATGTCTAGCAAACTTCTTAGGTATCATGACAAAAATATGACAGAAGTTTCTGCTACAGACAAGTACATAAATATCTTGTGCAATACACAAATAAAACCTAAGCACAGGTAATCTGCCAGAAAGCAAGCAAGGGCATACTTACATCAAAAAGAAACGGAAACATTCATTTCAAGCAGGCTAAAGTGCCTGTATGCTTTGACATCTGTATTGCTAATGCATATTTAAATAATGCATGAAAATGCCAGTATTTGTAACCTTCTTAAACATTCTTAAGATGTTAAATTAATTTATTCTAAATTCAAACCCAAATAAATGATGACTAATACTAGATCAAGCTTGAGAAATGTTGCCCCAAGGCTGTATTTTCCCAGGGATGTTTAACATCTGAAAATGATAGTTCACTGCAGGATTAATTTTCTTCTCCCTTCCTGTACCTGTAGTATTGCTACTCTGATTTTGCTTCAACATTTAGGGTAGCCTGGGACTCTCAGTTTAAATGAGTCTTGAGAGATCAAAACGTTACAAAACCAAAAAAACCCAATTGCATTACTGTAAATTGGTGGCATCCAGTTTAATGGACTGCCATCTGTGGTTTTATTCAATTAATCTTCCCGTAGTTTTCATTAAAGGCAATGAAACAGATCCTGTGTACATCACCCTGGCAGAGTATCACCAAAGGACATCTGCACAGCCACACTAAAGACTTGGCTCAAGGCTTACAACAGGAGCTTCCATCTAAATAACAAATTCATCTAAGAAGAATATAGGCATAACTGTGTGCATGCACACAGTCATAACTATATTTATGAATAAATAAAACATCTGCCTGATCCATCTCTGAAATGCCCATGACAAAAATCAGAGCACCAACAAACACACAAACAAACATAAAAGCAAAACTGCAGGCGTTAACACTGATAAATTCTCAATTCTGTGATAATCTTGCTAGACCCATTTACGTAGCTTGTGCCATGACCAGAAAAATGTAGTTGTTATTTCCAACAAAAAGTGAAAAAACCCAAAATATAAAAGGGACTTCTAGGATAACTTGTAAAATTGCAAGATCCTTCCTGGCAGAGCCAAGGGAGGATAGTCTGAGGTGGTACACTGTGGTGGCAGGCTCCTCACAAACTTTTTTAAAGTTGTTTGGACATATGGAATGCAAAGGAGTGTCTGCAGGGTCTCATTTCCTCTTCTTAGGGGACAATAGTAAACTCTTCACATCAGACTTAATGTTCATAGTACAGAAGTAAACAGCAGTCAATATATTTTAAAGGGATAAACCACATTACAACTAAATCCAGGGAAATAGCCAGTTATGACAGTCATGAGCAACAAAAATAAGTGCACTTCATATAACATATACATGAATGACAGCAAAACTGTACTGATAATTTCCCATATGCATTACCAGCCCTTTCACATAGAAGGAAGCCTATCCTTATAAACTGTGGAGTGATCACAGGGATTGCACTCCTGGGCAGGGAGGCTGTGGAAGAAGAATGGCTGCTGGCCAAAGGAGGCAGAAAAACTTCTTATGAAAGAGAATTCAGTAAGACAGGCAGACAGGACACCTGTAAAATACATTTTCTCCCCTGCTAAGAATTAATTCAGCTTCCGTTCCAAGTCAGTGAGAGACTTCCCAGTACAGAAAGATTGCTTAATTTCTTTCTGTTTTTAATGTGTTTATTCTAAATTAGACCTCAACTTCAGAATGTTTTTCTCCCTTGAGCATGGAGAAGGAAGTCCATTGATTCCCTTCAAGTGCAGTAATAGATATTCAATCTCAGAGATGTAATGAAAGATAATTTGTTTAAAAAAAAAAAAAAAAAAAGTTAAAAGGAAACCTCTCTCATGTAATGAACCACTAAACCTTGCTATAAACACTATACATTAACCACACTTCACTGAGAATTTCAATTAATATCAAAACAACCAAAGAGTGGTATCTCCCAAACTAGAAATCATCTCACAGAGTGCAAGGATCCTGCCAGTCTCACACAGCAGCGTAGGAAGGATCACAATTACAAAGAGCAATTGCAGCAAGACAACCCACAGTCTCCCTATTGTTTCACCTCATGCTCTGTTCTCTCCTCATCTCTTTCCCACAGTCCAGTTTCTTTCTGCCTTTTCTGTTAATGATATTATCCACCCAGGGAGAGCAACATCCTGTCAGGGATGCTGCTGAACGTCTGGATGCCATGCTGCTGGCTGCCATGCTGGAGATGGACCTTGACCACGGTCCCTTCAATACTGGCCAGACTTACCCATATTCCAATGGGAAGCAACTGGTTTTAAATCAAAGGTCTAAATGTGCCATTCAGTCTTAGCAGCAGCAGTGTGTAAGTTGAACAAAAAGATTTTGCAGGTGTCTGTTGGACCAAAGGCTGTATCAAGGTGGTAATCCCAACCCCCCTCTAGACTCCAGGAAGCCAATGATGCTACCATGAAGGGATTTCCACAATCAGGAAAACCTTAACTCAGAAGAGCTGTTAATTTTGTTCCATTAAAGCTGTTTTACTGGCTCTAATTTTCCAGCAGTGTGCTCCAATTTATAAAATCCTGATGACTCCCATGAACACAGTAAACCTCAAGTAGCTGACAAGTGCCATAGCTCTAGTCACCGTTTCTCCTACCCACCCTTCTTCTAAAATCTTTGTTTTTAAAGCCAGTACAGTCATGCAGTAAACATCCCACTACCCAGGCTGTCAGACATGCTAAAATGTCTAGAAGCAGCCCACATTTGTATTACTGTAAGTGCTGCAAAACTCCTGAAGGGTTGGCTGGCTGAGGCAAAGCTACACACCCCACATTTTCTTTCCTTCTATTGTCAGCCATTAAAAAAAAAAAAAATCACAAAACCAGAAACACATGCCAGGGAAGGATAAGGGATATAATTGGGCTTTTAAGGTAGATAAAAAAAGAACAAGGAAGCATAACGCACAACAGAAGGAAACAAACTAGCAAAGGCATCGCAAAATCCTTAACAATGAATTGTATGTATATTTAAGGAGACAATAAGACAACCAAGACATCAGGTAAAGATGTGGAAGATTGATATAAAATTGCCAAAATAAAACATGCCACTAAATCTTTGGCAGGAAAGCAAACGGAATCTATAAACAGGAGTAATTATACTAACAAGCAACTTACACACTAGAAATACTGAATAAAGACAAATAATAATTAATTCTTTGTGACAGCTGTCGTTAGATTATAGCAATCACATTAGCACTCGGAAGCAAAACTATGAAAACAGTCACTAAAATGGCCTTTATTTTTCAAATATTTTAATTAACATACCAGTTTTGGGAGCTGCTTAAGTCCATTCCTAAATTAATTACAATTCTGAGCTATGCATACTTCAGTGCAGGCAAATCTCATACCTCTCATTATGTCAATGAAATAACAGTAACACACTTAAAATTTAATTTAGAAAATCAATTTCCAGTAAAAAAAAAATTAACTATTTGGGAGAGTTTACTTCCCATACAATGTACCTTCAAGATCTTGTATATCTGGCTTTGGCTATGCACACGAGTCCTGTAATTTCCCAAACAGAGTGGATTCTTTTTTCTTTTGAAAACATTAAATGAATTTCACACATATTTGATGTTCTTCCTTAACACTCACAGAAAAGGAGCATGACATGACCTCTGCTGCTGTTCTTGAAAGGCATTTTTTACAACGTAGTTGCCATACAATGCATCAAAATTTCATGTTTGGAAGTTTAGGAGTCTTACGGATTAGTAAGACTTTTTGCATTGCAAAAGCAACTGAGAAAACTTACTGTGACAATTTACTAAAGGCATTCTCTCACAAAAAGAAACTATTTTTTGTGCTTCCTGTACATCCTGTATGTGGCTTCTACTCTGATGTTTGTGAAAAGAGGGAGTTACTGCGGAAAAGAAAACAAAAGTAAACTCTACATACTATTAACACATAAATGGATACATTAAACACTCCTCTTCACTAAGAGTTTTGTCAAGTCCACAGGTTTCATGGAAAGGCTGTAAAGAACAGTTAAAGTTACTAAACCATCTTCTGAGGTAGAGGGGGCTTGGTTAGATAAAAGGAAATTCAACAGAGGAATTCCTTAACATCTTCAGTTATATTGATATCTGTCCCACCTTCTGAGGATTTAACAGAAAAATGTGATGCTGCAGAAGTATCTACTACATAGAAAGCATTTAAATTCACAGATGCATCTTGAGGGAATGAATTCTAGCACAGCTTTCAGAATCACTGTTGTACTCTAATGCAAACCAGCTTGAAGTTTGCTAGCTTTACTTTTAACACAGGACATTTTTAATTTCTGTAGTATTTTGGTCTTTTTCCTATCTGCTTGTTCTTTAAATAGCATTTGGTGGCCTGGAAAGATACCGAGTCAGATTTCCTGAAAAGGGACTGTGATTTTAATATTGGCAGCATCTGATCCTGTGTGTTTCCGGCAGATAGAACAGAAACACCACCTGATTTCTGCAGTTGTGCTCTGGATGTTAAGAATAATCCACAAGCCTAAGAGAGCAGGAATTTGCTGCTTTGTGCCAGGTAAAACAAACTCCAAGTGTCTGTAATAACTAACTCCTCTTTTGGCAAGATTACCTTTTATTCAGGTAACTTCAGTGGCTCAAGTCTGCCTGGGTGGCTAAGAGCATGCAGCTCCAGCTCAAAAAAGATGGACTAAAAGGCCTGTCAAAGTGAAGGGAGAGAAGAAACTTCTTCAAGCCAGCTGAAAAGCATCTGCAAGAGCAACCCAAGCAACACCTCCAGAGCTCCAGGGTCCCACTGGGAAGACCTATCTGCATTAAAAGAATTGCTATTTCTGGAATACTTACAGAAGTCTTACACAACACCTCTTACCAGTTGTGTTATCTGCTTCAGAAACTGTAACACTGTGCACTACAGCACACTTGGAGAAACAGGGAAAATGCTTTTTATAGCACAGCATAAACCTTAAGGGACCATGCTACAGCTGGGACTATGTTCATGAGTCAACACAGCACCTGATGTCTAAAAAACAGTGACAACGGCAACACAGAGACAATGATGGATCCTTGTGTAAACAGGATTTAGAAGAACAATGTTAAACTGACTTATATGACTTGATACAATCAGCACTATTCAAAAGACAAAACACTGCAGCATTGAGTGGTATCCACAAGTTCACGCACAGGTTACTACCTTCACCTCTAGTTAAAATATTAATCCTTCTGAAGGTATCCATTTCCTTGGCTGTTTAAACATGGTGTTAAAAACAACTGAGTATCCAGCTCAAGCGGTCTTTCAAAACCCCAACTGTGAACCAGAATTACAACTGACTATTTTTGGCAATTAAAGTAGCACATAAGATTACCAAGGTTTTGGATGTTAGTGTGGTGGGACCAGAGAAAGAAAGACACTGGTAACAACTGTTTTGCTTCCCTTCTGCTCCTGTCTTCTCTCATATGCTTCCATCTGCATTACCTGTACTGACTCTGCAATCCTCCACCACTCAGCCTTGCTGAATTCCTCATGGCTCCTCTCTTTTATTCCAGATTTTCCTCTTCTCCTTATATGACATTTACAGGGGAGGAGTGTTCCCAGCACATCATTTTAGGTGGGAAGCTGACTTTCCTATTTGAAAAAGGCTGTGGCATCTCCACCCCAGAGCAGAGAAGAGACAGCTCCCTGGGAGCAGTGCAGGGAACCCACGCACGCCGCAGAGGAGGCTGCCAGGCAGCCCCAGCCCAGCCCAGCAGGCAGACGAGCCCCTTTTCTGATACCTGAAGGCAGGCAAGGCAACCTCCCACACTTCAAGCCCACTCTTTGAGCAGGATTGAAATCATCCTGAACAAATAAAACCTAAAAAAGGAAATATCATTGAAATATATATTTTTAAACTACTGTATAACCCTTCAAATGAAGGACTCACTCCTGCTGCCTGGAAGTGGAGAATGGTTGAACAAGCACTTGCTCTCCATGTGACATGAGCACTGTACACCAGTGAGCACAGGGAGGGCATTGTGCCATTCTCCACTGGCTGCTCTAAAGCCAACATGTGAAAATCCTCCTGGTGCAACAGCAAGGAGAACTGTGGGGCTAACAGAAGGAAAGCTCTGTATGGAACTGCAGGGGGCTGTACTGCTGGCAGGAACTACAACCAAGATGAGGGATTTCTATGCAGACACGAACACTGTGCTGAACACGCTCCTGTTTCTTCCACAGGGCAAGAAGGCAGGACAAAGCATACAATACTGCTGAAAACCACAGCTAAAGAAAGCAGAAATTTACTGATCACAGTAAAAGGCACAGATATGGAAAATGAGTCCAAGTAAATCATTATTTATTTTTTTAGGAGGGGAAAAAATTCTGATCAACCCATATGCTCCTACAAGACTCACCTGTCAGTATAGTAAGTGATCAGTGGAAAACTGATGCAGAACAAAAATCAGTTCATACTCTTCCAAGTCCACAGCAAGACACTCCAAACCATAAGTAAAGCACACTGGAACACTTTACCTGCACTTCTGGATTACTAATATAAAGCTAATTTTCTTTCCTACTTGTTCCCCCTCATGCTGAGCAAGCAGTGCAGCATCTCACACTTTGATCTTAGAATACATTTTCTGTAAAGTAGCATTTGCTCCACAGATTTAGCCAAAAATCTTTAAAAATATATTACCTATTTTTTAGTTTAAAATAATCATTTGTTCATTTGAATCAGGTCTGAACTGAAATCTTTTTAATGCTGGATTGTATTGACTTGCAACCAGGCTTTTATAGATTTCCTGATGTCAGTGGCTTTTGTAACGTTCCTGAAACTCAAAACCTGATGAACCAATTTTTGTTGGTTTTCACTTTGACATATTGTATTAAGAAAAATAAAATCACAGCAGCTTGAAGCAATTTCTCACAACTAAATTAATAGCTCCTGGACAGAGCTTAAAATGAAAAAAACCTTCCATGAGCTACATTATAAACACCAACGTTAAGTTCTAACAGCATCTAAGCCTTTCAGCAAGGTTTTTGCTCACAAATGGTTTGACCATTTTTTCAATGTCCAGTAATTTCCAAAGCCTGTTCAGTACACATGTGCTAGTTTTAGACAGTTATTTTCATATTAAAGTGGTTCTTAAACTAACATCATTATTCCTCTTACCACACTAATATTTTCTGATACTTTTAAAGGCACATTTGCTTGGATTCAAAATCAGAAAGAAAAAGCACATTGTTTCACACAGCTATTTTCATCTACACTGACAATCACAGACAAGTTTTTTGAGAGAAAAACTGCAAGTTTTACATATCAAAACACAAAGAAATAAAAAAGTAAAATATTTTGTCTTGTACTGATACTTTCCACCAGCTCCTCTCCTGTACTAAAAAAATTAGAGAGAAATCCTTCTCTGTCCACCCTCCCCCAAAAAAGTGGTAAGATTTTACCTTTTGGTGAAAATAATTATTTGTCTTGAGTATATAGGAGAGTTTTAATTTAAGCAAGATCACGTTATTTAAGTATTATTTAAGTATTAATGCCTACTGGGCTTGCCCAAATATATTTTCTCTCCATACACTTCCATCCTTAATGACAGAAGAGTCAGGTATTCATCATGGTTGAATTCAACAAACAGCAATAAACATTCAGGCTTCAGTTTAATGCAGAGAATTCTATATGATCTATACAGAGATTTTCCACCTATTTTAAAGCATAAACTGCATAAAGTTCTCTACTAGTAGATACATTTGCCCAAAGGATGCCATCACAAATTGTTCTTATTTAGGTTTCACTTAATGCTTCAATAAATCCATATATCTACACTTATCCTACAGTGCCTTCCAGGTATTTATGTATAATACACAACTATCTGTGTGCATGAGCATGTACATGCTTCCTATCCTTAATTTTGCAATGCAATTCTTAGCCTGCCAACTAAGACATTAAAGAGAAAAACTTCTATTGTTTTCTGCAGTATTCTTTCAAATGACCTCCAAGAGTTATTTAGTGCTTTTCCCCCCTAAATATGTAAGAATTATTTCTTGAAATTACTATTTCCCAAAATTCCTGGAAGTTTTCCATCAACAAACTCCTCTTACCTCTCTTCAAGGGCTGCATTATTACTTTCTTTTGATACAATTTTCTCTGCTACAGGCTCTTTGTCTTCATTTCTCCATCTCCAAATAAAATGTATCAGGGAATAGAACAAATCCTCATTCTCCTTGGAGGAAACGTTTTGCCTGTACCAGTTGGATCCCAGCAGCTGAGAACCCCTGGATCACGGGATAGCTCTGCCACAGCTCTTGGGTGCTGGCTGATCCCAGCACCATTCCCTGCTGATCAGCCTCACCATATCCACAGATTCCAAGGGGCCTCAACACCAATTCACACCACAAAAGATTTCCTTTAAGGTTTTCATTGGCAGGAGAAGGTTTAGAAGAGCATTATATACTTTTCAGTGCAGCATGTGGAAAAAAATGGTACTGTTATTTGGAAATTTCCAAATGTTATTTAGAAAAACGTCAGTGAAAGAGCTTCTTCTGCTTCCCACTGTGCCATCCACAGAATCTGAAGCTTTTTTTCCATTTCAAACAATTAAGGTATCAAGATCAAGGTAGTAGTACATCATTAGTGTCTATGAGAAGCTATTAAGAACCAGCCAAATAGCAAAAGCCAGGGAAATACATCTGTTTCATAACAAGACTCCCTCTTGTATTATAAAATTGGCTGTGAACTTCTAAAGAAATTCAGAAATTCAGAATTTTCCTTCTGCTGATATACATTTTAAAGAACTCATACAAATTATTTCCAGAGAAAGAGCAGATGATGTGCCTTCATTTGACTTAAAAGAGCAACTTTGGACAAAAATAAACAGCCAGATCCATTTTTGCTTTTTCAATTACTGGAGGGATAGATATTCTAAAAGAAAAGGATGTGTGTTTTAAATATTTAAAGAATACTGAAGACCTCATTTAATTTATCAAATTGTCACTTACTAAGCCAGCTCTAAAACCTGAAGAATGATGAATAGCTGCACTCTCTGGCATTAGTTTTGCATTCTACTTACCATCTATGTCTTCTTTCTCTCCCAAAAACCATGGTGACACCAAGCTAGACATATTTTTCATTGTTTGCTATTGCCTTCTTTTTTTAAATGGAAAGTTTGTATGAGAGCTACTTTATTTCTTTTAAACCAATACATAGTAATATCTCTATAGCTAGTAGAAAGCAGTTTGGGAAGAAAAAGAAAAGTAAAACTCTGTTTTGGTTTTGCTCTTTTTTTCAACAAACTCAATGAGAAATTTCTGACAGCAAATTCTTTTGTCCAAAATTGTCTTCCCTGTCAGAGAAATATTCTTTCTTGAGAACTTAAGACACATACAACAAAACAAAAAATGCAACAAACTCCCCAAATTCCTTCTGCAGAGGAATGAGGCTGAGGCATGTGTGGTGCTTCCAGACAACCTTGATGAAGACCTGCAGGTTGCTGCCAATGGGATGCTGTTCTCTTTCCCAAAGCTGCATTTTTCTCAATGATTCCTTTGCATTCAGACTGGCAACCAAGCAACTGTGTGATCAGTTATCAACAATTCAGAAAGAAGTATGACTTAACAAGGGGAGAAATTGCAGTGCTTGACAAACAGCCAATTCTCTTCAAGGTCCTGATCTACCACAGTTTAGGAAGCTGAGCTGGTTTTAGCACCTCCAGTTACTTTCCCCTGCTGAGCTGTAACTTTGGAGCTGGATATACTGAATGTACTTCTCCTTCTCTTAATTAGTCTTCCCATATTTTTCAGAAAGTTCTCTCCTGGAGGCTTGCTTGCTTTAACACCTCTAGGGGCTAAAAGAGCAAGTGCCAGTAGCTTGTCCACTATCATTTCTGGCAAATGACAGCTGCAATGTTTAACATCAAGAGTAGTCACCAATCTGCCTTCAAACCTGCAGTCTATCTCAACTCCAAGGAGGGTTCAAGACAGAAAACATGGCCTTACAGTTCTTACACACAACTTTTATTGAGTCTGATACCAACGCAGTTCAAATAAACCAAAGAACTGACAAAGATGTTTGGCATATATGGCAGTTGAAATATAAATCAGAAAGCATTCTGCTGTCTGAAACAATATTTAAAAAATATTCCAAGGAATTAGCAAGGTGTCCTTGCAAGAAAGAATGGAATATCCCGAAAAACCCAGAAACTCAAATAAACTCATTGTATTAGAACACTCTGTATGGAAAATAAATCTGAGGACATCCCAACAGATATGTTAACAGGAGTTTTAATGAAACATTTTAAATTCAGTTCCCAAGATAAATTCAAAGAATATTATGAAAGTTTACTTCTATTCTGCTCTTTCTGGCAATATCTGGGAGTTGAATTCATGCAACTTGGCCAGACTATACTACAGCAGTAGTAGTGGGAGATGCACCCACTTTCTGCTAGCACAAATCCCTGGTATTAGCAACTGGAAAAAAATGCACTTTAAAGCTATGAGAGCAGCCAGTTCTCATGGTGTGTGATAGATGCTAAGTAGTAATTACAGGCACAAGCAACCTGAGGCTATATAGTCACTTCTCACAGCATTTTCTCCCACTCCACGTGAGGTGAAATTCAGAGGTTTTGAGCAATCATGAATTTAATGAACTTTACTCCATGTTTCCTTCAAGATAAGACTGAAATAGTAGCAAGATGCAGTGGCAGGCTCCATTCTTCAAAGTGTCTGCAGAAGAGCAGTTGCTCTGAATTCCTTGAAGCAACCAAATCATGATGTAACATTTTATACCCAGTCTTTCATTTACATGTACTCATAATTCAAGAACTATTAATATTCCATGCAGACAGCTTGTGAGCATGCTGGCCTAATGAGACAAAGTACCATTAAACTAGGTCTGCAGAAGCATGCAGATTGAGTAACTATCATCATAGACTCCTTATCTGTTACACCTAAAAAAACTTTATAATGGCTTCAGTAAACCTATTTATCTAGCACAAGCTTAAGGATATCCCCATCACCCTATGAACAGAGTAGTCAGCCTGAAGTTTAATAAAACAACTGAAGCTTTTTACATAAACAGTCAAGAAGGGAGAATCTGAGCTAAAACACTCAAAAACACCCAAACTAGAACCAGCTGGATATTCCAAAAAAATAAGCCTTGATAGTTTTTTTTTAAATAATTCTGTTTGTTTAAAAAAAATGCACTCCCTCAAAATACTGGTTTAAGACGTGACATTTAAGTACATATAGATTTTTCTAAATTGGATTCTTCTTGTTTTGCTTTACATTGAAAAAATATCTTGAGCACTTCAGTCAATAAAGAGAGGGGAGTGAAAACACTTTGTTTTGTGCCAACAGAATTACACCAATTTTGTACCACTGCCTATTTTAGATCCCATTTATTATCAGTCATAAAAATGACTTTTCTCTGTGTATATCAGCAAAGCTTCTACTTCTATACTGCTTCATCTGTAAATTTGGTACCTAGTGATTTTTACTGAAAAATGCATTCACATAGTACATCCTGTTTTATTTGAATTTGAAAATATTCAAGAAATAACTGAGTTAAGTACTAACATTTTTTTCCTTTTATATAAAGGCCCAATACTGAGAATGTATTCCCCTCTGCTATTTGAGACCTTATGCTCAGTAAATTCCTGCTTTCCTAAATTACATTTTCTCATGATTCAAGTACATAACTTCACTGTGTAGGCTGCAAATCTGGTGGGGGAAAAAACATTTTTTAAAAATGTCGAGTACTATCAGATTATTATTTTGTGGCAAGCTTTCCACCTACATTAAAACCCACAGATAGTAAAAGTCAAAAGGAGCTGTGTTACACACCAGATTGGCTCCAGAGAGAATGGAATTACTGGTTTTGTACTGAATTTAGTGGGTTTTTTTAACCACTTCACATTTTCAAAATTGAACCTGGAAACAACTGTATTTTAAACTATCTGTGCTAGTGCTATCTGTGCTATTTTAAACTATTTGTATTAGAATAGATGCTTCACAGCAGCCAAACTAAAATGGTTTTAATTTTCCAAGTTACTCTGGATCTAATATTCCCAAATGCTCTCACGTGAATACAATTTTTGGTTGAAGATGAGTGCTTGAAGATATCTAAAGAACTTCCTTTTCTATATATATATATATTTTTTTTAATTTAATATAAACATCAAATACCATAGGTCCCTGAAATAAAATGTAGATGCTCGAAAATGCAGTACCTCTTCATGCAGCTGAGTTCAAAGTATGCATGAACCTGCCCTAAAGGACTTTATTTTTAGGGGATCTGGGCTAAACTATCTCTGAGAGCAAGCTTCAGGGTAGAGTCTTGCTTTGACTTCTATTACACAATGTGTTCTCCTGCAAATAATAGCAGGTTTTTCTTCAAGGCAACTATACATGTTTTAAAAAGAAACCCTTATATAAGCCTTTCACAATTGAGGAAAGAGTAATTAACTTGCATAATTATTAGTTGTGACCTGTAGTTTCAGTGATGCAGCACAGCAAGCCTTTAAAATGTTCAGGCATAGGCTGCTAAATAGGGTATGTGAGGAAAGGAAAGGATGCAATTAGAGAGTCTCACCCTCCTTTTCATCTATACATATCCCTGTCATGGCAGCAAACAGAGGGCAGATTTAAGAGGAAATTACCTTCAAGAACAGATCTCAGATATCAATTTTATTTCATAAATTTTATTCCTTCCCTCAAGGCAGAATATTTCTCCAAGGTATTATGGTTGGCTGAGCTGAGCAGGAGGAAACACAAATTAAAAATCCCATTAGAGTGGCATACATACGACTTGATACAAGTAATGAGAGATAGGAATTTCCATACAATGGCTAAACAAGTACCAAGAGAGGTTAAAAATCCAAGTTAAAATGCATACATTAATTTTACAAACAAAATAGAAAGTTTGAATGAAAAAACCCAGAAACTTGAAGTAACTGAACTAAAGAATAATCATGTGAAACCTTTGTGGAAAAGAATTCCTTTTCCATCACTTCAAAATTGACAGATGGCTAGCACTGCAGTTGACAACTCAGAAATGCTCTAAGCATGATGCTGTACTAGTTCTATTACCTCCTCTCCACCTTCAAGCAGGAAAGAAGGCTGCTACATCAGACCAACTCCTCTGGCCCCAACTTGCTCACTAACCTCACATTTCTCAAGTCTACATTCACTACTCTCCTTTTGTTACTTCTCTTTTCAGCACTTAAAATGTCCTTTATTTCAAATGACATCTAAATACATTATTTAAGTGCCAAAGCAAAATTAGCAGATGCATGGTCTTGCCTAGTAGCTCTACTGTACAATTAATAATTGAAAATCTGGTAAGGAAAAGCAGGACATCAGCTTCTCACCTTTCTTCTCCATTACTGAAATCCTCCTTTTGATAACAACCTTAAATGATCATCTCATGTAGGCATGCTAAAGCAACACCAGGCAGCATTCTGAAGAAATGCCATTCCTTGCAACGTTACCAGACTCTGGTGCTCAATAAACATTGCTTTGCACTGACAAAGTCTATCTGCCCAAGGAACTCATCCCTGTAATTGCTCTATGTAAGTGCAGTTACCAGAATCAGTCCTAACATACACAGGGCCTCTGATGGGTGCAATCCTCCAAGAAAACCAAAGGGGTCTCTAATTTGAACCTGTATCACCATATTAAAATATGGCAGTTCAAACAGTTATTTATTTTCATCTTTGCTGTATGTAAGGGCTCTGCTAAAACCCATCTGCAGTGGATCAGCCTGCACAGTCAGAGCCACAGGGCACTGCCAGGACACTCAGTCACAGCAGGGGACACCAGAGCAAGCAGTCATGGCCCGGGCACTCCTCTCCCATCCTCCACATTCTCTTCTCCCTGGTGCATCCATGCCTGAAACCCACCCTGCATACCCACCCCACTTCTCTCAGTGAAGCTGATTCAGAACCAAACTAAAAGGGAGCAAATTAGCACAGAAAAAAACCCTATTTCAAATATAGGACTGCGCTTCCAAAAGCAGCCTTCCATTTTTAGAGCACCGGCTTTTAAGTCCTCTGCTTGAGACATCTTGACTGCTATTTCCATGAAAGCTGAACACTTCCAGCTCCCATGGAAATTAGCAAGTGAGGTGGGTGCTTGACATCTCAACAAGCCATGGCAGTACTTTTGCAAAAAAAAAATGTTAAACCTGAATCGCCTACAATTAGGAGATGCTATTCAATTTTAGAAACCATGCAAAAAGTAAGGTATTAGAAATCAAAAAAAAAAAAAAGAAGGAAAAAAAATTTCAAAAGATATAGTGAATAAAAGCAGCATTTGAAAATGTGTTTAATTCCTGCATCCCCAGACTGTGGATTTTAATAGCCTTGGGGATGTGCCAGCATGCTGAAAAGACGAAAGTTAACATTCTTCCAAAGGGGTTACACAGATGACATGCTATTAGCCCATCAACAAAACAGTAATTACAATGGCCTTACGTTTATTTGAGAATATTTAACTATTAGAGTTCCTTAAAAGACTGTTAGATATTTTGTTATGGTGACATTTTTACATTGTGTGCAATTTGTAGTCTACACAAGGTCTACAATTTTAACACACCCAAAGGCTCCACTAGAACTGGGTATTTAGGTCATTTATATTACTGCAGTGAAGCGTCAATTATTTCGTCTGATACTCCTCACCATTCTGTAATTTGCCAAGAGTAATGTTTTCCGTCAGGAAACTCTAGCAAGTCAACAAGCACAGGCTTGATTTGACTTGAACTGGCATCAAGGTTAGAAATGGAGAGGATGAATTTGAATCTGCACTATAAAACTAAATACTCTGTTTTGTGGGTGGTTAGCCACGCTTCCTGCTCCTTCTCCTCACCAGCACCATTCCCTTAATAGATGCAAGGAAGAAACATAAATTTTTGCTTGTCAATGAAAATGTCTGCTTAATAAATGCTACACAGTGAATTTTGAAGCTACATAAGAAAAATATGCAGGACAGTTAGCAAACAGTTTCAAGGAACAGGAGTGACCACTGAGACAAACTCTGAATACAACAAGAATGGCAACATTTGGTTTACATACACAGAGAATAAATCAGGATTTTTTTTGACTCACCCTTTTCTTCCCAGAGGGACACCTTGGTCCCTGTAAGCTCCAGGGTATCCTGGGTCTTCCCCAGTTCTGCCCTTGGTAGCCTTGCCTAACACCTGTCAATTAATTTGCTCCTACATACATAAGAGGAATAGAAACTCCTATTTGTCACTTCAGACCTTCCTCTTCCCTTTTCAGGGAAAACAAGGATGGAGAGGTCACTGACACCATTCTGTTCACGCTGACTTTGAGACCAGCAGAATTCAGTCATTGCTGGATGAACCAAGAATAACTGATTTTTATTTACCTCTATGTCTTTGGAAAAGACATGAAGGCTACAACATTCAGGTTTTTTTAAAAAAACTTTTGTCACTAATCAATAGCAAACAAAACCAAGCCCATGAGTTTGAAAATCTAAACCCCTAAATGTTAACAGGTAGTTAGAAGTACAATACTTTAAAGGCTAGTGACTTGTGTGTTGCATAATTTAAGAATCAGCAACTAAATTTGCTTCTGTCTGATTTTTGAGGTACAATTTAATGTGCCAAACCACAAACTGTATCCATGTAGGACACGAGTCTAAAACAATTTAAAAAACATAAAACAAGTAATGGCATATATGTTTATAACAGTTGGCCTACAAAGTCTTCATTTTCATTACTCTCAAGACTTGACTGTGCAGATGGCTGCTATTTTTCTTCTGCATTTTGTTTCTTCTGTCAGTATCAAAAGAATATTATCACCACAATCTGCCTGTATTTTCTGTCACTCTCAGCTGGTGATCAGATCAATCTATACTGGCATTTCAGTTACCAAAATTACTGCAAAGCCCTTTCACTAATGGACAACCAAATAACCATCCTTCTTAGGTAGTCATACTCCTTTGTCAGTTCCAAGAACCCTGCATCCATGTATGGAAAGGGGAAAGCAATGATACATCCAAAACAGTAAGAACATTGACAGAAGATCTGTAATATTCCTAATAGTCTTCACACTGCTTTCTTCAGAACAAGACAAACAAAAGAAATCCCTTTGCTCAGACCTATCACAAATTGCACATTTTGAAATTTAAAGTCAAAGTAAGGGACACAGATGCTATGATCAAAGAGCAGCTGCTTCCTTAATCCATCAGAAAAATGATGCAAACAAAAGCTTAAATGAGCGAAATGACAAAAATTCAAATGTTGAGGCTATAATTCTTATTAACTGAAAAATAGAGTGTGCTTTTCAAATAAATGCAGAGAGGTAAAATACTATGCAGACATTAAAACGCTGATGGATTCCCAGCTTCAAACTATTTCACTGACAGAGCCATTAAAATCTACCATATAGCAAATACAGTGTCTTCCTGGTGATTGGAGCTACTATCACTTCACAGCTGCTACAGAAACTGTTCACATTGTTTGGGTTATAGAACACAGAGAGTGGATTTTTTTTTTAATTAAATGGCTTATGCATCTAATTAGTTATTTAATACAACCAATGGTGCAAGCAGCCAAGTGGAACAGGTCTTATTTACTAAATTTAATGGGGTAATTTGTTAGGAAAAGTTACTGTGAAATGCCTAAATGAAGAATGAAGTAAAATCACAGGGTAAGAAGAATAGGTTATGTTCAGCCCAGATATATAATATTAACCAGATGAACTGAAGACTTTCCCCAGGCTAGCACTTGAATTTGAAAGCTGGGTCCATTGCTAAACTCTGGAAAAAAAAAAAAATACTCACGTAGCAATAAAAAGTTCATATATGTATTGCTGCAAATGTAGTTACATCAGCAAAAACCTGGCACAGTCAGTCTACAAAGCTGGGTCATTTCTGTCAGCTCTGTTGAGTCTTTCATGTTGTCAGTGCAAAGTAAAGGCCCTGCCAAAATACAGAAAGAATTCTACCAAAACTAATGGTTTAAAAACTCCTGAATCTTACGAAACTGGCACTGTAACAGGAGAGAAACCTTTGCAGTGGGAGATGAGTCTTTTCATCCACAGGCATGTTAAGCATAGAGCAGGAGTCAGAAAGATAACTTGAGGAATATCTCCTTAAATTAAAAGCGCTGAAGACACTGAACACTGATAAATGGCTTGTTGAAGTATGCTGCACAGGGAGTTTTACAAATTACATGCAAAACTACAGGCAAGGCTGGACCACCAAGAAGGTCTCCCAAAAGAGATCTAAATTGGTGCTTGACATTTTGTCTTCCCAGTGTACATTCAGCGTCCATTCCTGACAGCAAAGTAGCATGTCCAGCACAAGCTGAGTTTAACCCTAACCAGAAACAGAGGTCAACAAACAGTACTTTTAACTATTAGACAGTGTTTGCATCTTGAGCACTGGAAAAAGGAATAAATATCAAAATTTCCCTAGAGAAGATCATACAAAATACAGCCATACAAAATGGTTTGCACCTAAACATAATAATTCATATGTAAAATTCAAAAACTTAACATGCAATTTAATATTCCTTGGCAGAAGATCTCCTGTGGTACTTTGGTCTTCCTACTTCGTGACTTGCTACAATAAACAAGGAATCACTTGGCAGCAGTGAAGTATTATACATACAGTCCAGCTGTGTAGCCTAAGCCATGATGGAAGAGAAAGACATGAACCATCTAACTAAAGCTGCCTTGGGACACTAAAAAGGCTGATTTAATCCTAAATTGATTCAAAACATTTTTTAACTGGAACTAGTACAACATTCTGATATTTTACATCAAGACTAATGTTTCAATATCTCCTGGACATTTCAGCTATACACTATTTTCACAAAAACTAACTGCAGATTACTTTTTTTTTTGTGGGGAAGACGCAATTACCACAGAAAAGAAAGGAAATGTATCATTCAGTATAATTTAAAGTGTATCAACGTATAATTTAATATAAAAATAATTAGGCACAGCTAAGATATAGCAAAGCTATGACGTCTTTGATACATAGTAAATAGTTGCTTTTATGTCATCATCTAAAAGTAGAGTAGCAAACTTACAAAACCAATCAAAAAATGATTCATGCTTCTAGGATTAATTCTCCATCAATTTAAAATTGCATTGAATAAGACTACCAATAAGGAAAAGTGGTCTTTGGCAGGAGAAATCTGTTGTCCACCAGAAGATACAACTGAAGAAAGACTTCACAAACCTATCAGCAATTCACAGACCATTCCAGACTCTAGGACTGATGGTATTAACAGCTGGTGTGAACAGTCACACAATGGAAACTTTTAATGGTTCTTATTGCTCACTATGCAGAATTTGTAGAATTTTTTGGGGCACACAAAACAAATGGATTTACACTGAATTTGCTTTATGTTTTCATATATCTTTTATTCTTGCTTTTTCTTCCATTGTCAGTGCTACCTCTATTGAGAGTCACCTGTAACTAAAATTTCATTTTTCCACTCCACTCAGCACTCGTCAGGCCACACCTGGAACACTGTGTTCAGGTTTGATCCTCGTTATGTAAAAAAGATGTTGAACAGGCTGGAGAGGGTCCAGAGAAGGGTCACAAAGATTACCAAAGGACCAGGAAGCCTCTTGGTTGAGAGAGCTGGGTGTGTTCAGCCTAGAGAAAAGAAGGCTTAGTGGATACCTTATCACCATGTTCCAGTATTTAAATAGTGGCGACAAAAAAGATGCAGATCAGGGATTCCCTTTCTACAAAGAGTCACATGGATAAGCCAAGGGCCAATTGGTACAAGCTACTCCTAGGGAGATTTTGACTGGACACAAGAGGAAAATTTTTCACAATAAAAAAACAGTCATTGGAATAATCTCTCCAGGGAAGTGGTGGATTACTCAATGGGCACCTTGAAGATCCAGCTGACCAGGGTGCTGAGCCATCTTGTCTAGACCGTGCTTTTCCCAAGAAAGGCTGGACCAGATAAACCTTGAGGTTCCTTCAAACCTGGTATTCTATGATTCTATGATAATTCAGCACTGAAAATCTATAATTTCAGTGTACAGCATGTTTTCTTCTGATTTCAGACATCCTGGTTTTTTTCCCAAGTAACAGAAAAGTACAAGTCTTACAATCCACACACACTTTCTCCCAGGGGTATGTGGAGAAAAAGAAACTGATTAATCACAAAAGAATCCATGCACACTTGCCATCAAGATCTTAAGTTTTTGAGAGATTTTCTATGAACCCTAACAAAATTCCCTCCAAAATCGTGTCCTCAAATCTTTTGTCTCTAATTATTAGAATCTTAGCATGCAACCATAAGTAGACTAATTAAACAAGAAAAACTACATTTCTTTTCAGCTAAGTATATAAATCCTGCTCTCTCATGTTTTTTCTCCCAATTAAGTAGTTTGAAAACTTGATAAAGCTTTGGGAAAAAAAAAACCCTATTAAAAATTCTAGAACTCATTGAGTCTACACAAATTTTCAGGATGAAAATTTGTAACCTGAACTCTGGAATAAACTTATCTACCAATATATGAAAGCCCTCAGCACCCTCAGGAAATTCTTCAATGACCTGAATGTGTCAAAAAGAGGGAGAACCAGATGACCATACTGACAAAAAAATACATGAATGAGAAACAGTAGATCAACTACTTACAGTATCACTGCAAAGAGAATATTTTTACCACAATTCTGTATATGCTTAAAAGTAAAGTATTTTCTAAAAAATCATTCATGAAACATCATGTATGATTTTGCTACATAACCTATCAAAATCTGAAATACACCAGAAAACAAAACATTGAGCTCTGCTTAGAAAACATGATACCACAACAAACTGGTATCAGATTGTGCTTTCTCTTATGAATAGCTTAATTTTCAGGAAAGGTCTCTGGAAATAATTAATAAGTTTACACTGACAATAAAATATTGTTCTGTTTTTTGAGAATAAAATTATTCCATTTCCACATCCCAAATAAAACCTTAAAAAAAAAATCTCAATATCATTACAATAAATTTTCAGAACATAATGACAAAAATCTATGGTTTTATGTTGTGAGCACAAAAAGGGATACAACTTCTACTGCTTGTTATATAGGATAAAAATTGAAACTTTAATAGTGTGGAGATGAACACAATACCAGCAATTAATTACATGTGGAAAACTAAAGAAGGAGCTAAAGAGGAAAAAGTACTATCTTTTTATTACTTTTTTAATCTCCTCTTTGTGACTGAGCAGCAGCTATGCACAACTGTACAAGGACACATTTTTGAACCATCACCAAGCAGTTAAATGCTGCTGCTACACTGAACAGCTGCATAAATTAGCCTCACCCATTAGTAAACAGCTGTGTGCCTCTTCATATTTTTTTAATTTTTACGTGCAAGTAATTGGTTTCAAGAGATACCTACTTCTTCAAAATACAGGATAAGGTTAATTGCCAGGTTTTCAAGGACTACAAATAAAAACAAGTACGATATTTTACTTGAAAAAAAACCCTCTGAAATTCTGATACTTCTGGAACAAAAAGATTAAGAAAGGAGAAACCTTTCTTCAAATTCATTTGCAAGCACTACACAATATTTCATCAGTTCAGAGATTAGATGTGCGGTGTACCAGTTTCCAAGGTAACTGGGCTAACCATGGGGAAGTCATCAGGGTGATAAGGAACTCAAAACATTTAGGAGGCACCACACGGAAATAGAAGAGAACCTGATGAACTGTACCTATTTAGATAAGCCTAAAATGTGCTTATTTTACACAAGTAAAATAGGATAGATTAGAACAGTGTTTCTAATGTTTAAACTGCAAGTTCATTAAGAGTGCCTGAAGACCTGATGTGGGACCAGAGGAGATGTTTTTTCTCCTGAACACCACAAGCATGAGCAGACCAAGCTCTTCAGTGCCCATGCAGCCCAGGCTGCCTCCCACTTTTCTGCTGCATGGCTATCAGGTACAGGAAACAGGGACACGGATCCCAGCAGCAACAGGAAACCTGGACAGTGTCTAAAACAACTGAGATGGCAGAAGTGTGGGGTTTAGGTCTCCACAGGCTCCCCAGTTTAGTTCCACTACAAATGCCACTGAAAATAGGTAAGCTCAACAAAACTGAACTTAAGAAGCCTGTTAAAGGCGGTCTTTTCAGGCAATTCCATTTCTAGAAATACAGTTAGGTAACTGCAGAAAAAATAGTTCATTTATTTAAGTTTAGTATTGTTGTTATTTATTACTTATGTATTGTTTATATTTATTTCTGTTATTCAAATTATGCTTATTGTTACTATATGCAAACCTTATCATCACTAAATACAGTACTTAAATACAGTACTTGACATTTGCAATTTTTTAATCTGGATGTCATGATTCAGCAAATCTGTGAAACTAGAAGACGAGAGTGTTTCAGCCACAAAGAAACCCATAATTAACAGCAAATTAAAACATAACATAGAGAAATAAAAATAGCTGGCCTTACATGCTGCCTTCTAGGTGTTGTTTGCTTTTTCCTCCTGCACAAATTGCACAACATACATCCATTATCAATCCACACTGAAATTTGAACTTAAGGCAAAACACAACCAATACATGTTTGTAGGCAAGGTTTTTATCTTAGGGCATTCACATATGCATGCAAGCAGACTGAGAAAAAATTATTTTGTATGCAAAACAGGCAAGTTACTCCCAGTCTGCACAGGGAGGAGATGACAATTTTCTTCTGTGAAGGTGGAAGAGAGGTTCTCTGGAAAATATGCTGAGTTGCTGCTAAGCATCTGCTGTTTCCCAGATGGGGCAGAAACTCCTGATGTACAGCCAGAACCCAAGGACACAACAGAGTGGACACATGAGGGACAGTTTGTCTTTGTGTCAAGACCTAGACTGGGGAGTTAATATAATTTATGTTAAATACATCACTGTGACATATTACATGCAATGGATTCACTTGGATTCATTTTGTTACTCTGTACTGTGGGAAACTTAGTTTTCTTTTTCAGTGCTCTAAATAGCATTTCTGAAGGCTTTTGAAAAAATCAGAGAGGAAAGACCAGCTCATAATATCTGAAATACTTTTCAGAGCTCAACCCTGTAAGCTGCTTCTCAGCTGGAAACACCATCACCTACCACAAAAATCCAGGGGGTTCTGTAAGAATACAAACTGAGAAAGATTTGCACTCAGTGCAGAGAATCCTAGATCACAAAAAGTTCTCATATGCTGCTTGTACACTAGTTTCTTAATTTGCAGTACCAGAAAAGTTTGACAGAGCAGTAAGATAACTCCATATAACAGCAAAAATACCTTCTGCAGATTCAAAGACAAAATCCTCCACATTATACAATGCCTCTGAAAACTACTCACAGAATACAATACAGAATACACTTTAAAATATCCATATTGAGAATAAAAAAAAAAAGCAACACTAACCCCCAAATTTTTAGCTTGACTAAGGAGAATTCACTGCACTGGGGAAAAGTTGGTAATTTGCTCAGCTCACTAACAGCAGGATGCTACTGTCCTGTAACTGCCTACAATTTAGCAAAACAAAGCAAAAAAGATCAAATCAAAGCCTGTGGAACATAGCAGCACAAAAAACCCCGCTAGGTTTTATCATCCCATAAGGCACTTAAAAGACTGGCAGTCCAAAGAGCTTCATGATGGGATGGAATAATTATGTCAGCTTAACATGTTTGCATCAAGCCTCCCAGCACCCTCAGTCTTAGGCTAACACAGGAAGAGCCACCACACAGACTGTGTAAACATGCTGTAAACCACCACAGGAAAAAGAAAATACCACTATCTGTAAATGACATAAAACAACATATAGCTGCCTCTGTGGAAGGACATAAAAGTGAACCAGACACCATCTCCAAATTTAAGAGAAAAACCTGATTCTTCAAATACTGTATTCTGAAAAACAGCTTACCAGAAACCTGCACTTGCATCCAGTGATATTTAGAGAACAGGCATTTATCTCGTTGCATGCAGAATCCTAGATACTCAATCTAATCATGAAAGGAATTTTGTCTTCAAATTGGAAGCTTTCTAAACTACATCCTTGAACTGCCATAAATAAAATTCTGATAAAGCATCAAATAAGTTCACAATCTTTTGTTGTGAGTAGTGTATAATTATAAGCAAATTCTGTAACCACCCATCAGCAATTAGCATTTGGAGAGGCAGGCTCAGTAAGGAAAATTTACTTGGCTTATTCTATTTAACACCTAAAATAAGAAAAAATACATTATTACATTGTAAAGTAAATTAGCCTTTATTTGGCACCAAACAGCTACAACTAGACTGCTTTTGGTACCGACCTGTCTTATTTAATTTTAATCCAGGTACACCTAATTTATACTGTTGCCTGCAGCAGTATATACACATACTCCCCATGACAGTCCCTTAAATATCTTGTTCCCAGATCATAACTTGATAGTTATGAAAGGAGAACAGATTCTGGGAACTGTAATTTGTTGCCAAATTTTATTGGCCAAGCATATAATTACATCCATGAAAGACAGTCTTTTCAAGTAAGTATCGAGTCACATTGAACTGCTGCAGAGAAGAAAGCACTACCATAAAAACACTAGGAACTCAAAGCATGGGTTGAAGCCACTTTCTTTTACTTCCTCTATATTAATTTCAGTTTCAGTTCTGCTGAAGATACCATTGACAACAAGCCCACTCTTGTCAGCCAGTTACATGTGAGGTACAATTCTTTTCTTCCTTTTCATCATTTCTGAAACCCGGTTTTACAGGTAGTAAAGAGCTACAATAAAGTGGGATGTGTGTTTTGGAGATGTTGAGGACTGCACAGAAGCTCTCTCAAATCACAGTGGTGCAGGAGAGAGCAGCAGTGCAGGCAGGAAGCAAGGGCTCCAAGCACAGGAGGCTGGAGGTCCAGGCTCTTTCCCAAGATTTCACTTGTACTTCATTTATTTGTAAGTATGTGAGCTCATGTTGTAAAGAGTGAGTAGTATTTTCCTTCTGAACTGGAATATTGTGACATCAATTCATCAGTTTCCTAAGACACTCAAAATTTGTTTAATTTTTAGATTTTTAATAGTTTTCTTTTTCCATTAAAACCTGAAGGTCTTAATTCTACTCCTCCCTCTTCCACTAAACCTTGTTGCATAACTGAGCACTATTTCATCTTGCTCTGACTGTTTCTCTCCCTACTATCTGTTGTGCTCATTTATATTCATTATGCAGACAAAGAGACATTCTAGCCACGAAGTGAATACCTCGATAAGGGCCTGACTGTGTCTTCAAGACACAAATAAGAAAGCCTATCCTGGTTAGCCTCGTTTTAAAACTATTCAAGCTTCTTTATTCATTGATGTTTTATTTATCTCTCCCCCAGTCCTAGCCCTGGGGGAATGCTCTACACTGAAATGACTTTAGAGTAGTGGATTTAAATGTTAGCTTTTCTCACCTCCCAGCCACCACTTTCAAAGAGCATAAGATAGAGAGGCATCCAGATCCGAAGAGCATTCTGGTTTGAGACACAAATAACATGTTATCACTAACTGGAGACTCCAATTCAGTAAAGTACTTATGTTCTTATTCAGTTGGTCAAAGAAAAACACAGTATTTATGTACAGACTAAATCAAAAATCTGAGGTTGATCACTTAAACCCCCCACAAAATCCAAAGAAAATGAAGTTGCAATGGGGTGGTGCTACACAAAGTAAACACAAACATTGGCCAAGGCCATGCCTAGGGTCAAGAATCAATCTGTTGAGTACTACAGTCTCTCTCACATCTTCCAGCTCAAAGCCCAAGTAAAAGCTGCAAACAGATTACTCAAAGCCCACAACTGCCTTCTGAAGGCAGGTGACTGTCACATTTGATCAAAAACCCAAGAAAGATCTGACTCTCTTTGATTTCTTTGTGAAAGCCTATCCAGGAGAGTAAGATGACAGCAGTGACCGCCATATAAAAGGCCAGGTGCCTGTAATGCTCATCCACTACATGGGAGTTCAAATTTAATTCCCCTTCCATAGAAGAATCTCTTCTTAAATCTAACAGCTCCTCATCGTTTCATTTTGAGTCTTTCAGCACATCTCAGATCCCAAAGCTGCCTCCTCAGTGCCTAAAGGAAACAGTCTAAGTACTAAGCAATGCAGTCTTCTTTTACCCTTATGTTCTTTCTAGTGCCAGGACCTGCAAAATCATTCAATACAGACAGCTCTTTTGGTCCCAGGTTCAAATGAAATGATGGAAGAACACAATGTAACCCACCGTGTAGTGCTTAGGTAGATGCTCTTCCAGAAAATTATGGAGGTCCAAGTCCACTTCCTATGCACATCTTCCAAAGATGGTTAGCCCTCTCCATGTTCTTTTATTAATTGTATGGACCAGCAGAAGTTTTTACTAAGATGCTACTGCAGATTTCCAACACACCTGAGATGTTGTTAGCCTTCATGAGATGATGTACACTGTACTCTAAGATCAGTAAGAAATCTCATTAAGTGCTAGGAAATAGCAAAACATAATATTGGTCAGCTTAGAGGTGTGATGTGATCACACAGAGGAGAGACTCACTGGCTAGTAATTAAACTAAAAAACTGCTTTCAACTGAAGGCACTACAGCCTCTTCCATGAATCTGTGCCAATTGCTATAAACTATCAAGCAAAAACCACAGTATTTTTTCAGTTATACATGCAATGTACTGAGAATTGTAACTTTTTTTATTAATAAAACAGCTTTGCATCTCTTTGAATATGAACAGATACTGAAACTATTTCCAGCAAAGCATCAGCTCATGGTTTCATTAGAAGTCTACCTGAAGCAGACATTTACTGACACAATTCTATTAAGTGGATGAAGAGACCAGTACTTAGTATAATTAGATAGCAGACTACATGTTCAGTGCACTGTTTTAGGCTCCTTGCCTAACAGACTACAATTCCCAGGGCTGGCTGCTTTGGAAAAACAAAGTCAAAGCACAGAATAAAGGCCCACAACTGTTGTTATTACCTTAGCAAAAACATATCCTACAGACTGACAGACTTAAAGCACAGGTGGCAAGTTCACTGGCAATTCATGCAATGGTTCAGCCTCACCTTCTAATAATCACAATCATGCTTCCAGTTTTAAGAAAAATTCCCCTAAGCCATCCAAATTTTGAAAAGCTTTTTACCATTGTCACCTGATTTTGCAGTATTACACCACTCTCTGAAGTTTTGTTTGTTCCAAACTTTCCCATTCTGTTAAGTTCACTTGCTTCACTTGTCACACATCCAGGAGGAAAGGAAGCACTTTCTGTTTTGCAACTCCTCTAATGCCCACTCTGTTCAACACTGCTGAATGTACCATAAGATCAAAAAAATTAGCGGCAGTGCATTTCTTTAGGTCACTGCCATCATCACATCTATCCAGATGCCCTGTTACAAATGCACACTGATCACTTATTTTTTACTCCAAACAGTGCAGAGAATGACACAGGACTCAGTGATGTTGTAATGAGGGTTTCCAGCACCACTGCCTGTAATTCTCATGCAGTATAGTTTGCATTCTACATTTGCATTCTACAGTACAGGGGCACCCAGGAATTCCTGCATGCAAGCTCCGTGTTCTGAATCAGAGTCAGTGGTGTAATCCCTAGAAATCTGTTACCAGTACTACTAAACTAATTTACTGATCAAGTTCCTGACAGCATGACTGTCTAGCAATCTCTAGGAGTCACAAAAATATCTTATTTCTGATGGTGACACTGATATCTACAGCAAATATACAAATATGGATGTAAGCAGAAGCAGTTCATTCAAAGTAAGATGTTTCAAATGTCATTTATTGCACGATTGCATTTTTTCACTTTAGAAACTTAATAAAATCTGAGGTCCAAAAGAGGTACGAGGGATAATCCTCCTTTCCATGTACTGCTAGTGGTTTTTGCAAGTAGTGAGACAAAAGATAAAAGTTTGACCTTTATTTTCAAAGTAATCCTAGCCAGTCATTAAATGACAACTATTACTCATCAAGTCACTATGCAATGTAGCATCTCGAATTCCAGTATTAATAAAAGACAAAGAATTTCATCTAGTATTCCATGATTATAGTATCACTCTTGTTTAAAAGAGAACAAAAATATCTAATACCAGAGAGAAGTCATGACATGCTTACCTTTAATAGACTTTTGCTACATCCTCCTAGAAGGTTTAGGCTGCACTGCAAAAATTCTTGCAGCTACAACAAGCCCCATGCTCTTGGGAGCATAATGTTTGTAAAGTAAGAATAAATTACGGAGTTTTTAAGACAAAAATTTATCTTCCAAAACATTTTGATGAATTACCACTACAATATTTTATTTGTCAAGTATCTGCATGCACAAATAAGTTTGTTCTTTTAACTCTCATATTTCTATGTGTACAAGTGTAGCCTCTAAAAAGTGGTGGCACTAGATTTGCCTATAAGTTGGTCAGATGAATCAGATCCTCCACACAACATAGAGCAAAGAAAACACTTTTTCTCCTCTCAGGTGTCAGCCACAGTTTTAAGGAAAACTGTGATAGAACATATGGCACATCTAGATTTTGTTGTCTCACACAATAAAGAAGAATACTATCAAAAGCAAAAGTCTGAGATCAGAACAATCTACGGAGAGGCTCTATGTATATGAAACTATATATTTTACACATTATTTACTCATTATAAATAATAAAATACAATAAACAGAATCTACATATAATGGTGCAACAAAAGCTCAGTGGAGAAGGTACCACAGTAAATTCTTGACTCGTGTGATGAACATGATGTGCATAGAACAATGAAAAAATTATCAACTAAATGATTAAAAAAGCTTCTTTGTTATCTTTTCAATTTTTAATGCAACACAAAATGTCAAGTATGTAGTCCTAGAAAACAAGAAAACTGAGGATAGAAGGGGAAATTCTGTCCTAGGCCATCACAAAACTGCAGCCCTGGAAGTGTCCAGAATCAATTTTAGCAGGGGAGGAAGGAGGAAGATGAGAAAAAACTACATTTTAAAACCAAAAAATCTCTTCAATGCTCAGGCAGCATCATGCAGTCAAGTGAGGCAAAATAGTGAAGAAAGAGTTCAAATGTGTATTTTGGATAATGCTATTCTGAAGGACTACTGATGCAGCAGGAAGCAGCTAGCTCTTTAAAAAAGGCCAAAGACATGCCCTGTGGCTTCTTTGAGTCCTAAAGGTTGCAAGTGCAGCGCTGCCAAGTGCCACAGGCTCATGAAAGCTGGAGCAGGACCCTGCTGGGGCACAGAGCCAGGTACTGACCCAACCCAGCCTGTGCTCCCACCCCATCAGCCAGCTGGGGCACTGGGTGATGGGACTGCCACATTGAGAACACCACTGCTCCCCCAGCACCCCAATGACCCCCAGCTTCTCACTGCTGGGTTCAGCTTCCAGCAGCACAGCATTCTCAAGCTAAACCCAGCTTTCTCAAATCCAGAAACTCGGAGCTCTTAATGGATCAGATTAACTACAGCAGTTCTTCGGTTCTACAAGTGACCCTCTGCCCTAGGAAAATAAAATGAATAAAGTAAATAATAAATGGGCACAAGAGGCTTGCTTTAGTAGAACCACTTTTAAGCCAAAGGAGTGAAAACAATTTATGTTGTTCACTATCTTTTATTACCTTTTTTCAAAGTAGTATTCAAAACCTTCTCACTAACCCCTCTCATGTTTTAGAAATGGCTGTTGGTCATCTCCAGACACACACATTGGTCTCTCTTCTGGGAGTTCTTAAGCTTTACAAGACCAGCAAAATGCCTCTCTGCTTTATTACTGAAGAGATAAACTAGATACACTGAACAAAACCAGCAACTTGGTACATTTCACAAAGTGATTGATTCAAAGATTTCACTTAAGGTGTACAGCTCAGGATGAGATTATTTATCAGTTTAACCAGTTTTTGAGCATTTGGACTCAACTGGGCACTCAGATCACATTCCCATTCCAATCAAGGCTTACCCCAGCAATAGCCATCTAGACTTCATCCACTGCTACATGCAAAAATGTTGGTGGGCTTTGCCTCCGCTGCAAACAAACACTGCTCCTCAACAGCTTTATTTTTGTAAAGGCAGTTTTAATTTTTTCCTCTTCATCATAAATACTAAACTCATAATATTTTTTAAATATTTCCCCAAAATCTTTTGCCTTATAAATGTTACTTAAAAGGTAGGTCAATGTGCTTATATATATGAAAAAGTATGTCCCAAAAAAATCCCTTAAAAATACTTACTTAGCTGTTTCAATTAGCAGGAGTGGCTTATCATTAGCTTCTCATTTATAAGAAGCATTAAAAGTCTAGTATAAATCCTTAAACTTCACTATCTGTAATTACAAAGTTAGAATTTAAGCTTTATGCAATGAACTCTTACTAAAATATTCACATAGATTTAAACAACCGTAACTATTGCAATCAAACCTACTGGAGCTGGTGCACCACCTTTGGATTTGCAAAATTATGCAGTCTTAAAACCTGATGAATAATTAGTATATTTTACAAATATATTTTAGTATATAATATATATATACATATACATATATATATATTAGTATATTTTACAAATAATGGAATTAAGAGAATTTATCTTGGATGCAATTTAGCCGCTTCCTTTACCCAAGTTCACTACTAGGAAAATAATCTTTCTCTGATCTAAATGGAGCAACAGAATGACACAATGGCTTGAACTGGAGGGATCTACAAAGCTCATCTGGTCCAACCCTCCAGCTCAAACTTAGCACTCCTTGCCCAGGACTATGTCCAGCCCGCTTTTGAGTATCTCCTAAGACAGACCATCCATAGCCTCTCTGGTAACCTGTGCTCAGTCATCCTCACAGGGAAGAGTTTCCTGATGTTCAGAGAGCCTCCTGTGTTTCAGCTGTGCCCACCCTGTCACTGGGCATAACTGGAAAGAGCCTGGCTCTGTTTCCTTTGCACCCTCCCTTCAAGTATTCATTATTCAAGTATACATTACCAACACCACCATTGAGCCTTCACTCCTCCAGGCCCAGCAGTTCCAAGTTCTCTCAGCCCTACCTCACTGGAGAGATGGAGCTCACTGTTAAGCTTGAAGAATTTTTCACTGGTCACACACAAAGAAAGAGAAAAAGGAAAAAAAAAAAAGAAGAAAGAAGAGCCCCTCTGTTTAATGTGCTTCCCCCCAGCTTAAATATTAACATGAAAGAAATGTGCAAAACATCAAGGAAGCATTTTTTAGTCAACACACTAAATTAAGAAAGATAAAACTGAGCAACTACCTCAGAGGAAAATGGCTGGGAAAAGGGGACTAAAGAGCTACATGGTCTGATAGTCTCTTCCTATCAAATGTCATACATTCTCATTTGTGTTAGTGCACTTTGCTATACTGCTAAATCACCAGCTTTTTTCATGAGTGCTCTAAACCTCTGGATTAATGAGTTCTCTCTCTGGTTTGCCCTTGCAAAAAAATATAACACTAACATATTTTGAGTATTCCATTTAAGCAATCCATGCACAATGAAATCTACTGGGCAATCACTCAAGCCAATACTAATGAGAAAGTATCTTTGGGCTTTTAAGAAGGCAGAGTTAATAGGTATGTCAGATTCTACATCTAAGATAGAATATCTACAACTACATCCAGAATATGTCAGTACCTAAATATATCACCATCCATCTTAAAGATGACTGCAAGCTTATAAAAATGTAAAACGTAAAATGTAAAGATAATTACGAGCTAGATGAAAAAAAAAAAAATATATTAATGCTTTATCATAAAGGCCACGATCTAGATGAATTAGAGAAGAGTTTGATAGCATGACTTTTAAAAGCCTCTACAGTTTTTTGTTTCAAATAACTAATGTAAAATGCAGTGATTTTATCAAATATAAGTCCCTAGGTCTACAGGCAGTAGTACAGACTGAATACCAGAAGATATCCTTTCAATGTGAACCAGCATCTTACGCCCTTGAGATTATTCACTGAATATTAAGGCAGATGGAAACTGTAGAGTGGAACATCAGAAGTCACAGATGTGCACAGACTAAGAAGTGCAGCTTTATGTATAATAGCACAAGGCAAACGAGTCTTGGAGATAAATTCTGCATTTACACCTTCCACTAATTTTATCATATGGAATTATCTGAGTGATCTGATGGATGTCCTGAACCAACTCTCATAAGTAACTCAAGTAAAATTAGCTTCTCCCAATAGAACACTCTCTATATAAAAAACAACACCACGGAATAATATCCATATCGCTTTGTACCATTTAATTACAGGAATGTCTGGTATTCTTTTTAATAGATTATTTGTGGCCTTCAAATTCAACAGAGCTAAATGTAATTACAACACTTAAAAAAATTAACAGACACTACTAGACAACACAGTAGTCTATCAGAAATGTAGGAAGACTGCCTGCTATTAAAATTCTTTAATCTTAGTTGGAAAACATTTAATTTCATCTTAAAAGTGGAATGCTGCCCCTTAGTTTTCAGATGCCTTTTCTTTTAAATGCAGAAATGCAATAATGGTCCTTTTCAGGCCTTGTGCATCACTCAAGGAGCAAGATAAATTTCTTAAGGCCCCTATTTTATTATAGAATTAACCAAGAAAAAGACACATAAGAGCATCAAGTTGCTACAGCTCTCCCTGCAAACCCACTTGCCTCAGGCAGAATCCATCAGACATAGTCCAGATGAAGTCTCCTTGGCGCATTATTATAAAATGACACCCATAATTCCCTACTGCTTCCAAAATATTTTGCTTCATGTTACCTAGAACACCATTCGCCTTCCTCACAGCTTCATCACATCATGGGCCATTCTGCAGTAGCAAGTCAGAGTGGCTTTCTCCTTAGCTGTCATCCTCTATAAATGAGTCACTAGTTTTCTGTGAAAGTTCTTAGCTCATAAATTCATCCCCACTTACTCAAGTCCTCCCAGTTACCCATATTTTACTGTAATACTATGCAATGATAAGGCTTCCCCACTTTCTGTCAAAAGCAAGTGTCATTAGTGTACTCCAGCTTCCTGAGACAGAACTACTGAAAATTTTAACAAGGTCTTTTATCTTATCAAAGGCAGATCGTAATTTAGTCTGGCATATACCACCTCTGATAAATCCATTTACATGTATTCCATTTGTGTCTCTGCCTTTGATTCTTTAAAAAGTGTTCTCTATTGCTTTGCTATGGGGAAAAAATATTAATAATTTTCAGGCAGGCAGAATCATCTTTTTCTACTTTCTGAAAAACAGCTATTAAATTTACCCTTCTGCAGTTAAATACCATCTCTACTTTGATAGTGCTCTTTTAGTTTTGAAGTATTTGCTACAAGATTTTCTAGAATACAGCTTCTTTTACCCAGCCCCATAAAAACTTGAGCACTAGGAACCTGCAGGTTTCTTCTTCATTTCACTATATGAATTTCCACAATAAACTGGGGGTGATAACTCTGACCATAACTTCATTCTCTGTGCATAACACCCACCTTCCTTTCTTGTTGAATTTTTAATGGATGAATAGCTTTTTACTAGCTGGACTATTTTCCTTTATGAGGTCAAACTCAGCTTGACTCCTGGCAACTTCTTAGTCACATTTAAGACTTTTGAACTCTATAACATTCTTCTATAACTTTTGCCACTCCTTCCAAGTTTTTGGCTAACTTATGATGTTCTCTTTAGCTGGCTTCTTTTCTGATTAGGTCTGCAATCATTCTGCTTGTGTAGTCTGCTTTTTCTTAGGATGAAAATCCTACGCACTTTTTCTAATTCTGAATCAAAGAGTTCCCTTTGGTCTTTGGCTCAGCTAATTTTAAACCATTTCCCTACAGTTTCTCAGTCTGCATTTTTGAAATTCAAAACCTTTAATTTGAAACCCCTTTCAATGTAAACCACATAAACCTCTGATACAAATTAATCCAAATTCTGTTTCTACACACAGTCCTTCTAGAACGGCCTCAATACTTATGAAACCCAGATTTTAAGAAACATTTGTTTTTAGTTCAAGAACTACATGTGTGAACACTGCACTCAGGAATTGCTGATCCCTAGGATCAGTGAAATTGTAACTTGCATAAGAGTTTAAGATGCCACAGCATATTGTAACAGGGAAATAACTCTATTCCATTTACTGTAGTCCAATAATTCCATGTATACTTAATACAAGAAAACCTTTTTGCACCTGAAATTGTGTGCAAAAGACTCATCAGTGAAGGCATAAAATTCCACAGCAATAATGAGGTATCTTTGTTCACCACAGTGACTGAATCAAAACAGTAACTTCTGAAAAGCTTTATCCTTCATTATTTGTTATCTCAGTGCTTCCAGTCTTTGAATCCTTAATATTTACTTCTCACTCCTTTCCTTGACAAATACATATAAAAGGTTCTGCCATTCATAAAAAAGACCTTTCATAAGAGCATATTACCAGAGCAAAGAATCTGGTTTTTTACACTATTATCTCTTTTAAAAACGATCAGGACAATCCTTCCAGTACAACACATTTTATTACTAAAGTCAGTAAAATTCCCCATACTTGACAATACCCAGAAAAAAGTAACTTCATTTTGTGTCAGAATAGACATGTTCCAAGCTACCCAGCCAACAGCTCTGCATGCCAAACTACTTCTCACATTGAGATGAATGAAATTAATTACCAGCTTGCTGCCCATTTTATGAAATTTGAATATGAGCATAAAAGTTCAGTGATACATTCAACACTACTGCAGACAGAGACTAAGCCTACCTAATACCTAGTTTCATGCTTTAGCCATAACTATCATCCACTCCAAACACTGTAAACAAAGCATGGACTATTGCATCCCACCCTTATGGGGAAGGGAGCACCCAAGATTGAGAAAGAGAAATACTCGTGGCCAAATGAACAACAAATGTGAGGGGGTCCGCAAGAGCTCACAAAATTTTATTAGTAAATTATGCCCACCCTGGAGATACATTTCTCATTTTCTACACCAATTAGCAATCATGGGCAGTCTGATCTTCTAAACCTTTCTAGAAATGGGTTGGAGGGCTTCACTAGTCTTTAGTGGTCTTTATGACCACCAAATGATGACCAGTCTTGATGACTGAGGCAGCCTTTGGTCAACATTTCAGGCCCAATTCTCAGCCTCATTCCTGCATTTGTGCTGTACAGTGTTGTGCCTGTCTCCAGGAGCCCAAACACGAACATCAGTCTCAGCAAAGTGCTCCCTCTGTATGGCCCCTTCTTCAGAAACATCCTTATCTTTCTCTCAGAATGCTCTTACCAACAGTCCTTGGTTGGCTCCACAGCTATCTGGCTATCGGTATTTGAGGATATGTATTAGTTCTCTTATCTCCTAGGCTTCTACATGGACACAGGAGCTGAAGTAGTGAACCAAATTAGGGGAGAAGAAAATATTCTTCTTCTGAGATTTCAGAAAGAGCTACGCATCTGGTTTTTTTAATTATTATTTTTAAGCTTTCATAATTAACCCATTCAAAAAGTGGATGAATTTTTCAGATTCCATAACCATTTTGAATCTAACAAAGCCTCAGGATCTTTCTGCAATTCCTGCCTTCCATACTGGCCTTAAATAACAAGTGTCCCAACAAGCACTGTGACTACTTTATTTATAGAATCATAGGCTCACTGACGGTGGAAAATGAGGAGATCATCAAAATCCAACTCTGTATTCATTTAAGTAAAACACACATGGAAATTTGGACTGTATAGTGTTTGTGGATGGGTAACATTCTCTTATGACTCCTATGATCCAAAATAGTTCATCAACATTTAAACAACAATACTGAGCATTGCATCAGGCAAAGAAGTACCTCTTTTTCACACTAAGACTTGAAAATATTTTCACCCTACTTTATTATGATGGCTATTATATAAAGAATAATGACATTTTAAATTAAATATTTCCAACATAATTAGTGCCAGATTGTTTCAGATTATTTTGCTGCCGCTATTTACATTCCTGAATACATTTTGCTGGGGCAATCCCTAGTAACGATATAGGCTGGGGGAATGAAGAGATCAGGAGCAGCCCTGCCAAGGACTTTGGGGTGCTGGTGGATGAAAGACTGGACATGACCCAGCCATGTGCACTCACAGCCCAGAAAGCCAAGCACGTCTTGGGCTGCATCCAAAGCAGCGTGGGCAGCAGGGCAGGGAAGGGGTTTCTGCCCCTCTGCTCTGCTCTGGTGAGAGAGACCCCACCTGGAACACAGCACCAGCTCTGGGGTACCAGCTCAGGAACAACACGGACCTGTTGGAGAGAGTCCAGAGCAGGACCACCAAGTTGATTAGAGTGATGGAATACCCTTCCTATGAAAAAAGGCAGAGATAACTGGGATTTTTCAGCCTGGAAAAGGGAAGGTTTTGGGGTAACTGAATTACAGCCTTTCAGTAGCTGATGGAAGTCTACAAGAAAGGAGAGACATTTTACAAGGGCTTGTAGTGACAGGACAAGGGGAAATAGCTTTGAACTGAAAGAGGCTAAATTTAAATTACATATTAGGAAAAAATTCTTTATTATGAGGGTGGTGAGACACCAGAACATGTTGCCCAGAGAAGGTGTGGATAACCCATCCCTGGAAATGTTCAAGGGCAGATTGGATGGAACTGAGCAACCTGGTCTAGTGGAAGGAGTCCCTGCCCACAGCTGGGCGGTTGGAACTAAACGATCTTTTAGGTCCCCTCAGACCTATAACTGAATAACTGAAATAACTGAAAGAAAGGCTCCCTCCTTGAAATTATTTTTAGAAGTTTGTAACAAAACATAGTTCGTAAAAAATTTCAAAGCAACTATTAAATACAAATTTCATTTATGTTCTATGCTAAACTAGAATCACAGCAAGTGTAAATTTTCTTCAAAGGCGAGAGAGAGAGAGAAAGAGTACAAGTCCCAGTTCCAAAGACCATTTGAACAAGATATGATCTGGAAAACTGAAGTGTTGTGGGGAATAAAATTCAGTCATGCTGCTTGACAAAAGAGAGAAAGCTCGATAGGAGGTACAGGCACTAGTGATTACATTCTCTTCATATGGAATTAGCTGAAGGATGGAAGAGTCATGTGCTATATACCTTTCTTTCACATTACCCACTCTCCCACCTACTCCAAAACTCAAAAGAGGTCTGCAGAGATGTCCCTTCACCACTGCACCCTAGGGAAGCTTTACAGAATGCTAAAAACTGCAGCAGCAGCTTGGGCCAAACCCCCTTGCAGCACCACAAGTCCCCTGCTGTCTGCCATACGGTCTGACCACATAATACCCAACCCCTCGGCTGGCAGGACAGTCAGTGGAGCAGAAGGTTGCAAAAGGAGGCTCAGCAGGAGACACAAATTGCTGTAAACAGCTTTAAATGGTTTAACACCTACCTGGTGCCAGAAATCAGGCACTAACTGAAGATGCAGCCATCAGCTATCAGGGTAGCCATGGGCTTGGAAAGAGAAAAGGTGAACATTATTCTTCCTCCTAATTCTACCCAGGATGGAAGAAGCACAGCTCAAAAAGTGACTTATGATTTGGACAATCAATACATTTCCATTTGCTAGGGTGTGGAAAGCCACAAGCTAATAATTTTGCATTACAGGCAAATCTTGCCCAATTAGCCCACCGAGTGTGGGAAGCATACATAACCCAACCCTCAGAAAACCCTGCAAAACCAATGAAAAACCAATAAAATCAGTGAGTGGTGGGTTACGGGGAGTGTTGTTTTGTTTCTTTGGTAGAAAAGTATCCCTGGAAAAACCAGGGTACGTTTTTCCTTATCCCATTTACTTAACTTTTTCACCCTGTACACTTCCCCTGGAGAGCTTCAGTTCTATCCCTGAGCACAAACACAATACCTCAACACAAGAGCAGGCCAGTGCTGATAAAAGCCTCTGTATCACTACATAAACAGTCATATGAACAGCTACAGAAATGCTCACATCCCTTGTTTAGCAACACACTCCTGTCCACTACCACTCTGGGGCCCTTTCTGTGCTCCATTTTATTAACAGCACCAAGCTGATTTAAACTCCCACAGACACACACAGCTGCTCACGTCAGCAATACCACACTCCAAATACCTAGAAACTCTCCAAGCCTGCAGTGGCCTCCAGGCAGCCACCTACTCCTAAAGAGACTTTCAACTGAGATGAAATCAGCAAATATATTCCATAATCCTAGAGCAGAGCAAATGGCCCATGGAGCATGGAATCTGTGATAGCAAAATTACAGACTGTAACACAGTGGAACTTCCTGTGTGCATTGACTTGAGTCTTCCTCTTGATAGTGAATTTCTCAATAACAGTCTTTTTCCTGAGACAAGCAGAACTCAGACTTTATCATTTTGGTAAGATTTTATTTATTTATCCTTCTGCCTATACTTCACTGCTTCTCATATTTCCCAGTATTTCCCTTAAAGAAACACAAAAATATCTTACATGTCTGCCTGAAGAAACCAAACAGAAAAATAGACCAAATATGTTTATCTAAACCTACTGAGATCTTCAAGTAACAACTTTATGGCAGTAACTACCCACTGATTTCAGTTCACATATTCAAATGCCAACTCTGTTAGTTATTTCAGAGTTCTCCTGCAGGAGGAGAGTGAAGGTACAATACTGAAATCAATGCTAAACATCTAGAGTTTGGGTTGGACTTTGCACACCACTATCTAGCAGAATAGTTAAGTACCAATTACATCATTTTCATAAAGACAAATTGGTTTCCAGCAGTTCAGAAAATCCTTCTATATTGCTTTGTATTTTCCTCTCTTGCAATCACACCATGCATGAGATGATGTTCAGCTAAGTATTAATGAAACCAGTCATGCTAACACACAAAATTGTGTAGGACAGAAAAATCCTTACACAGTTGCTGTCTATTCAGTCAGAAGCAACATCCCCGTGGAACAGATGGGCACAGAGAGTGAGTGAGTGACTGGGTCAGTTCATCAGCTGGCACTGAGTGAGAGGACACAAGTGCCCCTTGCCTCTGGCACTGCTCCCTGATAGCTGTGCTGCACAGAGCCCTCCTGCCAGAGCCATTCCCAGCCTCAGGGCAGTGAGCCCCACGGGCAGTGCTGTCTAAGAGAGCAGGAGCCCAGGGACCCAGAGCCTTGGACAAGGAGCCTCCAGGGGAATCTCCAGCTGCCCCCCCAGGGTCCCTGCAGCGTGGCCGGGCAGTGACCTGATGCCCTGCCCTGGCTTCACACTGCCGAGGGAACTGCAGCCAGAAGGCAGCACTGCTCCAGAGGCAGCTCTTAATTTTCCACACTTTTGCTGCAGTTCCTCCTGCTAAGGCCAGCCTTCCACATGGTCTCACTTCTGCTTCCCCACATGACTAACAGATTGCATGCACTGGAGGCACCCAGGACAAAAAGCAGAGGATCTCCCAAACCTCCCAAACCCTCCTACACACCGTTCTCTCCCAGTACAGCTTTTATTCTTTTTTCTTCCTATCTACAATAAAGATGCTAAAATAATTAAAGCAATGACTCTTTTACTTTGGATAAGCTTGTTAAGAGTGATTTATGCTTTAACCCCTGACAAATGTGCTCTTTGAATTATTTACAAAAAATACTTTTAGAGCATTTTTCCAATGGACTGTTATTATTACTGCACAATATGTAATCTGAAATGAACATAGCACAAAAAACTTGAAAAGAAAAAATACAGATAATTGAGAAAATACTCTTAGACAACTTGGCATGACAGACAGACAACAGCAACACACTGAAGTAAAAATGTCACTATTAGCTCTTCCAAAAACAGCAGAGAAGTGTGACCATCTCAAGAATAAAATCAGTGGAGTCACCTTCTGGATTCTCAGATCTTTCAGAAGAGAGAACATCATCTTGTCAATTAGCTTGAGCAGGAAAGCAGTGGAGGGGACAACTTCCTTTGTAATCAAAACCTTCCCCACTCCACCTCCCCCCAAGAATTCAAGAAAACCAGGTACTTTAATTATGGGAACAATCAAGAGGGAACAAAAATACTTAGAATTCTTAGTTCATGACATAAGCCTGAATAGAACACTAACAAACTACAATTATAAGAAAAATTAATTATCTTGTCTTGGAATATTTTATTTCAGTGTAAAAATGTTCTTTTCAAAGCATGAAGTAAGACAGTTCTTTTCCCTCCACCCTATGATAAACAGATATGAAAATCTGGTTGTTTTATTCAGATGAAAACTTAATAATACAATATACATCCCATCCTACTTTAAACCACAGGCAGTGTGCATGCAGATTTTGTAAATCACATTACTTTAACACTGGCACTTCTGTTCATTGACTTAGTAATTTTCACACAAGGAAAACAGTCAACTTCATTTCTGCAACAATTGCTATGGTTTTGAATTATCTATTAGAGACATGGCATCTCCAGCCAGAGCCAAACCACCACACACATGCACCAAAACCAACTTGGAAGAAAAATACTTTTATATTTAACCCTGAGCAGTGAAAAATTGGTACAACAAAACTTAACAAGCCATTACTTATTCCTTTCTGAACTGAAAAGTACCGGAAACAACATAATTAGTGGTAATTTCAAGGTACTTCAAACCAAACCACAGCAGCTCTGCAAAAAGCACACCTTCCACTAGGTATTTCAGTCAACTGACTTCACCCTTGTGTAGCATTAGGATATACTCTCTATATACACATAAATGCTTCAAAAGTTTTAAGTAAGTGATAGTGCTACTACAAAAGATACTCATTGAGATATGGAATATTAACAGCCCTCTACTACAGAATCACACTGTACTTCAGGAGACAGTCTTTAAATACAGGTATTTAAGAATCTGCTGAGAGCTGAGGAAAAGCCTTTCAATCTCAAGAAGCTGTGTTTCAAATGAAATCAAACAAGGAGCACAAAAGTCACCAAATACCCACACTGACATTTCACAATGTGGTTACAGTGCAGCCAAAGAAGTCAAAACATGCATGGTAAAATTACTGAACTTCACAAGCCCAGGTGTCATTCTCAAATTCTGCTGGTTTAATCAGTCACCAAGAAATCTAGGAAATTACACGAGCTCATCAGAGCTCAGCTGCCTGACTTCATTTATGTTCAATGACTGCAAAAAAAACATGTATCAAAAGATCCTCTGAAACCTTTTCTGAGACAAGATCAAATGTCAAAATCTCCTTTAAATAAAGCTGCATTTGAAAACAAACCAAACTGCAAAAAAAAAAAAAAGGAACAAAAGAAATTTTACCTTAATTGGAGCCCGGCTAAACTGTATTTTTCTGTTGGCTGGGATTTCATCTTCATCTGGCAATCCATTAATTTCAGAATATTCCATATCAGGTTCATAACAGTTATTTTCATCACTGTCATCCAGATCATCCTGTTCTGTACCTGTCTCTCCCCAGTCAGAATTATACCTGGATCGTACCCGATACACGTTGTAGTCAGAGTGCATGTACACATGGGAACTCTGAAAATTATTCACATCATCATGTCCATCTTTTTCACTTTCCTCATCGTAATGGGACTCAGTAGCATCTGAAATTGCATCTGTGGCAAAATCACCACCTGAAGCTGCATTTCGTGTTAACTCTGCAGCTTCAGGCTGATCAAACATATCTTCTGTATGTTCTGACCGTTCCTTCTGTTGCACCAAAACTCCTGTTTCTGTTTTTGACTTACTCCTAGCACAGCTGTCCACAGATCTTTCGCTGTCAAGCGCGCCAACCAAATCCCATTGACCTGTTGCAGAACTCTCAACAGAATCAGCACTTGCCTCTGTGCTCTTTTTCATTTCTTCAGTTGTTTTTGAGCCTGCTGAAGTGCCTGTGGACACCTTCTGTCTCGGTGTTAAAGGCGTGTTAGTCTGCTGAGAGTTCTCAACAGCCATCACGCCTGCACTCTGTTTGGCAGGGGGAGACCACGTGCTGGCCTCTTTCAAAGGACTGAAACCCTCCAGGTTTGCAGCTGGGGAGGAGATGTTTGTGACAGTAGACGAGAGGTTTAGTGGATAGTGACCAGTTACAGAGTACTCTTCGTTGTTTTCCGACTTTTCTACTATTACATTGTGTGAGTCAGTGTTCTCAAAAACTGCGCTGAGCTGACTCACAGTTGGAGAGACAGTCTCTGTCCTTGGGCTAAGACTGTCCAGTGAATCAGTGCTGCCTCTGTGAGACTTAGAGCTGCACCACTCATCCGGAAGTTCATTAGAAATGATTTTGTCTTTCTTTGGGGAATAGCGATTTGAATGTCCCGTTTCATGAGCATTTCGCTCAAACATCTTCCGAGTTTCAGTGAACTTGGAATAAGAAGGACCATCATGGAGAGTGTCAAATCTACTGATCCTTTCAGAGACAGATGATTCCAACTTTACAATTGAACCATCTGCTTTTTCTACAAATTCTTTGGGCCTAATTCGCCTTTGAGGTGATGGAGGGCGACCTTTCCCCCTGGTTTTAGGGGCAGTTCCAGCACTTTCAGTGGGCTCCATGCCCATCTGCATAAATAAGTTCTTGATCCTATTGACATTAGAGCCATATTTCCTTCCTCTGCTCTGCGAGGCCTCTCCTTCCTCTTTCGCTTTTTGGTCTCCATCTGATTTCGGTTTGTCAAAGGTGCTTTTCAGTGCCTGGAACTCAGTTCTGTAAGCATTTCTGTGAGGAGAGGCACTTCGGAGGGTGGATCTTTCTCCTGAAGACTCTGTTTTCATCATGTTTACTTCAGGAGTGTGAAACCTGCTTGCATAGTTTCTGTGGTACCACTCTCAGTAGTATGTCAGCAGAGATTCCGCCTGAGGACTGTTTTTCCTCAGGGGCCACTGCCCTTCAGCAGGGCCATACCAAACAGATCTGGTGGCAAATATCTAAATGCACACAGTCAATTTTGAAAAAGCAACACGACTGAGGACTCTCAAGAACAAGGGCTGATTTAACCTGCAATAGAAAGAAAGGTTTTCTGAAACCATGTCAAGTACTTCAAATCTGTCACAATTTCCATTTACCATTTTCAGGTCTGTTTACAAAAATATATCAAAAAAAAGAATACAAACTAACACAGCACAGACACGTGAAAACTTTTTCAAACTGACTGTTGTGTAATTTACAATCTGTAACATCATAGCGAAAAAACAAATAATCGTATCTTTCCATTCACAAGCATAGTATCACGACACAAATATGCATGCAAAGGAAAGGCAATGTGACATGAAATATGAGGCACTGCAAGTCAGAGAAGCATAATGGTAGAAACGCGATCAAAGACATTATGCTTAGAAAGGCAAATTCAACATCAGCTCGAGGGAATACAAAAAACTGCCCCCAAAGTTAACATCTTCAGCTGACAGGGCTAAGGAAGTGAAATCCCGTTAGAGACAGTTGCCCCTTGTCACGGGCAGCGGTTTTATCGTCTGGAAGATCCTGGAGGTAGCACCGAGGAGATGCAGAAACGGAGGCAGGGGCTGGACCGCTCCCACGCCCCGGCCCCAGGGGCTCATCCCGCTCCCCGCAGCCCAGCCAAGGGCACCGCGGGGCTTTCCCGAGCCAAGCCCCGCTCCCTTCCCCTCCGTCCCTGCTCCCCAGCCCTCGCCCTGCCGCGCCGCCGCCGAGCCGGGGACGCCTCACTCCGGCCGCTGCACGCTCGGTGCCGGTACCGGCAGCCCGCGGCCGCCGCGCCCGTCCCCGCTCCGCTCCCGCCGATCGCCGCGGGCGACTGGCAAGGCCACACGGTAGAGACCCTCGGCGAGCCGCGCTGCCCTCGCAGAAGGCAATAAACTCAACCCGAGAGGGCAGCGCTGGAGCCCCCGCGGCGGCTCCTCCTCGGGCGGCCGTGCCGCCCGGCCGGGCTGGAGCCGCGGGGCCCCGGGCGGCAGCACCCTGCGGCGGGGCAGTGCCCGGCCAGGCGCCCGCCGCCCCCGCGGAACAAAGCCCGGTGCCAGGCTGCTCCCCGCGGAGCCCGGCGCCTCTGCCACCGAGCGCGCACGCTGCCTTACCCAGCCGACAGCCGCGAGGACTCCCCGGCCGCCCGGCTCAGAGCTGCCCCGCGCCTCCTCTGCGCAGAGCGGCCGCTGCCGCCGCCCGCCTGACAGGAGGCAGCAGCCGCCGCGTCGCCTCAACGCCATTGCAGGCAGCGGCGGCGGCGGGGGCACGGACACGGCTCCGGCTCCGCGCGCACACCCGCGGCGGCGGCGCGGGGAGGATGAGGCGCCGCGGCCGCCGCGGCCGCGCTCCGCCCGCCGCCCGCCCTCCGCCGCCGCGCGCGCCGCGCCCCGCCGCGGGACGCGCCCCGAGCCGCCGCCGCCGCCCGCCGCGGGGCCGCCCGCCGCCGCCGCCCGCGGGTGACAGGTGCCTCACCTCCTCGGCGAGCCGCAGTGGTTCGCTCCGCCGGCGGGGCGGGGGAGGCGGCCAGCCCGCTGCAGTCCGGCCCCGGGCGGTGACTGCCGAGAGGCGGAGGACGGGCCCGGCCGCGGCCACGCCGCCGGCGCCGAGTCCTGCAAGCTGCCCCCGGCCCGGTTTATCCCTTCTTCCCTCCTCTGCAACGCTGGTTTCCAGCGTGACCCCGCGGACCGGGCCCGCCCGGCACCCGCCCGTGCCGGAGGAGGCAGCGTGCCCGCCCCCGCGCGGGAGGGGCAGCGTCCTGGTCCCGGGGAAGCCCCCGCTCCTTCCCGCTGCAGGAAACCCGCGGGCGCGGGTGGCCCCGGCGCACCGAGAACTCCCTACAGATCAGGAGCCAGCCTGTTCCTTCCTTCCCTCGCTGTTGAGCCACGCAGCCAGGCTGCCCGAGCGAGGAGCGCGCTGGTGACAAACCCCGGCAAGGCGCTCACAGCTCCGGGGGCATGGCTTGTTCTGGCAGCTGCTGACAGGGACGGAGCATCACCCTTGGAGAACAACCACAACGCCTTTGTTGTTTGTTAACTGGTTCACCACCGTTCACCACAAAAATGCTTTGGCTTTATAAAGGTAATAAGAAAACTTAATTCCAGAACATGAAATTTCTAGGTGATTTGTAAAATGGGCAATCCGGGAAGGTGATGACTGTTAATCACATAGCAACTCCTAAGCAAAGTTCCTTAAACTAACCGCATAAATATCCAGAAAATGGCCTGGGAGTATACACTGCAAAGTCTGAAAACTAGTTATTATGTATACAGAAGCAAGACAGTGATGAATGGAAATTAAAAATTAAAAAAAAAAAAAAAAAAGAGGTATATATATCCACAAACTTAATTCATCACATTTAATGAATTTCATTTATTTTAATGAGACTGAAGCATGGGTACTGTATACCATTGAAGCATTCACAGGTGTCGTTCTCTACCTAATTTGTACCAAAGGGATGCAGCACAAAACTGTTTGCTTAATAAAGTTTAAAGAAGAAGCATGAATATTGACAGGCAAACAACAAAACTCAGAAGATAGATTGAAAACCAGCATTTTAATAAATGTATGCACCAGAGGCCAGGAACAGAAGCGAATTCTGTGTTCCTGAATTTTCCCCTGTCCTGGCGCACTGCATGGCCCCTGCTCAGGCTCCTGGAGGCACGGCAGGAGGTGAGGGATTCTGGATGCCCTGCAGGCTGCTGAGCAAGGCCATGCCAAAGCACACCAACACGGCAGGGAGAAAAGGAGATCAGATGAAATATGTAATGCTATAGGCAGCCCCCAAGCTTCCAAAGCGGTCACAGAAAGCTCCCCTTCCAAGACATGTTCCAAAGAAGAAGAATGAAATATTTTCACAGCTGTTTGCAATGAGTCCTACAGGTGGTTCACTGCACAAGGGTTGAAAATATTGCAAGTAAGCAGGACATCACCTATTAAATTCTAAATATCAGACATTACAACAAATCTGAGGCCCAGCCTCTCTGTCAGTTTCTTTCTATTGGTATGATTTTGTAGACATGAAGCTATAGGAACACCTAAAGAGCTGCTTGACTTTTGGAGATAAAAATATATTAACTGAACTTCAGGTGTTATTGAAGAAGGACAGAGACAAAGCAGAAATTTAAACATTTTATTTTCTTTGTGATTTTTGGATGGTTGAAGACCTTAGCATGTACCAGATATGTATCTGTAAGAGTTTTGTAATTCCCACACACAACCTAAAAAAGAGACACAAGCAAACACTAAAAAAATGAATGAAACAATTGAGACAATCTTAAAGAGACAAATTCTCATCAAATTATATAATTAGAAAAATCCATCCTTATCTGCATAAGTGAAGCCACAAATGTCTTTAAATTCATTTTCAAACAGAAGTTGTGCAAGATGGTCACTTCTTACCCATAATATACACATGAAATAATGTACCCAAGAGAACAGTTGCATTATTTCATGGCAGAATAGTGCAAACTACCTCTATATTATACTTTAGTAGAAAGTAAGGAAATGAGAGAACTCACTGATGCTGATAGAAGCAATGCACATTAAATCTCAAGTTTTCCACAATGAGAGATAATATATTACATTTATGTTTTCTTTAAATGTGCTGTAAATGGACAACATAAATGGTCAACTTTGAAACAGAATCTAATGCCAAATTATTTTAAGTAATGTCATGTCCCTTCAATACCACCTCAGGTTCATTACAGCCAAGATGTACAGAAACTACTGGAAATTTTGGCTGCTTTATCAGAGACAGTTGAGACCCTATTTAAATGTTCAGCTTTGGTCACTGACATCAAAGTTATTCAAACTTACATTTTAATCACATAAAATTTTCAATCTACATCCTTATTTACACAGTGCCAATGTGAAACAATATTATTATTATTATAATGTCTAGGATAATAAATTGTATTTTATTTCAGTCATATTACTTTTAAGACAATCTCTACATGTATGTACATGGCATGCATCTAACTATAAAAATCAGAATTGTGTGTCCTTTTACATTTTCAGTACTTTTGTGATGCTCCATTTGTCTAGAAAGTAGTTTCAGGCTTTGCTAAAGTATGATTGATATTTCTGTTAATTTCTGAGCAATATTAAAATGCTGCACGGCATATTTTAGAGAATCTAAGAGACCAAGGGCCTCCTTACTATGTTAGTATAAAATCAGAGTAACTTCACTGGAGTTATATAATTACTCTATTTCCCAACCAATGGGAATTTAAAATCTGTTCAGTTTAGTATTTACATGTGACTAGAGTATGACTGTCATTTTACTTGCAATGCAGTAACAACTCTATTCAAATGATTCTGAATTCTCACATCTGGCAAGGAGAGACCCAAGTTGTTTAACTATATTGGCATGAGTTTAAATTATACCCAGTATCTTTTAAAACCAGTTTGGTGCAGTCCCACAACACTGAAAACAGTTGATTTTCTGTTTATTCCATATGTGTGAATTATATTTACTTATAATATTTTACTTTGGATGTAACTGATGGGTTGTTTCAAGTCACTTCTCTGCTTTTAAGCTGCTAGTTTTTTCTGATAGCAATTTATTTGAGCAGCAGAGCAGCAATGCAAGTTTTTCCATGTGGCTCAGGCAAAAGAAATAATCATTTCCTAATCATCATTTTCTCATGTCAGTGTCTTTCAAGTCTTACAAGATAATATGTCTGTTCACATAGAAATGGAAACTATTTATTTAATCTGATCTTTGGGCAAGAAATCCTCTCTCTGCTATCCTGCCAAACCATTGGTGGGGAGGAGGTTTTTCTTTCTTACATATATCACAACAAAAACAGAGTTCTATTCTTTCAAAGTTCCCATGAATTCTTATTATGTAATCCAGTTTAAAGAAAAAGATCTGGTCTGAATAAAATACTTACATTTTGACAAACAAGGTTCCCCTGAACCGGAGAAGCAGAGACTAAAATATAAAACAAACAGCTCTAATAATAGGTTGATAACCTGTAGTTTCAAACATGAGCAACCTGTGATTGCTGTAAGTGTAATTCTTTTATATAGGAAGCCATTAATAGTTAAAAATGGGAGCTCATTAATATCACTAATTTGGCAACTTCTGAAGATTGTGCTGTTTTTACATAAAGCATGTCAAACTACTTGAGAGATCAAGAATAGCATCAAAAAAAAGAACTTTTTCCTAAAAGATCTGAAGAAGATCTTCTAATGACAACAAAACTGCGTATTCTAGCATTTTTCAGAAAGGCAAATATTAGCATATGAAGGCCTAAGCTAAGACTAGCAAAGCCTTTTCTCAGTTACTCTGAGGAGACTTTCACATCCATTCTTAAACATTCTGCTTTTAAATTATTCAAGAAATGCACAGCTATGGTTAGAATAAAATCAAAATTTCAAGAGGGGAAAACATGAATTATACACTGTGTACAACTGCTTACTTTGAAATGGCACTTGTGCCTTCATTAAAAGCTAGAAATCTGAAGAATGGTCAAAAGAGCTGTATTTCACACAATTTTACCTCATGAGCCCTCAATATTGAAGTCTGTCTTTATACCACAACACAGACAATTGTTAGTTACCAGCCTAACTAGAACAATGGCAGCTAGTTGCAGAAAATACATGGTCTCATGGAAAAGGAAAAGTCAAAATGTTTCACCTGCTAGGATTTGCTAAGAATCAGTCCTAGCAAAACTCATTTCATGTTAAACTATTTAGGTGGGGAAACTGTTAGGAAGCATCCCATAAAACAGATTAGTTGACAAAGTGAGTAAGACCCTCCAAGGTGAGTGGTACCTGTCACATACCTTAATTCATCAGGTCAGTATCATATGTAGATGCATGGTATAGAAAACTCTCCAACATCATTGGGAAAGATTCAGACTTGGAAATGCTACTAAGTCGACTATTTCAAACCAGAAGAGCAGAAATAAGAGATAATGGAAAGCCTCACCATAATTCAATAATTATCTCTTCATGGAAACATTTTCTTATTTTAACACTAATTTTATGTTGGAAATGCAGTTTTTCCTTACAATCTGAATCTAGAATACAGAAAATAATGGGGCTTGCTAGTCTGTGCAAAAGCATTGTCTTAGAGTATTTCTTGTGCAGTAAATATCCATTGTTACTCTTAAAGCTCACTTAGTGAGCCAAAAGTGGGAGAAGAGAGAGAAGTATACTAGAAATGTACTTGGTAATCAGAGCTTATGAGTGTACTTGGCACTGTCAGTAAATAACACACAAGCAAATCTGATTAGTGAGTTCAGGAATTGCTACCTTGGCAAATCAGGTAACATTTTGGGCCATGAAGAAGAGAAAACAGCAAGTTCAGTTTTCCAACTCACTGTTCAAATTCAGTGACACTTTGGAGCCTATACTGACATTCTCAAAAGAGCAGAAGATGACTTCTTGGAGAGAGAAATAGATGTCAGAGTTCACAAATACAGCACACCACTGCTGCCTTGCAGCATGCAATCTATTGCCAAGTTGGAAAAATTTGTCTGGACTGCTCCACCCTGAAGCTCATGCTTATGCCTCTATTTGAGTTCACATTTTAGTAGTCTCTGTTCCACACCCTCTTGGTAACATGAATGTAGGCTCGTTACTATTGCATTAGTGTAATTTGTTTCTCCTTTTTCCTTTACAAAAATCTAGTAATTTCAATAAATAATAAAGATAAAACAGCTATCTGTCACTTAGAGAACGTAACCCCAAATATTGTTTCCCATTCTTTGGTTACCTGTCATGTACTTTGATTCTCTTTTCCCTTACCTTACAGGTACTGTCTTGCTAACACACCATCGAGTGAAAGCTCTCTCTTAAAGCGAGATTTGATAGTCAATTTAATTTAGTGCATAAAAGCACTTAATTATTAAATAATTATTATTAAGTATTAAATAATTTAATACTTAATTATTAAATACTTAATTATTGTGTTCTGTATGGAATCAGATAATGAACATAGGCCAGCCAAAAATATTCCATTATTTTGGAAAAGCTAAGTTCTTTGCCAAAGCATATAAACAATATCACAGTGCTGCAGTCACTGTAGAAATGCATGTTACATTAGTTCTGTGCTAGCACAGAGTAAGAGAAAGAGAAATCAAGAAGTGATCACACCTTTTAAAAGAAAAATGAGAGCACTGCCATCAGGTTGAAACACAAAACAAAAATTAATGAATCAAAGTCTACAAATTTAACTATGCCATGTCTAAGAAAGGGAGGAACACTCCCGTTAATCAGTATAGCATTATGGAGGGAAAGGATTACATAAATATTTGCATGAAACAGAGCAAGCAATTGCACGATTCAGAAGAGAAAAGCTTTTGAAGGGTCTGGACCATTGCCCAGGAAAAAAACCCCAGCAACAACTGCTGTAAGGTAGCCAGTTTTGCACAGGCAGAACCATCAAGCCGAGAGGGTAGCAGAAAAGCAAGCCCAGGATCCCAGGTGCTGAGTAGCGGGTCTGACACTGACCTTTGGGGGTGTTTTACAAAAACCGGAGGTTTACACCCGAGGCCAAAGGCGGCGCTGACCAGCGGCTCTTTGGCGCCTCCAGTCGGCTGCAAGGGGCGGCGCCACCCTGGCACGGCGCTGCCCGAGCCTCCTGGAGACACCGCGGGGGGAAAATGCGGGAAAAGCACTGCGTTTCTCTAGCGTTCTGCACGGTTATGTTCCCTTAGCTCTGCAGGTACATTGCGCATCTTTAGACAAGCCAAACCCCTTGTCATTTCACTGTCAAGTCAATGGCTAAATCCGCACAAGGTAGCTGGATAATGAAAGCTTCCACCTTTTGGAAGCTCCACTTCCTGTCCCTCGAGAAAAGGGCTGTATTCTGGAATGCTGCATTACGTATGAATACTCTGATGCAACACATATTGCTGGTAAGAACAAAGTAGATGCACACTCTCTCAGAAGGGAAGCAGCCCTAGAAGAACGTGAGAAGCTGTAACCTGTATTGACCTGCACAGTGGGTTTTGGTAACTGGGCACCTTCTGGTCACCAGGAGAAGAAGGTTCTGTTGAAACCAGAAGCAAACAGCATTCTTGCTACCAAGGCAAGGTGTATTTACATACAACCTGCCCATCCATTTTCACTTAACAAATAAAGTCTGATTTGGTCATTTGTATCTTAACTGTGAAATAACAGAGACCAAAGAGCTCCAGGGTTTGAATGGCACTCAGACCTGAGGGATTATTCCAGTGCCCCCTGTTAATGGTGAGTGTTTCCATTTATTCAGGCATAGAGTCATGCACACTTTAGTAGGATAATAAGAGCACTTTGTAAATAAGCTGATAGTAAGGTTTTTTATATATAAAACTATCCCAATTTAGGATAGGAGCTAAATGTTTTTATGTGCTGGTGTCTAGGCAGCAAAAGCAAGTACTGCAAGCAGGCTGCCTCATAGCTCAGTAGAAGCAAACATACCAAAATCAAGAGTCTACAACAAGTGAACGGGAGAGGATGCAGAATCAAGAAAAAATGCTGAATTTTAATTGTTTCACCAAGAACTTTACATAAATTCAATTTATGGGAAAATTCTGTGTAATGAGGTCATGTTACTCACTTTTCCTCTGTGTTGTGTGGCATTGCTCTAGGTAATACACCTCATACAAATGCCCAACCTGTCTCCTAAGCACTGTCTTGTCAGCTAAGAAAAATGGCTGTAAAGAAGAGGGGGAGAGGACTGGGCTGAAGGATGAATGAAGGGAAGTGAGATTACAGAGGTCTAAACTAGTTTAGATCTACTACCTAGCAGTCTGCATTAGTTTCACATCATGTAGTGTGAAAGAAAAATCACATTTGGAAATAGATGGTGAGGAGAGAGAGGCAGAAGGGAAATATAGGTGGGTACAAAACAGACAACAACCTGTCAGATCTGAGAGGGAAGTCATAAAGAGTGAGGAGCAAAAGAATTTGACCCTTATTATTTATCTATTTTGGATGTAGTGGATCTTTCAGATAGAGAGAAAATGACAGAAACAAAAGAAAAGTTAGCTGCATGTGCCCATGCTTCTGTGTAGTCATCTTTGAGAGTTCTACCAGTGCCTTGACTGTGATAGCTATCATGCATGAAATCACTGGCTTTCATTCATGGAGGTTGTATGGCAGAGACACCATCCAATCAGTCCCAAATAATCCCAATTGTAGGTAAACAGTTTTGCTTTATATTGCAGTAACTCCAGCTTGTCCTGTAATTGCAACAGGAAAATAAGTTGGTTTAAAAAAAAAATAAAATAAAATAAAAAATAAAAGAAGCGAAGGAAGCAGCTCAGGCAGAGCAACAAGAGAATGATTAGCTTGCATGGCAGTGCTCCTCCCAGACTGTGCAGAGAACTAAGAACCCAGAAACAACAGGCAAGTAACTGGGCTGGGAGAGGGGGAGGACAAGAGAACATTTTTCTTGTATCCTGTACTTGAGAACTTACTCAATTAGCTTTGCACAACTGCTCTACAAGAGCATATACAGGCAGTGAAGAGACTGATCTCATTAGACAAAGAAATTCTTTCATTATTTCACTGCAAGGAAAGAAAGAAAGTGGATATTTAATGTAGTATGAGGTAGTAGTAACTCATGGTGCTACTACTGGTTATGCTCAGTGCCATTTAGAGAAGGAAAAAGAACACAGTGCACCAAATTTTCCAAAACAGCTGAGAGAGTGGGAGTTTAATAAATCCCAAATTCACTAACACTCCAGTTCGCCCATGCATGGTGTTCTCAGCAGTTTAAGTGCTTTGGGGAGGCCATCTGAAGCTATACATAGATGCATGCCTGCAAACGGGTACCACATTACTATTTTACTATCTTTCAAAAAAATAAGAGAATGCTAGGCGTAAGTTTAACTACGATCATTTTTCACTTCCCACAATTACAAAGCTGCCAAGTCCGTGCCAGATGCCTGAAGATTTGTGGATTGCTGGAGGGAGTCTGCACCTAGTGAGTGAGTTTGAGATTTTGCTATTTTTTGTTTTCATTGCTCTCCATCCTTCCTGGAGGACAGCAGATGATGGCGTTATCATGAATGGATCATTTGTTAAGAAGAAATTTCTTATGACTTCTCAGTATAAAAATCATCTAAGTATCAGAACACAGGACACACTAGTGTATTACCTGTTTTATGTTTAAAAGGACAACTGAGATAGCTTATCAGAAAAAAATGTAGAAGAAATTATTTTCCACTGCAAAGAGAAAACACTGAAATTCTGCTGCCTTAACTACTGCTAACTTACTACTTACTTCTACTACTACTAAATTTATATTGTATCAAGACACCAAATCCTGGGCTTTTTAATCAGGATGAAGCTTCTTAAACTATCAAATTATGCTACAGCTTTGTTGAATTCATTATGTTTAAAAATTAGGGGGCACTCAGTAACACTGTGATACACTAAAGAGAATGGCAAGTGTGCTTCTGACTATACTGAACTATCCTGATCACTAGAAAAGGAAATGTCTGCAAATTTCCCAAACTGCAGAAAGCACTGGCTTGTTTGAAAGGTAAGTTCAGGATTCTGAACTTGTACTGTAAAGGTAGAATTATGGACAATACATGCATAAGGCTAAAATACTTATTTTTAGGCAGGCCTTCTGATTGTTTTCCAGAGCATTTCCTAGTACTCTTAAATGCCCCAAACACTTCTTATTTACCTTTTTAATAGATTTGCTGAAGCTTGCATTCAGTACTGCAATAATAGTGAAGTCACTAAATAGTCAGCAGAACTATGTGTTGGGAATAGAACAAAATTGGGAAATGTATTGAACAGTTGGGGAAGCAAGGCAAAAGAAGTAAAAGATATTTTAGGGAAATATAAATGTATATATTATCACTTAGACCTTTCTTTTAATATGCCAAGTAAAATTGGGATGCAGCAGTAATACAAAAGGGTAAGTAAAGCAACCTTCCAAGGACACTGTACCTCAAGGTACTAAAGAAAAAAAAAACCTGTTATGATCAAAAGACAGTCTGAACAAGTCACTTTAGGATCTCAGTGCAACTAATCAGCTCCCCTCACCCCCTTAATTTTTATGGGCCTGTTCATAAGATAAGTTTTAGAAAAATTGCCTATACTATTTTCCCCATTTATATGTAGCACTATTTCTACCCCTGTGGTCTGAAGTCTAGCAACCAATGCTAGCAGGAAATTCAAGGATTCAGAATCTCAAAATTGAGGCCTTTATATTTTTTTCTGCCTTCTTTGACTGAAGGTTTTGCTCTATCAAACCATCTAATTGCAAGGAATGACTTTTGCTACATTGCTCTTGAGAAAATAAGCCTCTTGCCCACTTCTATTCCTTCTCCTTCTTTGTCAAACTGTCCTGGTAGATGTAAACCATCTGATTCAGCACTGATGGAAATCACTGACCATGTAGCCTTGTATAACATTTTGCCTTTTCCCTTTCATTTTTAGTGAGCTTGCAAAGCATAAACTTGAAATCAAATATCCAACCATCTGCAATTAATATCATTGCTAAGATGCACAGTATTTCTCAGACTAAAATTCCCTGTAATACTTTGTACCACAGAATATGTGATTACCCATGATACTTACCAGCTGTGCTTGTAGTCAGACTGCAATGCCAGAAATCTTGAGTTTGATCATGCCTTCCATTTCAGCAATAACTCAATACCAAGATCCTTGTGGATGCAATATCAAAAAGAAAATTAAAAACTTCTTGCTGATGAAATGAGAAAGCTTGCTAGGACATAAGTCAGTAGGGGTATGACCCTCAGGCCACATAGGTGGGGTAGTTAAAGAAATTTTTTCTAGGAATGAATCATGAATTTTTCACTAACTGATTCATCTGTAACACAAGAAATTTTTTAAGAGGAGGCATACGGAACAGTCTGTTTTTTCATGGAAGGCTCAAAATTGGAGAAGAAAAATAGATGCTCCAGAAGATAATTCAATTTTTTAATTAGTGTGCTAATCTTGGGCATGATTATGACAATGTTTAATTTAACTTTTTGCCTCATGAGAGCTGAGCATAACTCATCACAAAACAGACTGTTTTTAAAGAGTAATTGTTGCAAGCTATATTAAAATGTTCTAATAGTAGCAATTCATGTTAATTAGAAAGTTGTTAATGTCTCATGATATTAATGTTCTGCATTGCTTTTTGAGAAGGGAGTTGGTCTGTTTATTTATTTATTTTACATATCTTATGTAGGTGTAACTGATTCTGTGCAGAATTATGTGTGTAAAGTAACAAAGTAAAGTGAGGTAATATTTTCTAAAAAAGCAAAAAGCAGAAGTCTTAAAAATTGGGCTATGCCATAGTTATTTCTATATACACTTTGAAGGCTAATTGTATATATTTAACCAATAGCAGGCAGTAGGAAATTATTCTGATGATGCTGATTTTTATGTTCTTATTTCTTTGTTTAGCCAAGCCTGTACAAACAAATTCAATGAAGTCCAGATCAAAATTCTGCATATTTTTAAACTCTTTTCAGACTTACTGAATGAAAAGGTTATAGAACAAAATCAGGATTTCTGCTGGCGGGCTGTGGCCATGTAGATTGCTACAGTATACTGAAACACCCCATCAATAACAAAACACAAGACATAACCTTCTTCACAGTAGGTTGATGTAGAAACCCTCCTTTTCCCCTGCTCCTCAGTTGAGTCAATCACAGTTCAAAATAAAAACACAGGGGAAAGACAGCTACTAAGCCCTTCCTGTGGCATAATCTTATCCTACCACACAAGCTGTGGTCTTTTCTCTACATGGTGACAGAGCAGAGAACAACATGTAAAAGGTTTCTGCACCTCCCACATTAGAATGCCATGTTTAGATACAGAAATCAAGGAGAAGGCCATCTCCATCCCCCTTGACTACAGAGTCTCTAGCTTTGCTTGCAGTATTGTTCTCTTTACCCATGCACCTAATAGGCCAGGGTTAAGTACATAGGGCCACTGAGGGGGGGTAAGCAAGCAGAGCATTGTCCCCTGGAGCCATTGTTTTGAGATATCAGGAAGGCCTGAAACATAGTAGTATATCTCTCCCAAAATATTGCCCCAAATTCAGTCTTTGGAGAGTGTGCATGGGAGTGCTGGTGATTGACCCTGGCTGGACACCAGCTGCCCTCCAAAGCCACTCTATCACTCCCCTCAGCTGGACAGAGGAGAGACAATATAACAAAAGGCATGTGGGTCAAAATAAGGGCAAGGAGAGATCACTCAGCAGTTATGGTCATGAGCAAAACAGACTCGACTAAAATATGTTTAATTTATTACCAATCTAATCAGAGTTGGATAATAAAAAAATAAATCTTAAAACATCTACTCCCACCCCTCCCTTCTTCCTGGGTTCAACTTGACTCCTGAATTATCTATGCCCTTCCCCCTCAGCACAGTGGGACAGGGAACAGGGGTTGTGGTCAGTTAATCATACATGGTTTCTGATACTCCTTGCTCCTCTGGGGAAGGATTCCTCGCACCCTTTCCCAGCTCCAGTGTGCACCCTTTCTGCAGGGTGCAGTTGTTCAGAACAGCCTGCTCCAGTGTGGGTCCCTTGTGGAGTTTCCCTGCCAGCAAAACTGCTCCAGTGTGGGCTTCTCTCTCTCCCTGGGGCCACAGGTCCTGCCAGGAGTCTGCACCAGCATGGGCTTCCCACAAGGTCACAGCCTCCTTTGGCCACCCACCTGCTCTGGCACGGGGTCCTCCACAGTGTGCAGGTGGATCTCTGCTCCACTGTGGATCTCCATGGGCTGCAGGGGCACAGCTGCCTCACCATGCCCTGCACCAAGGGCTGCAGGGGAATGAGTCTCTGCTCCAGTGCCTGACACACTTCCTCCCTGTCCTTCTTCTCTGGCCTTGCTGTCTGCAGGGATTTTTCTCTCATACATTCTCACTCCTGTCTTATCTGGCTGCAATTGCTTCCACCAATAATTTTTCCCCCCTTCTTAACTATGTTATCCTAGAGGCTCTACCACCACAAGTGATGGGCTCAGCCTTGGCCAGCAGCGAGTCCATCCTGGATCCAGCTCGCATTGGCTCTGTCAGATACAGGAGAAGCTTCTATCACTTCACATTGAAGTCACAACTGTAGCCCTCTGCTACCAAAACCTTGCCATGAAAACCAAATACATTGTGGGAACATTTTGCCTCTTGAAAAGAGCGCAGTGTGAACCCCTGTCAAATTGCTATGTAAGTCACAGTCGTGTTTCCAAGGACAAAAACATAACCCTGCTTATTAGAGTAGATCCTCTTTTAGCCTGTCAGCCATCCTTGAGTCACACTGCAACAGCCTAACTCGTGTATCACCAGGGCATCTACTGAGTTCTTGTGAGCCTAACTCCTCTGCTACAAAAACTGAGTGGAAGATATCCTTTAATTTCAGTGAAATCAGGAACAGATCAGTCCTGGGGAAGGTTATGCTTCCAACATACTGAATTATAACTGTTTCTTGGGTGCTGCTTTTACTTGGTCCTGAACAAATTCCTTGCCAGCTGCTCTAGGATCTTCTGATCTAGCAGCCCTTTTTTTGTGACTTTAGTAAATTTAACTCAAGAAGTGGTATGGTAAAGGGAATACCTGATATTATTTCAGACACAAACATTATGATGCTTATGTAGAAAAAATAATCCTAGGCTATGTCAGACACATTGTAATATCTGCCTAAGAAATGAAAATGGAATGTAGCAGTTCAAATAGTAGCTGGAAATAATGATAAATGGATTGTAATTCTTGAGCTGCTCCCCACCATTGTAAAAGTAGAAGTGAAGCTGTTTTGACACTTACCACACTCCTTTAGTCTCTTACTTAACCATACTTACTTACACTTTTAGGTTTACTTTTTATAAATGTAACAACTTGCAGAAAAAGAGTCATCTTGTTTGGAGGACTGCTTAGTGGTCATGAAGTTACTTCTTGCTGAATTATCCAATAATAGCCTCAAAGTTTTCTGTAAGTAAAATATATTCAACATACAGAAATGGAAGAGACAACATAAAACATATATTGCATTTTTAAAATAAACAATAAAAATATTTTTGGTTTACACAAGACTACATAAACAAGTAACAAAGAGTTTGCTGGCAGAATTTTCTCACTGGGTGGGTCATTAAAATAATTCTGCTTTCATGCTTCTGCCCTTCCCTAGGAATCAGATTTTTCTTTCTTTTTTAAATTTAAAATTACTACTGTTATCCTTGCAGATAAAAACTTACCCCAGCATATTGGTGTTAGACATGAAAGTCACAGCAACAAGCTTCTTTTAAATTACTCATGTGATATATCTCAACAGTGCTTTTTCTAATCTAACCTACATTTTAAAAGTGCCTTCAAGCTTTTCATCTCATAATGCAGTTCAAATAGTAAAACACAATAAAACATAGATCACTGACGATCAAGCATAATATCAGAGAATAAGCACACAGTGGATAGATTTTTTAGTGATTCTAAAGTATTTGATGCTTGTATCTCTTCAATGAAAAGTGTACTTGCTGAGAAAACACTCATTCTTTCCTTGGATGTGTAAGGAAAAAAAGTAAATCTGATAGTTTTGCCTTCTGTTGAAATTCTACACTTTATGAAAGAGTGAATTATCCATTAGCATTGTTCTACCAAGATTCTCAACGAGAAGACATGTATCATGAACTCTGGCTTGTACCATATCAAACTTCAATTAATTCCAGCAGTGAGGCCTACCTCATGCAGTTTGAGGAGACGATGGCTGTACATTCCACAGTCAGGATTATACAAGTCCTTCTCTAATCTCCAGAAATATAGGCTCTCCTGGGAGGGGAGAAGATGCCTGTTGCTTCACTGAAAGCTTTCCTAAAGCACTTACATTTTTATAATAACAGAGGGAGCTGAATGGGTTCAATATAAAGAAGACCACAGTATATAACCATAGCTACAGGAGAAAGTCACAGTAAATTTGATGAGCTTTCAAAGCAATTTAGTTAGCAGCACACTAATTTGCAGGAAACATTCATTTCAGTGAGTGTGACAGCAATATTTACAAAAAAAAAGTGTGTCTCATGCAAGTCTGTAGATTAGGCTGATCAAAATGAATTAACTTAAAGTTTGATTTTAAGTACAATTTTTTCATGAAGACAAGCCCACTTCCTTGGAACATTGCCTGCATTTATCACACTTGGACATTTTGTTCAGAGCAGACATAACATTTTTGATAATATACAGCATGTAGGATAAAGCTGCAGTAGTTTGTCATGGGTGGGCTGATCCTCGCCCACTCAAGTTAGACAGGTTTTGGAGGACTTGTGAGAACAGCAGAGAGCTTCTCTCGTGATTAATAGGCACGCAGTGTTGTTCCATCTCCCAGGAAACGGTGCTGTTGGATTGGGGCATGCTGTGATGGAACAGCACTCGTGTCAGCCCTGTCCTTTGTTCCACTGTCTCCTATCAGATGTTTGGGAACCATCACCATTTCTGCTGCTCCCATATGAATATCATCACATTCTTCCTCACCACACCACCCAGACCAAGCTTCAGAACCACTTCAGAACAAGCAGCAGCCCTGATGCCATTTTCACTAGAAGAATAATTGATTGAAATTTATGATTCATCAGTAGTAATAGTCTTCAGTTTCTCCTCTAGTAATCATCTTGCCTGCTGTCTGTGGTCAGCAGTTGGGGATCCAGCTCAGAGAACAGTAGGGAACAGTGTTAAGCAGCCCACCAATACTAGCATTTCATGGCCTGTTACACACCTCATCCACAACACACCTGTTTCACAGACTAGAGGAAAGAGAAGGAGAATCTCTTTCCCAGAATAACTTCAATTAGGTCACCTAGTCACAGGAATGAAGAATTCTTGTGATGTTCTCTCCTCAAAGTTGAAGAAGGCATAGAACTGGGTAAACACAAGCATTAAGAAGTGAGTAAACTCTTCTAGGCATTAAAAACATGAAATAGTCTTTATTTGTGTTTACCTTTGATCACCAGAGCTGTACAGGGCAGTAATGTAACATGAAGACATTATAAAACATACAGTAGAAAAACTGATACCAGAATTCAAGAACAAAATTAATACTTTGTACATTTAAACTGCACATCTCTTGCTTGCAGGGTCTCTTTGTGCCTGGCTAAGGGGGCCAAAATAAAGTGAACCCAAGGACAGAGCATAACTGTGCTTCATCTGCTAACCCATCCTCTTCCTGTATTCTTCAATATTACCAGTAATATACCTGGGTTTTTCTCTCAGAAGCCCACCAAAAGACATCTTTAATGTAGAATAATCATTTTCATGCTTTTTTTTTAAATGCAAGAATCTTGTTTTATCTTAGCTTCATCTTAGCTTAGCACAAGCTAAGAAAAAATATTTTTCGAGTCCTCATTTTTCAATACAGTAACTGCCATCAGTGTTTACAACACAGTAATTACCGGTAAGAGACAGAAATGGGATTTCCTAATTTAATCGCTGGATTAGATCATTAATCGCTTCTATATCTGATATATTATACAATACAAAAATAACAATATTCCCTCAGGTTCTATTATTTCAACTAATTGCAAAAGAGAAAAAAAAATCCAAACACTGTGATAATAATCTATGAGCACTTTTCCTTTTTCTCTCTTTATGTTTGTGAAATGAAGATCAAAATAATTACACAAAGGCATATATTAACTACTCAAATCCAAAACCACTGGAAAAACAGATGATGGTAAAGAATATAAAAATTAGTTTAAGATAAAATACATGTTTAAAAAGCATACCTTGACATTTACCCTCCTATAATTCAAGTTTAAACTGTGCTATATTAAAACTCAGCTTAATGGCCAAATTTAATTCTCTGTCAGGAAACACTTCTGGTCTTTTCTGTGCATCAGCAACTTTCGAGAACTGCAACCTGGCTGCAAGATTTGTGGAACCTGCTTTCTTCTCCTTTTGGAGGTCATCTTTCATTACAGTATCACAGATCTAAAAGAGGGCAGACATTTCTCTATCATTTCCGTATTTTTTTCTCACAGGAATGAAATTAAGTGTTCCCTTTTATTCTCACTATTTCAGGAAAATAATCCCAATTACTATGACTATGGCAACCAAATAATGGCCAATCTAGCAGACCACCTCATTAGACTTCAGAGTGACTTTATTCATCACCTCACATCACTCTTGAGGGATCCTCTCCCTCCCACGAAATTGCAATAAATAACCCCCACTGTAGCTAATACTCGGGCATGATAAGAGGGCACTCAACACTGTGCAAAAACCAGCACAGTTCAGTTCTGGAGACAGGTCAATGCCAGCACCTGGAAAGCCTTCCCCAAGGATGCTTTCTGCAGGATCATTCAATAGCCTCTGAAATTTTGCGTTCATGATGTGACTGTATCTCTGCCACACACATAATTAACTCACATTCTCATGACCACTACTCCCTCCTCACTTTCCCTGGACTATGAACACTTAGATTTAACAGGGAGTGTCCCTTTCTATCATTCAGGAGTCTACAAGCAGAACACAGGGAATTCAACCCTGCAAGGAGAACATAGTGGTTTTCCCTTTTAATACAGCAAGAACGAGCCCTTCAGGTATACAAAGCAGACTTGGTCTCCTTCCAGATGTCTTGGTTTCCCCTCTCGTTCAAAACATAAGCTCTAGTGCTTTCCATTAAATAGTGGAGAAGTAAATCTTTGCCCACTGTTAAAAAGGAAGATTATTATTTGACTGTTTCAAGACTCATCAGTTCTCACTCTCTGGTTCCCATGGAAACTATCCCTAGTGAAGTTTGAGAGGGGCTTTGTGTGCAGCAGAAATGATAATAATTATGGAGAGAATTAGGTTTCTGCAGGGGAAAATCGTAAGTAATTTTCAAATTTTGTCCAGACCTTAGACAGTAAATCATCCACTAGTTTCACTTTTGCCAAATAATAAAATATTAATGAGTATTTTGCCATGTTGATTTTTAGTTCTGATGTTTCTTAGGGGAAAAAATGTACTGGAAAAAAGAAGCATATTTTATCTGAACAGAGACCAATGTGATCAGCATCAAATAAAAAGTACACTAATAGGCTGAAATTAGTCCAACAATGTTTTCTGAGAGAAGCTGTATCTAAATTTATGGATAAATTTCTGTTGCGAGAGGTATATCTACCATCTCCCTTGAAACAGTGAGACTGTTTCACTGTATCTCTACTATAAATTAATTTGATAGAGCAAGAAGTAAACTGGCCCTGCATCTTCAACAGAAAAATACAGGTAAGAGATTACAGTAAAAAAAATAGGAGGAAGAAAAGGGTTGACTTAAATACAAAATTTTATAAGATGTATAAACACTGTTTTAAATTTTGGTCCTTAATTAATGAAAAGCAATAGATTCAAGAATGATAATATTTCATTAAAAAACCCTATGCTTATAATTTAATTTAATTATGTTCTGTAGAAAGAAGTTATATAGATTTAAAACAAGATGCATGTTAGAAATAAGTAGTTTTAATGATAAGCAATCTTACAGAGCCATGACTATCAGGTAAAGTATTACAAAAATTATGATTAGTTACTATTCTATAGCTTTTTAAAAAATATTTGGAAATAGAATAGGCAAAGAGACAGGAAAATGAGCAAGGACATGAACATGGGGCCCTACTCAGTTAAGACCACATTCAACAGAGAATTTAAACACCTATATAATTGTATAGCAATTCCAAAACCATAAACCAGGCATCTACAAGTGCCTACTCCAAAGGGCATCTCTCACTTAAACCTTTTTAAAAAAAATTTGCTTCTGGACAAGCCAAAAATTAAACATCTTGGCAGTTTGTGTCATTTGCCTATTCTAACAGAAGACCCCAAAATCCCAGGTGACACTGGCCCCTAAGGAGCCAATACCTGTACTCAAAACACACCCACCCTACAGCTGGATCTCACAGTACTTCACAAAATGAACAGGTAAACATTTTCTTTTAAAACACAGCCAGAGAGGACAAAATTATTGCAAGCATTTATTTTCATACAGTATCCTGCTGGTTACAGCACTCACTGGAAAAAACAGGAGACACCTGGGTTAAAGGCCTTTCAGCCTGAGGAGGTTCCTCTCACCTCCTCCCTTTCTGCTGCCTTAAAAACATGCTTAAATGGAGGGTAGACACAGCAGAGAGGGAGGGGAGCAGAAGACATGAAAGATTACGTGTTTACCTCTGAGTAGTTTGGGCTGTCACTTGAATAACAAAAATACATATTGGACCCCTTGGACTTATTTTGGAGTTGTGTTTAAAATGCACAAATGAGTCTGGAAGATGGGACTCTGCTCCTCTCCCTTCCAGAAGAGCCAAGTCACAAGTCGTCCTCCTCCAGGCCCCAGGACTCTCAGCTTACTCACACAGACTTGCAGCACAGTTTCCTCTCTAGCTCCAGCCTCCCAGGCAGCCTGCTAACTTGGGCATTCCCCCAGGATCTGGGAGATGCAACTTCAACATGCCCAAATGAGCAGTAAGCCTTCTCAGGCAATGCTTATGCTACTGATTTGCATATAGGGGATGTGAGGAAGAAGGGAAGCACCATGGGTTTGGTGGGGGTTTGTGTGTTGGTGTGGTTTTTTTTTTTTTAAATAAAAGACATAGAAGGATAAGAACATGTACCAAAGCTCAGAGCTTACATGCACTGGCAGGAGAGGCAGTGTGCTGAAGGAAGGAGGTGCTCCAGCTCACAGAGAGCTAAATGCCAAAGCTGCAGAAGGAAGCAGAGGTCCTGAAACATCCCTGTTCTTGCTAATTGGCTCAGAGCAGCTTCCTGCTGAGAATGCCGATGCTTTCTGACCATTCTTCCCCATATGCAACATCCATCACCCCAACTGTTTAACAGAGGTAATTAGGGTGTCAAACACCTGGAAATTATGCACAGGAGCCTGCTTTTTCTTCCCTGAAGGCTAGATGAAATTCTAGCCTCTATGAACCACTGTTTTCTCTTTGTTAAAATTACATAAAAAATAAGCTTTATATTCCACTGGGTTGGCAAGAATAAATGAGGAGTTCAGTAATGAGAGTTGTAGCACAGGATAAACCTTGTAGAAATAAGATCCCTGTCTGAAATCTTACCTATGCAAGCAATAAACATAACCATAAAGAATAATATGAATGTGATACAAAACTATTAGAATATTGAGTTGGTTAAAACAGAATGGTCAACCAACATTGTGGGAGGAAAATACCCCTGGGTGCAATGCTAAAATCACAAGCTTTCTGCCCAAAAGCAGCAAAACTGCCTTCAAAATTGTCTCCCAGTTCTGCTACATATGTGAAGAAACTACAGTAATAGCTTAGGCCAATACTTATCCCTTCACAGTAGCACAGTATAAGTAAGGAAGGACAAATCATAAGGAACTGGCACAACTGAAAAAAGATAGAAATTTTTATCCCGGGATTGAGGAGGGATGAATGACTGCAGAAGTGAAAAGCTTTGCATAAAATGGAGTGGGACTCAGATTTTGACCCTGCTGCTAGGGCTGCTTGAAGAAAGACATTTCTGCTTCATGAAAGATGAAATTTCAAAATCTGGCTTTAAGCCAAACCAACACAGATAGATTTTTCCAAGCTGATGGTTTCCAAACATGACTTTCGGAAAATAAGCAAGATGCTTGATCCAGCAATGGTCCTGTAATGCAAAAGCAACATTTGTCATAAAACCACAGAATTCAGACTTCAGCATCAGAATTTTTTTGGTTTTGTCAACGAGCTTCAGTTGTTACTATATAATTTAGTAAAAAATTTCTAAAATAACTGCATTTCTTGATTAATTTCTTCTGTGAAGTTTCTGTCATTAAGTATTCACAAGTAAGATTCATGGTGAACACAAAACGACAAAAAAGGCAGGAACTGGACACAAAGATCAAGTCAGAAAATAAGTACTAACCAAGAGAAAAGACGAATCTTTTAAGGCATAAGAAAGAATGTAGTATGAAGGCTATTTACCTTGTCTCAAGAGTGCATCTATCCAAAATCATGCAGAGTTTCACAATGGTAATGATTGCCATTAAAAGTACACTGATAGAGGTAAGACTAATGGACTGTGTGAATAAAGCCTTAATACTTCCATAAAACAAGAGCAAGTTTACTAAAATCAATCAAATTACATAGTTCCTTTCTGATTTTTTTGCCAATTTGTCTCTGCTTTATCATTGTGCCACAGGAGCTTCAGCACAGATTTACAGCAGAGCCTCACTCCTGTATATAATCGAAGTCACAGTCTGAAACAGAGATTGTGGATCTAAGGTTTCCTAACCTTCCCTTCCTTCAGGCACAGAAATTCATTTGAGAAATTGACCATTTTTCAACTGAATTATATATATTCTGTCTTAATGTAGAAATATATAAAAAATAGAATAGATTGATAAAAATAAGTTCAGTCTGGGACAACACAGAATTTTCAAAAATTCACCACTGTGAACTGTTAGGAGCTGTAGAGCTGTTTAGCAGGGGCCCCAGTTTGGAAGCCTAAGGTTGCCATCTTTTGGAATTGCATGTGAATTGTGTAGCTCCCACACAGTGCCATTTCATGAGGTTAGGAAACAACAGTACCTTAGTGAACAAAATTTTAGATCAGACAAATTGTTTATACTGCTAAAAAGTCTTTACCTCAAGGTGTTTTAATCACTAGTAGCATCCAACTTCAGAAGAAATTTCCATGCTTGTCATCAGTTCTCACCTCACCCAGCTAAGTTCAGCAATGGTTCTACACAGATCAGTGTGAAGGACCACAAATCCACCTCCATCTTCTGTGGAAATGACACTGAATCTACATTTGAAGGGAACATATAGAAAGACTTTCTATTTTAACCTCCACCCATTCCCCTGCTTTGTACCTATGCTCCTTTAAAGTGTCTTCCTCCTCATTCTGGATGAGAGCTGGCCCAGGGCTTGCACAGCAGCTTTCCCATCTCCCTTCAGCTATGGAGTTACTTACTGCTTCCCTTCCATGTCCCACTCTGCACTCCAGCCCCCCCATATGATGCAACTTGTGCTGTTCTCCCAGAAGATGCCATCTTTGCTCTCCTTCATCCATTGTGCAGGACATGGGACACAAGAGGCAACCTGTATTCCTTTCCTGGCCAAGATGCCTTCTTTCCAGCTCAGGATCCAGAAAATGTCAGCAGATTAAGCTGTTTTCCAGAATCATGAGATTCAGTTTCTATCCTCAGCTTCAACAGGAGTTGCTCCTGAGCCTAATGAAATTTTAATTTAAAGATACTATACAAAAGTCATACACACCACTCTAGTGATGGAAATAGCATCTGTATAAAGCAATTTTCTTACCAACACCTCATGGTGGATATGGCTGGTACAGCTGGTGACTGAGAAAACTGGATTATGAATGACATGGGGACCATACCATCAAAAATTCACTATATTCTTACTTCAACTCTCTGGCTTCTGTCAAGCCAAACATTGTAGGGTGTTGGCAAAGATGGCCAGCATCCTTCTGGGCTATAGTAAGCAAAATGTTGCCAGCAGGTTCCTCTCCTTCCACTCAGCACTGGGAAAATACTCCTGGGGTAGTGAGTGAAGGTCTGGCCCCCACAGTGTGACATAAACATCAGCCTGGAACAATTCCACTGAAGTGCCATGAAGGTGACTGAGTGACTCAAACAACCCTCCTAAGAGGCTGGGAGAGCTGGGGCTGCTCTTGGAGAACAGACTGGAGAACAGAAAGCTCAGGGGCATCTTGTCAGTGCATACAAATATTGGATAGGAGTGTGTAAAGAAGATGGAGCCAGGCTCTCTTCAGTAGTTCCCAGTAACAGTATAAAAGCAATGCACACATATTAAAATAGAAGAAATTCCACTTACTCATAAGAAAATACTTTTTGACAGCGATGGTGGCCAAACACTGGAACCCTGCTCTAAACTAGGGTCTAAACTTCCCATCAGCTCCCAGTGACCATGTATTTACTACCCATAAATATGTCTCCATGATCCTTTTCTCTCAAAGGCTCTCCTCTGAAACATCCCCACAGTTACAATCCTATCAACCTCCAAGTCACATGGTAAAGCTCTTGTTATAAAGTCTGCAAAACTCTCAGTTATTGTGTTGTTGATGGTCGTGATTACTACTGACCCAGGCACTCTCTCTGTCCTTTTAAGTCCTGTTTTCTGTGTTCTTCTATCATGCTGTTTTACAGTGTGCAAACTCTGAGAGTTAGGACTGGCTTTTTATTCTGTGCTTACACAGCCTCAAGCACCTTATGCATACCTAGTGTTCCTAGATACTATCACAAAAACAAGCAGTAAAAAATTGATCTGTTGATGTAAGTTTAAAAGAGTACATTATCTGTCACTTTCATTTTTAGATATGTGTTCAAGAAGATTTTCTTTATGGAAGACATCAATTTCACTTAAGTTTAGCCATTTAACTGTCAGAGACCTCATGGAAAGACAGATAAGCACCATTAGAAAGGCATTCATCTCACCTCAGGAGACTTGTCTCAGTCTGCTGTGATCCTGCCTCTCTCTTTATTTATTAGAAAGTGACCATAGAGACATAAAATTCAGCCAGCTGAGTTTATGTAAAAAGGCATCCTTTTAACTAGACACAAATTGACACACTCATCAGTAAAAATCTAGCTTTGAAAATGTTTATCTAGATGGCCTGAACAAAATCTCATCTTTTGTTTTTCCCCCAAAATGTCAGAAAGTAATACAAGATTGCTTATAACACATCATTCATATAATTACAGGTCATAATTATATTTCAGTTACAGTATTATGTTTTAGTAGTTGCTATCTTTCTTCATAGAAGCTGAGAGGAGATTCCAGTGTGCATCTACTTTGTGCACTGACATTGCTTTTTGAGAAAACAACCATTTTTCTCATCCCAGTCTGTAAAGCATCTCTGGAACACAAAAAGCCACTCAACTGAGTTGCTCCAGTTTCAGTTAAACTTGCTAAAGACCTGGATTTCTAAAATATCCTTCAATGCTTTGCAACTTAGATAAAGCTAAAGTAGCACCAATAACCTAAAATTGTGTTGAGGAGTCTGCAAGTAGTGCTAGACTAACTGCAACAGTTCTGGTAATTAAGTGCTCCTGTAAATGGCATTCAGCATTCTGACACTTCTGTTAGGGTGAGGAAAAGACTTGTTAGAAGTAACAATGGATGACTGTTGTGATATAGAAAATGCTGAACTCCAGCAGTCTCTGATTAACAACATACAAAGCCAAAGAATTAATTCCTGCCTTTGCAATGTAACTTAAATTACAAAATGCCACTGAGGAAAATTAATTTTATTCCCCCAACACGCTGACCAAGGCTATACAGTCTCCTACACAATCTGAATCTAATTTTGAGTAAAAGAGATTGAGAGAGAGAACTTTTTTCCTTTGTTGTGAAATTCAGTCACGTGGAAAGAGAACAAGTGTTTATTATTCTTTCAGAAAAAAGAAGTATCTGTGATGATTGCCAAGAAGAACTCACTCATTTAATAATGTGTAAAATCTTGGTCATGGGCTGTAAATATTCTAAGTTGCATTGGAATTTCAGAAGGCACCGTGCAAACACTAACTTCGTGCATATATAGCAGTCATCTTCAGGGCTACTTAAAGGAGACAATTAATTTTGGACCTTGCTGTGCTTTGTAAGTTTATAATAATGCAACTACAGGATTGGCAAGCATTAGATCTTATCATTTTTGGAAGGGTGCAGGAGGTGAAAAGAGGCAGGCAGGATTTAGGTTTGGTTTCAGCCACTTTAACTCATATCTAAGTATGATTTTACTTATTAAATAGTCTTAGTTATCTTTACATTTAAGTAATTATAAGAGAGTCTAATTTCTCATAAAGAATGTAGAAGGGAGAAAAAACAGATCAAACAGGCTTTTGAACCTAGATATCAATTCGAGATTTAATGGCATTTTAAAATCAAACAACAACTTAGCTGGCAGCACACTTCTCAGGATTATTCTACAGAATCTAATTTTGAATATAATTTATGTTGCTTTTCTTGATATGAACTCATAAAGACAAAGCTTTGCTAAAATGTTTAAGACAGAGTGCAAGTTACAGATATTAAAAAGGAGGCTGTGATATAAAATCTTTCATCTCTGGCAAAATTGTAGAATCATTGAATTGTTTGTGCTTGAAGAGACCTTCATCAAGTCTAACCCTTAACCCAGCACTGCCAGTTCCAGCACTAAACTATGTCCTCAAGCACCACATTTACATATTTTTTAAATACCCCCAGGGATGGTGACTCAGCCACTTTCCTGGGCAGCCTGTTCCAATGCTTGGCAACTTTTTCAGTGAAAAAATTTTTCCAATACCCAATCTAAACCTCTCCTGGAACAACCTGAGGCCATTTCCTTTTGTCCTATCCCTTGTACTCAGGATAGGAGGTCAGCCCTCAACTGGCTAAAGCTCCTTCCAGGTAGTTGTAGAGAGCAATAAGTTCTCCCCTGGGCCTTCTCCAAGCTAACACCCCCAGTTCCCTCAGCTTCTCCTTGTAGGATTTGTGCTCTGCATAATACTCAATATTCTTATTAATAATGGCTAGTTGAACTCAAAATAGGCAGTTGAAGTAAAACTAAACTTCCTTGTTTTTACTTCTTTAGCAATTACAGGAGTCTGTAAATCAGTGAGATCTTTTGGAGAGAGAATCTGCTATGTTCCATGAATATTCCTGTCCCAATATTTAAAGCTTGAAGACAAAGCTCGGCTATTCTGTGACAGTTGCATTTCCAACACTTGAAGTCAGTCAAACAATAATTTGATCATGTCAGCTCTTATTGCAAGCCAGGGCCTGTCTTGTTGCACTTAAGCATATCTGCTATACTTCCTGCCCACACGAAAAAAAAGGTATTTTTTTTTTGTACAAGCCAACTTTTGTTACATGATTGTCAAAGGTTGTTTGTACCTTTTCAAAAGCATGAACAGGAAAAGCACAAAAATGCCAATTAAAAGCCATAATTTGCTGTCACACCTACATAAATATTAGGATCTTCAGTCTGGAAATTTCAATGGGAATATTCAGCTCTGTTCAACTATACTTAATATCTGAATGTGTTTATAATCTTAGAGATGTTGCCCCATTCAAAACCACTTTTCTGTGCTTTCACAGCTCCAGTATTCTCCTGTTTGTCAGAACAACACGTCTATCATTTTGTAGTCATTCTTCTCTCCCACTTCTCAGAGTATTTTTCCAAGCCCTGTTGGTTCCCCCTTTATAATATGTCCTTGAAAAACAAGCAAGTCCCTTCTCTCACTTCCTGGGGGGAAACCTTGGCCTGAGTTCTGATTGCCTGTCTTCTGAAGTTCCTAAACTATTGGTACCTCCTCTGTTGCCTTTTCTAATTCCTACTTGGTACTCCCACAATTGCTACAATTCTTTTCACAAAAGCATCCCCTCTTACAAACCATTAATTACCTTACTAGTTTCCTCCAACCTAGCAAGCAAATATTTCCAGTTATGCTTATCCTTCTTTCTGATCTTTCATATTTTTCTTTCAGTCTTACATTCAATTCCAGAATATATCACTACCATATCTACATACATCCTTTGGGCATTTTCCTCCCCAAGGACAGTTGGGTTGGAATATTCCTGAGTCAAACAAGAACTTTTGCACACAGCTTTCTATATTGCCCATGTGACAGGCTCACATTAGAACTTCACGGGGAATTAAATACTATAATTTTTATCTTAATGCAGCTGATCTGCTACTTGAAGATCCTCCTACACAGTAAGTTCTCTCATGCAGAGATTTTGTCTTTGTTCTGACACTTTGCTGAGAACACACGTCTTTAGCTCACATAATACAGGATATCTGGTCCTTGTAAAAGCAAAATAACTCCTTGCCTTTCCCTTCCTGCCAAAAATGCAAACTACCCTCCCTTTCTCTCTCTTAAAAAAAAAGCCAATCAACAAACCTCTAATTAAACGAAAGGACTTGTATCATTACCTTGTCTGGTGGCAACAATTTTACAATTCAAGGGATGGAAATGTTGGAAATGGAATGTTACTTTTTCAGGGACAATACTCAAATTTGTTCTCAAGATAGATAATTTGGAGTGGTTTAACCTTTATAAAATTGTGTTTTCACAAAAAAATAAATATGCATTTATCTTGTATTTTATGTTTGTAGTTTCACATTAAGCTACTTGTGCCTCACTGAAGAAACCTCCAACAAACTAAAATAAACCAACCACCAAAAATCTGTATATGACACTGCCCTAAAATACCCATGTTTGGGAAGGCCGGAAAGGATGCAAGAACTTTAGAAAACAAGGAGGGCAGGAGTCCTCCCCTGTCCTATGGCAAAAATGTATCTTCTGTATACAAAGTCACTTTTTTGTAACATGACTGGAGTGCAAATACTTCAGTTCTACTCTCTGTCTGGAACCTTACAGTTTAGTGCAACTTCCTACAAGTAAAATGACTGAATACCTCTCTGCTCTACATTCATATACAGTGTGAGATCACTTCTCTGTAGTTTTTGACACACGTGGTTGCTACAATAGGTAGCAAAATCCTGGGCTTTGCAGAACTGGCTGATCTGCCTCAGAGTATCTATTCTCTGTACATTTACTTTTAAGATTCCATTTACTAACTTCTAAAACACAACTGAAGGAAACCATTTTGCAATCCCTGCTTTCCATGAGTTCTAGAATATTCCACTGGTTGTGTACAGCTCATTATTTCATTACCAAAGCTATTACAAAGCTGCTGGTTAAAATCTTTTCTCCTAAAGATAAACAGAACTGTCACCTTCAGTAGGGTAAATAATCACTTTTGTCTTGGCTTATACAAGGTGCCCAAGACTTTTCTTCATTTAGTTCCCCCCTCTAGGCCTAACTAACCAGAGTGACAATGTATTCACAAGATACAGAACAGGAATATATCATAGAAAGGATGAAAGTTACAAACAAGTCAGGCTAACCCCCAAAACCTGGACACTAATCCCTCCTGCCATCATTCTGGGTATACAACTCACTCCTCCCAGCAAGAGATTGACAAAGGACTCATAATTAAAAATTGAAAATTATTTTAAAAGTGTAAAATTGTCTGTAGTAAAATTTTATGCATAGATTAAGGTTGCATTTTAAACATATGAAGAAAAGCAACAGAGAGATTTAAAGATCAAAGTTCTAATCAGATTAAATAGGAAGATACACACATGCTAAACAAAGACTTGAAACAAGTCTTTAAAATAATTCAGAGTTGCTGGGAGAAATGGAGGTCTGACTCTGGTTAAAACATGAAAACTTTCAGAATGCTTGCAGATACAATCTATAATATTAAATCAAGGAGTTTTATATTTAAGGTCTAAGGTCTATTTAAGGTAATTGGCACAGAATTTGCTTTGCAGGAGAAGATGGCACAGATGAAGATTTTTATTCTACAGAAAAACACGTCAGAGCAATGAAACTCAATTGCATTTAAAATACAGATTTGCCAACTATGCAAAAACCATGGAAATGATAAATCACAACTACAATTTGACTTAAAAATCTGTAATAATGCTGCACTTAAATTACATCTCTTTCCAACTACTTTAAATCAAAAGACAGCTAGGACTTATTGGAAGATAATATATGAATGCTTAAAAAAATCTTATAAAAATCTGGGGAAATATTATGGGGCTTAATTTTTGCAAGACTTGTGAAACCAGAACTGTCAGGTAGTTTCATGGTCAGATTTATTAACCTGATGTGTTTGCAAGAAGTTACAATACTCAGCTTTTTGCATTAAAAAAATCCAGGAAAATGGCATAATAATAATATAGGTACACATAATCTAAACACTTTGCATGAAGGCAAAACCAGTTGGCTGTCAGAAAGCTGTCATTTATTTCCACATAACAAAGAGAGGAGCAAATACAGAAGAATTAAGAAATCACCTTCCTTCTCCTACTGCAGAGGAAGCTGAAAAGAAGAATTTTGAATTCTACTGATCTGAAGCAAAGCATGCCAGCAGCATGTATGGAAAGGACTAGACTCAGAAATCTGATAGATAAGGAAAGCTTTGCCAAATTTTCAGTCCTGCACAGACCCCTTTTAAAGGTGAGGCTCACAGGACTTCTGAATTCTACATTACCCCTTCCTTCTCCACCTCCCTATGATTACATTAAACAGAATTCCCAGTTCACAGTGGTACTGCCCACCTTCATTCATAAGATAAAGGCACTATTTTCAGTCTACCACAATAACTATACTCTTCATCTATCTTGGATATTTTAGCAGTCACATGATTTACAATTATCAGATAGAGAAACCTTACCCAGAGAAAACTAAAAACCTGTCCAAGACTGGTAAGTGAAAATCTTGAAACATGAATGCTCAGAAAAAGACTAATGCATTAACTCTTTGGGCACCCAGATTTAAAATTATCTAATTTTCCAGAGTGCTAAATTCTCAATTCCTTCTGAAGTCAGTGAGAGTCGCAAAGGGCAAGACCCTGTCTAGGCTGTTCCTGCCCAGATTAGTTTTTCTGATCACCTGCCTTTAGCTGGCTGGTCCTCCATGTCTCCAGATGAAACACTGCAATTCAGTAACTCTCTGTTACATTTTTCCCCTCAGGATGTGTAATATTTCATAAACTGAGACATCTGGCAAGTACTACTTAATTTGAAAGCCAAACAACACTACAACACAGTGATACAGGATTAGCTTCTCCTAAACACAACATGTCTTGCTTGCCAAAGGACGTAAGCAGTTCATGTGTGAAGACGTGGCAGTTGAACAACAGCCACCTGAGCACAACCTTGCTTATATGTGGCATTTTTTCTGAAAACTGAAAACATCTGTCTCCTTTGGTACTTATTATCTGGGGGAAAAGTTTTGATGTTTGCTACTCTCAGTCAATACATATCTCACAAAACCACACCTATACAAGACACAAAACTAGGCTAAGATCCTCTGTATGAACTCCACACTACTCAGGACTAGTTCTGATGTGTTTAGATAAGGCACGCCTTCAGATCCCAGTTTAGACAGAACCACATTCAACAACCCTGAAACTACAGCTGCATTCCACCCTTCCAGTCTCCATGTTCTCCTGGTTGTAAATCTGATTATTGTACTCTGTGGCATGCTCTTTGTTTTTTTAGTCTTTCTTAACTGCTACCCTCAAAGAGCCACTTTCAGCCTGTATTTCTCCATATAAGGTAATATCTCACACAAACACATTGGAGAGTACGTGATAGTTATTTAAAAGAAAACATACAAGTATTTCAGCGTTCCTCCAAGCTTTGCTTGTTCTGGAACAGAGAGAAAACTTGTTCTTTGTTCTGTGTGAGCCTTGGCCCTTCCTCCTAACATAATTTTCAAATTTCATGCCTTCAGGAAGGAAATCTTCTATTTTTCATTAAACTGTTTTCTTAAACCTGCGCATAACACACCTGTCACAAACTTTTGCTCTGCTCCTTTGAGGTGTTTCTGCAACTCCCACACTCTTGGCAAGAGCTAACTCTAAGTAAAAATCCAACACCCTCCTCTATTCATCATCTAGGATGTATGATTAACTTGTTTTTTTCAAAGATGATGCCTTAAGCTCTGGGTGTTGCCTACTCCCATAGAAGAAACTACACCTTGTTCAGTGTTGGCCCATGTTTCCCTTTCTTTGGGCTGAGAATCCCTAATGAAGCTGGGTCTGTGTTATGTAACTTGGCCAACATGATACTGACATCCAAGGTCTGGCATTTGCAAGAGCTCCTACTAGGCGTGTTCCATTCCCCAAGTTATTCACAGATTCCATCTTGACATGGGAACTATTTTTCCCAAACAACACTGATTTATTGCACCAAACATAATAGTATATTTAAGTTCAGAGACAAACACTGTCTCACCTACAACGATGCACAAGAAACCCCTAATGAGAACGTGCAACTTTCAATCTAATTACATTTCACAGACAGTTAGTTGTTTTCTCTACAAAAACTGGTTCTAGGATAATGCCAGCCCTTTTTTGTAAAAGATTATTTGGTCAAAGGTGAAGAGATAGACATTTTTGCCAAAGATTAGGATTTACTCACTCTGCATTAGCCAATGTGCTCATCTAGGCCACTGTTTTCTCTAATAATTCTTTCTGCGCTATTTCTGTGTAGCCAGGGAGTGTATCATCATGCAGCTGCATTCCAGGCCCTGTGCTCTGTTAAAAAGAAAACAAAAAACAAAAAAAAAAAGTTAATTCAAACTATAAATAATATCCTGTTTCCACACAGAGGATCTCTGAAGTATAGAGGATCTTAGTTATATTATCCACAAAAAGTGCACAGCTTTGGTAAAACATGTTAGCAGAATTTAGCAGCTCTCATTTTTCAGCCATTAACTCCAATAATTTCAAAAATGCTTTTGAACAGACACTCACTCTTACCTTCCCAGGTGGGGAAGATTCATCTTGCTGAGGATTATAAAAAAGGCTGAAACAAGGAATTTTTGTAAGAATTGTTGAACAATGAAGAAGCAAAAATTAGTTCAGAATTTTTAACTAATTTAGTCACCAAACTAACTTTTCTACGGAGAATTTACAAGAAATTAAGCCAACTTAAAACATAGCAATTTAGGAATGGCAGAAATCACAGAAAGGATGAGGAACATATTAATTTTGTCCTACTTATATTGGACTGAGAAGCCTGCTTATCTGAGTACTACAGACAGACATTTTAAGAGATTCAGATGATGCTTCTGGTACTATTTTTCTCCCTATGATAAATCATTATATGTACAGTATTTATTCTCTGTGCAATTTTACAGGATGCAGCTTTTCCCAATACAAAGCGAGGAAAGAAAAATTAAACTTACCACTGTCTATCTATTTTTGTATTTTTCTAGAATAGCAGTTTGAAGCCCAGATAGCAATATTAATTCTTTAAACCAACAGCTTTCCTTAAAAGCTTTGACCACAGGAAAAACTGTGATGGAAACCACATTTTTTTTTTTAACTATAATATGAAACATCAGTGAGCAACCAGCAGCAAATATGTTTGAAATTGAAGCTTTTAATAAAAGAAATGTACACCTCAATATTATTTTACTCATTGATACCTGACAGTGCCCTGAAGGGTGAGAGAGAGGCAAATATAGGCTATATATTTGTACCTACAAAGGTGTAAAGCTTGCTATAATGTTGACAAGATCCAGTATTTTCGGTGCAGCAGAGCATGTCTTAAAAGCCACAAGAATTAGGCAGACATGTGAAACTATAGCCTCTAAAATAAGGCCAAAGCTATTGTCACACAGGGCTGCTGGCTACACAAGTGCAGCAAACTGAGGTCACTTGTGGGCTGCTTTAACTTACAGTGCACTTCTTGTTTCTTCCAAGTTTGTTTTTGTTTTTTTTTTTTTAATTTTTTCCTCTTTATAACTCCCATATTTGGATACTTATAACCTTCTTTCTCTGAACACATAGTATTTTCCAAAATATATGCCAGATTCTAGTGATAACTACTACATTATATAATTTGATCTTTTGAGCTCCTGTTTACATTTTAAAATTCTAGTAAAAGATAAACTACATGGGCTAAATCACCTAAAACAGTTCATAAATCTATTTCTGTTAAACTCTGGAAATTTTGAATAATGTGCCTTGTTTCAATAAGCATCTGTTGGATGCAGAAGACATAATACCAAAATCCTTAACCCTCTAATTTTTCAAGAATTTTTTTGTTGTATATAGTATCCTGTAGTAGTGCTGCATATAAAACATTTAAACACTGCATGAAAACAAATAGTGTAGTCATAAATTACTACATTAACATGCCAAAAGGCTTCCAGTAAACATTAGAAAGACAGAAGTACAAAAGAAATAAGAATCCTTGGAATGCAATGAAAGGTGGTATTATAAACTCCTCAGGACTTGCAAACTGGAACAAGAGTTGCAGTTCTGTTTATGTCTTACATAATGACTTGGTATACTAGTTGCTAACCTTACTGAAAACTATACAACAATAGCAAAGTATTTTTCTCACAAGAGTGCCTAAAAAAAGAAGGAAAAATAAAAAGACTGCCCTTTCTTCTTTTGCTTAGATGGGCTGATCTCCAGAAACACCAAACACTTGCAAGCATTCACCACCTATAAAGATCGAGCTGGAAGAACCTGTGCTCTAAAAGAAAGAGGCAAATGGATTAAGTAATATTCCTTCTACATGAAATCACTTCCTAATGTGTCCAAACAACAAAATAAACCTCCAAGTCTGCAGAATGCATGGGGAAACTAATTGTCACTTTTGCATCCCTGAAAAATGAGGGGTTTATAATCTGGAATTAAAAAGTTTTAGCTAAAAACTATTCTAGTGTTAGAAGCCAGCTCTTTTCCTTGCCAAAGAAAATGCAGTAAATATGGAATACAGAACAATTTCTGTAAAAATGTCTCATCACTGTCCCCTTTTAATTAGTTTCAATATAGGCAGCCTTTTAAATAACAGGAGAAATACTTACAGAGGGAGTATTTCTAATCAATATCAAATCACTGGTGGCTGATTTAAACAAGTTGTTTTGTCCATATCATTTCATTTTAGGAACATAAGGGTAGGATTCTTAAATCCACTGTATTAGCCAAAGTTTCTCAGGTGAGTCAGTGTGTCTTGCAGGGCTGGGTCAGTGATGTGTGCTTTGGAATGCAGCCTCAAGATACACTCAACAAAAAAGACAGAGATATCCAGCCACACACAAGTGCTGCCAGGGAGGAAGCAGTGGGACAAGGCAGGCTTTTGTGGCACTTCTTTCCATGTCCATGACACATAACCTTTCCTTCTCAGGCAGGACATCTCACAAACATGTTTTAGATAAACAGAGCCTCCATTCAATGCAAAGATGGCAAAGCACTGAACACTATTACAGTGCTGCTACTACATTAAAATAATGCTGACTGTTTTATAGTGTACAGTATTTCAACATGCAGTCCTTGGAAAGAAAATGGTAATTAATAAGCTGATGAGAGTACAGATGTTTACAAAAACCAGACACTTTGTTAACATAAAAATTATTGTTGGAAAGCTACCAGTATATTATATAGACCTGTTATTCTAAACATTTCCATCATAGGGTGAGCTGGCTATCCTGGATTCCTATGGCACAGCTGCCTCTGTATGGCTTTCTATACTTACATAAGGGAATGAGCAAAAAAAAATCACATTAATTTCAGACAGGAAATAGGCCTACTCAAAATCATAAAGTGCCATGAAACAGAAGAGTACTTCTAGGCACAGGTAAGGGAAGGAATGTAATTTCTGCTCTTAAATACCTTTGTAGTCAAATTAAAATTTAAATATATTCTGAAAGTCTCTGTGGAATGAGAAGAAAAAAGTCCTTTATACAGGAGAATGAGCTCACTGACTAAAACACTGGAGTATTTTGCATCTTAATATCAGGCAGAATATTTAAATTGAAGAGCCTCTTGCTATGTAAAGTTCCTCTTCATGAAATGGATTAATGGAAATTTAGAGTTGTAACAAGACTAAAGCCAGATAGGGCAAAGTCTTCTACAGTTGTCTTTTTTCCCCAGCTTATAAAGAGTTCAATAAGGTCAATGCAATTTGAGTGAGACAGATTATATTTCTTTCTTCCAAGTCTCAAAAGCATACAATTATTATTACTTTTTTGCAAATATATTTGGCTTGCTTATGAAATTTCATGAGAAATCAAAATTATCTATGCAAAATGAAGGAAGGTTATTTCCACGGATAATGGAAGACACTGCAAACATGACTGTCCACTAGAATGAGAAAATAAAAGTAAAAGCTGATTTATTTGTTGAGACGGGGCTTTTGTTGTGTATAGTTTGTACAGGAATACATAGTTCTAGTACAGGGACTACTCTTAACCATTCAGAAAGTTGAGAGAGAGTAGCTCCCCAAAAGAAAATGCAGTATTTACATAGCACTGTGTCTTAAGCAGTTATATATGACATATACATACACCTACTCTCAAAATACATCACCATTGCCAAGAAGTGCATTTGACAATATTCTTCCATCCTCCACAGGCAGATTTGCTTGCACAGCTCAGCAAAGACTGCCATAGCTTTTGGGCTATACCACAGACATTAAATGACAGTCAAAAATCAGTAATGAGTTCAAAAAGCATAATGCAGATAGCATGGAATGAATGGTCAGACCTGGAAACACAGGAAATTGGATGCAAGCCTCCAAGCACAGGTGAGCCTGGAGGTTGGACCTTGATCAACTCCTCCAGACACCCCACTCAAAACTCTACCAGCTGTAAAACACTGGAAAAAACAAAACAGCTTGGTGTGGAGTAAGGATATAGGCTTAAAATAGGGTAAGTTGTTCAGAAAACTGCAGTTGCAAGAGCATTTGCTGTGATGCCCTCCAAGAGCGCACATCTGTGGGCACCAGGCAAACCTTGCAAGCCTGTCCTGCCCTACTGCTGGTGTCACAGAATCACAGAATTGTTAATGTTCAAAGATCTGGAGATCATCCAGTCCAAGCCTCTGCCAAGGCAAAGTCACCTAAAGGAGGTCTGCACTGACAAGAACTGGACAAAGGAATGTGTCCAGGTGGATTTTGAACATCTCCAGAGAGGGAAAGTCCGTAACCTCCCTGTGCAGCCTGTTCCAGTGCTCTGCTGCCCTCAGTGTAAAGCTCTTCCTTGTTTTGAGGTAAAACTTCTTGTGTTTTAATTTCTGGCCATTGCTCCTCATCCTGTCACCGGGCACCACTGTAAAAGCCTGGCACCGCCCTCTTGGCACCCGCCTCTGAGTTATTTATATGCATTGATGAGATGCCCTCTCATTTTTCTCCAGACCGATGAGGCCCAGTTCCTGAAATCTCCTCATAAAAGAGATACTCCAGACACGAAATCATCTTTTCGACCCTCTGCTGATTCCCCTCGCTTGTGGACACAACCTGGAGCTGCAGCCCGCCCCTCCCGTCTGATGGTTTAAGGCGCTCAAAATCTGCTATTGCGAGGGCTTCCGCCACGCTGTTTTCCAGGAGCACAGCACACTCGTGTGCACCAGGCCTGTGGGGTGTGGGATGCCGCCCTCCCCTGTCGGTCTCCAAGGGAGCCCAAGCTGGGCTGGGCGAGGCACTTCAGCCACTGCCTCGCCCTCTCCACCCAGGGCACCACGGCTTCGTCCCGCCACATCTGCACCGCGGGGCGGGGCGGGGCGGGGCGGGACGGGACGGGACGGGGCAGGGCAGGGCAGGGCAGGGCAGCCCCCGCCCCACCAGGGGCCACAGCCGCTCTGCCCTCGGCCTGCGGGAACCGCGTCCCGCGGAGCCCGCTCCCCGCTGTTAGGAGCCCGCTCCGAGCAGCCCCGCTGCCCGAGCCCACCCCGCCATGGCGGCGCCAGGCTCCTCCCGGCATGCCCGGCATTTCCCGACCGTGCTGCCTGGAGACGGCCGCCAGGGCGGGGCGGGGAGGAGCGGGGCGGGAAGGGGAGGATGCTGCGGCCGCCGCGGGGTGAGGCGGCGGCGGCAGCGGCGGCAGGAGTAGCGGTACTTGGCGGCTTAGAGGATGCGGCGGCGGTGGTGTCGGCAGCAGCAGGCGGAGGAGCGGGGAGCAATGCGGTGCTGCGCGGCGGGGCCGTGGCCGCACAGCGCCCTCACCACGCTCCTGCTGACAGGTCGGTCACGGCGCGTCTCCCCGCGGCGAGCGGTGGCGGGCCCCGCCGGCAGCGGCCGGCCTGCGCCGCGGTGCCCCCTCTGCTCGGGCTCCGCGTCCCTCCCGGCGGGACCGCCTGCCGCCTCGCCCTCCGGCTGCGGCTCGCTGCGCGCCCGTTCCCGCTGCTCCGTGCCCCTGTCAGCGCGGGGCCGGGCTGTCCCAGCATCCCCGCACGCCGCGGCTCCGGCGGCTCCCGGAGGACGCTCCGCAGGCGGCGCAGGGATGGCGGCCTGCGCTCCCCGGCCCGGGACCGCCACAGCCCCTCCCGGCACGGCGGGCGCGGCCGCGCTGAGGGTCCGGGGGCGGCGGGTGAGGCCGGGCGGGAATGCCGGGGGCCCGGGAGCCAGGCCCGGCTCAGAGCCGCTGGATGGCGCGGGAGGCTCCGCTCCCGGGGCCTGGGCCGGGCCCGCTGCGCTCCTCAGCTCCCTCGAGCTGGTGCCTGGTGCGAGGGACGGGCTGTGGTGAGTACGGGGGTGTCTTTTGTGTTGCCCCTCTTCTCCCGTCTTGACCACTTAGTCGAACGGGGCCAGAATTAGGAATTCAGAAAAAGTCTTGATCCTGCTTCCTAAAAGTGAAATAGTAGCTTTCATGCGTTGGGCAGGTTTTTACCTACAAGGTTCTTCACAGTGAAATACATCAAACAGCTAACACTTAATGGCAGCCAAGCCACAGGACTGCCTTTGTGAGACTTGTTACACCAAGAGTAAGTTAGCAGCAAGAAATCTGTTTGGGTTCTTTTGAGCTCTGAGAGGTCAGTGGTGTGTTATCTGCAAGCAGTCTGCTCTATATCCTCTTGAATAGTATCTAGGTACCCTCCTAGTACTTCTTTTACTTATGACCATACTTGTCATAGGTTATTGGCAGAATTGACGTGAGGCACTGGATTTGTTAAAGATATGGTAAGAACTTAAGTGTGAAGTTGTTCAATGAGAGGATAAAACTTCATTTGTTAGATGCAAGACACTGCTTTCCCCTTACGTGGAAATTTTTCCTACCTCTTCCACCTTCTCCTCCATTACTGATTGTGGAATAGCAACCAAGCAAGAACTAGGACAATTTAGAATAAACTTTGAGTATCAACTGAAATAATGTATTTTAAAAAATGTCAACTAAATGACCTTCTAGAAACTGATTTGTGAGCTTAATCCACTAGTTCTTTCCAGTCTACAAAGGGAAGAGGTCTTAAGGTTTTCCCTTAACTTTTGGATAACTTTTCCACTTAGACCTTTCTAAGGCTGGCTCAGTAAGATTTCATTAGTTAAAGAATACATGGTTTGAAACTTATGTAAAAAAGAAGGCATGAACTTTAGTTCAGTTACATTCTTTTAAGAGATATCTATATAAAATTTATTCTTTGGCAAGGTGAAGATTTGTAGTATGTTCCTGATCTGAATGAAGCTGTCCCAGGAGCTCACCTGAGCTCCCCTCTATTCTCCTAAGTGAAGAACTTCCAACCTCATCTGCTGGCTCCAAGATGAGCCCAGCATGAAAATCCTTTCTTTTGAATCTGATCTCAAGTAAACTCTACAGTACTGCAGCATTACTTAACAAGGCAAGAGACATCTTACAGATAAAATGGCACATGAGAAGTAGCTTGGGACTTGTAAAGAGATTTCTTTTAGTTCTCCTCAACTGATATGGATTAATTTTTCCCATTTGTGTTGTAGCACTTGATCTACAGAAGAAAGTTGACTCATGCTTTTTGCATTTCTTAAAAATCTATGGAAAAGACTTTCTGGAGGAGGATAGCTGCTGTTGGAAGTCAGAAGGGTTGTCTGCCTCTCACTTCTCCCTATCCTCCTTGAGGCAAAGCATTATTTCTACATCCAGGGGTTTAATGAGAATTAAGAATTTAAAGATTGAAAGAGTGATTTCAGTTGCTCCTAGGGGTCTAGTATGGTACTCAGATTGAAGGTATTGACTCTCAAATGCAAGCTGATACTGCTCCACTGCTAGAAAATATGGGACTTCGCTGTGAGGGTGACATGTAGGATTAAGCATTTCTACTAGAAACTAGTTAGGTGTTCTTTGACTCTATAGTAACAGACTTCCTAGAAGTTTGCTAAATTATGCTAGTAGAGCTGTCTGTCATATTAGTTTGGTAGTGCAGTGATTTGCCCCCATATTATGTATCTGCAGAGAAAGTGGTTATCAAAATGTTGAGTGATTGTGGCCAGTGGTTTTGCCCTGTATTTCTGCACTTAGTTGTCAGTGACCATGTTGTCCTTGGAATCCCTGTTTCATCATAGGGCAATGGAGCTGTATTCTCCTTTCCCTATAAAGGGGTTAAAATGGGGAAGAAGCTCATTTGTTCTCACTTTGCAAGCTGTGATTATATGGTCACATTAATTTGTCAGAAGGCTGCAGTGCTGCCAAAAAGCATTCTCCAGCCCTTGCACAGCTAGGGATTATTTGCTGCTTCCCTTGGTGATGAATAACTCATACACTGATACTGTGGATTGGGTCATCTGGCTCAAAACCAGTTGACCCACAAAAGTAGTTCACTGAAATATATGTACTGCCCAGGACTGGTATGGGATTGTTTGTGCTGGTGTGTGCTAGGTGATGAAGAATGTGCTGGAAATGCCCCCTTTGAGCAGGGCTACAGACATGCCCATTAGAACAGCTGTGAAGTCACTGGCTGGTGCAGGGATCCAGGAGGCTGAAGCACATCCCTGCACTTGTCCTGCTGTTGACAGCAGAAGTGCTGTTGGCAGCACTCCTCTGCTAAGCTGCACCCTGTGCAAGGAGGCAGAACATTTCACAGATGGTCTGGTGTTTTCAGACTAACACCACAGCACACCTGCCCTTTTTCCTGTTGTGGGTGCAATCATAATGGCAGAGAAGCAGGTTTCCTTCAGGGAGCCTCTGGATATCTGTCTTCCTATGAAGATGCTGCCTGTACTACTTATCTGAGCCAGGTCAATACAGACAATCTACTGTCAATAGGTACTTACTTGAATAAGTAATTACAGGAGGGGAAAAGTAGCCATTCCATTAATATGCTTTTCATTACAGAAACACATTATTTATTGGCAGTACATGGAGACATATAAAGAGGTCCTAAAGCCAGATAATAGGAAGTCAGTTTTATAATAGAAGATGTAACTGTTCAGTGTGTAGAGAGGCTTATTTTTGCTCCTTAATGTTTTTAGATTTGGTTAGAACTTCATTAAAGTACTTCAGGAATTGCAGTTACTTAAGTAAAACCCTTTTTTAGAAGAAAGGTTATTTTCAATCAAACTAAGCAAAAATTATTAAAACCTAGACAATTGTATCTGTTTTTTTCAGTATCTGAAGAGCTTTTGGATTCTTCCTGAATAGGTGATAAATTTACAGCAGTCATTATCAGTGTAGAGTACTTTCCTTGGCAGACTTTTAGAGGAAAGGAGAGAGTTCCTAGTTTTGATTATTTCCGTAGGAATTTGAATCTGTATCTAAATGTTGTTACAGTTGCAACACAAACAGCCAAGATGTCTTTAAAATGTAGGTTATTTTAGTGGCAGTCCAAGCTATGAAAAAGAGGAGTTAGAAAGAAAAACCTATTGAGCAGTCAGAAATCTTAGCATATTGAAATCAATGACTTTTCTGAATTCCTTAGTCTTTCAGAACAATTGCCACCTCAAAAATTTGGAATGCAATTGCAGAGATACCCTGATAGTTCATATCAAAAGATGGTAGAAGTATAGGAGACACCTTGGAATAGCAGGCCACCACGTGGTCTGGTCATACCCCTTGGTTACACCATGGGCCTGACCTTTGTGGAAATGCTATCCTAATTTGGTTCTCTTGTCAGGCCTGCAGGAGGGAGAATGGTGGTGGGTAAATGCTACTGTTAATAAATCACTAGGGTTTTGTTCTCCCAGTAGTTAATTTGTAGCATTCCCATGAATGCAAATGCTGAAGTTTAACAGTGAGACTGACAAATGCTTTATTCAATTACTTTACTTGAATGATTTAGGATAAATGTTCAGTTGTTACAATAATCAGTGGATAGCACAGGAAGATACGGAAAACCATTCCGTACTGAACAAAGGTGAATAAGAATAGAGACAAGAAATATTTCTGAGGTTGATTTGGCTTTTAAAGAGTTGGAATAAATGGAATGTAGAGGGGCCTGAGCGACCTGCAATGGAGAACTAGCACAGATTAATTCCTGTTTCATACATAGTAGCTGTTTTTGAAGAGGGTTAGAAAATATCCAGTCTCAGTGTGAATTTCCACTGAGAGAATCCTCTTCAATTCATAGTAAATTTCTGCTGTGTTCTACAAAGTAGGCAAGGGGACAGTGCATAGAAGTTGGAAGAGGAGGAAGAGTAGGGGAGTAGGTGAGTGCTGCAACTTCTGCCTCCTTTAATGGATGATGTGTCCAACTGGGCAATTATCCAGTGCAGACACCAGTGGATCCTCAGTAACTGCCTCGCTACAAGCTCTGATTTCAGCTGTGGCAGAAAGCACCTTGCAGACGGTTCTCTCTTCACAGACGTTTCACTTCAACTTGTATTGTCAGTTTCCAGCTGTTCTGCTGTGTGGTTCTCAGTAGTCCTTCAGAAAAATGTGCAGTGTGTGGATCTGCAGTTCCAGCTCAGAATGCAGGAAGGAGGGCTGGGCCAGATGGAATATGTGGTAGAGGAGTGCAAGAGTAGCTTTTTGCAGCAGGGCTGTGCCATAAGAGAGTAGGGAGCAGTGTAAGCATGGCCCGAGGCCCTGGTCTGTGGCATCAAAGTAACAAGCATGTGTTTATGTCAGGTCCCAGGGGAAGGTGGAGGTGTAGGAGAAAGGGGTAGTGGCAGGGTTTGAGAACTGGAGCTCTGTGCTGCTTTAATAGTGTGGGAGATGGGTTTGAAATCCTGCTTCAAAGAAGGAATAAGAGGATAGGTTGAAGTGAAGGATACTGCGTGGAGTTTAGAGTGCAGTGAAGAAATGGGGAAAGTTAAGCTGGTCCATGATACTTGGGCCCTTTTCTGATTGTTATGTGGTCAGAAATTGTTGTGGGTATACTCTCTGTTAAATATTCAGTTGTTAAATATTATGCAAATACACTTTAAAAAGGGGGGAAAGTCTAAATTAATATGTGTGATTTTTATTTCTAGCCAACACAATTATAATTAAATAATAGTTAAAAGAAAACATAATAGGAGAAAGAAGAAAAAACTGATATGCTTCACCTGGGCATGTTCAAGTCCCAGGCACAGAGCTATGAATTACTGCTGCTGTTGAAGGCAATGTTGGATTCTCCAGCAACTGTGGCAACATGTGTAACAGACTGAAGAGCCTGACACTATTAATATTTTTTTCATCCTGAGTACAAGGCTGATTAAATTAATTCTAAACTGTCTCTTTGATAAAATGCATAGTTTGAATCCTTGCATTCTGTAGTATAAGGTCTCTTTTGTCATCCTTTAATCATATTCAGATGTTCCCAGAGCCTTCCTTGTGTTGTCAGTTGCTTTTTTAAGGCTCTGCTAGACAGCATTTGAACAGTGATCAAATCTGTGTCAAATACAAAAATGAAGTCTGCCTGTTCCTCCTTGATATTGCTGTTTATGTGTCAGCTCTTCTAGCCAGTGTTCTGGTGAAAGCTCTGTACAACCTGACTTACATGTCTAGGTTGTTACCCAAGCTGAGCATCCCTGAATTGTGTGCTCGCAGTGTGTTTGGCATGCTGCTGCCTTTGTTCCTGGTGTGCAGTTACATTTTATTCTCTTGAACTGCACATCGATGATCACCATTTTACCAGACAATGCAGACTGTTCTGTCATCTCTACTATTTGTGTATCTCCTAGCCTTTGTTTTTACCTGCAAATTCTATCACTATATTTGATACATACATTCTTTGTCTCCCTCCCCATCTCCATGTCTTATCCTGCCTCTCTTCCCTCCATCCCAGTTACATAAGGCTAATGCCAAAACTCTGTGAGACCCACTAAAAACCTCTCATATCAAATTAACTTTTTAGCCGCCCTCTTGCTTTTCGCATCTGTAATTTGAAATCAAATCAATGTGATATATATGAAAACATCATGCCATAAACTCTAGGATATGAAAACAGGCATACTGGTTGCTTTTCCAGTTCCCCTGGGAAATGCAGCAAAGTATGGTGAGATAGACAGGTAACTTCTTCAATCCACACAGCCAAACCTAGCACAACTCAGAACCCAAATCAAAGACACTTACTGTTCATTTATATTGAAAAACACATTGTGGAACTTGTCTTTCTTTTCCTTTCTTTCTGGTTCTTTCGTTCTTTCATTCTTTCTTTTCCTTTCTTTCTCGTTCTTTCATTCTTTCATTCTTTTTCTTTCTTTCTAGTTCTTTTGTTCTTTCATTCTTTCTTTTTCTTCCTTTCTCATTCTTTCATTGTTTCTTTTCCTTTCTTTCTTGTTTTTTCATTCTTTCATTCTTTCTTTCTTTTTTTTTTTTTTTCTTTTTAAAAATTGCATTTAAATATACTAAAATGATTTGGTATCTACTTTTTCAATCAAAGTGTTAGGTCGTAAGCTCTGTAGCTAAGGGTAACATCAGTATTGCTGTCTTTATCAATAAAAATCTTGTGTGTTCACCCTAAGTGTCAAGAAGGATGCAATAAATTCTTAATAAGGATTGTGATAAGTCTAATAATTTTGACAAGAACTGTGGTAACTCTAATGCTTTTCTCCATTTAATAATTCAGTAATCTAATCTTGTATTAATTGTTTTGTCTGGTACTGGTGCTAGTTTGTAGCTGACAAGCTTCTGATTGCCCAGGTCATCCTTTTGGAATTATGGAACAACTTTGTTTGACCTTTTTAGGAATTTCTTGAGTTTTCAAGGATTACTAAAATTGACACAAAGCCCTAATAAAGCAGTAATAAATTTCATAGTCCCTAAGATGTTATTGAATTAAGACTTGCTGTATATGCAGATCAGTTCAGCAGGGAAAAAGTTGTTAGAAACAAGATTGCATTGGTATGATAATTATTGCATTAATCAAATTATTACATTTAATAAATAAATAAAAATAAAAACGCATTAAAAATGCTATTTTTAATTATACTTCATCCTCAGTTCAGTTTTAGATGTTTTGTGTAAATTATCAATAATAAATATCTGCCTTACATGCGTAGATTGAGTGTGGTGGATCCTTATTAATTACTGGTTAAGCAAGATCTATTTGATCTCCTGAATTCTGTTTGGAGAATGTCTTGTCACTAATTTAATAGCTGCCTGGTGTAACAGGTCAGAAGCTTCCACAGATGTTTAGGCTTCTTTCATGTACTGTTCATGTTTTCCAATAAGTGTTCATTTCTTCATGCAGACTGGTGCATCTGTACACAAATACTGCTCCTTGATGTTTCTGGTATTGCCGTTTTTGCAAGGACATTAAGATGCTAATCCAAAAACATCTTTGATCCAGGGTTTGACATGAGTTCTCACTCCCAAACTATTTCAAAATTAAAATATAATTGTATTTCACAGTATATAATTGAAATACACAGTATGTATTTCACTCATTATAGCCACTTTGCCTTTCCTAGCATCTGACTGCAGTGCCTTCCCTCTCCACTTTCAGCTGGCATGTAACTGTACAGCTGGTATACCTATTATTCATCACAGAAGAAGTGGAACAAAAAGTGGGAAGTGAGGAGGGAGCTTTCTCAGGCACCTCTGCTGCTGGTGAGATGGAGTCTTTCTGTCAGCTCCACAGCTGCTTTCTGTCTCCAGTAATCATTTGCTCCTCGCTGCATTTAAAGCTTCCACCTTCAGCTGCATGTATCCAGCTGATTTCTGGCTGTTTCTAGTTGTGTGGGATGTAGGCAGCCATTTTTAATGGATTCTTTTTTTCAAAATTGATTGTTGGTTATGTCTGCAAGGTAATCAGCCCCATGTGTCTTTATATAAGCATCATTACAAAAGCAAAGCTGGTTTATATTACTTTTTCTACTTTGACCAAAATATACTACTTCAGTGAAAGCTACTTTATATATTTCTGCCTGTATGTGACGTTTTGCCTGTGCAAATATATTTATTAGGGAATGTTCTTCATCTTTGGTATCAGTACAGTTATGTGAGAAAAGGTGTCTGCAGAGGCTTAAGCATTTAGTGTGAACTTAGCATATTTGGAAAAATGGATGTCAAAAAGATGATTGCCAGAAAGATGGTTATGTATTTTATATTGAAATCTCTCTTTTTTTGACCTCTGGTTCCTAAATTCTAAAACCAAAACATGGTGTAGGAGATGTCTGATCCCATCTGATCAGACTGTTTGTGGACATCTGTTGATCTGACTAATTTTTTTGCGTTTGTTTTTATTCTGAAAAGCTTTTTTGCTAAGCTCTGCTGATGGCAATAATGGAACTGTTAACTGGACGACTAAGCGAGCCCACAGTTATGTTATCAGCAGAATAAAGGCTGTTCAGAAGAATGGTGAGTTTAGGTTGTAAATTTAAATACCCTGTTGGTTCAAGCAAACCTGCTTTTAATATTACTCTTGCTTTCCCAGTCATGTCCTTGTTTTAAGAGTAGGGTGCTATTTTAAGGTAAGTAATTTGGAAAACTTTACATTTCTTCAATCTTCAGATATTCACAGACCTGCGTGTTCTTGTTAGTCTTCCCTGACTTTTCCTGTTCCTATAGCTTTGCTTGAAATAATGGCTATTTATACCTAATACTGCACATTTCCTTATTGTGGCTGGTTGCTTGAAGATACTTCTGCAGTTTGCTTAATACAATAACTTCTCTGTAACAATTTTTAAAAGTCTTCTCACACATGAATTTAAAAAGACTATTTTACTGTCATTTATGCAAGTACACGTCAAATACTGTGAAGAAGCTTTGCACTGATTGCTCATCTAGGCAGGCAAGCTGGACTGGCCTCCAGATCAAGTTATTTCTGGGATTGTGCTCCATCTGCTGAATATCAGTGAGGAGAGGACCAATTGAAATTTCTAGAAGAAAAAACAACTTCTATGTGAATTATTTCCTGAGGATTGACATACAGGCTGCAACCAACATGTGAAACCTCTGAAATTTCTGGAGATGGGGGTTTTCTGTTTCTGGTAGCGGGCTTTGGGATGCAGGCTGGTAAAATCCTGTCTGAATTCCTGGCTGTGTCTGTGTTCAAGACCTGTAAGGAGATCTTGGGATCTACAGAAAGTCCTCCAAGCAATCTGGAAACAAGAAAGAGGAAAGCAGTGCTGTCAAGATAGCTGATTCTAGCAGGGATCTAATGTGATCCTAAGTAATGAGGATTTTTAATTTCCCATGATTAGTTTTACAGAAGCTTTTCACAGTCCCTGAGACTTTTATCTACCACAGGGAATTTGCCCAGACAATTCACAGCTGGCAGTCTGCTGTATTAGATTAGCATCTATTTGTTAAGTATATTCAGTTTCGTCCTTAGATCACCCAAGATGATAATTACACATTCATCTCCACTCTCAGGAAAATAATCATGGGTTTAAAAGCTTGTGAAAGAAGTAGTATTGCACTTGTTTCCTTATTTCACTTGTTTCATTATCACACTAGTGATAGCTGTAGGGGACTGAAGACTCATCATTTTCCTTCTGGTTTTGAAGAAACTTCTTGAGGGAAAAGGAGGGCATCTCTGACAAGGAGGGCAAGAACTTTTGAGTTCTTAATCACCATACTTTTGTCATTATGATGTGTTTGTCATTACAAGATAAAGCAGGTTTCTGGTTTGTTTTTTTTTTTTCTGAGGTGTTTCTAGACTTCCACCGAGATAAGCATTTTATATATTCATCAAATCCTTACTGGCATCCTTATTTCAGCAGCAGGGAAGGAATGAGCAGGCATCTAGTGGTGGGAATAGGTTTCCTATAGCAGACAAAATAAGTGTTGTATGGGGTTTTTCAGTAACTATTGATTCTACTGTGCTTGTTTCTTTCTGAAAGAGTTGCTTATAGAGAAAAAGTATTCATTTTTTCACTGTTCTTCCTGTTTGAAATGAATTTTCATTGTAGAGGAAAAGCATGAGAAATGGAAAAATGAACTTTTCTAGGTCTTTGATGCACTTTCAGCCAGCCACCATATTTTTGTCAGCTCTTCTGTTCTATTAATGTTACTTTTTTAGCTTTTTTTGAAAATATTTTAAAGGAAATTAGTTAACTTCCTTGTGCTGTTTACAGCTCATTCACAGAATTGAATGCAGAGGCTTTTTGAATAATAATTTACTAATTTTAAGTAAATAAATCAACAATCTTACTGTACTCAAGTCTGCATAATGAAAATTACAGTAACTGTAATTAACCACACAGAATTGTAACAATTCAAATTTCAGGATCATTTTAATTTTGTCACTAAGATAAAATTATTAGAAAGTTGCTTTGTTCAGTATTGTGTTAAAAGTGGTTTTCAAATATGGGTAAAAGCAAATGCTGTGGAATGTGATCAGTAGTATATCCAGAGCTATACATTCTGCAGCATTAAGCTTGAAGAGTATGTAACTAAATGTGGAGATCTACATTACAGATGTCTGCATCTCCTCAGATGCCTCTGCAGTCCATGGAGAGCTAGTCAGTGTAGCCTGGAATCTAGGACATGATTCAACTCATTTTACAGGAGAAATCAAAACAATCAACCCCTAGAAGCATCTGTTTCTTCTCTCCTGACTATAAAAGGAGCCTGACTAACTTAGTGGTGGATGTTGTTTCTGTAGGCATCTAAAATTAGGTGAGAGAGATTCCACTCAGAGTACGTGGTTCGAGGGCTGGAATGCGTGTGATTAATGCCTAATTAGTGGTGCCTTTTTAAGCAGGTCTCAAGTAAGAAAGTTGGCATAATTACAAAACTGGAGAAATTATACCAGGGTTTAAAAATTACACCAGCATTAAAAAATTAAGAGCGTTTTCTCCACATTTCAAATGTGTCCTGATTATTGATCTGAGTATTGAAATTAGCCCCTCTGGGACCTACAAGTTTATTCTTATGAGTTTGCTACAATGACTCTGAAGCTTTTGGAGTCTATCTTCCCAGCACCTCCATGTTATGTGGCCTGTAATTTGTTTTTGGAGATATGATTCCTCATGAAGTTTTTCAGGCTGGTAGCTGTGTGTGATTATCTGTGGCTTACCATCTTTACTACTTTTGTAATCTCCCTGACAAAATCTATTAGTATTGATCAATTCTTTTAGGGCACTAAATTAAAATTCAGTAGTAATAAAATTAGTAATACAAGCTACAATCAATCTTATTAAGACACCATGAGAAATGCCTATTAAATCAGTATTCTCTGTTTATACTTACATTTTGAAACTTGTTGATAAAGGAGCTTCTTATCCGTCTAATTTATTGTAATGATTTCTTCGTTCTTCTAGTTCATTAAAATATGTATGTAGTTCTTCATCAAATGGGTTTTACCTAAAAAAACCTATGCCCTTGTCAATGAATTTTGTACTAAATAAAAACACCCTACTGTTTTTGCATATACTGATTGTTCTGAATCAAGTTTTCTTTAGGTTTTTGATCCTCAGTCCTGTTAAATATGGCTTCACTTTTTTGTTTGGAAGAAGTTTCATCTGACCGGCCTATAAATAGCCTTGTCCTTTTGTTTTACCCTTCTACAAGCCAAACATCTTCAGTAAAAAGCTCTCTAACCAAAGTTTGAGATGTATTTTACCCTGGTGGTCTGAGAAAGTCTAGCTTTAAGAACTCATAAAAATCAACTGAAGTCCTTTTGCTGTGTCCTTTTCTGCACAAGAACTGAAAAATCTGCCATTTCTGTTCAGGGGGGAATGAGAACTGTCAATTGGTAAGGTTCCTCTGTATTCCTCTGTTGCTTTCTTTATGTAAAATATCAGGAAAACATGATTGTATAGTTCATTTAGTGTACTTTTGTTAATGTAATATTACAAATAAAGCAACTATAAAATTACAATGGCCTTCCTCATTTTTTAAAATTACAATAAAAATAAAGAACTTATGCAACTTTTGAAATCTTAACATAGGCAGTTTTGTTTATTGCAGTCTTGGAAAGGATCCTGTTGGGCAAAGAGAGGGTTTGCTCTGTGTTCTGTTCTTAAATCTATGTAACCTTTTAAAAACCTTATTAACAGGTGTCTAATATTTGTTGCTTTCCTTCTCCCAGATGCCCGCATTGCTGTTGAAATGCATGAAATTACCTAGAGCATGTCTCATTTTTGCCTTTTTTCTGTCTTTTATCTCTTCTTCTGCTTTTCAGTGTACACAATTCTGTCTAAGGTGCACTCTGATCGGAATGTATACCCTTCTGCTGGAGTTCTGTTTGTTCATGTTTTGGAGAGAGAGTACTTTAAGGGGGAATTTCCTCCTTACCCAAAGCCTGGTATGAGATGCTAAGATCTTCCATACTATATGCAAATACAGAGAAATTGTTGTTATAAAAAACTGAAGTCTATTTAGCATGCCTTGTGGTTCAACATGTAAGGTAAACAAGACAGGTTTTAGTTTCTATTGAAATATCTTCAAATGAAATTAAATGTGTAGTCCTACACTTCTAAAATATTCTAGTTTGTGTTTGTGAAAAGATGCATATAATAGTATATTTTGAAAAAAGGTACTTAATTTGGGAAGGTGTAGGAACACATTATATATATCTTATATTAAGTGTTCCTTCACTTTTGCATTAACTATGAAATTGGCATTGTGGAAATGCATTAATTATGTCTGTTAAAAATGCTGTTTATCTTGTCACTGTTTCAGACATAGTATGTATCAGGCTACATGAAGGAGCAATTTGAAAGCATCTAGTAAATATAAGACAAAATAGAAGATTAAATCAAATATGAGACTTCATAATACTGGTTTTTTTTTTTCATTTTAAAAAATAGTCCTTTGGCTTCAGCCTTCTTTGTGTATTTAGGAACAGTTTAATGTTAGCAAGCAGATTGGTTTTGGAGAAGGAGCTGTGATTTCTTAAGTATGGTATTGCCATACATAAAAGCTAAAACCTGTTCACTACAGGTTAGAATATGTATAAGCAATCTGGTAGGGGTGGGAAGAGAGAACATTCAGCCACACATCCTTATCAACAATGAAAAGGAATAAATGTATCCAACTTATATAAATGTGACTATTTTCATATAAGAATAGGAAAAACCTATGTACAGTGCACACATAATCAAAGCCTGTTTCATTAATAAACTTTTAAATTGATTTGAGAGTGCTATGACTAAGACTCACTTTAAGGAAAAAATAAGCTTCTGTTAGCATTGGTTAAATTCTGAGTAAATGTGAGTAAACTCAAATGTTTTTAAAATTTCTTCTTTTTGTAAAATGTGTATTTTTCCTGACGTGGATACCTGAGTCTTCATTTATGTCATGATGACTGGCAGAGTGAAGTTTGCCTCTGTTCCAGTTTTCTCTCAGTTTTGGTACGTAGGTGGAAGGAGCTTGGAAATTTTATTAATGATGGATTGTCTTACAGATTCAGCCTTTTGACAATCATATGATTCCAGAGTAATAGGAATCTGGTTTCAGATCTTGTTGAAATTATTCCCACAGACAATTGTGATTATGTCAGAAATTCACTGTGAGGTCAGGTGTTGTCATGGTACTTTTTTTTTTTTGTCTGAGCTGGACCATGGCCTGCCTTGATGAAAGACAGGCAAACCAGAATGTCTCACAGGTGGCTTTCAGAATTTTCCCTAAATCATTTGTGATGCTGGGAATTTGTCTAGAGCAGGATACTAGTAATGCCAGGCTGTGGGTTCAAGCTCTGTATGCACCATTTACTTAAGAGTTGGACTCCATGATCTTGTAGGTTCCTTCCAACTCAGAATATTCTGTAATTCTGAATTCTGTGATTCTGACTGCAATAGATTAGATTACTGGGACATCCTGAGAGAATTACAAGGGAAGTTGTGTTACACCCGAGTAGTGGTTTGGTCTGGTTCTGATTCTTTTTACTCAAACAGATGTGTACCTGAATAGTAGTTACTCTTGGGCAACACATCTCAGTCTCTTTGTCCTTTTCTGGAGGAGATGAGAGCTGTTCATTCTTCACTGGGCTTGGTTTTTGCTTTCTGTGCCAGTCTGGCTGTTATCTTCTTTCATCACTTGTCCTACAGTGCTGTTGCCCTCTCAAAGCTGAGTTGGAGTGCAGGACAGAGGTGTCTGTTCAGGTTTAGAATGGATTTGACTGGAGTTTTGTGCCTCAGCTGGACGCTGCCTTGGTGGTGAGGATTTGGTAGTGTACAGTCCTGATCTCATTTACAAAAGCTAAAATAAACTGAAGTAAAATCCAAACATTTATAATAGTATCAGTAAGAACCACAAGAACTGATGTAGTGGATTTACTTGACAGACTTTTACAGATTTCAGCTGGACCACTGTATTTAGTAGCCATCAGTGGTTCCTGTTCACAGTTGTGTCTGATCTTTTTTGAATTTATTTGTTCTCTAAATTAAAATGACTGCCAGACTGTTGGTGCCAAAGACCTGTATGTGTATCCTAATGCTAACAGAAGCTTTCAGACATTATTGATTACACAGCCACTCTTTAAAGTGCATTAAGTACCTGGATCCATCATTAAAAACATAAATAAAAGTATAAGTTGGGAGGGGGAATTAAAGGACTGAAACCTTTGTGCTTTTGTCTGTAAGGAGGTTAGATGCTTCAATTTGAGGTGGAACTGAACTCTAATAATCAGATGTGCTAGTTAGTGAACATGAGTATTCAGTCAGCCAAGAGTCTAGGAAGTATCTGCACATTATGTCTGCAGTTGGTTGCACCTTCCAGGTCTGAATTTCTTAATACCTATAAGTGCTAAGTGATAGTTCACTTATTTCTGATATGGTAAAGGTTAGCAAATCTTAACTGTTTTTTTCTTCTTAGAAAGGTTCAGAAAATAAGTATAAACAGAATAAGACTTCCTAGTTGAAAAATTAAAATAATTTAGCATTTTCTTGTAAATATTCTAACATAATTTCTTTTATCTAGGTGAAATAAGTAATGATCCTATAACGTTTAATACCAATTTAATGGGTTACCCTGACAGACCTGGATGGCTACGCTATATACAAAGGACACCATACAGTGATGGAGTGCTATATGGCTCACCAACTGTAGAAAATGTGGGCAAGCCAACCATCATTGAGGTATTTGCTTTCAGAAGTTCAAAAATATGTATTTTGGTTTAGAGTGTAAGGTTCAGAGCTGTCAATAAGCTCCCCCTTGTTTTTGAATTTAATTTAATTTAAGGTAATTTCTATTAATATTAAGGTTTTATTCAAAATACAAAGCAAAATCCAGTTTTATTCAAAATGAAGAGCAAAAAAACACTTTGTAAACAACTGTACTTGAAGAATAACTGAATCATAACATTGTAACATTCAACCTAAATATGGGTCAGACTTTTCCCCACTAGATGAAAGTGTTCAATCAATAAACAGTTGTGAGGGTTTTTTATTGTTTGTTTTTGTTTGGTTGGTTGGGCTTTTTATTTGATTGGTTTGGGGTTTTTTGCAGTTATTTTCCATCAAATATCCCTTTGTTCATTACTCATAATTATTGATGGGTTTTATTATAGCAGTTTTTTGAATTTTAATTCTTACAAGTGTGACAATGACAAAACTGTATTTTTGAGAGTTAGCTATTCAAATGTTTAAAATCACTAATTATTCATTGAGCAGCAATTCAGAAGGGAAAAAGGACAGTATTTTCCACCATGTATCTGATAGACAGCAGACTGAATCAGATACTGTGTGGTTCAGTGCTAAGAAATTGCACATTAACTTGCTCCAACCATTTTGCTGCTTCAGCAAAACTTCGAGACTTTTTTTTTTCCTAAATTGCATTTGATGCAGTTTTTCTTTCTCAAGACTGATAGCTCTGAATGTTAAGTTATACTGCAGATAGTTTCACCCATGCTTAGTTTTTTTATACATGATTCTGTTCTGATTTCAGCAGGACTAATAATATCTGAGAATTGATGTTGTGCAGAAGTTCTTGCACACTTTGCTTATTTTTATGTACAGGAAACCATTATTTGAAATTGCCAATTTTTAAATGGCATGTGCTTTTAGATTCTAGGATCTATATCGAGACCTCCATTCTGAGCATGACCCCAAGCCACATTTGAAGTACAGCTTGCCTAGCATATAAATTAATTCCTTGCAGTTCCAGTCTTAGATGTGGCTTTTGAATTAATTTTCTGGTATGTGAGGAGGGCAGATGGCATTTGATCCTCTTCCTAGTGCCCTCTAAGAGGAGTGATTGCATATTCCTGGCCTGAATATAACTTCCATAATGTTATAATTCCTGAGGGGATGTCATGGGAAGGTCACTTAACTGGAGGAGACCTCATGATTAGGAGAGCCTAGCATTATGCATAGCAGTGCAGCAGAGCAGGTAACATTATTGAGCTCAAGCTCCTTTGAAGGCAATGCAAAGACCATTTGTGTTTGAATGAATATTCATGACAGAGGCAATTTCTGCCATCCCTTGGTGTGGTTTGTGGGCTATGCTGGCAGCTCCCACTGCTGGAGCGCAGGCTCACAGCAGCCCTGCTGGGTACTGCCCTGCTCCTGTACAGAGCTTTTACAGCCAGGGGGTTTGATTTTCTTGGTACTAGTCGTTCAACTGCTGTTGAAGTAACACTTTGAAAAATTAACAGAATTAGGACTAGAGAAATCTCAAATTTATTTTGTTAATTTTATAATGAAATTGTAACATTAAACAAGATCTGATTGTGTTGGCTAAGCTTTTCCCTCCCCACTTAAACAAATGCAGTGGATACTCCACAGCATTTTACCTTTTCATTCAAATCCTTTAAAAGATGTGGAACATATATTACTTTTATTTATTTGTCAGTGTCACAGTGGTTTGTGGCTCTATTTGCTGAGAAGCAACATAGTTCTGTCACTATTGTCACTCCTGTGCCTCTCCTTTGCTCTCAAAATGAGTGAAGTCTAAAATTAGAAAGAAAATTAGTCTTTTTCAGTTTGTTTCATGAAAGATCTGTCACCTTGCAGGGATAAAAAATGTAGAGAAGATAATACATAATTATACTGATATTCAGCCTGGTTCTGTATTTCTTACGAATGAGCACTTAATCATAGTAAAACCTTGGAGTACGGTAACCACTGAGAAGTATCCACTTGCATGCATTTCAGGTATCCTAGATATTTTAACTTTTAGATTAGTATCCTTGCATATTTTATTCATGAAGGTATATGTTTCAAAAAATAGTGTCACAAATGTTGCATCTACCTCACAGTTTTCACTTCCCCTACATTTACAGATTCCAAGATTTTCCTAAATACAACTTGTGTTGGAGCATTTTTTTAATTCATTCATGGATTGAGACTTCAATGGGGCCAGAGCTAAAACTAAATAGTAGTCTCAAAGATGAGAATTCCTGGCATCCCAACACTTTTTCCTTTAAAAAACCTAACCATGTAGTTTTTTTCCTAGGAACTATTGATGAATTTAGATCTTACAGCATTGATGGAGGGGAGTTAGAGCCAGCATGGGGAAATGGACAAACTAATCTGTCCTTATGGTGGTTCTTAAAGATAACAGAAGAGAAAGAAGTGTTCTGCTATACATATGTATTCTATCAGGACCAAAATATATTATTTTGACATATATCTATATCCCTTCATTAATTGTATTCAGCTATAGACTGGTCAAGAAAATTCTAGTATCCTGACTTGAAGGTATTAATTATATTGACCTTACTTTTCAAATTTTACATTAGTGACCTTACCTTTCAAATTTTTTATTAGTGATTGAATGTTCATTGGTTTCAAAATAAGGAGGCAAGGTACTTAAAATGGATAAGTATTCCTAAGTTGCTAATTTAACTTTCACCGATGTTTCGTTTATATAATTTTCATTTTGGCATTGTTTTGTAATTTTATCTTTTTCACTCTAGATCACTGCATATAACAGACGTACCTTTGAAACAGCAAGACACAATTTGATCATTAATATAATGTCAGCAGAAGGTATGTACAGAATATAGCTGGTTGTATTTTTAACTGAATCAGCAAATCCCTCTTACCGGCTCCTGCTTTTCAAGATAAATGCTGCAAAATAGTTGTCTGGTGTTCAAACCAAATGCAGGGGCACAGGGGAGAAGTAAGAGAATTTTTCCTGCTTTAATTCATTTTGGTTTTATAATCAAGATTATTTCTGTCATTCAGGACTGTTTTTCTTCACTCACAATAAAATGTTTGCATCTTTGTTTTTCATTAAACTGCTTCTAATTCAATATTCCCCTTGTCTTTTCAAAGAGACCTTACATGAAGGATTTCACTCTCTTTCTGCATGTTGTTTAGTTTTCTCAGATCTGTGTATGCCTTGTGCAATGAACAACTGTGTAGGCAGAATCAGAAAACAACAGGTTATGGAATATATGGACATTTGGACCTTCAAATTAGTTCCCTTTATCACATTTACGTTCTGCAGTGTCGCGAGTTGGAATCTGTTGCTGCTGCAGATTGGTTTTGACCCCCAAATTAGCATGAATGTAATTCTATCTGTTTAAAGAAGTTTTACCAACTGAGACTCTTTTCCTCTAGTCTGCTTCTTCATCTCCCTCTTGTTTTATAAATAACTGAAGGTTTTCAGCTCAAGTAGCAGCTAGTGGTACTCTCTATTGAATTAAACATAATCACAGTAAGTTCAAAATGAGCTAATTCAAACACAAGATTTTTGGAAAGGTATATCAATCTTGAAGTAAAATTACATTAATCACTACTCCAGATATTGTTAAGATTTATTTTTGGACTTATGGAGCCTTTATTTAATGCAACACTCTTTTTCATCACAAGCAGATTTTCCTTTACCATATCAAGCGGAATTCTTCATAAGGAATATGAATGTAGAAGAAATGTTAGCAAGTGAAGTTCTTGGTGACTTCCTCGGAGCAGTGAAAAATGTATGGCAGCCAGAACGCTTGAATGCTATAAACATTACTTCAGCCCTTGACAGGGGAGGGAGAGTTCCACTTCCAATTAATGACATGAAAGAGGGGTAAGCATGTGTCGGTATGATGTTTTTGCTTCACTTTTTTTTTTTTTTTTTTTTTTTTTGTTATTGAGAAGCTTAATATTTTTTCAAGTATTCTAGAAACTTTACAATTGCTGTTTTATGTTTTGGAACTAGATATTAAAAATTTATTCATGTTCTAAGCCCCAGTTATAATACAGGTTTATTTGTTAGATACCACTACAACAGGGCACAGTTCCTATATACTGACGTTAGAATCCAAGGAATGCTAATAAATTCCATTAATTGTAAACGAGTTGGTAGTTTCTTTTGTAGTCCTAGTTTTACTTCTGAGCAGTCATTTAGCATGTTTTTCAAGTTTTTAACTGTTCCCAACTCATTAAACTCAAAATTTTAAAGCAAGGTACAATAGAGCAGAGATTGCAGATACACTTCCATTTCTGAGAGCAGTTAGCATGTAACAATGTAGTTTTTACTTGTACTCTCATACTGAGTGAGTTAGTTATGTGATTCAAGAGCACTGTTGATTTTTTTCTGAAAGTTGTAAGGTGTCTGGGGAGCTCAGGTTACTGGGTGTAAACTGCTGGAATGGACTGTTTCCAGTTGTGATTTGTAACCATAAATACTTTTCTGAACAGTATTTAACTGGAAACTAGTTAACAGCTTTTTCAAATATGGTTCTGACAGTGCTTTTCTGTGGTGAAAGTGAAGATGCCTAGTTTTTTTAGATAATTTTAGATATTTTTGGGTCAAATATATAAGTATGTAAGAAAGGGATGAAGGTTCAAAGTATGAGATGTGTGCAGAAAATACTGGCTTTTTCAGGGTCCTTTTGTGTCTCTGGAGTTTTTGAGCACATTTAAAGCAGGAAACTGACTCCTGTACTAGACAAAGTAATAGCAGAGTCACTTAATATAGATAGCTACACTTCAAATATTTGGTTAGATAATGCCTATTGTAGCAAGTGGCAACTGGGACCTAATTTCTGTTTCACAATCCATTGGTACATTATTACCTGGTGCAGCAGACTGATTTTACAGCAGTGTTCCATATGCCTAAATATGACAATGAATAATACAATCAGTGTAGTAGTGCTAATTTTATGTATAGTAATGCTAAATCAAATATTAGATTTACCTTCAGCTTTCAGTGTTCTGAAGCAAATTTTGTTGGCCAGGCATAGCTACAGTATGGAATCTTTCAGAAGAAGCTGAGGGTTAGCATGTTCATATCTGTATTAGGTTTAGCAACAACCAGTCATTGTGAATTTATCTTGAAAACATGGGAAGAAACTCTAAAAAATCTATGATGAGTAAGATTAAAGGTTTCCTTAAAAAAAATGATGCTATTTTAATACAATTTTCAAAAATAGTACTGATTTACTTACATGAGGAAGCCACACTTGAAGCTCTTTGACTTCATAGAAATTGGCACCACTGATGGTAATGAAACATTTACGTTAACAAGCAAACCAGAATATGTTGTAATAAGCAGTCTGTAACTTGATTTCAGTCTGTAACTTGTGTGCTTAAAGAGATGAAAGTATACTATGAAGGAAAATGATTTTAAAAAGTAATTTCAATCTTTAAATAACAGCTGAATGTTACTGTGTACAGTTTGAACGATGTTTGGAAGAGTACATCATTGTCCTTTGGGGATTTGTGAGACATCCTGCTGGTCTGTCACTCATCTCTTTCTGCAGTGTGTATGTGATGGTTGGGGCAGATGTTCCTTTCTCTTCATGTTTACGAGAAGTGGAAAACCCACAAAATCAGCTGAGATGCAGTCAAGAAATGGAGCCTGTAATAACCTGTGATAAAAAATTTCGCACTCAATTCCATATTGACTGGTGTAAAATCTCTCTGGTAAGTTACTTTACTATTGCATAAAAGTGATGTTTGTAGAAGTACAGGTAAGAGTTTTGTCAGTCTGATCAGACAGCGTTGCCAATTCCACCTTACTGTGACTGATTTTTTTTCCACCTAGTAGACACTCTTAAGACTGTAAAAGGATTTTGCCATGTAGGCTAAATTCTGTTAGAGTTGAGTCTCAGTGAAACCACTGTATTTGTTTTCACTAGTAGTGAATTCTATAAATGGCCAGAGAACCCCAGGGCTTAAAAAACTAAAAGTAATGAGAGATGTTTCATTTATTCAGAATGCTGATACCACTGGTTACACTTCCCTAAAAAGTGTGTGTACACATATATGTTTTCTGATTCTGTATACTGATTCTACACTGACCAATTAATACTTTGCTGTTAAAAACTGTTTCTGAAAATTGTCTAAAACATATTCTATGTTAAAAATTAAATAGAAAAAGGAATGAAAGTAATGTTCACTAATTAAATAATAAATAGGAATATTCTTCTCAGTCAAATTCAAGAAAAATGATAACCAAACTCTTGAGTATTTACCATGAAAGGAGAATAATTCCCAGAGAGGCATTTTAAGGTTTTTTTCTAGTTCCTGTTAGGAAAATCAAGAAATAATACAGTATAGGAAGAGAATGTTGCAGGTAAATCTGAACAATGATGGTGAAGGTATATAAAATAAACTTAGATGGTTGTTGAGCTGCTTCAGACATTGCCCAGGAGAAAGCTGAAAGGGAGATATTATACACTGGATGGAAAAAAATTTATTGAGTATAAAAAAAGGTATTCATACACAAAATTGATTGGATAACTTTCACTCTTTTCTACCTATACACTATAAATTAGAAAGGTTCTAGAAGGTTGGAAAATACTTGTTTCAAAAGAATACCCAGATTATTTGCTTTTTATTGGCTTTCTGTTGAGAAATTGTAAAAGGCCCAAGTGTACACAGCAATACTTACCAGCACCTGAAAAATAGCAGAAGGCAGCTGGTCTTTGGCAAGAACAAACTATGTCAAGTCTTCCATTTCCTTCTACAAGGAAGAAGTAGAACCAAAGTAGAGCAGCAAATGTCATTCCTTCTTGTTAAGGTTTTTTGATGCTGTCTCACAAGCAAGCTCAGGAACATGACCTAGATGAAGCTAGGAATTTGTGGAGAGCTGGTTGGTATCCATAGTCATAGCAGAATTAATAATAATTCCTGTCTGTTCCTCATTAATAGATGGATTATGGAATATGCTTATTAAATAAAATTTGTCGTTCCCCATAAAAGTGAAAGGATCTGCAGGTGCATTGAAGGACATGATGGAATTCAGAATGGTCTTGAGAAATTGGAGAAGCAGTCTTGGAAAACAGGATGAATTTTAAAAGAAGCAGGAGAGGGATAGTGCACTAATGCAAGAACAGTCAGCAGTGCCCATGCAGAAGGAAAATAAGCTGGTTAGGACTACTTTCTCTGAGAAAATTGCCTGATAGTGGCAGTGCCTGATATACTAATCATGAAGTAGCATTGTCATGCTGGTTTGAGAAAAGCAGAGATCACCCTGGCATGTGTAGCAGGAACAGCCTTTCAGAGAAGTGTTATTTTCTGCAGCAGCTCTAACACAACCTTCTGGAATTCAGCACTTCTTTTGGCGGTGTGCCACAGTAACTGAATTTAAACTGTCTTAGGGGTGTTTACAGTTGCCAGCAGCATTTCTGCTGTAACCTGCAGCATCAAAGGGAAACGGGAGCCAAGCCTCTCTCTATCTAATCACAGTCTGCTTTTCACAAGGCAAGTTGAGAGACAGGAATTCTTCCCAGATCTATGGGCTGGGAGGGAGTTGAGCTCTGTTTCCCATATCCACAGTTTAAACAAGTGATAGAAAATAAAGCCATCATATCCTCATCCTCACCCTGTTTATGAGGTAGTATTGGCAGTTAGCACCCAATCAGAGAGACGATTTAAGTCTGAGGATCCTACATTCTGCAAGGATGGGCAATGTAATAAATGCTCCACTTGAAGCTGCTCTCTGACAGCTTGTTCTTACACTGTGTATGGACCTCTGTCAGTCACATCAATAAGTACATATTTTTTGTGTGTTGTTAGGGTTTGCGATTCAGCTAAGCAGGCAGGTGGAACTCAGTGTCCCTAACATAAAAGATACTCTGGAATTAATGAGCAGAGACTACATCAATTAATTTTTGTTTAAGAAACACATATATATATGTGTTTGTGTGTGTGTGCATGCACACATTTGAGGTTCAGCAGGATTTCTGGAATTTCATAAAAATCTCTTCAGCCATTGCCTAAGCTGTAATACAGCATTTTATGACTTGAAGTGTAAATTATAAAGAAGTGACAATAATTTGCAAGATTTCTCAATGAGAAGTCAGATGAAAGGTCAAGCATGTAAGCAAATATATTTTATTTGTATTAATGATCTGGAGATTAATGATGTTAAAGCTTGCACTAATAAAATTTGTCAGTAGCATCTAACTGAAGGTAACAAAACAAATGGATGAAAGAAATTAAGTCATCAGGGAGTGGCATGTAAAAGCAATAGGAAATCTAGCAGCAAAACAGGTTTGTATTTCTGGGATCATTGTGTACAGACACACACACACACACACACAAATTATTACCAGAAATGCAGCTTTTGGAGGCTAATTGAATTTGTGTGAGGGAGACAATGAGCTGTACTTGGCAGCTCAGCTGATGGCTCTTGATTTTTTGAGCACTGGATGTAAAGCATGGTATGAAGGAGAAGGAGGAAGAACATTGTAGGTATGTGACTCTTCATTTTTGCCACCTTTATACAAGAGAGGACAATATTGTTATTTAGGAAGATTAATAAGAAATGGATTAATTAATCAAAAAGAAGCCAGTATCAGTTAATTAGTTTGCACTAAAGATGTTTACTGGATTTGTACTCAGATACTGTTAGTGTGAGATATGACTAAAATTAATCTGTAAAAGGCATGGTATCTCTGGTAGGAACAAAAGAGAGTAGTAATATTATAACATTACTTATCACACTGGTCAGAAGCTTCAAAAATGTTTGCATCTATTATTTTTTAAAGAGTGGTTGGATTACATTGTATAGAATTTGTAAAATGCATGTGTGGTATTTTCATATGTTATGTGAGTTAAATACATGCCTGCTTTTACATTGTATTACTTTGTTATTTAATTGTCTTTTTTTCTTCTTGTTTTTTTCCTGGGTATCAGGTTGACAATACAAAACAAGTTTCCACCTTTCAGGAAGTGATTCGTGGAGAGGGAATATTACCTGATGGTGGAGAATACAAGCCACCTTCTGATACACTGAAAAGCAGAGACTATTACTCGGATTTCCTAATTACACTGGCAGTGCCCTCGGCAATAGCACTGGTGCTTTTTCTAATTCTTGCCTATATCATGTGCTGCCGACGGGAAGGAGTGTGAGTACTTTAACATGCTAATAAGGAACTTGATTTTTTTTAAGATTATAATGCATAGAAGCTTATTTGTTAGAATATCTCCATTCAGTTCATTATAAACATTTAAAACAGGCCAAAAGGTACCTGCTTGTAATACTGAAGTATTTTACACTTAAGCACATGCACTAATTTCCAAGCAAGTGGATATAGGGCCTTTAGTTGTTCTATAAAGGGTTAAAATACTCAACATATGCACAAAACTCCCCAAAATCTCCACATGAGCACAGCTCTCCAAAATGCCCCCAGGAAATAAAATACTAATAAAGGAGCATTGGTTCAGGAGAATATTAAGTAATTTCTAAAATGCTAACTTTCATAACATAAACCTGGTTGAGGACATTAGCTGAATTTAGACATTTTATCAAAGAAAAACACATAAAAAGAAAGCAGCAAGTAACGTGATTTCTGCCATTTCTTACACAAACTATAATTTCATTTTGTCACAGAATTTATTTTAGCCAGAAGCTTGTTCTTTAACCTGCATTTTTCATTTCCCCGTGCGTGTGTCTGTGTGTCTGTCACCACTGTCACCTCTCTCTACGTGCGTTCATCAAGGCCTCATCATAAACCCTGTTGCAAATGCTGCCAAGTTGCGTTTAGCAATAACCTTGTCAGCATTTCTACATCATGTACTGTTTTCATCATCAGATAGATTAATGTTCCAACTATCAATGCTATTATTTAATTCATAAATTTTGTTTTGTTTTTAGGGAAAAGAGAAACATGCAAACACCAGAGTAAGTGTCTTCTTTCCTGTTATTTTTCTTTTACCATTTAATTTTCATTCTCAGTAGCTCGTCATGCTTCATACATATGTGTCATAATCTTTCATTCTCTCTAATTCATGGTTTAATTCATAAATGTGAAAGCTGCTTTTAAATCAGAGTCTTGGCAAGGATAGAAGACCAGAATAAAAAGGGTTTGAAATTAAAGACTCTCAATTCAAAATAAAATAGTGCTGTTAGAATAAATGTGTTAATATGCAATTAATATTCCTGGTTATTGGACTCTTGAACCTGTCTCTTAAAGGCAGTGAACAGGAAAAGAAATATCCTGGAAGGTATCCAGTGCCTATAATATGGAGTGTTTTAAGATTGATTTACAAGCTTTTATGAATCTACCACAAGAATCAGGAGTTAAGCAAAACTTTAGCTGCCGCAAATAAATGGAACATCAGTCACAAACTGCACAGTCTTGAATCCCATGAAAAGTATCTATTCAGACAGAAAAATCTAATAGAATAATTACTGCCTTAAAAAATTAAATAAATCAAATATTTATTAATTTAACTATGTGAAAGTTGTAATTGTTGCACTGTAGTCCGTAGCATGCATCAAAGTCCTTGTACTTTAATAATAATTGAAAAATTCCTTCTGTTTTGATAGGGCACTTAAAGTATGTATTCACTCTTTTATTTCCTTCTGACACAGCATCCAGTTGGTGCACCACAGTGCTATTCAGAAATCGACCAAAGAGCTCCGTGACATGTCCAAGAACAGAGAGATCGCGTGGCCGCTTTCCACGCTGCCCGTGTTCCACCCGGTGACGGGCGAGATTGTCCCACCCCTGCACACGGACAGCTACGACAACACCAGCATGCCTCTGATGCAGACACAGCAGTAAGTGTTCACACTCAGCTCTGGCTCTTAGTGCTCTGTGCTGCATCACCTAACTGTGGGTTCCTGGGCTTCTCCTCCAAAATGTGTTCGTTATGGGAGGATTCAGTAGGTCTGACTCTCTAGTTGAAGATTGCTCTGATGTTAGCATTTCCAGCAGAAAGTAAGGCCTTCTGTTATAAGATTAAATGGCTGCCTTTTGGTGTGCAGGCTTGCAAGAGGCTTGGCATGGAACAGTTAGATTCCTGCATGTTTTGGAGAAAAACTACTTTAGACAGAGGAATCAATTAAAACTGTTCTATTTTAGACACCTTGTCTCCTGACCCATATCTTTGGAGTTCTGGTATAAACCTACCACCAGGTCGGTGGTAGTTTTATACCAGAATATGTAGACTTTGTAAGTGGTTAGTCATGTACCTGTCACACATGGTTTGTGTTTGAAGCATTGACATTGAACAGAAGAACACACTCCATTACACAGATAATAAATTCAGACTTGCCAAGAAAAACGCTCATAGCTCTCTCTTGCTTCCATTGTTGCCACTCTCTTTCCAAGACAGAAACCAGAAAAATAATTAATTGCTGTTCCTTGTTACTTAATTTATCAGTAACATAGTGAAACTGGTGAGGCAGACCCAATGCTTTGCACATGTTCTAATTCGAACAGGTCCATAGAGCTGTAGCTAAGAGGCATTTCTGGAAAGGTTTGGTTGAGGTGCCTGGGGCTGAGCAGATCTGAGGCAGTGGTCCCAGAAGTGCCTGGCATTTTTCAGTTCTGTGCTGTAACACCAGCTCCAGCTGGTACCTCCTCTGCTGGCAAGCCTGCATGGCCCTGATGGTACTGGTCCTTTGCCAGCTCTAGCTCAGCCCTAATTTACACATGCTTGTCCTAAATTCCCTTCACAATGTTGATCTGTGCTGCAGGAATGTTTTCTTCTCCCTGTCCCAAAAGCTTAGTTCTCCAGAAAGGACAGCTGTATAAATTATTCCTTGTAAAAGTGCTGCAAAGTGCTCTGCCCCCATCTTTTACAGCTTCTTCTCTATTCAGAATAGCAGTTTTTATGACTGGGGTGCCAAATCCTGTACCAAAGGCTTTATTGAGTTGTACATAGGGTATTTATCTGCTTCACCTACATTGTAACCCTTAATTCCTTTTTGTAAAAACACCTCTATCTGGTAGCTTTTAGAATAGACACTTAAGCAGGGTGCAAAAATGCAGCTTTGCCTTGATATGTGAACTGGTCTGACACGTAGGAGTGGCTGACCGTACATTCATTCCACAGCCAATTACTACATTGCAAATGCTGTCACCTTCGCTGTAATCATGGAATATGGAATGTTCACTTACAGAAACCAAACTCTGTTTAACTTCAGAGACCCATTGTTGCCTCTGGCATTTCACCATGTCTGAGTCTTTGAACATAGCTGACAGGTGAAATAATAAACTACTTTCACACTAATTGTCTTTATTTCATGGTCTTGGCTAACCTTTGGACATATGTATTTGCATAGTGAAAACAAATTATTGCTTCATTAGCAAAAAAAATGAAGTGTAAATACTGAGCTTTCATCATAATACACTTCAGACTTTGTATGGAAGCATTAAAGATATTAAATGGTTTTTTATAGGAACCTGCCACATCAGACTCAGATTCCACAGCAGCAGAGTGCAGGTCAGTACTCAGAAACTACTGTAATTATTAAGTGACCAACTTGGACAAAACACTGTATACAGTCTGTGGACAATGGAAATAAATTTTAAATATAGTAAAGTATTACAGAATTGTCATTCCAGAATTTTTTTTGACACATCAGTAAAAATTTTGGCATGGGATTGATTAAACAAGGAAGTGCTATATTAGGACTCTGCATGAGAGGCTGGAATTTGGTTCAGCTAACTTAGAAACCTCAAATAATTTCTGTTACATGAAGCTACAGCCAGATTCCCAAATGCAGTTCCACGGTTTGGATTCTGACACTTGACAGGAAATCTAAATTCATAATTCCCACCAATATTAACTAGCTTTGAAGAAGGAGCTGTTTATTGCAATTATTAGCATAAAGTGTTGATACTGGGGAATCTGTGGTGAGGCATATCCATGGTTCAGGTTTCCTGTGTCCTAGTCATCACTTTTATATCATTCTCACAAATGCTCTGATGCAAATGTACTGATTGAAGTCAGGAATGACCCATCAGACTGTGGACTAAGGCTGACTGTCCTCTCTACTTAGCATCTCAGGTTTGAGAAAAACCTACAGTCATAGCCATGTGAGGGGGGGAAAGGACCCCACAGGGAAAAAGTAGAGGCTAAGTGTAATTTTTAAATATTCAAAGAGATATTTAATCAAAACTCTAGAGAGTTGTTTTGAACATAATATGGGAACTACATCTCCAAGCACAAGATTTGTTTTAACTCAGGAGTTACATAAGCAACTCTTCCTTTTCACTGAAAATCCTTCTTCTTCATTACTGCTTTCGGGGATTAAAGGAGAATTTCGTATGACAACATTTCAAAGATTTGAGGCAAGTATATAATAGATGTTTCTCTCCATGTAGGTTTTGTTATGTGGAAATTAAAAACACAGGTATAAAAAGTCTGACAACAGTTCTGGTAGCTTTGCCATTTGTGTTCTTCATTGTACATATGCTGGAAATGGTGGATGACCCTGGCAGTCAAAGCCATGATCCAGAGCCTCCAGCACTGGTTTGGGTTGACATTTAGCACAGCTCTTCTCACTCACACTGTTTAGAAGGCAGAATACAAGTGTTACACAGTGCTGCTCTTCTGCTATGACTGTTTCATTTCAAGAATTCCAGTATGTCTTTAAGCAAATAGGATGCAAAATCACCAGGTAATACTGTACAGTGACAGAATGAGGCATTTTTGCAAAGGTATGAAATACAAGCTAGCACAGGTCTGTCACTTTTGAGTCGCACTGAAAAGCTGCCCTAAAATTAGATCTGAAAAATTCTCCTGTGTCTGTATTTTCTGCAGTACATTATTTTTGTACAACTGTTCTTTCATATTCATCACAGATGCTGCCTGTGACAAGCTCTCAGAAATCCAGGGGGGGTGGAATATATTTGGGACAGAGGGTGTCTCCTCCTCTTCCCTTGGTTTATAATGACACCTTGCTTTGTAGCTCAGACGTACAGGTGACCCTGCAAGCACTTCCAAGAGATGATGGCATGTGCCTTTTGCAGCTTTTCTGAAAGGATATCCATAACACCCATTGCCAGAATGTTATAATTTTTATAAAGTTATGATTTAAAACAAAATTCAGGCACTACTAAGAGTTTTGTACTAGCATAAGTACAAACTTAGCAATCGATTTTATTGATCTGTTCAAGTAAGAAATTCACAGAAATAGAACACGTAAGGCCAAATAACCTATAGAATGAGACATAACTTGTTAATTTTTCTTCCTTTCCTACAGAAAACTCGCAGTAATATGCTCAGGGAATTTAACATACTATCAGTCAGCTATGAATAAGAAATTTCTATATTAAATCTTCAGTAGACCATATTTAGTAATTTGAAGAGCAGACCATGGATAATACCTGTTGTCCATTTCAGGAACTATCTGAATCCCCAGTAAGGAATAGTTTTATTTTAACCTTATAGAAAAAGGCAGACTTAGTAGCTGACATAATACTTAACTATTTCACAAAGTTAATTGGGAAAGAATTGTGTGAGAGGTGACCATTCACATCTAATGTTTATTACACTGATGAAAATTGCTACTGGTCTCCAACAGGAACAGATACATTAGGGTTTATAATTGTGTCTCTGTCAGTAGGCAGAACAAGGACTATTTAAGGTGCTTATAGGGTATTCCTCAAATGTAAAAGACTAAATATTGCATGTACACCATGTACCACCTTTTCTGTTTTGTGCCTCAGCCTTTCTATGAAGTCTGTTACATCCCAAATAGAAAGATAAATTTCCAGTTAAACAATCTTTTCCCAGCCCTCCCCCTTCCCAGAAGAATGCTTTGTCATGTATATGTCATCTTTTGATCCAGGTTGTACTTGTAGCATTTCTCCAATGTGGTTCTTGATAAAGGAATAATAAATACTATTTTATGTGCTGTGCTCAGTACTGTTGAAGCATCATGTGCCACTGATGGATTATATAAATTTTCATCTATTTGCAGGTAAATGGTATTCCTGAGGAAAGAAAACTAACAGAAGCAATGAATTTGTAATCAAAGAAGGCAGCAAATTGTCTCACTTCCTTATTTGTTCTGGTTGATGCATGAGTTTTTCTGGTGTATATTGTGCATGCCCACAGTATTATGATGCTTTCAGTGCCAGGAGTACAATCACTTCCATATAACTGATGTACTGTATCCTTTTGTACTTTGGACATTTTTGACAATTTGTAAACACTGATAACTTTTTATATTTGTTACATTTAGAAAGTAATCTTTAATGTATATATATACATATATGTATGTATGTGCATATATATATATATATATGTATTAATAAATATCAAGCTTTATTCTGTCTTGTGATCTCTCCTGAAAGTTTTAACAGGGAAATCAAAACTTCAGAGATTCAAAGGATTTCAGACTGTTAATGGGATGACATATTTGCCTAACATTTGCACAGGAAAAGCAGTAGTGTACAAGCATGAAAATTTGTGCAACATGATGAGGCTCAGAAATAGTACTGCATATTAGGTATTAATTTTTTAGAGATTACCAAATATAATGAGCAAAGTTATTTTTGAAAAATAAATAAATAACCCCACCAGAGAAAATAACTAAAACTACTTACGATAAAAATTGGATTTCTGTTCTTTTACCAGATATTTACGCTATTTCACAACTTGTAAGCAATAAATCATTTAAAATCTGTCCATTCATTCATCTGGTTATGTTAGAAGAAACTGTTACAAACCACTGTAGGCAAAAATTAATGTCTGCAAATAAGCAAGGGTTTAATTTGCTACAGTACACCTGGACTAACTCTTTAAAAATACTCTTTTTGGGTTTTTTTGTGATATTCCCAATAAACAGCCACAATGTTGTTTATTTTTTATATCCTCCATATTTTTTTTTTTTTTGGAGTGTGAACTGTTGTGGGAGAATTATGTATCCAGTAAATGAGGGATTATATTTTTACATCTTAAAAAGGCCTTAATTAAAGGCATGCTTTGCTGGGAGGTAGTTTCTTTGAGAGGCATTTGTCCATGCAGCTGAAAGCTTAATAATATATGGACTTTGCTAAAAGGATCTGAACTGGGGTTTCCATGTTTTTCAACAGACAACTATAATTCATCTACTGACAGTTTTCACCAGATTTTAAATGAATTTCTGATGCTTCTTTAAATCTTCAAATTTAAGAACATCACACAAGACTTCAGGGTCTGCAGCTGTAATAGCTGACACCAGGAGTTCTTGGGGTTTTACCTCAAAGCATGGTACTGTTTTAAGCTGACACTTATGCATTGTCTTTTTTTCTGTAATATTTTCTCTTTCAGAAGCTGTATGCTCATCAGGACATTGCATTGTAAGCAGAAAACTGCGTCTGCTTTAAAATTGCTAAATGCTGGCTACATTTCCTTAGCTGAGGTTCCTGCAGTCTCTGCTAAGAGAAATTTGAGTAGTTTTGGAATTTAAGACTGAGGATAAAAGGAGTCTGTAAACTGAGGTCATTTTGTAAGAAGACTGAAGTAGTTGCTCTTGTTTTTGTGATTTTTGGTTTGTCTTTGTTTTTCTCATTTTACAGTTATGACCCAGTTCTGTCAAAACACAGAACCTTAACTGACGTTAATTTTTAGGCATCAGTGATGTGTTTGTAGGCTGGGACCTGAATGCAGGATTTCAGCAGATAGAACAAGTCCTGATCTGCTTTTTAGACTAATTTTGAGCACCAACTATGATAACTATGGCAGCAAAGTACATAAGCAGTGCTCAGTACATGGTACCTACTTGTATATTGTCAAACCTTCAGTATCAGTTTACAAAACTGCTCTGCATGCTCAGCACAGCCCACAGGACGTGACAGCAAATCCTGCAGGTGGTTGTTAGACCAGGAGAGGTAGCTCAAGCTACAGGCATTCAAGTTGAGAAATTAAAAGCAGTTCCTGAAACAGATGGAATACAGAGCCATTCCTACTCACTTTCCAAGTGGCATCCATCATGCCTTCCTACCTCATCCAAAAGATACCAGGGAAGAGACTTCACCAGTCAATCAGCTTCCTCAGAGACACCCTCCCTTCTTTCCAGCAGCTTGGATACTTATCAGTGAAAAGCAAAACACAAAACTGCACGCTGAGGTTTATAGTAAATTAAACATTTTCATCTCTTACCCAAGGTGTAAAAAAATTCAAGTATAATTAGCATTTGGTTCAATTAGTTTATACTACCATTTTCAAATGTATCAGCTGTCAGTGTTTTGAAACCAAAATGAATGGAATGGATTTTAAATAATGATTTTTACACAATCTAAGATTAAACTTTGTAAATAGTTCTGGGTGTGGATCATAGTAATTTCTGATAACTCCAGGATGACATGACAATCAATAGATCTACCAATTAAGCTGCTCCCACCTTATTTGTATTAATGTAATGGTGCCAATATACTTAAGGAAATAAACTGTTACATCCATGCATAAAGAATCTGTTTGTAGCAGTGGAGGCTCCACCTATTTTGGAAATAATCTAATGATGTAGGTCACATAGGTATTAAGAATACCTGAACTATTTTATGATTGAAATCGTCATTTATCTGAGGTAAGTTTAATAACAAATTATTTATTTTTACTTATTAAAACAATTACTCTGAAAGCATAGATTTATAAAGCTGGTTTAAGACACCTAATGGCTAAAGAATTAGGAATAATTAAGACAGTAAATTCACAGTCTCTTTTAATATTATATGATGGCAATATGAATAGATATTGTATTATGATACAACCAAATTAAATAGAAAGCCCTACAGGTCTCTTTGTACATACATGAAATGTGTCATCTAATAAAATGGAAAATACAAAGTAGTGAAGCTTTTGCCTAATTATTTTACCAAAGTGCCTGAACAACATCGTTTCAGCTTTTAATGTTCCAGCCCCACTACTGCATGGCTGAGTCTGAGACCAGGGGTGGAGCTAATGGTGCAGGGTTTGTTTAACTGGGGATGATGCCTAAATAGATGTCCTAACTGGAGAGGTCTTGCCACACTTCATGTGGGCACCTGAACAATGTATCTCCCTAATCATGAAATCAGAAGCTTTGTGAATCACAGAATATGTTGATGTGGGAAGGGACTCATCAACATCATAGAGTCAAACTCCCAGCCCTGCACAGGACCATCCCCAAGAGTCACACCAAATACCTGAGAGCGTTGTCTAAACACTCGTTGGATTCTGGCATCCTTGGTGCTGTGACTGCTTCCCTGGGGAGCCTGTTCAACTACTCTTTGGTTGAAGAACCTTTTCCTGATATCCAACCTGAACCTCCTGGCACAAGCTTAGGCCATTTCCTTGTTTCTTGTCATTGGTCACAAGATTAAAGACTGGTACTTCCTTTGCTTAAGGTGACCACTCTATTGGGAGTGGGATTTAGGTAGCTCAAGTAGAACCTAATTTCCTTAACTCAAGGAAGGCTTAAAGATGGGCTTGGTTTCTTGATGTTGCCAGACCAAAGAAAAGCCGAGTCGGTTCCTCTGCTTTCCTGCAGAGCTCTGCTGCAGAGTTCCTGGCTGGGAACAGGATCCAGCACCTCCGCTGTGGAGTGCTGCTGAGGGCCCCTGAGCTCCGGGCTGGCTTTGGCTGCTGGAGCTGTAATTTCATCAGAGCAGGGACAGTGCAATTTACTGCAGAGCAATCTTCCTGCGTTGCATCTGCCTTAGTTTGTGACACAGTGAACTGCAGCGCAGCGAGACACAAGCAATAGAGTTTTTACTTAAATGACGCTGCTCCCATTACAAAAATAAGCATCCACAGCACATTTATTTAATGTTTAAATTACTTCATATTTTTACATAACCTGAAAAGAAAATATATTTATCCCACATACAGTAATAGTAAACAAGTGCATTATTTCAAACATTAAAAATAAATCTTTTAACCAAGTCTGTACAACAGATAAATAGAGTTATATCTACAATAGTTAGGTTGTGAAGAACAAAACAAAAATTATCCCTCAAGATCACAGTTCCCTGTTGCTCATAATACTGGCATAGATGAAGGTTATGCTTGCTATCCCCCCCCATGGTGTCCACTTACACCCTTTCCTTCCATCACTCAAATGTATTGATCGACAAGGTTAAATTCCCAAGCATTGGAAGCAAGATGCACACAGAACAAACAGTGGAGTATCTTTCCAGTATCTTGAAAACAGCTGGCAGGCTTAGTAAAACTGCTGAATTTGGGAGAAGTGAATGATTTCTTTTTTGTTTTTTATGATGAATGACAGGTTATTCTTTAAAATAAACTGTTCTCTGCCACACACACACACACACACACAAAAAAAAATTGAAGTAATTATTTTCATAAATTTGTTTTGCATTCATTCATGGCTGCAAGATTGAATTCAATGTTTTACCTGGGATAAGAACAAAAACATGCATGTGATAGTATATATGATGAAAAGTAGGGTTCATGTTTATAATCATACATAATTGCACATGTGCTTGGAAAATAATATTGCCTCATGTTTTTGCCTGCTAACAAATAATCATAAGAAGAATAGAATGAAAAAGCAACTTGAGGTCAAACTGTTACTTGAACCCAACCCACAACCAAAAAACATCCATAACTTCACTGATAAGTAGAATGTAAACAACAGCTTGTCACTGCCACACTGAAGGACTATTTCTTTCAATTATAGTTTTTTGCTAAAGGAAAAAATGAGTAAGAAAATTGGGCACTGCTAAAAAGGATGAGAAAAAAGTTTTTTTCAAACAGTCCCAATCTCATTTCACTTCTAATTCTGAGACTGAACCACCTGCATGCAACAAAGCTGACCACTCAATCCCTCCTCCTCATGATACCAACAGACTGACTTGCATCCTCTTATATGAAAATGCTATTACAGCATAGAATATGGCACCAGTTCCCTAATGGGACCTAATTTAAGGTCACCTACAAACACAGGGAGAGGGTCAAAGATCACCATTTCCCTAAGATCTCATGGAGTGGATATGACAGGATTCCATCTGACTGAAAAAGGTTGGAGGGTCTTCCAAAAATTTCCCATCTTGAACTGAGTCTCTGAAAATTATTCCTTTGTTTGTTCACTGGGATTGTACACAGAACTACATACAGTTAAATGAATTAGTGAAAAATTTATGAAAAAGCAAACAATTTAAGGAAGAAAACCTAAATTCTCTTTATAAAAAATCTCATCTCAGAATTCTTTGTATTTGCTGAACACACCTTAAATTTCTTAAAAAACCCTCATAAACATTATGTAAACTTGTATATAATCTTCAATCACTGAATTGATGATTACTTGTAGCTTCCACACATAAAGGATTTCACATGACATGTATTACTATTTCCACCCCAAACACTAATTTCTAACCAGCAAGTTACCGCCTTGCTCAGAGCTGTGCCGGCATCGCTGTCTCAGCTCCCGGCTGTGCTGGGCATGCTCCTTGCCGGGACAGCAGCACTCCGACCTCCGTGCTCTGAGCTCCGATGTCCGAGCTCCGTGCTCTGATGTCCAAGCTCCGTGCTCTGAGCTCCGTGCTCTGAGCTCCGATGTCCGAGCTCCGTGCTCCGAGCTCCGTGCTCTGCGCCCGTCGCATGCTCCGGAGCTGCCCCTTGCCGTGGCTCGCCCAGTGCTGGCTGAATCCCGTGATGTGCCCGTGGTGCTGCTCGACCACCGCACTGCTTCGTGTCTCGTTTCAACAGATATGTAAACAGAAACAAACATCCAGTAGAAAAGACTCATTTTCACATGCAATTCTGTACAGTGCACTCTTGTTTCTCAGATTATTTGAGAAGGCTATTTCCACACAAAATATGTACATTTTCACTATATACATTTTCCACACGCTTAATTTAAATGTCTTCTTGTACCTCCAGTTGAGAATGTTTGTTCGGGCAGACACAAAGTAAACCTGAAGAAAGTTTCTAAGTTAATGCCTTGACTGATCTTGCATTGCTGAGAAGAAGTGTAGTCCAGAAAAAAATCCAGCTATGCATAGCAACCTCTTCAGCAGAGTTGAATTATCTTTAGGAACCACAATCTGTGCTAGATCATTAGTGATCTGAGAAATCTCATGTGCCACGCACACAAATATGAAAGTGCTGACAAGAACATTAAACATTGGATATCCAGGAATGAGCACCAAGATCCCCTTTGTGTCTGCTGCCAGCCAAATATGGTATTGGCAAATGAAAAGCTAAAAGAAAAAAAAACAGAAGTGTTTAACAGTACTTACATATGTAAATATTTTTACTTACCAAAAACCATATAATTATTACTATTATATCAACTGACACACTTCTGCTTAAGTTAGAAGCTGTTTTCCACATCTTTGCTACAGAACAAAACCATGAGTTTGTAAAATCACACAGTGAAATGGGTTTGCTTGGCCCTTAACCAAATACAGCTCAGGGGAGCATTGGATACATTCCATCAGAGTGGGAGAATCTGCTTCCCTCAGTTACTGTCTCTCTGGTGAGGGTCTGAACTGACATGTCTGTAAATAAGAGATAATGCTTCATCTGCTGATGAATGCACAGCTCCCTGGAGCTGATCAGCACCTAAAGCCCAACAGGAATTGGAATAGTGAAATGTGATCCTTTAAAAAACCCACAAAATCCTGTACTCCGTATACCCTAAATTGCAATGAGTTTCTCCTAGAAATATATTTTAGTAATACAATAAAATGTCACATTTATTATCACTAAATATCAAATAAAATGGGAAGCAAGATAATTCCTACTGTTTCAAAATACACACTCAATGGCACAAGGTAATGCATTAAGAAGGGGTTTATTTGTAATGGTACATTTCTTTATTAGTCACAAAAAGCTTTGTAGGGCAAACACATTTATATGTGTACTTACACTAGTAAGTATAATTAATACAAATTCTTCAACTGACCTAAATTTTTATCTTCCAACTGCATACACCTCACAGCACACCCCAGCATTTAATCCCCACTCTCACAACCTTAAATCACCCCATCCCCTAAAACAGCACAAGAATTAAGCTTAGTTCTGTGAGACTGCTATTTCAGCCATGATTTTTAAGTGCAACAAAAGCTATAATGCTAAGAGAGATCAAACATGACAGCATGGTATTTAGTAAGCCAATAAATGTTTTCTCTGTGTGTTACAGTCCAATCTAGACAGTACCACCACCTTACATTTTTAATTCACTGTACTTCAGGTCATGCTCCTTACCTCTAAAGAAATTTTGCCGAACCAGGCGAAGAATGAGCTATACACAGATCGGACATATCCGGGAATGTTCCTGATGAGGATGAAAGCTAAAATCTTTGTTTAAAAAAAAAAAAAAAAAAAAAAAAGAAAGTGACTGTGGATGACAAGCCAAACAAACACATAAAAGGTGTATCCATTTTCACTGCACTAAGCGAAGTGCATCATGCATTAAAATTTCTTTAAAAGCTAATAAAAATATAAACCAAAGAAAAATCCATGCAGTTTATACTTAACAAAGTGGGTATTGAAACTAAAAGTATTGTACACACATTCTTCCAGCATAGCAGGTCACATTTGCATCTCTAGTGGAATCATGGCCTTGATGCTGACAGGTGTTATTACATGCTTCCTAGGCATGGTCACAAAACATTTTACACCACGCCAGCCTAAAACTAAGCCGGCCACAAATCTCAGTTAACCCTCAATTTTTAAAGACAGAGTGTCAAGATGAACAAAATAATATGAAAATATTAAGTCCCTCTTGCTGCCCCTCAAGAGAGCAGAACAAATAAAAATAAACATGGCACAAAATGGGACAACTGGGGTATAGTGGGGCAGGGGACCCAGCAAGAGGAACATCTAAATTTAAGAAAACCACGTGCATGGCTCTGTGGCCCACCTCTACTCTGCCTGGAAGCAATACAGGGTCCCATAGGTTGCTTCCTACACTAAAACCTCCCAAACACTCCTGCTTTTCTACACCTTTCTTCTCTTCCACAGCTTTTTTCTTTTCTGCTGCTATGCAAATAGTCAAAAGTCGGGTTTGGCTTTAAATGGTGCATATGCAACCTACACATAGGACACCCAGATAAATCAAAACCACAATCACAGTGTTCAATTTCAGTGCTTAAAGGCAATGAAAAACTACCTAATGTTGTTAAACTCTTTTTCACTTTCAGACACAGGAATGAAGCTCAATATCTGGCATTTCATGAAAAAGCACAAATATATTTACAAACATTTTTTTAAAAAGCTTAAATAAGAACAGACTAGATTCTATCACTGTACTCAAAAGGACTAATAATTACCTGCACAACAGAAACAGAGGGATGTAGCTCATTGCACTCTGTCTTGTTTTTACAGCTACTAGCCCAAATAGAGTAGGTCTAAAAGATATTAAGAAATTAGTCTGTGTAACAATTATATGTAACATTTGAAAATTAAACAAGAGTAGAATATTTTGAATTGCTTTAGTATTAGTTGGTTCACTAAGATGTGGGACATTAAGAGAAAAAAACTATGTGACTTGAGTTTTGTGGTTTTTTCAAATTCTTTGCAATGGATGAAAACTTATCTGATGAATAATTATTAATACAACATTTTTTCATCAAAAATAGACAAGTAATTAATTGTGGAGATAAGAGCTAATAAGATGTTATTTTTATGATCCAATTTTCTTTTAAGCTTTGCAATGAACTGAAAGAGTAATAATGTTTTCATCTTTCTTTTAAGCTTTGCAATGAACTGAAAGAGTAATAATGTTTTCATCTACATCTGGCTGAAGAGAAAAATATTTTGGTGAGTAGATAGATAGAGCTGTACAGAAAAACCCAGCTGAAATATCTCCAGATAAAGATTTGATTTTTCAAGGTTTGTATTAGATAATATTGACTAAGCAAGAACTTCAGAAAACTTATTTTTCAGATATTTACAAACCTGATTATACTAGACTATAAAAGATACTTACCAAAAAGGATACAATTGAAATAAATAATAAAACATTTGAAACTCTGTTGGAGAAAAGAGGATCTCCTTTTCCTTCTGATATCATCTGATGTTTCTGCAATGCCAGATAAATAAAAGCAAACAGCATCCCATGAAAAACCACCTGTAAAAGACAAACAAAATGCAATTAATATTTCATGGCTTTTACAAGTACTTCAAGTATAAACACTCAATAGAAATGCTACCAGATAAAGTAGTTCTAAAGCTATGTTTCAAAAGGTCCTTTCCCAGATTTACTGAAGCAAACAAAACCAGACTTTCTACATAGGATAGCCATAAACTGCATTTTTAACTTAACTCAAAACCTACAAATAAAGAACCTTCACTTAATGCTTCAGAGAGCATTAAAGACAAGACAGTGAAATTCCAAGAAGCTTTCAGGTACTTACTATCCCCTCTTCTATCTGTGTGACCACTTAAAAAGGCTTTCTCTGGGGAAAAACCACAAGTCTCTGGCTTTCTCCCAAACTGGCAGGTGAAAACATCCAAGAAGCAGGACAAGTGCTTCCCTCTCTCACAGACACAATTCTTAAACAGTGTTTTACAATCTTATTCCAAGCTCTCACCAGCTGGCAACATGAGGCCATTTCAGCCCCACACAGTGCTTGTCCTCTGCATTTATTTTGAGCTCTGCTTTGAGCAGCACCACCCAACCACAGTGCTCACAGCAGCCCAGCAGGGAGGGTGGGCAGCCAGGCAGGGCATGCTGCTGCTGGGCAGCCCTGGGAGTGACAAGGCTCTGTGAACCAGAGCTCACCTCCCAGGGGGACACACGAGTGTGAGATCGATCCCATGAAGGGTAAGTTCAGCACACAAAGGCTTCCATCTTAGAAACTCCACTTACCTTTGCCCAGAAGGAAAAGGAAAAAGAACAGTGTCTGCCTGTTCTATTCCCCGCACATTGCAGGGTCAATAACTGGAAGGAAAGCACTTTCCCAGTGGAAAACAATTTAAAAATATGTACAAGAGTAGTCTGGTTTGGGCACCAAGCCCCTGATTTTAATGTTTTAAATGCTACCTTAAAAGTAATATAGCCTTAATTGATGCAACTTCCAAAAAGTATTATTAAGAAAGCTAGCACAGTAATTTTCCTTGTATTTCAACACCCTCAAGTGCTACAGGTGTTAAAATTTCACAGTAAAATTTTTGAGAAAAGACAGATCTAGGATACTTTATACTTCATTTTTTAAATACAGAAGCAATTAATTCAACCTTCATCTTCTAAGCAAGGTTTTGATAGACACTTTAAGAACTAAAGTAGGTGCAGCTTAGTCTTTTTTTAAACACTGGGGAAAACTCCTGTCTTCTCTGGAGGAAAGGAAAACAACCCTCTCTCTTCCCACAAATTTAAACATACATTTAAAAGACAAGTAAAAATTTCTGCAAATGTTACATACATAGCGATCCAGCTTCCACCTAAACCACCATTCATAGACATTCCCATTCAGTTCAAAACACTTGGACAATGGCCAAAATGAAAATATCTTCTCAAATGCACCCTGTAAAAGACAAACATGGAAAAAGCATTAACACTGATGTCAACTGTATTTACTAAATTTAAATCAGTAACGTGCTTAATATTAATCTACCCTTATTTCACTAGCTACAAGGCACTAGCAAAATAACAGGATTCTTTAGAAACCTTTCCCCCAAAAAAAAAGAAAAAAAGAAAAGAAAAAATCTTTGCATGAGAGATTTTTTGAGTTTTGCCTCCCCTTAAGGTATTTGCATGCCTTCCATTTTGTACTCCTCCTCAAAGAGAGGTCCACTGACAGGCTGTGATAAGGAATATGCACTCCACAGGCTGTGATCAGGAGATGCACTCCACATTAGGAATATGCACTCCAAGACTACAGTTCAACAGCCTGAAAAACAGTGAGGGATTAAAACCACACAACCCCCATGTTGATCCTGGAATGACAAACTTTGCCCTGACTTGTGTCAGCTGTTCTTACAGCATGCAGGGAGTCACTAATTTAGCCTGAGAACCAATCTTTTGATGTGGTATCAAAGCCAATGCCAGGTCTCCAAGAGACACAGAGCTTCACTATCACCTATCATCATGTGTGTCCTCACATGCTGGCAAAACCCAGTAACTCTAAGCACATTAAAAAACCCCACCCCAAACACAAAGCATAGGCCCTTTTATTCTACATGCACAGTAGCACATTGAAAATACGTCAAACATAACAAACCAATGAGTAAGACACACAGTTGTGGGTTTTTCCAGCACCCACACCAATTCAAATACAAGAAGAAATCAAAATGTTCCCTTTTTTTTTCCTTCTGTATTTATGATCCTGGAGCAAATAGACAAGTTATGAGCACATCAAAAAGTAGAGACAGGTAATAATATACTCTTAGGTCATTAAGGATAAATATAGTCAGGATTTACAAACCTGAGAATATGACAGAAAATATATACATGTCAGTAAGCAAATCAGTTTCAGCAGTAAACCAAAGTGCCATAGGCAGTTCCCTAAAGAAGAAATAAATTAATCATTACACTGTCATTAATTTGTCAATAGCAAACCCCAGGACACATTAAATAATAACTTCCAATTATTTAGTGTAGCTATACTTTGTAATAAATCCATTCATAAATAAATGTATGAATATTACTAGCAATATTTTATAACTTAGTTTTATAATTAAAGTTTTACTTTATGCTGTTGTAATAAACATTCACAGCAATTAAAAAGCTATTAAGCCTAAACTAAGCCTCATGTCTAAGACAGGAACAAAATACATTAGGAAGAGAATTTAGGTGTTCAAACAGAAATACTGTTTTAAAAGCTCTACTTTACCAAACACTCAGCACAGGCAGTCCTTGTTCTAGGTGAATGTAAACAAATATATACATATAAAATGCCTGCCTTTTGTCATGTAAAACAAGTAGAGTAAATACTATTAAACTTTGAAACATCAGTTTTACTCCAAAGTTCAACTGCAGGTCATGAAGGACAAGTATCTAGCTGAAACAAACCTGAGAGGCTACTTCTCAAAGCTGCCAACTGATATTAAGCTCTGCCCAAGCCTCAACATTGCAACAGAGATCATCTCCCCCTCCTGCCATATAAACTGGCAGCTGTAAACACGGTCATAAACAACTGAAAGTTATCATTGATTTTCTAGTTTCACAGTACACTATTGCTCCAAAGTACACAAGAATCATTTCTCTGTTTCTGGAAGTGTCCTTGTAGAAAAAAAAAAAAAACCAAGATATTTGCCTTTGAGATAGCTTGCAAAACTACTCTTTAAGTGTATTTTTGCAGCATCTATTCTTGGTATATATTTGGTAAATTTCATTGTCGTATCTTCAGGCTATAAAATGGAGATCTTCCTCCATCAATAGGGAATGAGGATTTAAGATACTTAGGGTTTTAGTTCCAATTTAGGCAAATTAAATAGTAAGCATTTACCACACACTTTACAGCTTTTTAATGAACAGCAACCCATAAACTGGGATTTCACTTCAATTTTTATTTAAAATATTTGTACCACACGACATACTTGTGATAGTTCACTCAATCTGAGGTATTAGGATAGCAAGCTGCACATTCTTATTTGGCCAGCTAAGGCAGAATTGGTGCTCAACATGGACAGCCACCTTGGCAACACAGAACAGGAAAGTCTAAACACTCCCTGCTCACACTGCACCCCAAGCACATGACAGACACAGCCTCAGCAAGCACGGACAGTGCAACCTTTGGTTTTCATTTCCATTTAGTAAAATTACAATTCTTGGTAAAACATTTCTGATGACCAAAACCTATTCAAAAGTATTATGATCTGACTGCAACCAGAGGCAGAGTTTAGTTATATTTTTCAACTGACCTAACTCACCTATGGCAAACTGTATTTCTGTGAGAAGCTGTCTGGCGTATTTTGACTAAGAAAGAGACTGAGATCTACTAACAATGTAATTTCTGTATGACTATCACTGAAGTTACATGCAAATGTTTTATAGCGGAAAGGAAGAAATCTTACCATTTGCTTTCTTCTGGACAATCTGAGGCCATACAGCTAAGGTGGCATAAATGATCATAAACCAGACAGTGACTAATGGCACAAAATAGTAGAACTGGTAAGGTCGATCCATCACTATGCACAGTACCACAACCAAGAAATTGAGACGGAATAAAACCTGGGGCGTGTCAGGGGAGAGAAGACAGAGGATATGTAAACTGTGAGGCAAAGCTGAGAAAGATGAGGACATGTTCCTTTAGCACTATACAAAAATATCAATGTATTTTACATCTCACATGCTGATTGTATTCCAGTTGAAACACGGACAAAGTAGTACAAGGAACAGCAGCAGGGCAATGTAAGACTGCAGGCTGGTTATGTGGCTCTGGACCTGCCCTACCCTGACCTGCCTGGGTAGAGACTGCAATGAAAATAAGGTTAACCTGATCTGACTATTTCCCAGGCTGGGAACAAGTACTCCACTTGCTGGATGCTGCTAATGTCTCTCTTCCACCCTCACAGCTACTTGGGCTAGTTCAGTTAAAGCCAGGGTAATGCCATTACCAGGCTGTAAACATATGTTTAATAAGCACAGAGACCTGAGTCACAGGACAAGGTAAGACTTAACAGCAATAAAAGTTATGTATAATAAAAGAAAATAAAAAATTAAAGTACTACAGCATATGCTGCAAAACCTAGGAGGGAAGCCACAAAACCAGGTACATTCTCCAGTATTGTTATGGTGTGAAAATTATTTTTCTTTATTAACAAACACAGGCTCCAATACACTGTATTTGGAAGCTCACCTGGCTCATTACTTACATATTGCTATATACTGTAATATAATAAAACTGTAATGGATTCTCCATTGCTATTTATTAGAAAATAACTGTCTTGCTATTCAGAGTGTACATACTTGCACTTTTTACATTGTAAGAATAATTTATATGGTTTAAGTTTGTATTGGATAAACACTATCAATTAAACAGATCAGATTACATAGACAACAGCCATTTTTATTGTCTAAACCTTGCTAAAGTGATCTGATATCACATTATTTAGAGTATGGATATATTATGGATACTTTCCTATCTGACAAATTTATTTATAAAAATAGTAGGCAAATATTCTTACCTGACACACTCTGTATACACCAAAGTCCCCTTTTATCCAAAAATATGAGAAGTGCCCATAACCTGTTTGAAACAGATATGCAGCAACCAAAACTCGAATGTGCATGTACACAGGCAAAAACTGTTGAGAAAAATAAAGTACCTTTTATAAATGTCCAGTAATTTTTTTTTTGCTTTCTTTTCCCCCTCTATTTTATGCTATTTCTGCATTGCAGTAAATCAGATTTAACTAAGGAACACTGTGGTACATTGCTCTGTTTCTTATTAAGCTCTTTTGGTGTCCTAACCTCTGATATTAAAATCAATTTTTTCTATTTATTGCTCTACACTTGCCATATTCTATTACTAGTTATGAGAGACTTAACATGGGCTCTTTGAAACCTCACCTTCAGCAGTTTCTAGCTGCTAGCAATTAAAAATAAATTAATTTATATTCTATACAGAAGAAACACCTTTTTCCACTGGTCAAGTAATGTATATAACATTTTTATCAATCAAATCTACACTTAGAAAAATTACCTCTACTAACACCATATTTAAAACTACAGAAACAATAGCATTATTTATTCATTCTATTCAGTTCTAATGCTCATTTACACTATCTTTCTTTTGAAATAACATACACAGGTTGCATTCCCCCTAAAAATAAAAGAAAATCAAATCACTTACAGTGCTTGCTCCAGAGATATGATAAATCAAAATAACAAGTTGCATCCAGCCCTTCCATTCATCAGTCTGTTCTCTATTTAACACTTTAGTCTAATGCAAAACAAAACAAGAGTGTTGCTATTCCAAAAAGAACAAGAAATATCTACAAAATGAGGAGAAAAAGTTTAAAACAATAAACTATTTTATGGGTAAATGGATCTCAACTGTAAAAGTCTTGTCTAGTGGGCACAAATTTAACATGATTTAAATTGTCTTTTAGCTGAGCTCTGATCAATTCCAGTTTGAAAGAGTGAGAATGGTTAAGTGGTGACATCCATATGTCTTCAAAAAGCCTTTGTATCTAATTCAATGCAAACATTATACTGCTTGAGAAGGCATTTTTTGCAGGTGAGTTATACTGACTTTGAAAAATTACCCTTGAATACTTAGAAATTGGTTATTTTACATGCAAAATGAGAAACAACATTTTAAGCGAGATGTCAAGGTGATCATTACCTCTTTGGTATTTTCAGTATAAAATACCCCCAAAACCAAGATATAGATGATTGGTATGAAGAAAGATGAATGTGTGTAAAATTTATTTTCCTTCATGAAAAGATTTGCTCTGTCACACAGATAAAAATAGGTCATGATTAGACCAAGTTTGCAAAAGCAGTGTAAGAGCATCTCTAAAGTAGAAACATTAGGTGTGCTGATGACAGGTTTCTTCTCCTCTCCACTTTCCAAATCAGTGCATGATTTGTTCTTCCGATAATTATTCCGATGAATTAAGCTGATAATTAAATATCCAATAATGGACAAAGTAAAAAAACAGAAAGCTATCTTCTGTATCAGAGTGAGTGGAGGCTGAGGCTGGCAGCAGGAGCCATCAATGGGCTTCATTATTTTATTGCAGTAGACATTCATAAGAATCATTGCATTCTGTAAAAAAAAATAAGCAGTTCTGATAATTAATTTCTAATGAAAAAGTTAACATTTCCATCAAAAGAAATTTTCATCTGCATCATGTGCTGACTTAAGACATGCAATTCTCCCTATTCATTACAAAAATAAAATCTTCCAGTCCCACCATATACCCAGTTGCATCCAATAGTCCAGTCAAAACACTTCTTCCAAACAAAAAATACTTGAGCTTCTAGAGGGAGGCAGAAATGGCTAATCTTAGAACAGAAGGGTTCTCTCTACTGGCTGTAGAAGGTCTATAAACTAAAAACAGCTTACAGACTTGAGTTCTAAAGGGGCAAAATAATGCATGTCTCTCAAACATGACAGTGAGACTGAAACATCTGGCAAGATGACATTTAGTTCATCCAGCACTTAAAAGCAATTTAACTCACAAAGCAATGTAACCAAAAGTGACATGAGAGCACGTTCACAAAAAGGGCAGGCTGAAAAGCTCAGAGGGGCTCACTGCATGCATATACCTACTGGTTAGTAAAAGAGAAGAAATAATGTCAGAGACACTCCATGCAACCAGGGCAGCCTATACTGTGTGTTTGTTATCTTCTTCATGCTCCTTACAAAACCAAATTTTCTGGACACACAGGGAAAAATTTAGGACTTCTTAGCACTGCTTACAAGTCATTGCCACCTTAACTCATTCATACCCATGAAAGCATTAAGTTTGCACTCAGGATCTAAAGATCTAGTGGATTAACAGCTATTTTAAAATAGTTATGCACTAATGTCTTGCTACTGTGTTTTTTAAAATGCCTATAAAACACTGCACTCCCACATCCCAGAATTTTTGGAACAAAATTCCCTGACAAATGCGGTCCTCATTACATCCATACTGTTTGCAGTTTCACAACATTCACTTCAGATCTTGTTAAATATTAATACTTTTAATGTTGACCGGTGATAAGAACACTTACTGTATCTCTGCTTGATTCAGGGAGATGCAGGCCATCCACAGACTTCATGATAGTTTCTTGTGCTATCAATTTTGATACACTGAACACTTTAACTTTAGCTTTGGAATTTCGGGAGCTGCTGTTCAGAATACGAACAGCTGCTTCATTATAAGCATCTATTTTCTCATTAGTGATCATTTTCCGATTTTCACTCAGCATATCTTCATAAACAGGATCTGAATTTGAAAGGACAAAGAATAAACACATTAATCTTCTACTTATCAAAGAGTTTCCTTAGCTCGAGTTGCATGGGATACTTTCATTTAAGAGGTCACAATTGTTTAATTGTACAGAAAAAATGAACAGCAGGGAATAAATGCTACAGTTACCAGAGCTGTTTATCGTGAAATGTTCCTATCACCATTCTCTATTAATGTATATGTAGTTATAGGTTAGAAAGCTCTGGTCAGACATGAATGCTTGTTTAATTTCTCTGAACCCAGGAAAAGCACATAATGCTGGAGTGTTTATGCTTTCTCTCAGTAATGGAATCTCCTAAGAAAAGACCCAAAGGAAGAAGGGCAGAAGACAGGCAGCAGAATAGACATATGAAAAAAAAAAATTCTCAAACCCTCTTTTTTTCTGTGGAAAAAAACCAGCTCCTCACTTCTCATAAGTCATAGGCCATAAACATATCCCACTTGCTCCTGTTGATTCCAGTTTAACTTATGGCAGAATCTCAGTTTTACAGAAAAAAATGTCGATTTAATTGCTTACAGGCTTCAGAAAATATGTAAAGCTTAAAAGAAAGTGATATGGGGTTCTAGATCAAAAGGTCAGCCAGAGGCCTTTAAATTCCTGTGAAAAGCTCCTGCTGTGACACACCTGTGAGAGGCAGATTGATTTACTTTAGGTACCTCATGCCTATGTTTGCATAATCAATGTCTTGACAACTCTGTACACACTGCTCCTCCTCCCACTTGGGCTATTAAAGAGCTCAGAAATTATGTAAATGGACGAGGTCCTTAGCAATACCATGGTGGGACAAGTCTGACAGCTAACTGCTTCTGGTATAAATAAACATGATTTGAAAGGAATGGGAGATTGATTTGTTGATTCAGATTTATCTCTAGAGCCATCTTTGATAGGAACTTTGATGAGACTGTAAGGGTACAGCTGGGTATATTGCTAATAGGGTTCAAAATCTGCCTCTAACTAAGGTGATGACAATCTAAAATGCTGTGTCCTGTGGCAGAAACCAGAACATTCTACCTCATGAGCTCATTGTTCAGTTTCAGGGAAATATCTGTTTTATTGAAGAAAAGCAAAACAATGTAAGCTTGGTGCCCTAATAAAAATCTCATTAACTCATTGTGAGTCATCATTTCTCATCACAGTGTAGAGAAACAAGCTTCATTCTAGAGACTTAAATTCTCCATATTCTCAGGAGTGTGTCTATTAATTCTAGAAACACACAGAGGATGCACTTGCTCAACCTCTTCTGTTATGAATATAATCTGAAAATTCAACTGAATGAAACCACAGGAATACTACTATTGCATGCACTTGTGCCCTTGACTCCCAGAAAGTATGCATGCAGCACAGCCCAGGGAGAATAGACCCGGCATGCTGAGTCTGAGTAAGCTAACACAGAATGAGGAGTTCATAAGGCAAAAGCTTTTCCTGGCAAAGCTTTGAAATCTCTATCAGTAGTAGCAGCTATTTAGGTATCACCTTAGTTAAGACTGCAAGAAAGGAGAAACTGAAGTTCAATCAACTAATTTTTCAATCTGCAAGTAAGCAATATGAATTAAATTTTCTGTATCATACAACATAATGATTCAACAGACAGTGAGGGTAGAAATTGTTACCTACTGTCCATTACTTTACCTTGTAAGACCCAGTAAACATCACTACTTATTGCTAATTTTTCCAAAAGAGGTGCAATTGAAGTGATATTGATTTTATATTGTGCAAGGGCTTCGTTGCTGCCATTGTGAATCTTGATAGACCACTGGAAAAATAAAGAAATAAATTCAGAACCTGTATGTCTGAGGACCCTTAATTAATTGATTCCCTTGCTCCTTTTGTAGCTATTTTTCATTATTTCTATACAGATAGATTTCTTCAGTTTTCTATTCAAAAGTGCTAAAAAATTATTTTGGACCAATCAGCTGTTCAGACAGATAATAACATGCAATCACATCATCTAAATACAGATTCAACTTACGTGTATATTTGACTTTTCTTAAATTAAATTCAAAGTCTCCTGGCTTTATCCAACAATGAAGTAAAAAAGCCAGTCTTATTATTGAAAAATCTTAGCCAGTTCCGTCAATTCCACTCTAGAAAACCTGACCACAGCAAGAGATGCAAACAAACAAAACTTGATGGTAGTGTCAAGTTCCAATATTTCTATCTGTTTTGCAGATATCCACAAGGGGAAAAAAACCCAAAAAAAACCCAAACAAGAGCCAGTTTAGTTTCTGGTTTAATCTTCTATAGAAATCCCTGGGAGAATGTCATAGCCGCACAAGAATTCCTCCTAACTTTTGAAAATTATTTCCCACACTGTATGAAAAATGGATGCAGCATTTTTTTGAAGTGTTACTGTATCTACTGACTTAGTAAAAATTAAAAAAAGCAAAATCAAAACAATTATCCTAAATGTAGCAAACTCTATTTATCTCTAAATAGCTACATAAAAATTTCATCATAAGACGAATACACTGATTAATGCACTTCCTGAAAACATTATTCAATATAAAGTAATACTTCATGAAACCAAATAACATACAGCTGCTCTGAGAACTTAGGCTGAAAAAAAAGAAGCAGTTTCTCTCAGCAGCTAAATACTTACTCCTGAAACACCAACAGCATTTAGTAGACAGTTAAAGCAGCATATAACACAACATGTTCCACACAACAGGAAGTCAGGAATTAAGAAGCAGAGCACGGTAGTGACATTCTCAGAGAAGCTCCTTTTCCCAAAATAAGCAAGCCTGACGTTTGCATGTGCTGGAGTTCCTCCAGCTTATAAGACTTTACTTCTATTAATAAACTGTTATGCCATTGTCACCTTAAGACAGACATGTCCAGGCCAAAGTAGCATGACCAGCCCAAGAGATAAGTTAAATATATAGGTAAATTTCAAAGTGCAGCAAAGTCCAAGAGCACATACCAGTTTAATCTAGTGGCAGGTTACCACACTAGTGTCAGCTATGGTGAGATTGCTGATGTCTCTGATTTTTGAAGCTTTTATTTTTTTGGAAGTCCCTTAAAATAGGGAATGTTTATCTTTGTCCAACTCTAGATATCATATTAAATTTTTTGTATAAATATACTAGTGTTAGAAAGAGCAGAGCCTCCCTGCATATTGTTAGCTTCTATCTTCTGCTGTCCACAAAAGGCAACAAGCTATGGCTAATGTACACATATGAGTAAAGGGAATTATTTAGCTAAGTGTCCTGTAGTTTTGCAACCTGGCCTTCTGCATGCCAGAACATTATCCATGTATAATGGCATTTTCTGTATGAAATACAATGATTCATCCTAATAATAAATGCTACAGTCTGAGACTGAGAAAAGATATTCTAGGCTTACTACAATTCCTAAAGCTCAAATATTTCTGTGGATCCTCCAGGGGAAGGGAACCTAAAGGTTCACCTAGAGGAAAAGGAGAATTTTTGATGCCTCAGGAAATGTGTGGAGGGCTACATACACATGACCTCATCTTAAAATTGAGGGAATTCACACTTAGATGGGCATGCCCAGAAGTTTCCAGATTGGTTTCCAGATTTCCTCAACTGTCTCTAAACCAAACTGCTTTGAAGGATTTTGTTTTAAATGCAACACATTTTCCCCTCTTTACATTTTAGCTAGTATGAAAATACATTAGCTAATTCTTTCCAAATTCCAACTCCAAAATATTTGGAATGGACATTAAATGTGGAAATAATGAGATGAGCATTTGTTTAATTTGACTCTGTTACTAGAACGGACTAATTAAGGGGGGCTGTTGAATTCCATCCCTGGAAGTTTTAAAGAATTGGTGGACTCTTGCCAAGTGCAACACAGGTAAAAATGCCTTGCCTGGTGGCAAACTGATGGGTTAAGGGCACCTTTTCTTGTCAGCCCTGTTTTCTGTGATGCGGCAACACATAATGGTGGAATCCTCCAGTGCAACAAGATTCCTGAACTCCAACCTCTTTAGTTGTTGAATTATATATATATATATAAAGAAATATGTGAGGTGAAAGAGACCATCCCAGATTGGGCCATGCTTAAAAGTAGAATTTTGTAGCTGAAAAAGGTGTATTAAAAATACACCTCAGTTAGTATGCAAATACTTTATTTAACTTAATTATTTGCTTTTAACTAAAGCCACTTTATTAGCAAGCTTAAAGAAAATTAATGCTTATTAATCAGCATTGTGGACAAAAAACAAGTACTGTACATCACACAGCTGTAATAAAGCATACCTAATATTTTAAAATTGCTTTTTGTAACAGTAAATTTGCTGAGAATAGATATTTTACTATAAACTGTGTTTAACAACTTGATCATGTAACCAACTTGAGAACATGAAAGTTATTCTACAAGAATTTCCCTCTTTACTAAAATCCCCTCTATACATTTAACTTACCGTGGCAGCTCCTACTACAATTATATGAGGTTTTGCCACAGAACCCTAAGAAACAACAACAACAAAAAAGAATTAGTTTTAAAATATTCTTAAATTATACTTATTATTAAGACTCAAATCTTAATTGTGACTTGCTTGCCCATCAGCTAATGGCTACAAAAGGGTAGATTGCAGATATATTACAGAGAACATACACCTGATATATGCAAGATACCCAATTTTCACATAATAGAATCTATAAAAGCATGAATTATCAATAAGCACCTACAATCCTGATCAATTTAGCAGCAGTTCTCTTTAAAAGCTATTTGAATATCTTCTCCTAAGGTCAAGTAAACATTAGGTCACACTGCTGCACTTTCTATCTCAGTCTCAGCATTGTCAAACGTCTGTCAGAGCTGCTGCACTGACCATTGTCCCCACAGAGGTCTGACAGTTCTGTCTAGGACAATGACAAGGGCACAAGGAAACAAAAAGTCCTGAGCACCTCAGGACCAGTTTTATCCTGGCACAGCAAGGAAAACCAGCAGCTCTCAATTTTTGTAGAAACCACAAAAAAAGAAAACCAAATTATAATTTCAGCTGTCCGTATGGAAGGTGTTGTCCAAGCATGATCAACAGGACAGCAAAATAATCACTGTGAGCTACTACTAAATAACTCCAGGCTATTGAAAGGTCAACAAAGGAAGAAACAAGAAAAAATTAGTTGTCAATCTGTAAATGTATTTCTTGTTGTCAGAGTTACATATAGAATAATATGACAACCTGCATCATAACTGAAACATATAAAATAATTTGTATGCTAATTGCAGGAGGTAGCGAAAACAAATAAAATCAAAGAATCCTTGACTTTGCAAATTACCTTTGCCCTACACTCTGAAACATTCAAATTAACATATATAAAAAATCATAGAATCATAGCATATCTCAAGTTGGAATGGACCCATAAGGATCAAAATATTTGGTCACATTAAAGTGGAGTCATTGCAGCCACAAAGGAAGCAAAATGCCAAACCAGACTGTAATTCTCTTAGCTCCTAAGAGGATTAATTAACCTGCTCCTAGGAAGAAAGGTTTTTCTAGCTTGCTTAGGGGTTTTTAAGGTCCAAGTGATACCATCCTTGGAAGACCGGGAGATACCCAGAAACATATATACCAGTAAACATCCTCTTTCCACTACACTGAAGTCAAATTTTAGATTTCTTAAAACAAACCTCAGTCCAAGATTTGATACGTTGCCTCATAGAGCCATTAACTTCTGGATACCAAAGAAAATCCTGTAAAATTAAGGCAGAGTTACTCTGCAAGCTTAAAAGAGAATCAGTAGACTAAAACAAAAAAATGCAAAATCTAAACTAATTGCCATCAATTCAACCATAAAGAAAAAACATCTGGTTCAGAGTGTGATTTCCATATAGTCAGCATGAAAAGCCTAACACCTTAATCCAGCATGGAAAACAGAAAGCAAAGATAAAAAAAGGGGAGAAGAAACCCACAAAACTTTTCCCTCATGAGAAACAATTTTTATTTGTAGTTCAGGTGTTGAAATTTCACCAACAAGGTAATTTTTTAATGTCTGCCAAACGGGATGTCCTTGGGTTTCTAATGCAAGCAGGGATAAATCCAACGTCACATTTATAACTTATCAGAACTTACTTTTGGCTCAGTTTTCCACATTTTTACCAGCAGGTTTTCTTCGTTCCAAAGCTTAAAATAACTGAGAGTATGAAATCATAATTTTCAAACAAAACAAAAACCTAACAATTTACCTTAAAACTTCATAAATTATCAGGTGTTTAAATCTAGTGTCATGGCTATGAAACACACTATCTACAAGTATTCTTTTAGATGCCAGGAGCAGTGCTCAACTTTCATCTAGAAGGACAGTCTAAACGAGTGCTTTTATGTCTCCCAGGGAAAGCCATGACTTCCTAGCATTTAGTTAATCCTTAATACAGCACTGTTGAATATTCTAAAAATACATGCTGAAGGGAAATGGCAGGGACTACACTTGCAGAAACTATTGTGAGAAAACTCTGTAACAGAATGCTGAAACACTATCAGCAGAGAGGAAATCTCTATCTTCCACTCTTCTGGGTTGCTATATTTTGGTAGTTCATTTGAGTACTGTCAATTCATTATTTGGCTGTGGAACCTGTGAGCAATCATGCAGTTCTCTGCAGTGGCTGAAGGACAGAAGAGTTACTGTGATGACTAGAAAGGGAAAAATTAAACTCTCCACTTGTTCCCAGTAATTTTTTCTTTTGATGGTCAAGTATTTTCCACATTTGGACTACTGGGTCACAGCCAGTCTGAATACTGAAATTCTGCTACCATGCCAATAATGTCAAAGAGCAACACTGCATCAAAACAAGGAAGCAACAAACTGGGAATATATTAACTACCAGATATCTCCCAAAACCCCAGACCTGCCATCGCAAATTTTGATGGTTAAGGAGTTTTGAAGATGTGATCCTGTCAGGCCAGCCCAATGCAAATCACACTCCAAATCACAGCCCCTTTGTCCTTTCTTATGCTCTGTGTCATCTTTTCCAGCATTCAGATGATGTGATGAGCCACATCAGACCTGATCGAAAAGGAATCCTACAAAGCAAATTTTGGGTGAATTGACTCCTGAAAAAGCTCACTCTACAGCTTACCAGTGCTAGTTACAGCACAAACACAGGAACATACTGTGAAGGCCAACAGAGTAGGTCAGCACATGCTTAAACTGCCATGGCCTTACACCCTAAAACGTTATTCTGTACCCTAAATCTTAACCATGTACACAAACAAGTACTGAAAACCCACATTCAGACAACTCAGCAAACACACTGCTTCTTTGGTTTTGATGAATAGAGAATGAGTTGTCTTCAGGGCATAAATAAATACATGACTAGCACAATCCCAGCACTGCTGACAGCTGTCATGGGAAGCAAAGAAAGCTATTGAGAACAGCATTTCCATTGCCAGGGCAGAGGAGAAAAGAGTCCTTCAGAAAAACTAGTATAAAGTACTTTGTTTTCTTCTTTTAAATGTCCACATTATAGTCAACATTGCACTTATTTCTCCATGCAAAAACAGTGGAAGGAATACTTGTCAGGACAGCATAGAAAACTCAATGGAAATTACAATTGCCAGTCCAAGGAAGACCCAGATACATATTTTTACAGCATGAAAGGAGTAAACTTCCTGGCAAAAGGTATGCTTGGAAAGACAAAATTGTAAGATCTGACAAAAATTAAACACAGTTCCAGGGCTTATGGCCAAAACTAAGCCACAATACAAGTACTCCATGCCAAATTCTCTTAAAATACAGTATGTTAAGATACACTGTGAAATGTCTGTAAAACGTTTATAAAGGATGTTGATGGCCTTAACCTTATTTTAACTTTTCAGCTCTGACAGCGTTTTCAATTACATTGTATGAAATAATATCAGAATTATGGTCTCCAATTTTACACTAGATAAAAACTTACCACTTTAATTGAAGCAGATTTATCTTCAAATGGGATATTTCCATGCTGTCAAAAAAACACCCCAAAAGAATAAAAACAACGTAAGAAAAACTTTCAGAACAAAACCAAAATATTTACATACCTATGCTATGCTCTCACCCAATATTTATCTTAAGTGGAAAGCATTTTTCTTGTATAAACTTGTCAGTGTACTCACACAAAATATTTATGTTGCTTTCTTGATAAAACAAGCTACCAAAATAAACAGTTATTTTTCCTGGAAGCAATCTAGCCAACAAAGTCTGAAATGCTTTTCATTCACTCAAAGGTAACAAATATTTTCCTAAATTTAGCCTCCCAACATAAGAAAAACTTACACCTTTTCCTCTTTATTTCCTTACACTGCCATTTTCTAGCCATCCTTTTCATCTGCCCATCTCCTTTACACAAAACAACCAACATAATTTTAATTAAGAATAAAAGAAAATAATCTCAGGCATAAAAAAAAAAAAAATCCAAGATGTGTTATGAAATTTTCTGAGTGAAAACTGTAAGAAACCAGAAAGGAAGGAGTCAGATATGCATATACAATACTCCTTTAAAATTATTAAATACAGTATTAATTTTGGTCCTGGTCCATAAGAACAAACGTACTTCTCTTTTTCAAACTGAGATCTTGATTGCAATAACACTTGACAAAAAGCCTCTCAACTCAAAATCCATTTACAGCACTCTATCATCTCGCCAAGACTTTTGGCAGCAAGAGGGACCTAACCAATTGACTAGGAAAAGCAGAGTTCTTGGGCCAATCAAACATCTTGTTTTGACAGATGGAAGTGACTGCATGCTGCACACTGGATGAGCTGCCAGCTTGCACTTCTAAGTGACAGAATTACTAAACAATTGACAAATCTGACGTACTGTTGAAAGTGAAAGGTGTCTTTTCCATCACGTATGTACAATACATCTATGAAGACATGGGCTCAAGAAGTACCATACAGCAAAAGAAATCAGCATTCTGTTCAACAAATGATACACCTAAATCCTTTCTTCCTCCTTCCACTTGGCTGCAGTTTACATACTTCACCTTATAAAATTCAGACAGCCCTACATCAGTGATTGAAAAGGAGGTAAGACCTGAAGCTATTTTTAGTTTCAACTTCAAGTTAGACCTGGAAATCTGTCAGTGCCCCAAGGATTTTTATGAACAGATTAGATCAGCAATTTAACTGACATTTTAAATGACAAATTAGAAGGCATGAATTACTACTATTTAAACACACACAAAGGAGCAATCATTTTCTCATCAAGAAACCAAATACAAATCATAAATTGCTATGGGACAAGTCAGCTTCATTAATTTATTCCCAGGCTGCCGCAAGCTCTCTCTTGAATTTCCAGTTCTCTTCTCAGATTCGCAATTACCTCACCTGTACCCAAACAATTATTTTGGTCTAATCTTGTTCTTCTTCAAAAGATCTTTCTGTGCTTCTCCTTTCATATGGCTAGGCCAGCAAACAGTATTTGCTTTTCTGAACCTCAGACAAGAGTTATGAGGTAAATTGGGAACAAAGGAAAAAAAAATCAATCACCACAACAAGCTGCCTCACCTTAATTCCCTCTTCTTTGACTTGAGGATTTATCAGTTTTATGAATGAATAGAACAGCTGTCGAATTCTAGAATCTCCTATAAATACAACATGTTTGTCTATGAGGCAATTTTTCGCTTCACTGTAAAACAAAACAGGAACAGTAATGTTACAGAAAATATGTATCTTAGAAAAAAGTATTCTGAAAATCTACAGAGCCATATAGATATTTCTAAACATTATATCCAGCTCTAAGACATGATAATTTTTTTAGACATGCTGAATTAATAGAGTTTATTGCAATTTGCATAGAATTGAGAATGAACTCTACTGCTAATGTGATTAGGCAAACAACTAAGTAGGTTTTCCTATTATGTGTGCTACAAATACAGTAATTTCAAAATGGTAATATACAGCATAACCCTTAAAAAAAAAGTTCTCTTACCAGTGAAGTGAAAGGAAATGAAAAAAGTGATTGGTAATTTTATTTGGGATATTTTTACTTGCGATTTGACACATAAGGTCAGTAATCTGAGATTGACATATGCAGCCTCATGATGCTCTCCATAACTTGGGCCAGTACCTCCATCACTAACATTAATTTGCATTTTTATACAGAAATATAACTATGGTAAACACTGTAGACACACAGATAGAGTATTTGGATAAACTTCTTTCTGATAAATGCTGTATATTGTTGAAAGCCTAGAGAATCAGATACAAAGTGAACAACAGATGACACTGCAATTACTACAGCTGCAGTCAAACAACGACTATTCTTTCCAAATGAACAGAAGACATGAGTTTCCTTACCTATTTTTATACTTATGCATCATACAACTGTGAGGTTGCCATACTTTTTCTCCAAGAAATCTCCCACTGGACAGAAGGTACTCACATGTATCACCACCTTTAAAATGTTGTATTAAGATTAGAATTCAGACACATGAAATGTAAAACAAAGCCCTGCTGCTTTTACAAAAAATAATTTGACAACATCTGAAAACCAGAAATTGAAATAATCAACAGCAGTAAACAAATTTAACTGATTGTAAATACATCCTGCACAAGTTTCTGCAAGTTGCCTTCTCACTCACTATACAACACTGTTCTGAAAATCACATCCCTATCCACAAAATATTAGTGATCCCACTTCTGCTGTCAGAAAGATGGTGTGACTTAGAATGGCATTTCCTTTAAGAGACACCAATCCACTCTGCTATCTACTATCCAGAATACACTAATATAAATTAAAGAATACAACTGTTGAATAAAATAATCTTCTACACAGAATCACCATGCACAGCATCTTGTATCGAACACAACTCATCACAAGGTTTGCAAGCCAGTCTGCTACATGTCCCTGTTTAAGACATAGAGTCATGTGGTCACCCCAGAAAAGGTGATATGGGTTAATACACCAAAAAAAACCCAAAAAAACCCCAAAATAACCAAAAAAGCCAACCCAAACATTTACACATTAATTTGCTCATCATTCTGAAGCACACTTACCTCTTCCAGTCAATAAGTTTTATGCTAATTAAGACTAATCACTTTAGAGGTGCTGCTGTTTGAGGTCATGTTAAATTGCAAATATCTCAGTTATGAAATCAGAGACTGTTATCTTCCCAACTCCATGTTAGATTCCACTACTTTATAACTGAGCACAACTGAACTTCATTCACTGCAAGAGAAGTTGCTCTCCAACATTTTTGTCATAATTGGCATTTCCAAGCACAAACAGGGAAATGGTTGTGAATGAAATGGCAGGGACTTGTTCTAGCTTGTGCAGAAACAATGTACCACTGCCCATACCTAACACTTTCTGTGAAACCTTCACTTCATTAAGCTCAACTCATACTTCAGTTTCAGGCAACACAACTTCCCTGATTCTCAAACTTTCAAACTCATATAAACTATCATTTCAAGTAAGTTACATAAACAATGAAACTATCGGGAAGAATAAAAATATTATCTAATCAAAAGCAACATGAATTCGACAAGTTAGAGTTATTACTGGTAAGAAGTCCTCCACTTTGCAGATGAGGACAACTAAGAGATGTATCAAAGTGGTGTAAGAGTGAGCTTTGTAAAAGAATATCCATAACTCTCTCCTTCTTTTCATTAACTTACTGTAAGAAAATCAGGACAGTTATTCATGGTTAGATGAATGGTCAGTCTAGCCTGGTATTTCACCTTCAACAGGGGCCAAAAGCAGATGCTCAGAAATGAATAAGAGGGCAAATAAACATAATGTTCTTGTCTAATATTCCCCCAACTATGTTCATCCCAAGGACTTACTGAAATGGACATGCAGTCTTCAAGTTCTTAGCACCACAGAATCCTTCCTATATAGAAGCTGATATTTTGGATATAACCTATATCCAAAGCCGATGCTTGAAGAATCATCTGCCTTTATTTGAAATATGGTTTCTACCAGATTTTTTTGGGGCACTCTCTGGTTCCTCCAGATAAGTCAGTTTGGACTTACATCTGTCATGATTTGTAGACAGCTATCACTTCTTTCTAAATCAAGTTTTCAAGACTGGAGGATATCCTTCTATTGAAGTCATGACCCAAGCTGGGTACCTCCCTACTGCATGGCACTCCCATCACAATAATTGCCCATAAATAGATCAATCCTTCATCCTACAATACATTCACTGAAGTAACATTTCAAACATCACACATTGAATAAATTTCAAATAGAGACAATATTTCATGCCAACTGGTTATACCTTCTTTCCCAGCTTTAGGGACTGATTATCTTATTATTGCCCTGAGCAATACTACAATGCTGCTGAAACTCATTCAGGCCATTACTGACGTTTGATCCCTCCCTTTAAACATAATAGTAGAAAATAAGGGGAGAAGATGAGGCAGAGGAATAAAACAAAAGTTAAACAGCAGCCAAGAAAGTAAAGTGGAGGTTATATCCCAGACAGTGCCTCCAGAAATGCTCAACTCTGGCTTTAGCAGATGAAATAGTAGTCAGTGAGCTACGCCCATTTAAATACACCACAACTTCTTCTTAACCATCAATGAGATCTTAAAAGAAAAAGCCAAACAACAACAACAACAAACAAAAAAAAAAAAAAAAAAAAAAAAAAAACAAAAAAACCAATCCAAAACCTAAGAAAAAGAATTGCAAGTGCCACTGTATACACAAAACACAGATGATTCTTTTAAACTTTCGTTGTGTAAATTATCCTTCCAACGCATTAACTTTTATGCTCACTTAGATACACAACGTTATAGTTATACAAAGTGTATAGTTTTTCTGGATTTATTATGCTCATTATTCTAAATCATAATTCCTCAAAATTGTGGTTATTCCACTGAAGTTATGAAATCTCAAAGTCTTCACTCAGCACCAGAGCAGACTAAGTTCCACAAAGCCTTCTCTAAAATTCATACTCTCAAAGAGCTGAAAATTCAACTGTTCTCTATTATTCAAAGTAAAAAATGTAGTTTTAAACAGTCTACTACTGATTTTAAGAATGCAAAATTTAAAATAAATTCTTATTTCCAAGAAGATTTAGGACTGCACCTTTGAAATACAACTGAAAAACATAAAGCACCAACTTCACTGGATAGTATGTAAACATTCAACGTACACAACTCCTCAAAAATTAAAGACAGTCTGTACCTACTCTTTATTCACATTGTTTTGCAAAAAAAATGTAGGTGACCCCTAAATACAACAGTCCTCCTGAACATAAATCTGACCTTCCACAACCCCAATTCAGCATTTTTTCATATAAGTAAATTTTATACAGGCATGTTTGACTGGGAAGTGCACTGGGCTGCTCCTATCTATAATATGTACTTGCACGGCTGTGGCCAAAATTAGCTAAAACCTTCACATGTAATGACAATCAGACAATAGGGAAAGTACAAAAGCACAACAAACACAGCAATCCCTTACATGACATGGCCTGGCTTTCACAGCCTGGCAACTTTGAACCTATTTGCAGCCCTACCTCACAAACCCCCTGGAAACCAGGATAACCCTTTTTGGGATATTTTTGATATAAAAATCTTGCAGTAAAATGTGTTATGTGTAAAACACAGTGCTTTCTTGTGATCATTGAAAATGTATTACCTAATTTCATTTGTCAGCTGGTACTTTATGTGTTATGACACAGTAACAATCAAGTTACCTTCCCCCAATAATTCCTAACATTTGAGACCATTAAGAAGTTACTAGGTTTCTGTCCAGGCTACAGAATTTTATTCTAGTTCAATATTTCTCATAGAGAAGCTGTTTTATTCTTCTGCCATGTGTGTTGCCCTTTTGTACATACTTTCCAAGTTCTAGTATACCACTAAGAGTGGGTGACCAACACCACTGAGAGTAAGTGAGGTGCCAGTGAGCTTTAGCTGTGCACTATCATTCAAAACCTCTGTTTTTTCATTACTTGTTGAAAGTATCGTGGCGTTTCCTGAATTTCAACTGTTTGATATCACTGCAGATTTGCAGAATGATCTCTTCGATAAAAGCACCTCTGCTTTTATCTATCCTAAAAATTCGTGTTAAAATTTTCCACCTTCCTTTTCTAAACTTCTCTTTTGAACATTTTATGTTCATAGAAGCCCAAATTACTAAGTGTATTTTCACTATGACTCCATACCTTTTAAACCTCCTACCTTTTAAACCTTTCCCTTATTCTTTAATTGCTTGAAGAAACTAAAAGCCTTAGGTGAAAAAACCTGAAAGGTTTGTAACAATTCAGACTCACTGTATCAATTTACATAAATACAAGTAGATTCTCACCATTTTGCAATCTAAGACTCACCCCCCTCATTAACTCTCCCAGAATTTACTAAAATTATGCATATTTTATTTTCCTTGTAACCTGCTTTATATGTCAGTCCCCATTTTCTTGGCCTCGCAATCCCTCTTTAAAAATTTGCCACCCTCCTCCTCTAGTTTTGTGACTCTCTTGTGCCTTAAGGAACACTGCACAACAGGCAAGTTCAATTACCTCATGCTTGAGCTACGCCAGAATTCAGTAAATGCTTCCAAGTCTTCCAATTTAATACTAGTCAGTTTATCAGATTTACTGACATGCCAGCTAGAGGGTGAATCTAGGGAATTGTAAACATAAAGACACCTTCCCCTTTTCCATTTCCACAATGAACTGCCTCAGCCTTGTCTCCCATGAACGCTGGCAGCCAAGTGTTAGGAACACGACACCAGCTGTGCTACACCAGAGCCGCGGTCACCTCCCTACAAATCACCGCTTTCATTTACCCACAAAAACATACCACATTTTTAGCGTGGCACAGAAACAAGTAAATATTTCCTTCAGCAGCTCTATTTGCATTTAGGGATCATGCCAAGATTCTCCGCTTCAGGGCCAAAACAACCGTAGCGAGGAGCGAGCAGAGCTCCCAGCTCTGCCCGTGGCCGAGGCGCGCCCGTGCGCAGCCGGGCACGGCCACAGCCACAGTCACAGCCACGCTCGCTCCCGGAGCTTGTCCACGGCCACCGACAACACGTGAAACCAAACAGCTCTTTACTTCGCCTCATCCACCACAGCGGATGCTCTCGTTATGGTTGAGGCGGTGGTTCCAGGAGCGAAACAATGTATACCGTAGCAATTAAGACTTTAACCACTAATTGTCAGGTAATTAGGCATAAATCATGCCTTACGGAAACAAGTGACAGGGAAGAAGTCACCCCTGCAGCTTCACCTGCCGCAGGCCGGGCCCCCGGAGCTGCGGCGTCTCTCAGCGCATACGCCGCAGTCCCGCGGGCCTCGCTCGCTGCCCTCACTCCGCGGGGCCTCGCCCGACCGGCGGGGCCTGCGGCGACCCCCAGGCCGGGCCCGCAGGGCCCCGCGGACCGGCTCCCCGCCGCCGCTGTCCCCAGGGTCGCATCCCCGGCAGGCAGCGACCCGCCGCGCCACGCTGCCCAGCCCGCGCCGGCCCGCCGCGGCTGTCCCGGGCGGAGGGACCCGCGCCCTGCCTGCGCGGCCGCGGTTCCCGAGCTCCGCCGGGGCTGCCCGGGCTCCGCTCCCCTGCCCGGCAGCCGCGGCCCCCGCGGAGCGCCCGCGGCCGCCCCCTCACCTCGGTAGCGGCGGGAGGCGGCGTGGCAGGCGGTGAGGAGCAGGACGGCGCCCAGCGCCAGCGCCTTGGCGCTCCTCACGCTGAAGTAGTAGTTGATCTCCCGCTTGCCCCCGGTGTAGGCCAGCGCCGCCATCTTGGCTCCTCCATGACAACAGCGTGCGATGGGGCGGGCGGGCGCGGCGGGGCAGCACTGGGTCCCCGCCGGCGGCCAACGCGGACCCCGCCGCTGCCGCTGTCCCCGCCGCCGCGGCCGAGAGCAGCCTCACGTCCCACGGCCCACGGGGCGGAGCCGGCGCCCCTCTCGTGGTGCCGCCGCTTCCCCTCGGCCGCCAGCGGGCGGCTCCAGCGTTCGCCTCCCCGCCCCGCGGCGCCGAGGGGCTGCGGTGGCTCCCGGTGGATTCAGCGCGATCTCACCGCGCTCGGCCCGAGCCCTGCAGCTGAGGGGGCGGCGGCGAGGCGGAAACTCTTTGGAGACTGTGCTCCGTGAATGAGGAGCTGGGCGAGGGTCTGTGCCGCGTACGATCCCTAATGGGCACGGGACAGCGAGGGCTTCGTCCCAAATAATGCGATTTTTAAACACTTGTCACTCGTCTGTTGGCAAGGAAATGGTCATTCCAGGCTGGGAAGACGCGCACTTCCTCTGAACGCGGGTAACTGTACAAGCAAGCTGACACACTCACAGAATCACAGAATCAGTTAGGTTGGAAAAGACCCCTGGGATCAGCGAGTCCAGCCTGTGACCGAACACCACCATGCCAACTGGACCATGTCACTGAGTTTAAGGAAGGACATGCAGTCTTTCCTTAAACACCTTCAGGGATGGTGACTCCACGACCTCCCGGGCAGCCCTTAATCACCTTTTCTTTGAGTAAATTCTTCCCAGTGTTCAACCCAAATCTACTGTGATGCATCTTAAGACTGTGTCCTCTCATCCTATGGCTATTTGCCAGGGAGAAGAGGCCGACCCTCACAGATTTACGTGGGTTTGGGGGATGCGTTAAACGATTGCTGAAATCAAACTGTGCTAAAATTTGCAAAGGGAAATTCTGCTCCTCCACAAGCAGCTACCTGAGCTGGGCAGGAAATCTGGGCTCAGAATCCAGTCCCTCATTAGTAGTGGGGCTGGGAAGCTGCCACTAAACCCAGCAGGTCCGGAGCAGGGCAGGCTGTCATGGGAAATACATTTCCGCAAAATAAAATAACCATACATAAATAGTTTAAACAAATTTTAAACTGTTATAAATACATATTATGGTATTGGCTTTTTGCAAATATTGGAATGGATACTATATGTGTGGTGTTGAAATGGTTTTCAAGATATAGTTTTCTTTAGGAGTGATATAAGCTGATAAAGTGTCTTTGTAGTAAGTGAACTACCTGCTTGGTTGCATACCACCCAGTGAAGACACTTGCTACTGATATACCTGTTACTGGCACCGACCATCTGCAGAAATTGAAGACCACAGCCCAAATTAAAACTGATAAGAAAAATAAATTAAAACCACAGCCAAGAAACACACATGCTCTAAAAAGGCAGACGAAAAGAGTGGCCATGTAAAACGGTTCTTGGAATATAGAAAATAGTTTGTAGAAAAGTTTGAATATGAATTACAGGTCTAAGAATATGCAACAGGCTGAGGAATTTGAGGGGTGTTTCCAAAGCAGCCAGTGTGCTCTTGGCTGAATGCCAAGCACCCGGCTGTTATAACCTTTTTGCTTTGTTGTTTGTCTCTATTGTCTTTCATTAAACTTTTTAAATGTTATCAGGAAAGTGAACCTTGTTTTTCACAAAACTTAGGAAATGTGTGCGGGATGTACTCACATAATGTAATGTTTGTACAAAATTTGAGTTCTAAGTATTATTCTGATGTGTGCTGTTACTATATATTAAATGTATATCCCATTTCTATGCAACCAGTGTTTTACACGCTGCTAACATATAGGCTATACTTCTTTTCTATTCAAGTCTGTCTGTTGATTAATTCACTTTTTAAGTATTCTTTTTAAATAATAAAAACACTTCACTATTTTAAAGTGCTCAGGTTTATTCTAGCAGGGAAAGAGAGAGAAAAATGGTACCAAGTATACAGATGGGTAGGTACTTATGTTTTTCCAGAAAAACCCTGACAAAGCCAAACTAAAACAATGACAACAACAAAAATCCAAACAAACCAATTCCCCCAATTCTGGTTGTAGTAAGGATTCTTTTATTCCATAAATGAAAAATTCTCATTAATGCATTATTTTTTTCTCATGCCTCATTTAAAAAGCCAAGAATTTTCAAAGCCTTCTTACTGTGAACAAACCTTATTGTTTGTTAAAATATTCCTGTTAACACTTCAGTTTCTTTGTCTTCATTTCATATGTGTTTTGAGCTTTAAAGAAACAACTGTCTTTCCTGCAGTCACTGAGGATCACAGATACTTTTTCATCTGTTTATATAACATTTGTTTATGAACAAGTGTTTCACGAGATTTTTCATCCAACCAAAACATATTTACTTCAGCCTGTCTCAATGTAATTAAGTTTGAGGGCTATGTGGCAAGTCTGCAAGTTGCATTTATGACCATGATTGCAGTTCCTCAAAACTTACCAAATTACTGTTGTTACTATAAACAGTATAGATGCAGAAAGCATGGGGTTATGGCAGAGCTTCTGGGGTGTTGACTCAGCTTCTCAGTTAGGCTGGTTACAATGCTTAAGCAGGGAAATTTAATTTATTATTTTATTCTCAAAAAAAAGAAAAAAAATTAATTCAAGTCTCCAAAACAAGGTCATTTCTTTGGAGAATTTCAGGGATCTTCAACTAAATCATCTTCTTTTTCTAAAGTAGCAGCAGGAACTAAAATGCTATCAAAACAACCATACTTCTGTTTATAGATATCGCAGAAAATTACAACCCTTAGAAATGGTAATTCTGTTCTGCAGCCTTTGGAGGGCTCTTTCAGATCTGCTGCCTGCTGCTAGAAGTCCCTGGGCATTCTTCACTTGCCGTTAAGACTAACAGTGATCTACAGTAATGCCTGAAAACTCCATGTGTGGATTTCAAGCGTGTTATTTTAGGACTGTACAAATATATGCTGATACTGTTGCAGGTTGAATATCGTAATTAAGATAATCCCCCTGTGTATTTTAAATATTTATATGGATGTGAGCAAGACATCTGCTTTTGCTTCCTTGCTTCTTTGGAGATATGGCTTAGGTGTTTGATAACTGAGATCCCCTGCATTCAGTCAGAAGCTTTTGGCTGAAGTGCCGTGAGTTAGGAAGTGGTTTGCATGCATGTGGACTAGCTTCTAACAGGCTCCTCCTTGTTTTTCACAAGCTAATTGAATTTGGCATCATGACATATACCTATGTAATTCACACCAAAATCACTATATATAAAAAGGCCTCATAGAAAAGGCTAATTAGGGACTGCTAAGTACCCTATAAAACCAACTCCAGACATGAACTATTATTAGCTAGAAGCAGCTTTGTAAATTGTGTTCCTTCTTTATTTTTCTGTCTGCTGATCAACTTAGTGTGCTGGAAGTAAACCAAAGGTCTCCTAGCTCTTCTGATCAGCTTTTGGTTTGCAAATGCTACAGCTTCCTGTTGGCTTTCTGCTCGCACTTCTGGAAGCATCAAGGGCCTTCAGTGGGAGGGGAACACTTAAAGCAGCCACAGGAGAAGACCCAGAGAATTGAAAAGTATTTCCTTTGAGAGGCAGAGATGTGGCACTGCTGTGCACGTGGGATAATGTCTATGAATATTAAAAGTAAAATGCCTCTGGAAGAATTTCACATTTGTTTTTTCTAGTGTAGCCTTGGGTCAACTGGATTAATTATTTTCATAAGAGTCTGTGGTTTATATGGTCACTAATGACTGGCACTGTCATTACTGTGGTTTTTGGCTGCTCTATTTCCTCTATGAGACAATCTAATAACAGTCAGGTGTTGGTTTTAGTCGTTGCTTGGGGTGATAGCAGGTAAAGGAAGCAAGACAGACCTTTGCAGGGGTTTTACAGAGATGTTTATTTCAGCCACGCTTCTGCATCGTCCAGCAAACAAAGGCAAAGACCTTGAGGGAGGGTGTAGGTTTGATACATAGAAACAGGGTGGGCAAATCCCTCAGGACCAATTACTAAAGGATAGGGGATTTAAGTGGGAGTCACTAAAAGGCTGACGGACAGCCAGAGGGAACAGGGTTGACTTAGGGAACAAAAGAGGAGTTGCTTTGTCCAGATAAAACAGGATTGTTATCAAGAAAAGGCAGTGAGAGAGGCCTCACATGTTCCTTAACTGGGAATGCCTTTCTGGGTCTCCACAGTCAGGAATGAAGGGGTTCATGCCACCTAATTCCACTCACTCATAGAGAACCAATCTATTTTAAACTAATCACCCTCCCTCTGTAAAACTGGGCAAGCAAGTAAGGTGGTAATTTACATGTAAGTTAGAATAAGGTGAATTACTTACCATGAAGAAGGGTGACTTTCTGTTCAATTTAGAAAATAAGTTTTTATTGGACAGATGTCATTTACACAGGTATAATTTAGATGAGGTAATTCTTCTTTGAATGCTTCTTGACAGCATCTCAGCATAAATGGAAGGAGAATTTTTTGCCATGGGTCAATCCATGCACATACAAGTTTGCTGATAAACTGAGTTCACAGGAGAGGTCCTTCCTTCTGTTTTCAGCATTACAGCCATGTGTAACTTTTCGAGTTGAGCTACTGTACGCAGGCAATGGCAAAATGTAATCACAAGGACTGGGAGTATGAGATAAAGTGGCTACTGTAGTATGAAGTCAGATGTCATAGAGAGCTGATATTTAAATATTCTCAGTCAGAGGAATAGTAGGGCATTCTCGTGTGATATATTCCCCTTTGAGTTTGTGTATGTTTATAAGAGTGTAAATAAATTTCACAAGTATATATAGCAAGGAATATAAGGAAGGAAAAAAAAAATCACTTATCTCTGATCTTGAAATTCCATTAGGAAAATGATCATGTGTTCATAAGGAACACACTGTTTTTTGTATAATAAGTAGAATGTTCCCTATGTTAACGTACAGGTTTAGTGTTAACTAATTAGTTAGTAGGATCTGCCATACCCCAAACCATATCACTTCTTAATTTAAGTGTTGTAGCACTGCCAGATTGCTCTGGTCAAATTGTAATTCCAGAAATAAAGCTATATTTCCAATAGATTCCTGGGCGGTGTAGTATTTTCAGTTATACAGCTTTTGCCTGGGCAGCTTTTGGGTACCTGCCAAATGATGGCATCAGACATTTTAATTGCTGGGTTTTCAGCCTCATAATGATAATCAATTTTCCCCTAAGAATCAAGTTTTCATGTGGCATATGTATGCATGGTAGCCACCTATCACAAATATTTGATTGCATTAATGAAGAGGGAGTACAAAGTGTAAGAAGTCTTTTCCTCAGTGGACTTGTTCAATCAAGCAGTATAGCCTGAGTACAAATGCTGAAACAAATATACCCTCAAGCCTGTAAGATCTTGGAAATTCTATCAGAAATTACTGCTTTTACAGATTTCTAATTTTGTAACAGTTATAAAAATGGTTACTCAATCATCTGAACTAAAATCAGACTGATATTAAGTGAAGTAATTATGAAATCAGATGTTCAAAGGCCATATTTAGCTTTATCACTAAGAGATAAATACTTCCATAACATGAGTGGAAATGCATAACAGTGTTTTCATTTCAGACTTCTGTGAGTCTGAAACAAAGATTGATCAGATGAAGACAGGGAAGGGAAATGGGCAGATAGCAAATATTTAAGTCATCTGTCCCCTTTCATTAAGGACAGTCAAGAGGCCACACCTTTCTGCATCATGGGGGTGTGGCATTACTGTGCAGCTGCACAATCCTGAGAAAGGGACTGGGACCCATCTCAGCTCACTAATACAAATTTTCTTTCAGCTGCTTGCATTTTTATCCTCAAAGCTTTGTATCCATCAAAGTAAATTGGTGGATAAAACCAAATTGTTAAGAATGTTTGATTTAGATGAGTTTTTGGTATGCATGTGTATGTTTTTTCTATTTCCCCCCTCTCTTTTCTTGACTCCTGGTTGCAGAAAAATGGCGTTCACTGTTAGTAAATTGAGTTATTCTTTTTTCACTAACACTGTTTCATATTGTTCCTTTTTTCTGGTTCTCCTTTGTGCTCCCTGTTGTGCCTTTTTAAAATTCAGAATCCTTTATATTTACAGGGCAGCCTTTGGAAGCCTACACGGCCATAGTGCAAGCTTTGCTGTGTTTGTGCAGCATTATAGTATTGTGCAGCATACATTCCTTCTGGCTGCCAGCAATACCGATGCCATGTGATGACTGAGGTCTCTTTTAGCATCTCTGCACTATATCCCTGCTACTTGAAATCAATGTTTTTGGAAACATAAATTTATTTTGGGTAGGAAAATTATTTTTTCTTGTGAAGATTCCAATGCCAAGGGAGTCTCTGTGGCGCAATCGGTAAGCGCGTTCGGCTGTTAACCGAAAGGTTGGTGGTTCGAGCCCACCCAGGGACGTGTTCTTCCTTTTCCTCTGCCATGGCAGGAACCAAATGACCTCCCAAACGTAGCCATTCTATGAAATTTTAGAAATTGGCAGTTCTCTGTTTAGCCTCAGGTTCACTGAAACCCCAGTTTGCTGAAGTATCAGCAATGAATCAACAGATTAAAATATTTCCATGCATCATTATTTTAAAATTAAACTGCATAGAAACAGTTTCATTTTAGCTGAATATTGCAACATTCCCTTTCTATCATATTTGTTTGTCTGTATGGTGTTCTGTTGTGTTGCTTATGAGCTCTAAAGGACCTGTGCTATTTTATGATGTTGAAATGTAAACATATATATACAAAATGCCAACATGGGCTACTGTGCACCTCAGGCTTAGCAAAGATTTATCTTTTAGGAATTAGCAGGTAACTGAACAGTTGTGCCATTTCCATCAATTTTGTGTAACTGGTGAGTTGGAATCTACAGGAGAGCTATTGTTTTTTGCTTCTAGCTTTAAATCTCCTGTGCATATCACACTGTAATAATTGCTCAGATGACTGGCAGGTAGATCTAATTCTTTGCTGAGTCGTTTTTTCTTGTGCTTTAAAAATAATTGAACTGAGAGGTTTAACTAACAGTGTATGTCTTTCTCTAAAGCCCAAAACCAGAACAAATCCATATGCAGTGAAACCACTTAAGCCCATTATCCTTCAGCAGCTTTTTGTGGACTCTTATTCAGGAGCTATAGTGATAGGACGAGGAATAATGGGTATAAATTGACAGAGGGAGAATTTAGGTTAGATATTAAGAAGAAATTTTTTACTGTGAGGGTAGTTAGACACTGGAACATGTTGCTCAGGAAGACTGTGGATACCCCAGCTCTGGTCATGTTCATAGACAAGCTGGATAAGGCCTTGAGCAATCTGGTGTAGTGGGAGGAGCCCTGCCAGGGGTAGTCAAAACTAGATGAACTTTAAGGTCTACTCCCACCCTTTAAAATTCAATGATTCTATGATTCTGTTTTACAACCCTGCCCTTCTCTCTCAGAGTTCTCTTTCCACAGACCTGTTTTCATGGTACATGCAAAGCAATTTGGAAATGGAATGCAAATCCCAGTTGGTTTTCAACACGCTAGGTCCAGATCATATCAGATAACTAATTTAAAATTTATACTTTTAAGAGGCAACCTGTCCTAAATTTCAGAGTTTCAAGTTGTAAAAGGCTGCGAGTTTAACAAAAAAAATCTATTAAACTTTGTAACCATACTAAGAAACAGATGAGGGAGTCAGTAGCAATAAATGCAAGTAGTCTCCATAGCGTGTCTGGGCAGTGCATTTTCACGTGAGTGGAAAAGAGGTAAAGGAGTTGTTCAGACAAAGCCCATAGAAAACAGCTACTGAGTTGCTGCATATGAAATTCCCACAGTATTTATGTAGAGTTAACATAGAGAATGGATTTATAAACTAAGCTTATGCAGCAGAGAATAAACAGAATGTAAGAACATTGCTATGGACCAAGAAGGTGTGAGAGAAACTCAATTAATCCATAGGTCAGTCCTTGGCCCATAATTTTATTAGCAGGATGTCACACATGGAATGGATATCTAAGTCTTATTACAATGAAGAGATCTATAAGATCCTGATGTACAAGTAAAAGCTATGGAGATGGTAATATCATTGTATATAGGGCCAGAGAAACACTGCCTTAAACATGAGCAAGGTGTTAGTATTATTTACTCTTGGATGTGCTTGTCAAAATACATATTTAATGATTAACTTTCAGGAGGGAGCTGAGTGACAGTAGGAATGTAGTTCCTGAACCTCCAGGAGGATCAAAGTGCTCAAACTCCCAAAGCAGCTGAGGGCATCCCAGCACTGGAGAAGGGAGATGAAATGCTGGTTACTCTCACCTGGAGCCAGACAAGCACACTGTCATCTGTAGGCACAAACCACCAGCTCATCTTGCACAGGGTTAATTTTTTAACTCTTAATCTCTCCAGAAAATTTGAGACCACTAACTAAAAGAATAGTTTCAAAAGTTGCAGGAACTTATGAAATAAATATAAAACTATACTCCAGAATCACATATGGAACTGAAAAATTCAAAGGACTTCTTCTATCTGTCTGTATCTATTGTACCTATCTCTTGTATCTGTATGAGAATTAAAGTAGATGAGAGAAATGAAGTAAAACTGGAATTCTACTCTTTGTCTACTGTGAGGCAGGTGCTCTTCATGGATGTAGTTTTCTCTCTTTGCTGTTCCTGAGAAGAATAAGCAGAGGTCCTTTGGATCTCATCGCAGAATCTGGGGAACCAATGATTTTGGCTATGGGCAGCTTCTGTAGGAATTGAGATTTTAGATGATTATGGTAAAGCAGATGTGGTATAGAGGCAGGTACAGACTGCCATAATAGCAGTGGATGTTCTTTCAAACTGAGGAATCAGAGCTAGTCTTATTCCCTGTTAAGTGCTGAAAGATGAAAATAAATGAGAAGGTAGCTCATTATTAACTAGAAACAGTAATGAAAAACATTTTTCGCAAATTAAATCAGGCTGTGTGAGCAGAGATTTACACCTTGAGATGCTAAATACCTTATCCAAAAAGCAGTGGTAAATCCCTTTGGATAAAATTGCCCGGAAAAATAGTCATAATGGAGTAGGGATTTCATGAAAAAAAAGAATCCTGTCCTTTACTCTACTACATACAGAAGATAATTTCAGATTGACAGAACCTGACAACTAAAAGACTAAATTTAATTATTGTCTCTTTTTGTGCCCTGAGTGAGCCTGCCATGTGCTGCCAAGAGCTTTCCTGTTTAAATGAGTGTTCTTCTCATATGTTAGTGCATATTTAGGGTGAATTCTGATGCTGATGTTTTGAAGAAATAGCCTATAGGATAGTCTTGGCAAAAAAGATTTTGGCAGCAACAACACTGAGATTAGCTCCGTTGCTTGGAACATGGTGCCCATAACACTATGGCTGTGGGTTTGATACTTCCATGCGCCATTTACTTAAGATTTGGACTAGGGTCCTTGCAGATCCCTTCCAACTCAGAATATTTTGTGATTCTGTGAATGACAGTGAATTCGGGAATAAAAGCCCTAGAAAAAGTCTTCAGGGGCTGGTAATTAGTGAGTGAGTCAGTAGGTGGTGCACAACACCTATGAAAATGCTGGAGAACGGCTCTGCTGTTTCATTGTGTCTTCAGAACTGGCATTTGGGAATAGTTTCGTTTCACCTGAAAGTCCAACTTTCAAGATTGAATGCAGTAAGATACTGCTAATAATTATTGGAATTTGTTATATGTATTTTAAATGCTTGTGTTCAAAAGAATAGTCAAATGATGTATTCATTTGATAACTATATTTGCCTTAATGAGAATCATAATTTCCTGAGTAGTTGGAGTGTATACATAAGCATGGATTCATGTGTAGGAAATTTTGCTCGTGTAATATCCAACCACAGGTTTTGCAGGAAGGGAAAAATGTATTCCAGTCTTAGAATACAAACATACAGTAATTTCTTTGTTTATGCACTGTAGATTGCATTCATTATGCATCTGAGATTCATGGGGGGAGACCTATGGAAAATAGTGGACTTCTAATGAGTTCAGGATGAGGCACAAGTAAAGCTAAATTAATTAGGGGTTAATTCTGTTTGCATGTCTAATAGCTTTATTTAAGCTTGCTAGTATCTCATTGGAATTGGATATATGATTCTAATATTGCAACACACTGCATCAAGAGGGTGGTAGGAAGGCAGATTCTAGGAGATCCTGTCTGAAACCACTATAAGAAAAGTAATCAAAAGTCATGTCAAAAGCTTCGACTTAAACCTGAGTGGTGGAAGTGTAGATATGTTAATGTTGTTTTGTCACTCACCTGTATTAAAGGGTATTTGTCTGCAGCACAGTATTCATATTTTAGACTGACAAACTCAGATCCTGAAGATAATTGGCAGTGGCTTGTGTTTGTCCCTATGGTGCTGTGTGGTTACAACTGCTCCGTCTAGAACTGAGCTACATGGTTTGAGTTTCTTTTTGCTCCATGTTGGTCCCATTGGTGGTGTTCTCCTTGCCTCTAGTTTTTACTTACTTAGGCCATATTAATGCAAAAGCACATGCAGCAGAGAGCCCAACGTGCTGCCAGCTGAGCCTGCTGCAACAGGAAACTCTGCATGGATACAAAAAGGAATATTTGTATTGGAGACATCAGAAGTCAGCTTAGATACAATTAGAAGCACATAATGGAAGGAGCCTTTTAATCTTTGTCCATCTCCTGGGGGGATGGTATAAGAGAAGCTGATAGACAGAACATATTTATTGATCACACAGGTGAGGGTCATCAGTCCCACAGATTCTAGGAAGGAAAGTGGTCTGAATGCTGCAGTACTTTGGTTTGCACAATTGTATCACAACCAAGCACTACACAGTTGTCTCTCTACCCAGCTTTACAGAACTTCTCCAGCAATTCTGTTCTGGTGCATTATAGCCAGAGCTTCCTGCAAACTTTGCCTTTCACTTAGTTACTCCAGCTGTTTTCCTTTCCTTCCAAGATTTTTTCTTGTTACAAATATAAATTTTAATCTATTGTTTTAGCCAATTTATACTAATGCTCTGCATGTATTGCTGCTGATAATGAAATTCTCCAAAGATAATGCTTATAGGGAGGCAGAGCACTCCCAAAAATAATTAAGATCACTTTACCAGTTATATTCCCAAAACCAGACAATATTAAGGCTCTCTTCCCTGTCTGCCATTTATGTCTTATTTACAGCTGTGATCTTTGAAAGACAGTTTATTCAATATTGTACATAGCATAAGCAAAATACTTCATCATGCAGTAAGTTCTGATAAGCTGAAAACCTGCAAGGCAGAGTGAATATCTTTCCAGTGTTAATGAGGCTGGAAATTGTGAGGTAAAACAACACTGTGTATTCTTCTGAGTTTTCTTTCCAAATGAGGCTGCTTTCGGGGCAAAGATCTGAAAACACGTAATTTGGATGTTATCAGGAGATGACAGAAGGAAAATGTTCTCTGCCTAGGAGAGGACATGCCATGGAATAGATCACAGAGAGCAAATGAGAAATCAGAAGAGGACAAAAGGAGACAGTGTTTGCTAGATGCAGTTTCCTTTCTAAACTCAAGTGTTCCTTTAATTGTGGTTTGGGTTTTTTTTTCTCCCCAGGTAACAAAGGTCCACCTCCCTATCCTAGCAACAACCTTTGCATACCTTCTAGTGAATTGTGTAACCTGAGGGATGAAATTTTAGCTTTTCAGTCCTTGTAGGAACTTCCTATCTTGTAGTTAATCTATATGAAGAAAGGAAGTCTTTACTGTTTTCAAATATTGAATTACTGTTTTTACAACAACAAACATTTTGAAATGGTAAAACAGTACTTAAAATAATATTTTAAGAATCATTATGGTCTGAGTAAATGCAGGTATTTACCTACAGTATGTTTTACTCAGTGAAGAAAAAATGGGCTATGTTTTTCAAGGAAATCCCCATTTTACTAATTCAGCACACAGCGCAGGCACATAGCAGCTGCACTTAAGATCATGTTTTGATATTTTCCCTATTTTCCTTAATCAGTTCATTGCAAGCAAGAACAAAAAAAAAAAGTCTTTAGAAACAGATTATAGTGCTTATTCCCCTTTGCACCATTTGGAGCTGCCTTCAGACTCTCAGCTGCTAATCTTTGGAATGGTGCTTTCTTCAGGTTACAGGGACTTTATTCTGGAAATTTTCTTCATGCCTCTCTTTGGGGTTCTGGCTGACCATCTCACCTCTTGCCTTACGTGCTTTTGCTGTCATCTTCATGGTCCTCTGTGGATTCTCTCAAGCACTTTCCCAATCACAAAAACATGACTGTTGGAATTGCAGTTCATTTAGGGTTTTCAGCAATCTTCTAAAAGGTCTCAGAGAAGTAGTCTTTGCTTCTCATGGTGGTTTGTGTGACAGTAAATTATTAAGATTAGCAAAAGTATATGGTTCTGTGTCCCATACACAAATGAACAAATTGTAAGGGCCTAACAAACACTGACCTTCCTGGCAAAACAACTAAATTTGAGATTCTTGGCATAGACTTCTGCACATCCCTTCTGAAGTGCACAGGCACAGTTCTGCTGATTACAGCACAGCATCATCCAGCACAGCTCTATCAACAGCTGGGAGCTTCCTGTCCTGAAGTGAAGGACAGAAGCTTCATTTTCCTTCCATATTTAAGTGAGATGATGATCCTTCTTGCAGCCATTAATCCTACTTAGTACTTGAAAAAAGGAAGGAATTATTTCTGCTTCAAACTTCTCATGCTATGAAGCACAGAGTTACTGAGTTTCTTGAGAACTTCTCAAAAGTTAGTGTTGAAATGAAGAGTCAAGTAGACAATCACACCCTAAGAGAGTTGCAGGCAACCTTTTGAGACATTAACACAATGTTTTATAGCAATGTGCTAACAGTATTGTAAAATCTGGGTGTGAGAATCTCCAAGTAATTAATTAAATAGTTTCTTTTGGAACACTGGACATGCTTTATTTCATTTTTTTTTCACAATTTATTTAAACATCTCACATATACAAAATACATTTTCTTTCTTTTTTTTGAGAAATGATGATTTTTTTTACCCATAGTAGAAGATGGAAATGAAATTTGAAAGCAGGAACACCTGATTTTGGAGGAAGAAGACAAAGAGGAAGAAAAATTATCCACATACTTAAGCTGTGGGTGAGACAGGACATCCTAAGTTTTAAGACAGACTTCAAAGAAACAGAGAAGCAATACTTTAAATGCTACTAGCACCATCAAAGTTCAAGTATTGGAAAGATACTCTGTAATTATGCAATTAGCACCACTGTATTTTGAGTGGAACTGGAAATACCTCAGATCATATGGAGAAGTTCCTACACAAGATGTGGATCACTCTTGATTTAGTGTATGAGGTAGTTTAAACCTTTGGAAGTCATGGATTTAAACTTCCTCTGTGGAAGATATTCAAAGGCCACAAGTGGTGCAAACTTTCATGACTTTTTATTTTGGTTTTTTTTTCTTTACAAAGGTTGACATTTCCCAAAACAAGGTGTTAAATCTTGAAAGACTTCCAAGTCCATTTGGGGCTGTATTAAATTTCATTGCACAATGCTCCAATCAATTCTTCTCCTCCTCTTTCGCCCAGAGTTTAAGCAAGTAGATGAACAGAAGAAATGGAAGGAGTCAGCTTTCATTATAAAAAGAAATGACAAGAGAATAATTTGGGAGAGGCTTTAAGTTAATTTTAGTTCATTCATTTAAAACAGACTGGGCCAATGTCCAAACCGAATTCTTGGTCAGCACCGCCAATATCCAAAGGTGCAATGTCAAGGATGGGCAAGCGGGATGGCTTATTTGTTCTGTATTCAATGATTGTTTTGCCCCATTCATTGTTCTTTCTCTGTAAAAGAAGATTGATTGCAATTGTTATTGCATTGTTCACAATATTAAGAATTGTTTCACCTAAATGGATAATTTCTGAAATAATTTCTTATTAATTTTGCTTCTATTGTTTGCAAATCAGATACCCACATCCAACTATTTAGATCTCTAATACAGAAATCTATTTACTTGAATCTTCTGTATTCCTTTATGATGCTGTATGCAAGCTACCATATTATTCACACTGATGTTAGATCCTAAGAGAACCCTGCCTGATTGTTTCAGGACTTAAAGACCCTGCCCCTGCTATAGCTTGTGCACTGTTTTCTCATGAATCTTCTGTTTACATAGAATTTGGATCTGGTCCCTCTGAAAACCTTTTTTTTTGGCCACATGTACAGTACAAGGTAGGATTTGTTTGTCACCTCTTCCTTCCACTTGTTAAGGATCTGCCATGGTTGGGTTTGCAGGCTATGTATCTTCACCAGGCAAAATTTTTCTGGTTTAAACAAAAATCTAATTCTGAATTAAAGCACAGCTCTATCCCTAATCACATGCTCAGGCCTGGGCAGTCACCTCACTGTGGTTTCTGCGTTACTTACAGAGCAGCCATCCTCGAGAACACTGAAAGTGAATCTGCTGTTGCCTTCAGCTCGTAGCTCCACGTCGTTGGATCCCTGCAGCACAACAGCCTTTTTAAGGTTGCCAGTTTCTGCATCCATGTAGGCAATGCTGTTCTTGCAGTGGTAGGTGATGTTCTGGGAGGCGTGGTTGGCCAGCAGACGCATGAAGGCGAGTTGGGTGGCCATATCCTTTGAGGTCACTCCCTCACTGTTGTATTCAAACTGAAAAACACAGAGGAACCCAGTCAGTGGTATTGCTGGGGAGAGGAGCATGTTCATAATGAAAATGTGTGATAGCTGCTCTAGTGTCCTGGTTTCAGCTAGGGTAGGGTTAATTTCTTCTCAGTTGCTGATACAGTGCTGTGTTTTGGATTTATAAAGAGAATAGTGTTGATAACACTGATGTTTCGGATTTATGCTAAGTCATGATTATCCTAAGTCAAGGACTTCTTTTTTTTTTTTTTTTTTTTTTTTTTGTGTCTCATGCTCTACAGTGAGGAAGTAGGCAAAAGAAACTGGGAGGGAGCATAGCTGGGACAGGTGACCTGGGCTGATCAAAAGGATATTCAACACTATAAAAAATCATGCCTGGTGTATAAACTGGGATGAAGTAACCCAAAAGGGCAACCAGTCTGGGTTCAGGAAGCAGGGGGTTCTGGCACCAGTCAGCAGGTGGTTAGCAATGATGTTGTGCATCACCTGCTATTTTCCTTTTATTATCATTATTATTTATCATTGTTACTCAATTTTTTTTCAATTATTAAAATGTTTTTATCTCAAAATGCCACTTTTACTTTGATTCTCCTCCCCTTTCTCATAGGGTGGATTGGGGGGAAGAGAGCGGGAGTTGAGCAAGTGGCAATGGTACCTAATTTCTATCTGAGCTTAAATCATGACAGCTAGGAACTTTAAAAAAAAATTAATTGCAAGTGTGTAAGCACTTTTCTACTGCCACTCCAGAACTAAAGAGCATGAAATAAAAGTAGCAGGAGGTAGACTGACAACCAGACATGAGTGGATGTAGTTAAACTGTGGAGTTCTATTCCAAGATACGGTGTTAACAGTATGTATGGATTCAGAGACAAGATCAGATAAATTCAAAGAAGACAATCTACCATTTCCACAGTTACACACAAACAATGCCTGTCTCAATTAAACCGTGAAACTTTTTCAAGAGAATTTTGAAACTTTTAAAAATATAATACTATCTGTGGATAGTAAAAATGTTTTCTTCACTCTTATATTCTTTTTACAGCATCTACTTTTAGACACTCTAAGAAACAGAACCCTAGACTGTTCTGATCCAATATGATTAAATCTCATCTTAGACACTTCATCACAATATCAACTCAATTTCATTTAAGAATTATGTAATTAAATCTCCTTAGCTGTACAAAGGTGATATATTTGCAATTTGCTAGCACAGTTTCTAACAATCAAGCAGTAATTCTTGTTTTTACTTACTAACAATTCTGAATGTTATGGTGATATGCACTCAGAATGTGTGATGGGTAATATAAATATCTTTAAATAGATAAATATATATATAATATAATATAATATGTAATATATAATTATCTATATTATATATGGATAATATACAATATATATAATTATATTTATAATATATAATATATATATTATAGTATATATAATTATAATATAATTATAATATATAATTTTATATATATAATTATATATTTATATATAATATATAAATATCTTTAAATTTTTAAAATATCTTTCCAGGAATAGTGTTGTATGTATTTTATGTAACAAACAGGAATTAAAAAGATTGATGTTTTTCTTATTTTTTCAGACATTTTCTGGATTGTCTTTATATGTACCATATTCCAGTCCAGGTTTCCCTTAGCAATAACCAGTAGTCAGGCTGAATTGATCATTTGCAGACATCAAGAAAAGTTTGAACTATACTGAGAAGTGCTCTTAACAAACTGGTCTAAACCGGAATCAGAGCTCTATGTCATTGAGATAAAAGGTAGTTGGCTTTTTCATATTTCTCCCCTAAGAACTTAATTTATCTGCTTGCTTCCTGAGAGTCAGTGAATTGGTAACTCTTCAGACAGCATCACAGGAAACAATCACCCTGTCGTACATCGCTTACCTGGCTGCCACCATTGATAGTTTCACCAAACCATATGTGCTGCTTCTTGTCCCTGGGATTCTTGTTGATATACCAGTTCTTAGCAGGAATATTGTCAGGGTTGGCATAGATGCAAGTCTCACCATTGGTAAAATCACAGTATGCTCTAATGGCATCTGCAGTGCAGCCTTGGTTAGGATCAATCCAGTAGAAGCCTGCCGTTGGGGAAAGAAATGTCAACAGTGGTTCACTCAGCATAAACTTTGCATGCAGCTCATATTCACTTGTCTGATACAGAAACTCAGGCCATAAATAGCACAGCTAGGTGCAATATTAAGGTGATGAGTGGGATACAGATATTTTTGCTTTTTAATGTAAAAGAAACTGTATTTGAAATCAAGGGTTAAATCTTTTTGTATTAGTTTGGAAAATTATTGCAATAGTGTGCAAAAATATCTACAAAGAGCTTTTCAGAATGTAAGTGTATCTGTTTTCAGTGGAGACAGAAATAACTTCTTTATTGGTCAATTAGTATTTTTACCAAGTGGCCAAGGATACCTTCCACTGAAGAAAGCTAATGCCCTGGAAGTGCCCCCTGAGCCAGAAAGGCAAACCTCTGGCACCAACATACCGCTGCTCCATTCTGGGTGGCTAAGTCTGAGGTCACGACAGGTGCGAGCTGGGTTCTTTTTGGAGCCTTCTGGGGTCAGCAAGGTCTCAATTTGGTTGTTCAGTGTTTTCAGAGTGGCATCAACTTCATAATCCTTGGGCCTGAGAGAAGGCTGATCAGCCCGGTAGTACTCTGCATCAAAGCCAACCTCATATCCACCACCATTGGGACCAGGGGGGCCAGGGGGACCAGGAGGACCAGGAGGACCCTGAAGTTTTCCAAAAGCAGAAGACAAAAAGCATTCTGTTAGAGATATGGCACGTTTAATGAAATGCTTCCACACATGCATAGTCCTGGTTAACTCCTGGCACACTCAGCCCTAATCAGAGGCAGCACACATGGACTTGCCCTGTGGTGACTTCTATGGGTTGAAGCAGTGGAAGATGCACAGTGCAGGACTACCATATTTCCTTTGTGCATCTGCTCCCTGGCCATAAGGAGTGAACAAAACCTTTTAGTTCAGGTCTATTAAACATTTCCCTAATATTGAACCATATTTTTTTAAGAAATAAAACCATGTGCATTATTAAACTGCTAGGCTTCTGAAGTGATGTAATTACTTGCTTTATAGTGTAACAACAAAAATGTATTAAATCAACAACAAAAAAAGGTTATACTCACAGCAGGACCTTGGCTACCATGAGAGCCACGCACACCAGCAGGGCCAATAGGTCCAGGGAGACCATTGCGACCATCTTTACCAGGAGGACCAGAAGGACCAGGTGGACCCTAAAAAGAAATTTGAACAGGTTAAATCACAGCAAAAATGCCACAAATAGGGATTCGTATAGATGGGAGCATACATATATATTGCACAAAAAGAATGGGAGTTATTTGAATATATTCTGAAATTCACATACCCTTGGGCCAGCAGGGCCAGTGTTACCAGGAGGACCTTGATCACCATGTTGGCCCTATTGGGAAAAAAACACAGTCATCAAAAAAAGAGCAGTGGAACATGTTTGTGTTTGCTTGATTCAAGAGGGAGCTGTATGTAATGTGTATTTGGGCTCAGAGAATGGGAATCTAGGGCTAAGGACATTTATTAGTGGAGTTAGGATATGAAGTGCTTGTTTTGGGAAGAGAGGAGAGAGGGTTTCAAAATATACTTAAGAGGATAACCTATAAAATTCCTTATATTGTTTCTTCTGATCTTCAGAGAAGGCTTTAAAATAAAAGGCAGAATTCCTAAAGTTGATCCCCAAATTTAAAGGAAAGAAATCCAAAAGTTTACTTCAGCTTTTCTGAGATAAAAGTTTTACAATTTTTGGCCAAAATAAAAAATAATTCTAAAACAAAGGCAGAAGACTTTTAATTTTTTTGTTAGCCAAATGCAATTGAGCTTCAAAGAAACTAATGTTAGTCACAGTTCTAATGTCAATATCAGAATTTGCAATTTTGTACAAAAAAAAATTGAATTTTATAGAGATTATTTATGATTGTTCATTTGAAAGATGCTGCATAGTGAAGTAAGTGGTATTAACATGCTGTATTGTACATATGTAGTTCCTTGCTAGTGTGACCTTATTTTGGTTTTTTTGCTCTTTATGTTCAAAACCCAGAAAATCATTTACTTACAGCAAGACCAGGAAGACCCTGCAGTCCATTGTGTCCCTTCAAGCCAGGCAGACCTCTAGGCCCCTTATCACCAGGCTGACCTTTCTCACCACGAGGACCTTGTGGGCCCTAGGAAGGGATATAGGTGTCAAAGGAATAAATTAGAAGGCTTCAAGAGCATACTCCTGCCAAAGCAAGAATTAAGTGTAAATATTCTACATTAAGACATATCAGAATGTATATAATGGACATCCCCTTAACACACCCTGGAAGAGAGCCAAGCCCAAAAGCTTCAGGACTGGTCACAAAAGAGAACGCTAACTGAGATTCTAAGTTCCTAAATATTTCCAGGTCCTTAAGCATTACTTTTTGGTTCCCTTGATCATAGTTAAGAGTCCTTATTGATAAAGCATGTTTTCTCTTCTTGCATCAATGTGGTAATGTATTTAAAAATCAGACTTACAGCAAGACCTCTTGGACCAAAAGCACCAGCAGGACCAACAGCACCAGCAGGGCCCTGGAAACAAGAAGACAGAATACATGTCACTGCTGTATATTGTTGTAATGAAGGTTCCATGCTCAACACATCTCTGGAGAAAGTGAAGTAACTATTTATACATTGTAGAGGTGGGATGTACTTTATACATATGATAGAGAAGTCTTAGTCCTTCTAAACCTTAATCCAGAAAGTTAAGGTACATCATCATCTCATCAACTTACGGGTTCACCACGGTTTCCAGGCTTTCCAGATGGACCAACTTGGCCATGAGGACCAGGAGCACCCAGAGCACCACTGGGACCAGGATTACCAGGAGCACCACGCTCACCCTGGGAACAAAGGAATGCAACAGGAGGCACATTGTGTTATTACTGACTTACACATATTGGAATATTTCTTCCATGACAATGAAATAAAAGAAAAAGAAACAAGTTACCTTGAAACCAGGAGCACCATCACGGCCTGGAGGACCATCATTTCCAGGATTGCCCTATGAAAATGCCATGAAAAAATTACTAAATTCCATCACCTTTCATTTCACACAGAACTGTGTCTCAGTCTAATTGCTAACAGTGAGAGTAAGAAGATATTGAGACAAGATAAATCTTAGAGAAAAAACTTCTTCCTTACACATGCCATTTTCAAATACCTTACATATACTAATGTTCTCAGAAAATTAAAATGGTCTTCAAATATTTTAGGTTTTAAAAGTTCAGTAAAGAAAAAAATTACTGGGTTTTGCAAAATTTCTCTAAATGAAAAGACTAAGACAATAGTGCTCTACACTAGCTTGCACTCTTTTAAAAAGGAGACTTTCTTTTTAGATGAAAAATGCCAGTCGAGGAAAAGAACCTAAACAATAGCCACAACTAAAATACTTTGTTGTAGCACTTCACAAGGTTAAATGGTTTCCTTTGTGAATCTTAATTTCACTTCAGCATTTAGGCTATGTCCAAAAAAACCCCTTTTCCTTCAGAAAATTCCAATGAAATGAAGTTTGGAATTTTTAAACTACTATTCTCTGTTCTCTTTGAAATCCTGCAAAGCCTCTGCAAGATTTGTATTAACAACGCTTCAGGTTCTCAAATAAGCTTCCCTGATAAGGCTGTCACCTAGTTGGGCATAGGAATCCATGTCTATAAAAATCCTGATATAATTTTCTCTGAAGACATTGTACAAGTTTGCTAGAAGAAAAGCCTCTGGTTCCATCCACTTCTTCTGAGTGTTTGTATTTGGAACAGAATAAAGGAAAAGCAACCTGAAGAGGATAAAAGACAGCTTACGTCACGTCCAGCTTCACCAGGAGCACCATTTGGACCAGGAGAACCCACAGGACCAGAGGGACCACGGGCACCAGGAGGACCAGAAACACCCAGGGGACCAGGTTCACCCTAATACAGGAACAGTTGTGACAAAATGTGACATTATAATACAACACAAACCAGTCTTACAGAACTTTTAGCCCTTATCTAAGAGCAACATTTGTCTGCAATAGGTTCAGGAAGAAAAAAAGAATCGGGACACAAAAAAGATACCTATCTATATCATATGTTATCTTCATTCTAAATGTTACTATTAGAAACCTCTTAATATTTCTGACATTCAGAAATTTGCTTGCAGATGATTCTGGTTTGCAGCAAGCCATAATTTCTTCCATTGGCCAAGGTCTGGTAGCTCCATATCCTCTGTTTCCAACAGCAATGGAAACAGCATCATCTGCATCTCCCTGGCTTCCCATAAGACAGGATCTCAAGTGTGTGTGGGTTTTTTCTTTTTTATTACATGTTATCTGTTTAAAGCAGTTAACTAATCATATACTCACTGTTGCTCCAGAGATGCCTGGAAGACCACGTTCTCCCCGAGAGCCAGGCAGACCAAGGATACCAGGAGCACCAAGGATACCCTGGGGACCTGGGGCACCAGGAGGACCCTATGACATGAAGAGAATAATATTTATATTAATAGACAAAAATAGATGTAACGTACACATCAGACAATGATAGTGAAAATTTCATTCTGGGTTGCAATTTCTGCAGATCATAGAAAAAATTTCTATAATTTTTTGTTGAGTAACAATTGTGGTACTTCACAAAAGTGCTTACTTCAGTAAAACAAAAACATGTATGACTTTTGAATAAAGTCAGTAATTCTGGATGTGAAAGCTTAAAGATACTCTAAAAGAAATAATTTATTTGCATCATTCTAAGTCAATCTGTGGGCAGGCAACTTTAACTTTGTGATCCCCACAAATCAGTTTCTGATGCAGCTATGAATTGAGATTGTTCTAAATGGACATTCACAGGTTCCTTCTTTTTCTGTCCATTAAGATCAATTTTAGAGCAGAAGACGTGCTTTCTTTTCTCAGACTAAATGTAAATTTCTTCTGTAGTTAGAGAAATATAAAACTCACCACAACAGAAAAAGAGAAGGAAAACCCTGACCCAGGGATCAGGTTCACTTTTTATGGTATGTTTGTCAAGCATGCCTATCATTGGAACTTCTACTTAAAGGCTTTGCTAAATTTGTGGATAAAGTAGAAAAGCCCTTCCCAAAAACAAAAAGTATCTCAGAAGCCATAATATTTACATGAAGAGAAACATATTTAATGAGATGTGATACTCAGTAACTTACAGCAGCACCAGCCTCTCCAGATGGACCCTTCTCACCAGCAAAACCAGGTGGGCCAGCAATACCTTGTTCACCAGTGCGGCCGACTGGTCCAACATCACCACGCAGACCTCGAGGACCATCTTTGCCAGCTGGGCCAGGAGGACCAGGGGGACCAGTGATGCCCTAGAATTGAGTATTAATATGATACCATTACAATATAGACCTGGGGATAACATAGATAAATTTTATTTTAAGTCCATGTGAAAAAATTGTTCCTTGCAAAAAACAGGACATCAGCTGCTCCAAAGCAGCAACTTCTATTGCTTCATTAGCAGTGGAGAGCTGGAAGCAGTAGAATTACTGACTGATTATTGCAACTATAAAATCCATGATGAAAAAACACAGTATCTTCCAATTTAAGACAATTATATGCTTTGGATACTGGGATCTAAAATTTATTTAAATCTAGAGTATCTAAGAAAAGAAGTGCCCTTTGGTAAAGGTTGGGAAACACCTTTGAAAAGAAAAAAAAAACTACAAATATCAATCTAGAATGAGAATTTCTAGCTGAAAAATAAAAATATTCACATTCCAAAAACACAGTGAGTTTGCCCTGCTCAAGACAAGGGATAGAAGTGCAGGTACATCAGAAAATGTAGACATATGATAACCTTAACATTCTTCTGCTGATTGGACATGACCTTCTTATTCCACTCCATCATGAGTAATTGCAACACCATTGATTTGAACAAAGGCAAATAAACACTTTTTGGAAATGGTTGGGTACTTCAAGAGGCATAAAGATACTTGATAGATTATAAAACTCACAAATTAAATGCATACGTTGTACTCTGGGAGTTTGAACAATTAGATTTTTTTCTCATCCAATTCTATAAGGATCTGAGGTTATTCCAGTGCAATTATGACTCACATAAGTGAAACAAAAGTTAAGATTACCCCTAAGCAGAGCAATTTCTGACTTATCTCCCATTAGAATTCTTCACTAGTTACTTACAGCAGGGCCAGGAGGACCAACTCTTCCAGCAGCACCAGGGAAACCAGTCATGCCCTAAAAACAAATTTAAAAATGAAGATTAGGTTTAAAGGAAACAATAACTTGATGAAAAGCAACAATGTCAGTACTAAAAGCCTGAAGACTTACAGGAGGACCAGCATCACCACGAGGGCCAGCAGGACCAGCAGCACCAGCAGGACCCTAAGCAGGAAGGATTGAAAAAGAGATGGATCAAGCAAAGAAAACTAATGCTCCCTGTTTAGAATAAGGGCTCAGACTCACTGCTGTGAATGCTAAGGGTGATTTTTACACCAGCAGGAGGAGGACTGGGCCCAAAACCATGCTGCCTATCCTGATAATGGGGTATTAAATCCTCACAGACATTTAAAATTGGGAACATAAGGCCCAAGAAAAGTTGCATAAGGCATTTATGATTCAGATTAATTTCCTTGAAAGTGTTATGTGCATCTAAACAAATCTGGAAGTCAAATGTGAAAACAAGAAAAAATCATCAAGTCCTCTGTCCACACTGTGTGACTTATACAGACACATAGTGCAAGAGCCTGATATTGGTCTATTAAAATCATACAGTAAGCAACCCAAGCCACATTATAATGCAACACTGTGGTGTTTCAAGTATGTGGGTCTGACTTTCTGCATTATTTCAACCAGTTCCCCAATAATGTGCATGTGAAGCAGTATATAACTTTGGGCTTTAAAGGTGCCAGCACATGAAAAGCCTGTGTGTAAATGGGTGCATGGACAAATTTGCACACATGCTTCTGGATGAGTGAGTCTGAAAATCAGACTGTGACAGCACATCCCATCTTTGAGAGAAAAGTGTCAATGTCCTCAGCTCAGAACTTATAATCACCTCCTGAATGCTCCAAGATAGAGTGATTTTGCTGATCTTCAGAGCAAGTTGAAAATTAGTTATTATTTTCTCTTCATTTCAGTTCCAGACTCATGATCTGAGCCCAGATAAAAGACTGATAAAATTTACATAATGTGTGAAAATCAGCATGGCAGCTTTTCTCACTGCCTAGCTTGAAATTTTGTTTTTTTCTTTCATTACCTTTTCAGAATTCAAGGCTTTCAGGCTAATGTATTTCTCACATGGCACAGGTGAGAGCTATGCATTTCACAAAGACACAATTCACTTACTGGTGGTCCAGAAGCACCAACTGGGCCAATGGCACCTGTTGGTCCAGTTTCACCCTTGGGTCCTTTGGGCCCACGCTCGCCCTTAGCACCAGGCTGACCAGCTGCACCCTGTGGGCAGAAAAACAGACAAAATGAGGAACTGAAACCTTGCAGAGGAAAAAGAGGAAGCTGATGGCATCAATATGAGGAAAGTGCAAACAATACTCACAGGGGGTCCAGCAAATCCACTGGGACCTACAGGACCAGGCTCACCACGTTCACCCTAGAGAGAGGACAAAGAAGAGACAACTGGTTGGAATGGTCTTTAAAAGGGCAATTTTCTGAACATCATGTCTTTGACACAGGAATAATTGTATAAATTGCTACTTACAGGGATACCACGGGCACCAGCAGGACCAGCAGGACCAGCAGGACCTCCTTCTCCCTAAAAGAGAGCCCAAAACATATTGACAATGGGAAATGGCCTTACTGCAGCCAGAACAGCAATGCTCCTGTGGTACAGATACATAGAGTGAGTCTCCTTGGGTCTCCAGTGCAGAGGATGCTACTGAAAATGCTTCTGGTTTTGATCCACCCTGCATTAATAATTTCTAATGATTCTCAGACAGCATAAAGTATCATTCTGAGCTACAATTCATCATTATATCAAAACCTCCTCTCACAGTGCAAGTAGGATTGTGGAGTTTAACCTCAGCTGGGAAAAATTCAGCCCAAGGGCTGAATCAGAATCCTCTCCAGATATAACTCACTGCCATGTAGATGTGCATCCTCTTCCCTGCCCTTTTAGATAAAGGTTTGGGGTCTTATGTCAAGCTTCACTGAATAGTCCCAACAGCCCTTGCTTTCTGAATCTGGAAAACTTAAAGAATTGGTGCAAACTAGAAAAATGGAATTGGTTTTTATGGAACTCATCTTTAATATTAATGTGTGAGTAAACTGTATCAAAAAGGCATTTTTTCATTCAAAGAGTAGACTCACCCGATCACCAGCACCACCAGCAGGGCCAGGAGCACCAATAGCACCAGGGAGACCCTATAGGCCAAGAGAAAGGACACTGCTTCAAACAAAATGTAACTAGGACCAACTACTTTAAATAAGCTTTCTCTTTCCTCCTGGAGAAAGCTGTGTAACTATCCTTCTTTCAGATGTTCTCAGTATAAAGGATACATGATTTTATAAAACAAAATTTATTCTGTTATTCTTCTTCCCAAAGTATGAATTCTAAGAAAGACACATGAAATATCAAATTAAGGATAGTTTTGTGTAACTTTGTAGGCTGCCTTTAAAATTAGCTGTCTAGGCTGAGCCCATGAAATTAAAAGAGGACACAGTCACACTGAACAGCTGTGCAATGTCTGTGCAATACTCTGCTCACGTAATTTCTCTGCTTGGATGCATGAGAAGTGATCACTTTCCCTCTCTCTCCCCCCTGAATTCAATCATCCTTGGATAAGGTGCAGCAAAATGAGCAGATACAAGCAGTAATGCAATACACTGTTTAGAAGCAAGTTCTGAACATCCTTCTCAGTTATTTAAGTTCTGAAGAGTAGCTCAGTAAAGTCAAATAGAACCAAAGGATACTCACACGAGCACCATCTCTTCCTGTTGCACCTGTATCACCTCTCAGACCTGGGGCACCCTGGAACACAAAGTGGGAAAAACTGTATTGGTAGTGAACACAACAGTTTGTATGAAATAAGTCTTGAGCTGTTTGCTGAGTATCTGTGCATTACTCAGACATCATACAAAAAGCTCATCATGCTAGGTTTTCTGGAGAAATGAGCATTGATTATTATTTAGTTCTCATTGCTGAGTAGGCACTGACTCGCAAAGTGAATGTTTGAAAAGGGGACTGGCATGCTTTACAGAATAAACCTGCTTCTGTCATGGGAAACCTTGGCTTTTGCCAGGTCCCAAGAATTTTGAATGGAATTACAAATTTAAAACCGTGTCCGTGTATATTAGAAATGATAAATATAAATCCCCTTCAAAATATATTTTCTTTTGGTCAAGAGATATCCACCTGTAAAAATTCTTCTGGGTATTCATGTTATACTTTCTATATGAAGCAAGAAAACAGCTATTAAAAACAATGATGTCATATGGGCAGACACATAAAATGCCACATGTTTCATATAACAAAAAGATATTTTCAAGCCATTACTAGAATCAAGAAATCAGATCAGCACTCTGTTCTCTCTCTTTTTTCTTAATATAGCCTAGTGTTCTGCATTAATCTGTACATCAATACATAGAGTTTTAAAAAAAGTTTTAGGATAGCACCTTAGAAAAGACAGTCAGTCTGTTAGACCAACAAAAGCTCTACTTGCTGACTACTGAGTAATACAGTCTCACAGTAAATAAAACTCACATTGGAGTAACCTGCAGATTTTTCCAAATTAATGACATCTAGGCATCTCAAACCTGTGTATGCAGCAACAAGCCAGTTGTTCATCTTACCTTTTCACCCTTGCCTCCTGGAACACCAGCAACACCTCTCTCTCCTGGGATTCCACCAGGGCCAGCAGGACCAGGAGCACCAGCAGCACCAACATTGCCAGGCTCACCCTAGCAGCAACACCACATCATGTAAGTCAGGGTCAAGTCACTCACACAATTTGGAACAAAATCATCATTACTATTCTGCCCACCATTCTACTTGGTTGTAAATGTTACTACTTGGTGAGTAGTAACATTTTTGCCTTGAGCTATTGTATGTGTTTTATTTTTCCAGCTAGTGAAGATGCTAGATGTGAACATTCTCTCTGATTCTGTGGGCTCCTGAGGTTTTAGGTCAATTTTTCCAAACTAAACTTCTGTAGAAAGACTGGCCAAGGAAATCCAGGAAACTAAGACCCAGATTCACTTAGCATCAAGCCAACATCATCTTTTGCTAGATGGTCACTTACTACTGCCCTAATATTTGGGGGAAAATATTGCTTACTAGACATAAGAGCTTCCTGTGTACAAGTAGGTGTAGGTATAAAGAGAAGTCGGCATGAATTTTGGTCAGAATCTCAGACCCTATCTCCAAACAGAATAACAGCACAGCCAGCTGACAACCTGTATTCAAACTGACTTTCCCTCCCATCATCTATAGTACTAAACATAAACCCATTTAATATTAGTGTGGACTAGCTGGGATGAAACTTTACCAGTTGGAGAAAGGGTTTGGATTGAGCTCATCAGGAGCTCAGCAGTAAGGCAGTGGCAGCTGGAAAAGGCATACACACCTTGTTACCATCAGGGCCGGGTGGGCCAGAGGGACCACGGCTTCCAATGGGACCAGCAGGACCGACGGCGCCGCTCTCGCCGGGGGGACCACGCTCACCCTGCAGGAGACAGCCTGGCCTGAGTGCCTCCTGCACTGCTCTGTGCCTGACAGCTCTGGCTGGCAGCAACGGCAGCCTGATGCATTTTTATCTGAACAAACTTTAATTAGAATGGTGTAGCTGTTAACTAAATTGGTCATAAGAACTGGCTCTAGCTTTTGACACAAAAATATCAAAATGAAGTAATGAAGTCTTGCATCATGGCAACAGCTGACAACTAAAGTGTTAATACTTCTTGAACATGGATTTTGGCTACTGTGCTTGTTCTGTTAATGGTGTCTGGCATTCTACTGTCAAATGGAGATCCTGTTTTAGGACAAATAATAGATTCTAATGAAATTAAGGGGATGGTAATTGGCAAATAAGTATTTTTACAGTGGCAAATGCCTGTTGACAGAAGAATAAACACCTAAAGCCTACTAATGTGACCTCTACATTGTAACAGGTATAAGGATAAATTCTGACTCATAGATCTAGAGACATGGAAGTAGCCAGAAATTCAATTTAAATGCACAATAGATCTATCAAAGATAGAAACACTAGTTTTACTAAAGATATCTCAAATTACCTCAGTGTGATCAAGATGGACATCAGTGAATAATCTGATAAAGTATAATGGGGTTTTTAGTTATGCTGGAGAATTTGGAATTTGTCTAAGAACTATAAGGTGGTCAAAGAACTGACTTAAGGGGAGATAGCACACCAGTAGAAAGCACCAATGATGCAACAGATTAATTTACATTATAGAGATGTTCCTAAATTAAATTTTTTATACATTTTGTTAATTACAGAGAGGCAGAAAAAGAAGAAATATGCAGATATCACAAAGGTGGATGCATTTGTCAACACATAGAGGATTGGCAAACTACACAGGAAGAAGTGAATAACCTGCTAGATGGCTGCCAGAGCAGTGATAGAATTCTAGAGTGCAAGTACCAGGCCATTTATTTAGGCACCAAAACTGTGAATTCTGCTGTAAATGGAGGTATCAAAGGTGAAAATGACTGAAAGGAAAAGGTGATAGCCAACAATATGACACAGACATGTAAAAGGAAAATTTGACCTGGCACAGTCAGCAGGGTATTTTTAGGAAGTGTTAGTTTTGTGTATAAAGCATCAGTAAAACCTAATTTGGAATACTGGATGAAATACACTGGGGGCTGGATATGTGATGCTTCAGGCAAGCTAGAGCAGAGGCAAATAGCTGCCACTGCTACAACAAAGGGAACCTGGCTTGGATGTATAGGCAAAAGAAGAGTCTAGAGCAGACATGGTTTTTGATACAGACTCAGGGCACTAAAACATAGGGAGCAAAAGTGCTATTTAAACTGATTGAAATAACTTAGAAGAGTGAATGGGAATATTTGTCACATGACTCCTTGCTCTACATAAATGGGATCTTCCTGCCATGCAGGAAGACATCCACATGAAGCTCTTTGAGGATGTTTATTGACAGTTTAGAATTAAAGGGAAGTGGGAGGCAATACCTTCTAATGATTGTTCCAGTTTCTGAATTCTGCCCACTATTTATTCAAAGACAGTACTGGGGAGGTAGGAGCTGCCTAGCAAGGCATAATAAAACTAAAATAGTCAGGTTAAGAAGGCCTGTGCACAGGCACTGCAGATGAAAACTCTCATATTCATCAGGCCTCAGTGTAACACTGCAGGATCAGCCCTTTATCATCCACAGTGTCATGGTAAGGTTAACACAGGATATCATTCTTTGGGTAATATTCATACTTCTTATACAGAAGCTTACTAACACTGGCAATAGTGTTAACCCTAACTCAAATACCCTGACACCTGCAAAGAGCAGAGAATATTATCCTTCATTCCTGGGAGTCTGCTGCAATAAACTATTGTGTGGTAGAGAAGAGCTTTTTGCCTTGAGGAACATGGAAATGTGTAGAGTTACTATTATCATTGAACACATCATTAAGACAGTCTGTATCAGATTTCCAATGAGTTACTCACTCTTGGGCCAGCAGGACCAGGGACACCAAATTCACCATGAAGACCCTAGAAGATAGTAGATACAGTGGTAAAGTTTATTTTAGTTGCTTAAACTGTACTTTGTTTCTTAGCAACAAATGGAAATTTTTAAATTGTAGCAGCATATTGAAAATTTTCAGACAAATTTTCAGACAGTCTATTACATACATGGAAATAAGCCCTTTTCTTCCAGCTGCACAGTATCTCTAAGGTACACATTAGATATTTTTTCATCTGATGCATTAGTAATTAAATTACAAGCTCTTTTTTCAGGTATATGCAATGTAAACTCTTTTACAGGGACACAGATGTAACTATAAATGTTAAAGGTGATTATGACACAAAGGATGCACAATTTGCAGACTACATCTCACACTAACTGTGCAGCAGCTAGAGCATGAATTACAACAGAACCACCTCAGTTAGATGCCATTGTACATTCCCTGAAATCAGTTGAGATGCAAAAACATAACTGGAGTAGTGCATGTTAGATTGAACCTTGAAGATTTTGAAAGAGTGAAGTAAAATATTTTTCATGCACTGTCTCTTCTGGGGGAAGAAGCATATTTTACTGCTGCTTAAGGCCCAGAAAGGAAAGGACTATCTTTGCTCCGTTTCATAACAAAACTTTGAAAAAGGAAGTGTGATGCAAAAGGGGCTAATAAAGTTTGCATGTTACCCTGATGGCTTTGTTTTGGCAAATAGATGAAACAGGCTCTTGCTCCACCTGGTGTGCCACTGCAAACACAGCCCCCTTTCAATGCCTGCCCCATCCATGGAATGCTGTGTCTGCCACTCACCCTCTCGCCTGGTTTACCAGCCTCTCCAGCAGGACCTGAGGGACCTGGCAGACCCTGAGTGCAAAGAAACAAGAATACAAACACAGTTAAGACAGAAGCTCTCCACTCTTTGGGAACCATAGATAAGACTGAACAGAGCACACAGTTACTTACCTGGAAGCCAGGAGGGCCAGCAGGACCCGTTTCACCCTTTCCACCTTGGTTGCCCTGGGTGGAATGAAAAACAAATGATTAACTTAGAAGAAGAAATACAGGGAAGTAGATTTTAAAATGGGAAGCCCCATTAATGAAAAGTAAATCACAAATTTGATTTGTCTGGAGGCTATTACTTACAGTGACTCCAGGAGGACCTTGAGCACCGTTGTTTCCCTCTGGACCAGGAGCACCCTATATAGGTTCAAGTAGAAAACTATTATCAAAGTTTTAATTTGATAAGAATAATATCCTAAATGATTATGTGCCAAAACCAAAAGTCTCTGATTGTGTATTTTGAACTTAACCATTTATTTGCAAGAACTTCACAGCCAGAGGTACTAAAAATGCTTAAAAACCTTAAATTCTCATTTAAATTCTCATCTCTGTTTTAGTTATTGCAGCACATTCATACTTAAGAAAACTTGTTTTTTAATTACAGAATATAGAAACCTTGCTGATAGCATTTTTCCTACAGCAGACTGTTTTTTGGGTCCCTCAAAGTGAAGAATTAGTAAGTTTCCACTATTAGCAAAAAGTTGCAAATTTACAGGATGAGCAAGAAACCATACACTGTGCTCTAAGAACTAAGGACAGGGAGTGCTATTTTTTTCTCTTCTTAGGATAATAGCCCATGATTAATTACCCAAGAAGGAGAGTTTTAATTTATCCATTAAGTAATAGCCCCCACAGATATGAGGCTAAAAATAATGCATTCCCAAGGACTTTTATAATTTCATCATCTATTCATACTTGCACAAGCCAATGGAATCTTATTACAGAGGTCTGGAAAATCTACTTTTTTTTTTTTTCTCTCTCTGGAAGTTGATAAATAAGATATATCCACATACCCGTGGGCCAGCAAGACCAACATTGCCTTTTTCACCAGGTTTGCCAGGTTCACCCTGAAGTTGAAAAAAAAGATATAAAAGTTAACCAACACTTCATATTAGATTCAGTTTAAACTACTAAGCAGAGACTTATACTCTCACTGCCAGAAGATTTACTGTAATATTTCTTTAACCTCAGCTAAAACACACACAAGCTCCATCTGTCTTTCTGGATCACTTAGATTAAAATATGTGTCTTTTCTTTTCTGAACTTGATGCCTTTATGTTTTGAGATCATAATTCATGGCACTCCACGTAGTATCCTATGCAATACACTGCATGTTGGCATGTGTGTGCAGGTACAGCAACAGCAAGTCCAGGACATGATTGCTATCTGTGACCTCTGTGATGCAAAGAATTCCACTGAAGTCACTGATAGCTTTTCTTCTAAGTCGAGTGAGCTTTGGATAGTGCTCCATAAATAACAGTACTCTGGAACTGGCTGAATGGCCAAACTTGACAGAACTTTTACAGATGTGAATATACAGAAATGATAAAATGGACATGCTGAAATCCTAAAATAGACATATATTATTTTAATCACTTCAATGTCAAAATGTCCCTGAGCTAATTAAGTTGCTTTTTCATTTCTTTTATCATATTTTAGATAACTAGAAAATAATCTGAAACAGAACTCTTGAATGTAAGCAGATGTTATCTGATGAGCATCACAGGAGGATAAAGGGAGATGTGTTGAATTAATGATAGAGCTAGGACCCTACAGATTAGTCTGGAAATACTTTCATAATAATAGAAAGTTTCTGTACTGTACTTACAGTGGGACCTTTTGGTCCAGGGAATCCAATGTTGCCAGGCTCACCTCTATTACCAGCTGGACCAATTGGCCCAACTCTACCATCTGCTCCAGGGAAACCCTAGAAAAAGAATTCATACTATTAAATGGCTGAGGTAATTTGAGTTCAGCTTTAGGAAAAAATATGTACTGACAGGAAACAAATGACATTTAACATTTCACCACTGTTGATACATAGCATGCTCATGCATCCCTCCCTTTTTCTCCTTTTCGTAGAACTATTTCTTCTTCCCCTTCCAGGAGACAGGCCTGATCTGAAACCCACAGAAATGAATGGAAAGCTTCACACTGATCTTTTGAGTAATAAAATAGAAAATCTTGCTGGTTTTACACAGCTGTGTTAGAGCTCAGGTCTGAAATGTCTGCTTTATACAATTGTACTTCATTCTTTCCCATGCAATGGGGGAACAGAGGGAAAAGAAAGCCACTTACAACAGGACCTTCCTTGCCAGCAGGGCCTGGGCTTCCAGGCTGACCTGGGAGACCCTGAAAAATGAAAAGTTTCATGTTTTTAGAACACATAACCACCATTTTTTCTACATGCATGTGTGCACACACACAGAGGTGCCAAATTATCAATGTACATGGTTTAAACAGAACTGTAGGTGCTATGACATTTCCACCTGAAGCACACTGACTGTTCATTTGGTGGTGTGTGCTCCCATGCCAGTTGAAAATCAGTAAGGGAAGAACCTCTTTTACTCAGAGAAACTAATTTAGGCTCTGCTTTGGGGGATAGTGTGTTTCAATGTTTGCAGATGCCTAATACTCATATGTGCATTGGAAACTTTCACTTCACAGGGTAGGGTAGGAAGAGAAAGAAAAAGGAGTATAAATGTAATGAGATTAACATAATCTGGCTGCAGCCAGCACCACTAAAAGTGAATGGCTGTTTTCAATGAAATAATTTGCAAATTAAAAAAGAGATAATTGAGATCGGCCATTTCACATCATTTTAGTAGGGTCTGCTTTCTTTGAGTTCATTAAAGAGAGCACACACACCTCAATTGTGTTCATAATGATCACATTCTATAAATAATCACAAGTGGAAACCCCTTACAGAAGTCAATCCTGTATCCTGTACAAGAGGACAGTGCTCCCTTCCAAGGCAATCAAATGCTACCCTAACAAAAGCAACTAATTTCAATAAACATTTTGATGCTTCTTAATTGTTCCTAATGTGGTTTTTTCCACTCCAGTGGTGGAAATTCCCTAACTGTGGTTAACACATGCTGAATTTTTGCAGTTTGATTTCTGAATAATTTTGTCCATTAATTATAAGTAATTTTCCTTCTATGGTCTAGTTCAAACTTAATCCACAGATTTCGAACTTACTCTTGGACCCATAAGACCAGGCTCACCAGGACGGCCAGCATCACCATTAGGACCCTTAGCACCAACAGGACCACTAGCACCACGGTTACCAGCAGGTCCCTACCAAAAGAAACAAATAAAATTAGGCAGAGGTAGCAGAAAGCATCACCCATCTGTGTATAAAAGGTGGTTCAGAAATAGTGACCCAGACAAAAGTCTTACCATAACACCAGCTCTGCCATCAGCTCCAGGGAGCCCACGAGATCCAGGCACACCCTGCAAGTCAACACAAAACAAATCAAGAATGGGGAAGAAATAAATCTGTTCCTGTGAGGTGTATAGTGCCTACTAGATTTCAGCCTTCCAAGAAGGTCTGCTGAATTTGAGGTAAGTGCAGCTTTAAGCACACCCCTCAGTGTAAACAGATATTGTGAAAGAAATCTCTCTCACTTCTTGTAGATTTCTTTAAATTCTAATCTGTTTGTATAATTTTCAGTGTTCATTGTAACTGATAGTGGCTCTAGCCAGCAGCTAGGATCCCACAACCTGCCCCACACAATTCCACATTCCCTGTAGACAGTTACTGACTCCCAGTTCTTTATCCCTGTCCAAAAAAAAAAAAAAAAAAAAAAAAAAAAAAAAAAAAAAAAAACTGGGGGAAGCACTGCCTTTTTTCTTATTATTTTCCTGTGAATTCTTTTCCTTCATGAAGCTACATGCCCCCTGAAGCCCATGGGGTGGCTTTCTCACCCAGCAAAAAGTTTACTAGCATTCTTGAAGACACTGAATTGAAAGCTTTTCCCCCATTATCTGTGAGGCCACTATCTGTTTTAAGCAGTTAAATCGCATCATGAACTTTTAAGGGTGATCAAAAGATAATTCACTAAATAATACACAGTGGACAAATCAAAGGAATCTCTAAATACTTGAGGGATAAGACAGTACATAAGCATTAATGCAAAACAAAAATGGGTTTAGTCCCAACTAATTAAAAAGCTCAGAATTTAAAATTATCACTGTTTAACAGCATTAATGTAAATTTAATTACTCATAATTTTTAAATTTGCCTGTGGGACTCTAGATTTATTTTCACTTTTCTTTTGCTTCTATGTCTGAAACATGAAAAGAAAACCTACTCTCAGTCCAGCAGGGCCTGGGGGACCAGCAGAGCCAGGTTCACCAGGGCTGCCTCTCTTGCCTTCCTCACCACTAGGGCCAGGAGGGCCAGCAGGTCCAGCAGCACCCTATTTTGGACAAACAGGAAAAAGAAGATATCAGACACCTTGTTGCAGACATTATCAGGCTTTTGATTGAAAAAGCCTTCACATTTTGCCATACTTACAGGCTCACCCTTCATACCACTTTCTCCCTTGGCACCAGCAGGGCCTGGTTCACCCTAGAGCCCAAAACAAAGAGAGATGACAGAATTAGGCATCATTCCAAAAATCTCTCTTCTATCTGGAGAGCTTATTCATGAATCAAAAATTCTTTTAACATCTAATGGCATGCCTCCCTCTATTGTGAAAATGGTCAATGAGCACGACTGTATTTTTGACTTAAAAGGCTCAAACCAAAGATGTTAAAGATGCTTAGAAATGACAGTATTGAATGACACATTTAGGGCTGGTTCCTCTATTGAGGATACCCACGGAGGGCCTAGTTGTGAGATTGCTGCCACATCTCAATGCTATCAACATGGACAGAGCTTCACAGTCACATAACATTCTGCATTGGAAGGGACACACAAGGATCATTGAGCCCAACTCCTCCTTGCACTCATAGGGAGTGCAAAGTGAACCTTCTCAGTCTCAGCATCCAAAGCAAGCAATGAGACACAGAAACCAACTGCAATGTTCAGTTGCAGTGCATCAAGAAAAAAATGTCTGCACTGTAACAAAAACATATCCAGAGGAGATCTTTTACAACTGTGGACACTGTCTGATTTTCAAATACATGCAATATAGGAGGTCACTTACAACAAGTCCTCTAGCACCACTAGGACCAGCAGGGCCAGGAGGACCAAGAATACCACGGGGACCAGGCAGACCAGGAGCACCAGCAACACCAGGAAGACCCTGTCCAACAGAGGGGGAAAAAGATGTAAACCCATTGTCTTTTCTGCTGCATTAACTGAATTGGGTTTTTTTTAGAGCAAGCAAGTGTCAGTGTAGTTGTACTTACAGCTGCACCTTTAGCCCCTGGAAGACCATTAGCACCAGGGTTGCCCTGTTAAGAAGAGAACAACACTGGTTAATTCAGAATCAAAAGTGCACCCATCTGACCATAGATAAAGTCTGGCAAGTTACTCACTGGAGGGCCAACAGGACCACTAGAACCAGGAAGTCCAATCTCTCCTCTTGGGCCAGCAGGACCAGTAGGACCAACATTACCAGCAGGTCCGATTTCACCCTGTTGGAGAGAAGGACAGAACCCTTTATCAGTGTGCACAGTCTTATGGCAATCCTGTATCAGCCTGGCACTAAGATAATCATTGTGTATTCCCATTTCAGAGGCCAGGAAACCAAGCAGCTGAGAGCTTTTAATGGATTTTAAAGGCATTCAAGTTGGGATGTCTAGTTAGGCTCCATTTAAAGTAATGGCTAAGACAGGAAAAGCAGATGCTTACCCAGCAGGTTGACCAAAAAAAAAAAATCAGAATTAGAATTCCAGTCTCATTTGCATCCATGTGCCTCCAGAATTGGCCTGAGGTACATGAGACCTAATTGGCCATTATCTCCTACTTTCAGATGCCATTTGCATAGATGCAAAATGCAAAATCATGCCTGATCAGAGTGTCATGTGACAGTGTTCACAATGGAGTAAATGACAAAAAAACGGGTTCTTGCTTTTATTTTCAGAAGGTTGTATTCCCTAAGTTGACTACAAGAACCTGAATATAATGTTCTCTTCAGCAGTTCAGAGTTCACCCTGGACATGTAGACAGTCTTCTCTTGAAACTACATGCTATAACCATGCTTACATCTGCATTACAGAAGACTTAATGGTTTTCAAAAGTCTTGCCTTTTGAAAAGAATAACCAGGATGGGATCTCAATTTTTTCACACCTTTCCTGCAGTTAAAATCAAAGGGTATAGAAAACAATACTTTTTTTTCTTCTAAAAGTGGATTAGGTTTTGTTTGATACACAGAATTACACGGATTTTGTGCCAAATGGTGAGCAAAATTTGTAAATTGAATCTATGCAATAGTCTTTCCTCAAATGCTCTGTCCTTCCTTGGACACTCAAAATATTGAAGCTCTTACCCAGGTAAAAAATGCTAAGATTTGAGCAATCAAGTGAATAATTTAAATTACAGTTTTCAAGAGCAAAATGGTACTGCCCTAAACCTGGAAAGTTTTAATGCAATTTCCAGACTGTAATTTCAGGGATTTAGACTGGAAGTAGCCCAATACTCAAATGCAGCTTCTTTGTCCTCCACTATTTCTGTAAAGTGATATTATTCATAATGATTCCTGTCACCCTTGGAAAGTGTATATAAGTGCACCACACAGAAAACAGCAAAAGGGTTGTGTGTCTTCCTGAACCTGCCCAGCTTCAGTTGTCATCGGTGAAGTCAGTGCTGTATTTTAAATTGGCATTCATATCTGATGTTCTCCAAATACAGACCAGGATGAGGATGAATCCCTAGAGCAACTAACAAGAAAGCACTCTTAATTCATAGAGAGTGGGGTTTTTTTGCTGCTTAGAAACTCTGGTTAGTACATTTCATCTTCTCTATCAAATGTAAAAGCAGGTGTTCATACCTTAGCACCAGGAGCACCTGGGAAGCCTGGAGGACCAGCAGCACCAATAGGGCCCTGGGAAGTGAAAGGGAAACAGCTGTGTAAAGGAATTCAGTGACAAAAGAAACATCTTGCTTGTTGAAGTAAGCAGATTTTAAAAAAATGCACATTTACTTATTCCACACATTACCACCTCTGCACATTAATTGCCTTTTGCAGTTCCAAACAGACAGATTTTGTTCACTACAAACAGTTAAAAGCCAGGTCAATGCTTAAACAACATTTGCAGTGCAAATTAAGCCAAGAATTGGCCAAACCTTGCCTTGAGGCCAAACACCTGAGAAAGAACAGAGGATGAGCAGAGGCAGGCATCTGCAAGGCCAGATGACTGATTCTACTTTGTTTACCTATTGCTGTGAGATTTATAGTTACATTGGGACAAAGTTCCAACATACCACACCTCACAAGAAAAGATACATTGATGGATTCATGGCTTTAATTTTTTAATGCATACAAGTAAAAAGGGATAGTTTTTCTTCAATTATTAATTGAAAATCCAACTCATTAATTTATATTGGGAATCAATATCTATTTTTTGCGAGCTAACATCTTTCAATTAGAAATATTTATAACAAAACTGTATCACAAATCCAAGGTAATAAAACATGTCAGCTGGTATGACAAAGAGGAAGTGGCTTCAGACATTCTACAACCTACTGTGTTATAAAGAGGGTACCTGGAATTGTCACTAGTTTTGCATAAGACAAAAAAAAAAAAAAAAAAAAAAAAAAAAAGGACTGAATGCCCTTTAGGATACGTTTGAAAGAATAAACTCCCAGAATTTTCATTGCAATCACTTTTTTATATTTTAAATTTCTAGTGGAAAGAAGGATAAAACATTATTTCTGTTTTAGTTTAAAAAAATGAATGTTAATAACTGCTTTGCAGAATATTTAAGGTATCATAACCTAAGTATGTGAAAAATAACTTAAGCTTGGGACAGACACTGGGACATAATGTAGCACTGTGCCCCTTGTGAATACCAGCCTATGCAATCAGCAGCTTCAGAACATTTTTCCTATAGCAACTCAACTGCCTTCATTCAAAATGTCTTCAGCTAAAACGTTTGGTTCTACTACATGAGATCTTAGCTGTAAGGTTTTTATTTGCCTGCAATTTAACTGCCCAATCATGTATTTTTTAAATACTCCACATGGGAGAACTTAAGAGAAATTCACAGCCATGCTCACATTCTACTCTGTTAAAGCACAACTGGTGTTTGAAGTGACAAGCAGCATTAAAATCAACTTTGTCAAAACAGAACCAAGTACAGCTTCATCACAGACTCAGTTTTTGAAAGTGGGAAGAAAAAAAAACCTATTAACTGTTATTACTACTGTTCTGGTGCATTCCAGATTTCTTTCACAGTTTCAAAACTATATCCTTGAATTCATATTTATGTGGCTGAGATAAATGAGGTTTACTGAAGTCAGGGGTAAATTATGGCAATGCTAACTCCTTTTGAACAGACAAATCTGTATTGGAATAGCTCTTATTAGAATAGTTACTGTTTACCAGTCAGAGCAGGAGAGTTGGATCTTGCTGGCCTTTCATACTAGCTCACAACTCAGTGATGAATTGTATCAGTGGTGAATGGAAAAGGTTAGACCTGTCAGGCTGATAGGACAATGCTGCAAGTGCAAAGCTATGTCCTATTGTGCATATATAATTTACAGGGTGTATATAATTATAGCCATCTGCAACACGTGCATGGTATGTATCTGTTACAAAGCAGAAAGTCTCTTTAGCTTTTGGATGAGAATTATTCTGTTTTCTGCTGGAAATAAGAATTCTGTGCACTGGGTATTTCCCAGTGAGATGTTCTGGAAAACCTGCTCATGAAATCACCAGTGCAAATAAGAGAATATTTGGTTCCTTTGATATGGATGTGTTTAATATAAATCCTGAGGCTCTCATGATACTGTCTGCAAAGGGTTTATGTTCCACTAATTCTCTCTGTGATGGTCTGATAAGCAACAAAGAACTATATTAAAAACATCAATACAGTCAACTTCTTAAAAGCCCAAGAAATCCTCTAAAAACAGGAAGAGAAGCACAAAGCCTTATGGAACCAGGCTGTCAAAAAAAGCAAGACTGAAACTTACAGCAGGTCCAGTGGGGCCAGCGCTGCCATCACTTCCACGAGCACCCTGTGAGGAAAGAAAATGGTAAATAGTTTGAAAAGAGAACTAAATATCAGAGGAAACCACAGTAAGTGGCTGATTCATGATGACAGACTGATGGGAAGCCACTTACAGCTGGTCCAGGAGCACCTACTCTTCCTCTCTCACCAGGGAGACCACGAGCACCCTTGAAAGAAAAATTATATTAACTCATGTATATGTTTTCATTGAACACAGATACATAGAGATATTTTCCTCTGCAAAGTCATATTACTTTTACATTAGAGTAACTGGGTATCTGCAGTGTCAATAATGAAAAATACTAAAGAAAATGCTGGCTGAACTAAATCTATCAGATTATAATTTCCCACAGCAGCAGTAAATACTTACAGGTTGTCCTGGGGTACCATTTTCACCAGGGGCACCAGGCTCTCCCTATGAAGAAAAAAGTTTGGAGGCTTGAGTTACTTAAAGCTGCTTTGTACAGATAGTTTAGCACCATCAGAGAGATTTTCAGCTGCTGGATCCCACTATCTGTGTCTTGTGTAGCATTTTATAACACAGCACTGTCCATGTTTCTGCATCATACTACACAATAATAGCACATCAAGTCCTGAGGGTGCAGAGACTGCAATTGTCCCTGCATATACAAGCCAGATAGAATCCTTTTAGAAGGGGAGGGCCAGAGAAAGTTGTGTCATTTGCTCAGCTTTCTTCACCCCCTTTCTTTATGCTGACATTTACTCTGTAGTAAATGTCTGACATTAAGAGATTGGATCTGGATAGTCAAGTACAAATCCAGATCAATCAGCAGCTGTTTTTAGCTGGAGTAGAAGCAGAATGATGCTTTCTTTTGCCTTAATAGAAGTTGAAAAAGTCTTCTCAAATGGCTTAAAATAAGGATCTGCCTCAGATCTTAAAGCCAATAATACTGAGTATTTGAGTAACAGCCATTAATTCATGGCTCTTGTCCCTTCAGTACTGTATTCTCAACAGCCTTCTCAACTGGTCTAGGCTGCTCTACATTGACAAGATTTGTCTCAGAGCACCTGTATCCCAAATATACCTGAATGCACCTAGTCTTAAATGCTGCAAAGAGCAAGTTTTTACCTTCATTGCTGTCAGCACTGTTATATCATGAACAACCTTGATTTAATATGCTGGTGTTTTCTAGCACTCTTACTAATAACTGTTCTATCCTTTACTTAAGTGCTTTATCTGTTTTAAATCTCCAATGACTGGACAGACTTTGCCATTTAAACTTTTTCTGAAGGTTAACAACTTGCAGTGATATTGAAGAATGCTATGTTACAATTAAAAACCTTATAACCAAGTAGTGCTAAGCTCTTAGAAACAAGATAGATAATTAATATTTGAGGTTTTCATTGTTATATTACAAGTCTGTGAATAAAAATCTCCTGTGAATCCGTCAGGATTCCCTGTAACACAATGATGCAATAGTGAATTCTTCAAGAACAGATATTAGGCACTGAGGTGGAATGGGAAAAGAAAAAACTAAAGGAGTTTACCATAGATGCTTCTAGACTCTACTTCAGGATCTATTTTTAAGGTGGTTTTTTTTTAAGGCTAGTGTTCAAATGTGCACTAATATGAAGATGATAAAAAAAAAAAAAAAGCCTGTGAGGATCAAACAGCCTTAACTCAGAGAAGCACTGCATGTTTTCAAATTTGTAGCAAGACACACTGACCATGTGTCTCACAAAATAGAGTTTTATAGAAAAATTAGATGTTTTCATTTTAGCATGCTTTATAAAAACCTACCCAAATGTAGAATACAATCCAGAGAAGAGCAGAGATAGCAAAATCAGTCTGAAGTGCTGCTGAATAGTCAGTCATTAAGAGCTAAATTCTGCAGCCTTTATTCACTGAAAGCACTAACCTGCTTACAACTTGATTGAGGGCTCAAGCCCCAGGAATGTGCTCTCACAACAAGGTGCATGTATTTGTTCTACATGGATCCACTGACTTCTAGATTACTGCAGCTGGGCAATGTTTAATGGCAACATGGAAGACTGATTGGATGGGCCTTCACATGTCTTTTGCTAGGAAGAGCTACAAATGCATCCTACATCTTCAGGTTTTGTCTTTACCTTGTTGCCAGGAGTACCAGGTTGTCCCTTTTGACCATCCAGACCATTGTGTCCCTATATTGAGTAGAAAAATAAATATTGATACATATTTTCTCTTAAATGGCTATATGCAAATTTCTAGTCTTATAACATAAAACCTTCTTCCCACAAAATTACTTCCTAATATAATCTTCTGATTTTTCAGAAATAATTAGTCTTTCATATCAGGTGATATTAAAAACTTTGAAGAGGTTCATGCACTCTTCACTTTCAGAGGATTCCCAGGGGTTTTCAGTATGCTGCAGTGATGTTAGTCTTAAACATTCAGGGAAAAGTATATATGTACTCACCCTAATTCCCTTAAAGCCAGGCAGACCAGGAGTTCCAGGGAAACCACGAGCACCCTAAAAACACACAGTGAATGATTGTCTCTTGTATTATACAGTGCAGTTAAAATGAAAGATGACAAATAAGTCTTTCAACAAAATTAATGAGTAGATTTGAGTAATTATCATTCAAGTAAGGAATAGAATCTAGATCCTAACCTCTCAGGACCAGACTTGTTTCAAGACTAACAGTAATCAACCTGATTTTTCCAGTTCTGAATCTCAGAAATTTCGTGCATTACCATGTGATAGCATAGCTTTCAAAACTTTCTGTGCCAAGGTGCCTGCTTACCTTCTCCTGTGCAACTCCTCACAATGCCATTTCTGTTACTCATCACTAGCTTTAGTAGGAATGGGGTAGGAAAGCAAATTAAAAATGTAACTATATGATATCCCTGCAGGTAAGGACTGAGATTGTATTAATCCATATAAGGAATATTACTAGACTGTTAATGTGGTGAATTTCAGAAAGGTTGTTAGGTTTCATTGGTTAGTGAACTGGTCTGTATTGTATCCAGTGGATCACTACACACCTGAGGGCCAGCAACACCCCTCTCACCAGGTCTTCCAGGTTTGCCAGGGTGACCCTAAAAAATGCAACAAAGATGCACTAAGAAGGAAAGCTTATTTTATAAAATACCAACACAAACCATTAAGAAAAAAAGAAAATACTTTGGCAAGGCTTCTCTTTTTCCATAAATACAGGGAGATTCTTAACATTTAATTTTCTTCTCCCTGTATTTAGGAAGTTAAATAATGTATTTGGAGTTGTTTGGGTGTTATCTGATTTTCTGTGTATTTCCAGCATACTGCATCTCCTGTACCACAAAATAATCATCTGAGAGATTTATTTATTTAACAATGTAAAAAAATATGGCCAATAGAATGCTTAGCTTAACAATAATCTGGTTGTTAGAGTTGAATCACCACCCCAAAAGAGATGAGAAACATTTAATAACCACTTACATCTTCACCAGCCTTTCCTGGAGGACCAGGGGGACCACGAGGACCCTGGGGACCCTGTTAAAAATAGATTGAGAATTACTTAAAGCATCAGTCCTCATATACATCTTCCCACTGTTTTCTGACTTGAGTTGGGGCGTAGGTAGAGCTTAATCGACTTTGCCCTGTATGATTCCAATGGGACAGAGCTGGAATCTGAGAGTTCAGCTCTGTTTCTATAACAGGATCAAGCAGGAGCATCCAAACATTCAGAGATGTGCATATGGATAAGAGAAAAGGTCCTAAGCATTGCAAGCCTACTTTTGTGAGCTATTCCTAATGCTAGCAGTGTCTGTATGTGATCTGTACTTACTGTCTGACCAGGTTCACCAGGCTCACCAGGAAGGCCTTGGAAACCAGGAGGACCCTAGAAAATGAGGGAGACACTATTAGTTTCTAAACAAGATAATTTGTAATTTCACAGGATGTCAATGTTGGTAGGAGAGAGAAGACTGTACTCACAGGGGGTCCAGATGCTCCAGGAGGGCCTCTGGGTCCCATTAAACCCTATGGAAGAAAAATCACAAGATCTTTTTTTAAAAAATCAGTTATACAAACTCATCTATAGCACCAATTCCCAGCATTCCCAAAATACTGGTTAGCATCACAGTTTCCATTGTGCAATACTCAAATGAAATTAGAGGAAGTTAAGAGAACTGCATGAATTTGGACAGGCAGTCCAAGTGCAAACATCTTCTAATGGCAAGGAATCAGCACAGAATCCAGTGGGATGACTAGAAATGTATCCTCATGGCTGTGAACTTTATGATTCATCTTTTTAATCTATTCTGGCTTGTTAGCAAGTAAACTGGTTCATTTTTTTTTAAGTTCCTCCCTCACCATTCCTGAGCAGAAATGTCCAGAGCTTAAAGATGAGGATCATAACGCATCATGAAAGGCCCTTAGACATATTGTGTATACATCTATTTCCATTAATTATCTACTTCTATTTAAATATTTAATTTTTTTCTGTTTTTTTCATCTAACTTGCAAAAGAAGTCACTAATATACTCTCCTTGACATTATCTACAATTTACATACATCTTGAAAACACAGGGTGAGAAAATCACTCCTAAAAAGGAAATTTCCATAGACTGGTGCTCTCTCTTAACAGTTATCTTAAGGTTTACTAAGCAAGCAAACAATTGCAAACTGAAATTTTAACTTGGACTTTTATAGTCCAAACAAATTATTTAGGAGATGTATCAACAGAAATAATTATGTCTTAAATATGTTTTAAAGCTTTCTCGGAAAGTCTTTTAGATTTGTTATTTTAAGATTAAAATAATATGCCAACTTTTCAGTAGTTTATGTAGCTTTCCCATAAGACTGAAAACCTTTTATTAAGAGGAATAAATGCCCATTAATTACAGGCATTTCCTCACGAAGTTAAAGCAATGTTGTGGATATGAAAATGTGCAGCAATTCAAGGAAAATTATGGTTTCTAGACAGTCTGAATCATATGTGCTGCATAAACCATGTGAATTTCTTCACAAATTATATTCTACAATTACTTTTCTCTTCCTGATCTTTTACATACTATTTGTGAAACTTAAAACTTCCTCACAATACTACTGCTGTTTCTGTCAAATGACCCTAACTGACCCAAAAATTGGAACATAGAAATAGTGACACCTCAAATAAATCCTCATCTGTGTTTTCTGATTAATCACCAGACACTGAGGGCAGAACTTGATTAAAAGTACTCCTATTTTCCTATATTTTGTAACTAAATGGATGGCAAAGTATTCTCCAAAATCCATTTAATTTTAGAGAGTTTTTGGAAGTGGAGACAAGCGCTTGACCCAGAATAGTCCTGGTCCTCCTTCATCCTTCTGCTCACCCATCAGATGCACTGTGATGTCAATGTGTGTGGTGAATTTAACCCATATTCCTCTATCTCTGTACACTGAAAATATTTGCTAACATAAGGAAGGGTTAGAAATCCATATGGAGTGGCAATAGACCCCTTAAATTCCATTTGTACATAATATACAGTGAGTTATAAAGAGTCCTCCCCAGAACTGCCTTACAGTACCAAGTACTAACATTCAGATGTTGAGAACCAAATGCAGCAGCCAATTTCCTAAAAACCTGTGCAATCCAAGGATATCAAAAGAGTTGTCCAGCCATGGAGGAAAAATCACCACCAACTGAGCCAAGATGCTGAGTTACTTTCTAGGCCTGTGTCTGCTTTACAGAGCAGCTTTACAGTTATTCTCATTCCTAAAACACAATCTCCTGTCCCAATATGGGAGTAATACTGTATCAAAGTACATATGTTATCCAACATCAAATTATGAGATTCATTGACTCATAAAAAATTCGACAGAGTTAAAGCACAAGTCCCAGCAGTGCTATATTCAAGATAAATATATAGATCCAAGACCATATTTCAAGTCCTCAGACTATTTAAAACACTTATCATCATCCTATATTAAAGGATCAGTTTACAGTCTGAGCCAATATATGATCAAACCACTAATTTTAATGCTATTTTTTTGTCAATGCAGCTGAATTAAAGGAAAATCCTAAACACAATATTCATGTGACTTATCAAGTGCTATGTCATACACCTACCATAGGTCCTGGGCCAAAATCTGCTGCTTTAGATGGATCATACTGAGCAGCGAAGACCTGTAGATAATAAAAAGGTTGACATTAAAATACAAAAAACTTTACTTTAAAAACTATTTTTAATCAACATTCTGTATCTAAATATCATCTGATTTGTTATATTTGCTATGAGGTTTGTTAAAGCAGCATACATATAACTCAGTAAATACAGCCCTATTATAAATACATTTCTATTCACTTGTTTCCAGAAAGACTTGATTTTACTGGGAAGGCCCTTTCAAACCTAAATATCTCTGCAGAAATGATTCAGTAGCGTGAACTGAAAATTAGGAATGTAAATTCAGTGCTCATTTAAAATTGAAAACTTTTTTGAAACTCTCAAATTATTCTGCATAATTTCCAATGAGGGAAGTTAAGCAATGCAGTGAAAAAGGATGCATAAGGAAAATTAATGTACCAGCCCTGAGTAGCTATGGCATGAGGTGGGCCCATCAGTTTCAGAAATATCTGAGGAGTATGCAGCCTCCAAAACACTGCAATGAATTTTTGATATTTTATCAAAATAGAAAAAGATTCTCCACAACACAATCAAATCCCCTTTTCTTGCTTGCTTCATTAACATATTAAAAATAAAATAATGAAAGCAATTTGATATTTGCAAGTAGCAAAATAAAGTATTGCTCTTTACACTGAAGTTAAAAGAGTATTCTTCCATGCAGAGGGATTTAATAAACTTGATCAGTACAACACTGTCTGTGTCTTCATGCTCCCTATGCAAGCTAATGTCAAGCAAAGAGTTAAATTCAGCATTCTGCAGAGAATACATGATGGACACTGGTGCACAGTGTGTACGCAACAGCCCATTTACAGTTTTGCAATATAAATAGAGATAAAAAGAAAAATTTCTAAAGGACAATACTCTAAAATTCTATAGCACTTTTAAATTGATTTTTAGGTTAAGGAGTCGATTTCTTCGCCTATTCCAATACGGCTGCTGTCTCTTTAATCCAACCACAAAAGATTTTTTTTCTCATCTACTTAACAGCACTGGTTTCATTTAGTTGATGCCTAATATATTATCACTGTGTAAGTTTAATGCTAAATAACAGGGTTGATTTTCTCTTCTTCCTAAATCCCTGTTGAATACAGAATCCAAATTTTCCATGGAATATATACACTGCAAGGAGGGTTTCAATTGAACTGGGACTATCAATTTCTTATGGCTCGCAAGAGAATGTTTCTTCCACTCTTCAATTCAACAATATTGTTTTCCAGCAAGTATAAATTTCATCCTGGTCCCAAAGCACAGTTTAGAGTTCTGGTAATAGAAAGTTTGGATGCCTTACTCCGCCAAGACCTGGAGGACCAGGGGGCCCTGGAGGACCTGGTGGACCATCTTCACCATCTCTGCCTGGTGGACCTGGTGGACCCTAGAGTTAAAAAGAGTGAAAATTAGAAGTGGCTGAAGAAATCTCTAATGTGGTAACTTCACTAACAACCAGATACCCACAGCACACTCTACAGCAGTGCTATATATTCCAATAAATAATTTCAAAAATGCTTAACTTGAGAAAATAACCATAGTCTGATTTAATGTAACCTTGCTTGTATCGGATATGTACTGGAGCTTCGTACTTGAGAAGATTTATGGGGGAAATATTGGAATTATGCTACCAAAGTGCAACGTCCAAATTGGGAAGTTTCATGTTAAGTGATAAATTTTGGACCTACGAACGCCAAGTGACCCATCTGTACCCACACAGCCTGGCAGATCCTGTCAGAGAGAGCCTAAAATTTGACCAGCTGAGGATTAGAAAAGCTCAGCTCTACTGATATGAGTTAACATGGATCCAGAGTAAGCCCAACACCATTTTTTAATCAGTATAGACAATTTGCCAGTATAATTGCAAACCCAATTAAAATTTAGCAGTGCTCTTTGTGATACTGTCCATCTGCTACCACTGTCAGAACTTCTCACAACAGGTTGAAATTACCTATGTTCAGTCCAGAAACATTTGTCCTTACATTCTCTCATTCTCAGTACACAAAGCTGGTCAAGTTTTGGCATCATGGCAATTGGTGTAAGGTATTTAATTTGTTGAGTTTTTTGAACCCAGTTCAGCACTTAATGAAATCCATAATAAATGGATTTCTAAAGGAGCAGAATTAGGCTCGTGGCCTTCAGAACAAAGAAAGCATCTCATTTCATTAAACAAATATAGTTAGTGGCAGCCTAAAGCAAATATCCAGCTGACCACACTGATATAGTCTTCCTAATAGTTCCCATTACATTTGTCAGCACACTATGATCTCAGAAATCTTCAAGAGCTCCCTCATCAATACTATGGCATTTTCATTTTCAGATTATAGAAAAAAAGACACATAACTACACACAACCAGATAAGTACATGAAGTTCAGAATACAGCTTTACAAAAAGCAGCAATGATGCAGAAGCAAACCAGAAAACAGATATCAGCAACATGAATGAACATTACAATTAAATTATTCAACTGTCCTTATTTATGGTTACTTTTACAGTAGAGCCTCCTGCTCCACTTTGACTAGCAGAAGGTAGATAGGAAATGCCCAGCTACCAAGAAAAGAGCTTTTCCAAAACATTTTTGGAGGCACAGATAATAAATTATCTTCAAAACAGGCTTAGTCTATTCAGGTTTTATGTAAAGAGCTTACCCATACACCATATTTTTCAAAGATTACATCTTTACATGTCAGCTTTTCCCTCTGCATTCCTATGTGTTATTTCCACTGTGAGCAGCTGGAAAAACATTTTTCAAATCATCATTGAAGAGCTAGGCTGCCCTATGATCTCAACCACATCTGTTCAGGCACAATGACCATAATTAGGCTGAATTTGGTACATAGGTAATTTGGTTCCTTTTAAAAATGAAATTGTACATGCAAGCTTTTGCAGGTACAATCATTTAATCTCACAGCAATGCTTAAACTTAGTTTTTTCCTAGTGGTCTTCCAACAACTACTGTTCAAAGATCACAAGCAAACATCAATCTAATTCCTTACCCTTTCTCCCTGTGGCCCTTTGTCTCCTCTAGGGCCCTGCCGGAAGAAAATAACACTCAATGAGTTACTGTGGAAATTTTCCAGGAAAATACAGGGAAACAGATACATTAAGAATAATTAGTGTACATTAAAAAGGAAAAGAAGGCTGTACATACAGGTCCAACAGCTATTTTTTGCAGACAGTATATTTTTGTCCACAACAATCTACTGGAAGTAGATTAGCCACTGCCACTGCTGGGTAAATTAAATGTGTCACTGCACAGACCACAGAAGTACTTGCAAAACTGGGGTTTGTTTCTACTAAATAACTAGTTCTAATTTAACAGTGGTGACTTTCAGAAATAATATAGAATCAATTTAGCTTTTTAGACCTGTGTGGATATTGCTGTGCTATTCAATCCACATAAGCCTGATACCTTGATGTCATTTAGGTCTTGGTAGGCTTAGTTCTGCTCACAGGTAAAGCATCTTTAATTCTATATTTGAATTTACTCTGGTGTTAAATGCTGCACTGATCATCCCCCCTTTTTTTTTTTTTCCCCTATTTTTTTCACCTATTCATTTCAGTGCTACTGCTATCTGCAGAGAACACTGAAAATAAGCAGTGTAGTCAATTTTCCTTTTATCCAATATTCAACAAAATATTAATCTGCTGAAGACTACCTGATATCATCTCCATTTCCACATAAGAAAAATAAAAATGCTTACCTTGCGCCCTGCAGGTGCCTGGAAAAAAATAAGGAAGAGAGTTTAAAAAAAGGAGTTACAATTTTTGCCAGAATTTTAAACTAAAACAATACATAAACCTAGACTAATTTTCTTATATAATTATACCTTTTCTCAGTCCAATATATTTAACTATGCCCTATTAAAATTACTTTGAAGGCTAAGAGATTATATATAGCAAAGATGCATGTAACTATATCAAAATGTTGTGTTGAAGACTGAAAATTTTATAGCTATTACAGCCTAAAATATTAGAATTTTAAAAAAAGTCACACCTGAGCTCTTTCATAATCCTACTGCGCAATGAAATTTAGACTGAAGAACTGGCTTTAAAGTAGAGTCATCTCAAATCCAGTCTGCCAGGGACAATGTCCAAAGAGCACTGCTCTGTTACTTTCTCCTTGTGGTCTCTACACCTATGAAGGCAGTCTCTTAAAAAGGCCGTCCCACTTGTGAAATTGGGGTGGGTACCTTTCCAGGCAGTGCCTTCAGCATTTAATCACTTCTTGGGAATTAATGTTAGAAAATAATACTGCCACAAGAAGAGAAGCCTAGCCTGTTAATTGGAGTGTTACATATTAGATAAAAAAATTATACTGACCTCACTCACATCTGCAAAGAGAGGGAAAAAAAAAAAAAAAAAAAAAGAGAGAGAGATAATTAGAGCAGGGATTCAAAATTTGACAAGTTTTAAATTTTAAACTTGTTTTCAATTCAAAATTAAATTTGCTGCTTTTAAGCTGAAATGCAATTTTGTTGATTTCCTTAATGCAATAAACATTCTCCTGATGCAGTTTTTTGCTGTTAAGATGATTATCTTGGACTGGAAAGACTCAAGGGTGAAATTGCCATGTATTTCAAATTCAAAATGGACTTGCTAATTAAATCAAGACAAGTAATATGGCTCATATAGTAAAAAGGCAGATATCAACTACAAATCTGCTCTAAATATGTTTCAACACACCACTGAACACTCCTCACACCTATGTATTTCAACATATGTTCATGCAAGAGATTAATAAACTCAGGCAGACTGACACATATTAAGACACTAAACTGTAGGAGTAATCTGAAATTTTTAGATAAATGGCCCAATCCCACTTACTATGGGGAAAGGTTCTAGCCAAACATTCCTATTTCCACATTTTCCTGTAAAACTGTGTAACAGGGAACAGTTTGAAGCTTTTAAACACCACATTGCAAATAACTATCTGTATGTTATGCACTGCTAAGTGTGAGTATGTGCTTTTTTCATTAGTTGGAGAAGTAAATTTTCTGAGTTTCTTAATTTCAAGGAATTAAAAAACACCCTATTTTTACTTAAACTCACCACAGTAAAAGAGCCTCACATCACACTTGAATGCCAGCAATTTAACATTAGCACTAACAGGTTGTTGGATGTTTTTCCACAACGTGTCCCTTTGGCAGCCTATGATCCCACTAAACTCGGATGATTCGTGCAGTCCAGAAAAAGGGCTGAAAAGCCGAATTCGCGGCAGTACACACAGCCAGCCTGTGCTAACCCGACACCAGACTAAAGCCACTGCTGCCCGCAGCTGACGGTGACCGGCGCCGACCCAAACTCCCTGCGGGCAGCGCGGGGTGCTCGGTTCGGGGACCCGCACACGAACCGCTCCGTGGGCTTCGCTCCCGGCACCGGGGCTGGGGCATCGGCCCCAGAATGACCGTACAGAACGGCCCCGCCGCGGCTCCGCGCCCCGGCGAGGGCGGCACGGGACATCATCCCGGGGACATCATCCCGGGGGACATGCACCATCCCGGGGAAATGCACCATCCCGGGGGAAATGCACCATCCCGGGGGACATCATCCCGGGGGATATGCACCATCCCGGGGGACATCACCCCGGGGGACATGCACCATCCCTGGGGATATGCACCATCCCGGGATCCCATCCGGGGTAGCATCCCCACTGTCCCGGGCACCATCCCGGCCCCAGGCCAGGACGCGCCCGGTGCTCCCTCCTCGCCCTGGACGCGCCAACCCTGCACCACGTGGCAGGGTGGGGCCCTTCGCTGCGCATGGAGGCCGCTCCCCGCCGAGGGCGGGCGCTTCCTTCCCACCATTGAGCGGGGTTGTCTTGTGCCTTCCTGCGGCGATAGGCCCTCTCCCGGCGGAGGCACTGCGCCCTTCTGCCCGCGCGCGCCTTCCGCCCGTGCCCGCAGCTCCGCCGCGCCCGGTCCCGGGGCGCGGACGACGCGGACGGCGGCCGGCCGAGGCGAGGCGCGAGGGGAGCCCCGGAGCCTCGCGCGGCCGGACTGCGGCTTGGAAGGCGGTGGTGAAGAGACCACAGCCCGCTGCCCCGCTCGCCGAAACGTCGCCTCCCCTCAACCCCCGGCACCTCAGCTGCCGGCAAACGTTTCCCCCCCGTCTGCCCCCAGCCTGTTTTTTTTTTTTTTTTTTTTTTTTCCTGAGGCAAAGAAAGAAAGAAAGAATCTAAAGTCTGATCTGGGACGGAAGTGGCAGTTTATGAGCTGGTCTCTATCGCTTGGTTGGGAAGCGGCAACTCCCCGCAGACTGCCGAGCGTGGGGCGGGCGTCGGGACAAAGCACAGAGCGCAGAGCCGGACAGCCACCCCTGCCACCACCCCTGCCACAAACAAGCGGAAAACACTTACGTTGGCCTGTTGCTAGGTATGAAGTTACTGCGAGCAGCAACCAAATCCGTGTATCCACAAAGCTGAGCATGTCTAGTTGCAAGACATGCAGACTCCTTGTGGTGCCGAGTCGGTTGGTTAGCTATCGCCTGTGGGACGCAGGCATACAGTCTCGAGGAGTAACTCCAACCTTAGCAAAACCTGCTGCCCGGGACGCTAAATTAAGCCAGCCCCGGTCCTCCCTACTTATACCGCAGGAGGGTCCCGGCGCCGCCCAGCCGTGACGCGCCCCGCGTCCCCAGCCCTCCGCAGCAGCCCTGGCAGCGGCAGCGCCGGGGGGGCGGCCACGCTAAATTGGTTCCATGCTTTGAGGACGTGGACACTGAGGCTTTCGGAAGGAAAGTCTGACTCGTGGTCTCGTTTTTTTTTTTTTTTTTTTCTTTCTCTTTTTTTCCCCCTCTCTCAGCCGTCCCCCGCCCCTCTCGGCACGCCTTTCAGGGAGCGCGGCCGGGAGCCTGGCGGGGCACGGGCTGGGGCTGGCAGCGCCCCGACGGCGCTCAAAGCGGGAGCTGTCCAGGGCCTGCGGCGCCTCCCGCCCCGCGGGGCAGCCGGGGGAGGCTGGATCCCAGCGCAGCAGTCCCGCTCCCTGCTCTCTCCGCAGTCCCACTGCAGCCTAAGGCAAAAGGCGACGCTCTCCCCATCCCCGGACCCTCCGGCACGACCCCTCTAGCACGGTCACCCCGGCCCCGCTCCCCTGGCGTTCCCCCGCGGACGGGGAGCGCTGGGGACACGCACACTCATCCCGGGGAAGCACCTCCGTCCGTCCAGGGCGCGGGCAGAGCCCCGCCGTGTCCCGTCCCGGCTCGGCGGCCGCTCGGGCGGTGTGTGTGTGCGACGGGAGCCCGGCGAGCCCCGCAGCCGCCGCCCCGACGCTCCCGGCCGGCTGAACGGGGCTCTGGGGGCGCGGGGAGGAGGAGGGCACTCCCGCAGCGCCCCTGGCCGCGGCCACCCGCCCACCCGGCCGAGGGAAAGCTGGCGGGCGTGTTTGCCACGTCTGCCCGGCAGACGGCTTCTCCCTTGGCGGGGAGGTGGGTGTGAGGGGAGCTGCCCGCGCGGTGCCCCGAGCGCCGGCCGCCCCATCGCTGCTGTGCCCCGCACCGGGCTCGGGGCTGCAGTCACTCGGGGTCGCCCATCGCGGCCCCGGCTGCTGGAGCTGACGTGGTGCCTCCGGGCCGGCCAAGGGCGGCCGGGCCAGCCGCCTCCCCGCCCAGGGGCTCCTCCAGGGCGGGCAGCGCCCCCTCCCAGGCCCCCTCCTCGGAGGGAGTCCCGAGCAGAGGGAACGGCGGAGGCGAACCGGAGCCCCGCCTCAGCGTGGGGGCACCTCTCCGGGAAGGAAAGGCGAGGAGAGCGCCTGTCCTCGCTGCCCTTCCCTCCCCCAGGATGGCCGAGCAGGCGGATCCTGCCCCGGCACAGCAGAGCCGGACAGCCCCCGGCAGGAGGGAGCGGGGGGAGCGGGGGTCCCGGCAGCCGCTCGCACCGCCTCCTGCCCGCCCCGCAGCCCCGAGGGGCTCTCGCCACAGCCTGCCTTGGGGGCTGTGCCGGGGGTGCATCCAGCCCGTATTTATCAGCTGCCGTCGGGGTACGAGTGTGGAAAGCGTGGGAAAGAAGGGTCATGGATGTGCGGGGATCCATCGGCTGCGTCTCGGGGCACTGCCAGCGCCAAGGCTGCATCCCTGTGCCTCGCATCCACGCGTGGCCAGCCCTTCCCGGCCGGACAGCCTGCCTGAAGCCGCCTCCCCGGACAGGACCGTTCCTCGCTAGCAAAAGTGCCGACGAAATGGAAAAGACTGCAGTTTGGATAGGAAAATCCACAGCATTAGGAAAAGGCGATCCAACCAAGTGTGTCTGACCGCAAAACGGTAGCACAAGTGATGTGATTGAAACATTGTAATAAAAGTATATGGCAAAAACCGTACATGAGTATTCTTTCAGATTATCTTTCAAGTGAATGGTATCAGTTTAGACCAAGGAAGATTTTAAATTTCCCTAAATAGTGAAAATTACTTGAAAGTTTATACTAGCATAAACCTAAAGTAGCTCAATGAGCTTCAAATGAGTTAAAATAATAAATAAATAATTATTATTATAGACCCAAAGCTCTATGGCTCAAGTCCAACTATTCCTTGATACCATTTTAAGTGAACAGTTACTTTTTTTCAGACTTGTTCCTTGAAATCAATCATTGAGTCTGTAGCCAGTTTTTTTAAATTTTGACTCTGATGCATCTGCTGAATAGTTACTGACTGATTATTTAGTAATTGTAATTGAGAGACAAACCTGTTCTAATTGCATATGTGTAAACCTATTGTACACTCATTTTCAATGAATGATAGCCTTGTTCTATTAATGAAATACATGTAAGCTGCAAGGATACAGGCACATGTATCTTGACCAAAGTTATTCTTCCCATCCATCCTACCCAAGAAGTTTCACACAGGAAGGACAAGCTCCCACCCAAAGAACAGAAAACCCCTGCAAAGATGTGGATTTTCAATCACCATGTCTCCCATAAGGCAAGTGCCTGGGGGAGACGTGGAGCCAGAAGCTCAGCAACACACAAAAGCAGTTGAGATAGTATGAGAATCTTCAGGCTTCCAAAGAGATGAATTTTTGGTATGCTCCAGCCGTTTCAGGATTGCTGCATATGGGTAGGAAAAAGGAGATGAAGAATAATAATCCATTGATATGATTCTTTTCCCATGTCTGTCTCTTTTCAGCAATCCACGATGCTGAAAAATCCATAACTGAAGTTCTCTAGGGCTGACAGCTTCGCCACAACAGTCTCAGATACTTGACCTTCAGAACCTACAGAGCCCTTGGCCATTTTCTTCACTTTCAGTCGCCCACTGTCTTCGTATTTCAAGGAAAGATGAGGAAGGAAAGAGAGGAATCTCTTCTCCCTCTAGCATCAGCAGTTATTCAAGCCATACCAAATCATTTTAGGGTAAGTGACAAAGGCCTATTAAGCTGATCTTGCTGCAAGGTATCTCTGCCATACAGGCACTGGCACAGTTTCTGCTGTGAAGACAGACTACAGTGCTTATCTTCTCTACCTAAGCATGCAAAAATAATCTTAGAAACTTGGGGGAAAGAAAAAAAGTATTTCTTTAAAAAGATGGTTCTATATTTGGTTCTACAGTGTGAATTCAGAAATACTTTTTCCTTAAAATACAATTACAGCAAGTGGTTGCTAGTGTGCAAATATCATTGCTAGTACAAGCATTTCTGAAGTAAAAGAAGTAACATGAAAGCTTTTGTAGCCATTAGCATACCAGAATTCATTTGATCAGCCAGCTTAAACAAGTAAACATCTAAGAATTTTTTTTCCATTTGGATCATACCTGTTGAAAGGAACTATTTCTCACTAAAGCCAGTAATGCCTATGGCACAATTTAAATTGAAATTTTCATGATAACAAAAAATTTCCTCTGCAAGATTTGCTGTTAGGGCAGGCTTTAAAAGAGAGTAGTCTCCAGGTGATATCAAGACAGATTTGTTTCTCATTATTTTGAAAAATCATCAGAATACAGATCAAAAATTATGAAAACTGTAACTTTTTAATACATACACTGGGAAGCATTTTCCCTGTGTGCTATTTTAAAACTTATCATCCAACCACAGGGCCATTATCACAGAATCATAGAATGGTTTGGGTTGGAAGGGAGGTCCATCTTAAATACCACCTAGTTCCAATCCCCTTGCTCTGGAACGTCTTTCACAAGACCAGATTGAATGCTCAACCTGGTCTTGAGCACTTCCAAAGGTGGGGCATCCACAACTTCTCTGGACCTGTTTCAGTGTCCCACCAACCTCACAGTGAAGACTTTTTTCTCAGCATACAACATAAACCTACTCTCTTTCAGTTTGAAACCATTTCTCCTTGTCCTGTCACTACATGCCCTTTTAAATGGTCCCTCTCATCTTTCTTGCAGGCTCCCTTCAGGTACTGGATGGTCACAATTAGGTCTGCCCAAAGTCTTCTCTTTTACAGGCTGAACAAACCCAAACCTCTTCATCTTTCCTTATAGGAAAGGTGCTCCATTCCCCTAATAAACTTGGTTGTCCTGCTCTTGACTTGCTCCAGCAGGCTGATGTCCTTCCTGGGCTGGGGACCCCAGAGTTGGATACAGTAGTCAAAGTGGGATCTCACCAGAGTGGAGTAGAGAGACCAAACAATTATCCAGCCAAACAATTTAATACTGTCTGGCCAGCACCATACTAACAGAAAACACAGAACAATGCTAGAATTTGGAGAAAGATCTGCATCTCTTTAGGCTGTCCCTAAACCTCATACCCAGGGTGGATTTGGTTTGCATTTGGTGTGCTCTCAGATCCAAGCTCTCCTCCAGCTGATGTGAATGGGAGAGCAACAATGTTTGTGGTTGGTACAAATAAGTTATTAATTTCTTTTTATCTGTTCCTGTACAAACTTTCACACGTTTTTTCAGATGATGGATGCATGCCCCACCATACAGCAGCTGTGGGTGCCTAAGGTGCCTAAGGGAAGTAGTTTCCCAGTGGGATGGGTACTGGGGCTGGTTCAGGGACATGATCTGGCTTCAGTCTTACTTCTGTAGATTATTTGTCCTTAGTATGGATATATGAGAGTCTCTATGATTTCATGCATCACTAAGCTGATCCTTGGATAGTTTTTGCTTGATGTCTGCTGTGTAACCATATCGGATTCCTTAAAGCTGTCTTTAATGGAATTGTTTATGATTCTGGACTGCACACCTTAGTTTGGTTAGTCAGTATTTTGCAGTAACAAGGAGATTAGTACATTGTCAGTGGATAAAATATGGAAGTGGTACCATATATCTCCATCACTGTAACTCGTGTTGTGCTTGCTGTTTTCTTCTTGACTGGTTAATTTAAGAAAAAAAAAAAAAAAAGAAGAAGCAAGAGCAGAAAAAAAAAAAAAAAAAGAAAAAAAGGAAAGAAAAAAAGAAAAAAATAATAAAGAAAAAAGATAAAAAGGTTGTGCTATGCTCTTAAAGAAAAATCCTGCAGAGAGACAAGATAGTGCAAGGAACTTCCAGCAGACCTCTGTACTCTGTGTTGAAGGGCTGGGTGTTCTAAGGCTCCTGTGGCCTGTCCTACTGCTCCTATATAGCACTAAAGGTGCACAGAGATGTGAGAGCATGGCACAGGTATAGAGTCATGACTTGGCTGCTCCAGGGATCATAATTTAGAGAGAGTCCATGGGGTGCCAGTAAGTGTTAAGGAAGCAGGAACATTGTTCTTTGTGCAAACAGCTCATAGCTATTGACATCGAATACTTCTTTGATATTTTAAGACAGCTCTTTTAGAATCATTTAGAGTGGCTTTTGAGTCCAGCAAACTGACTTTTAATGGGAAACAATCAGGTTCTACGTGAACAGGCTGCTGCTTCATTTAGTTTCTGTTCCCCAGTGGCTATCTTGTGTCTGAAATAAGTCATCATCCATTATCCTCAGCAGGATTAATTAAGGTCAAGAATTCTCTAAAAGGACCAACTGATAGGCAGCCCTTGTGTGAGTGCTGTTAGAGAGATCAGTAGACAAATTTAATGGAAAATTTTCCCCAATTATATTTCAGTAAAGGCAAACAAGAGAATTACTTAAGGCAGCTTTACTAAAACTAAGATATCTAGTTACTCTTCTCAAACGGGGTAAATGTCCACAGCAGCAGCCAGTGAGCTTTCTGGGTGGTGAATTATTCCAAAAATATATAATTTTTTTGTCTTTATTTTCTTTAATTTTCTTATTTTTTTTCTCAAAGGTTGCACATTTAGGGATTGAGGAGGTCAAAACAAAGGCCTAGTTTACGTATCAATAGAAGGTTGGTTGTTACTGGAGCCAAAACAATTTATCATGTTTAAATAAATTCAGGACACACTGACCTCTTTTAATGTCCTTATCAATTCAATCTATTGCTCTGTGACACTGAAAGTAATCCAATAAAATAATGAAATTATTGATATACTAACTTACTTTACATCTGAAAGCTAATTTGAAAATTTTATTTTTTTAAGATCATTTGGACTTTACTCTAGTTCATTTAATAAAGCCATAAGCCTGCATGTCTGTTATAAACATCCTTCCACAGTGGCTGTGATTCTGTTCTCACTATGATAATTCAATGGAAATTCACACTGACTTCAGCAATAGCAGAGCCAGGCCAATATTCACTCTAGTTGTATATCTCACAAGTATTTAACCCATATCACTGATTTTTTTTCCTTTTTTTTTTTTCTTTAGATTTCAGCTGTAACCATCTAATTGTTTTTTCCCCCTGTTCTATTTGCCAGCCTTGCAATTTTGACTCAAGGAAATCTAAACTCTCAACTAAAACAGAAGGCAGGATGAAATGAAGCCAGGTCCTTGGAGATGCTCATCAATCTCAGCAAATACTAGCAGAGCAAATTAACATAGTGCTGGTGAGAATAATTTCTCTGTATGAAAACACATTAATGGTTGTGTGTAGACAGACTGTAAATAAGTTTGTGACATGGACAAGAGGTCTGGTATACCAGGCTTGTACCACTGTTATTTAGAATATTGCTGAAATGGGGATGAAATCACAGTGGATAAATGGTTGCATTGCATCTTTATGGAATTGACATCTACAGACCCTTGACTTCTGGGAACTTTCAGAACTTTCTGTATAAGATAAAACAAAAATGCAATCAATATCACAGGGGATCAATATAGATTCATTCCATTCCTCTACATTTTCAATAGACTTGGGAACGATAAGAACTCAGAAGTGCATGAATCAAGAATGCACTGCAAAATGTAAAAGGTAGAGATCAGTGGAATAATTGAAAGCATGAAAACATGATCATGGGTTGTATTCAGTCTGTGTGAAGATGTCTTTGTATGTAATGTTGTGGATGGTATAATATAAAGCTTTAATATTTGCTCCATACAATTACTATTGCAATCAAAATCAGACAGACAATATTAGAGGAAACTGCCAAATTATTGGTACCTTGCCTTGAAACCACTGAAAAAGTTTGCTGCACAATTAGAATTAAAAATCCAAACCAAAACCATCAAAAGGACTCTCAACTCTTAATAGTTTACAGCAGGTGGGAAAAGAATCAGATTTTTTGTTATTTTTGTGTCCTGAGTTTCAATTAGCATAATAATAAATGGTAGTTTTCCATATCAAGTGGTAATTTTCAGCTACAACAAAGAGCATATAACCCATAATTTAATGGAAGGAAATCTGTCTCAAAAAAGAAAGCACCTTCAACCTGATCCTTCATTATATGGATACCACTGGTATGCACACTGACTTTCAAAAATAAGAAGCAGTGCAAGTAAAGGCTTGTTTCAGCCAGTGCAGATCACTGAAATTATCTTCTGAAGCAACTTAATTCCCACAGGCAGTGGGGAAAATTTTCAAGTGCATTTAAATCCTACTTTGAAAAATGAGGCAGCGTGCAGATTTAAGTTGCATTCAGCAACAACATTTTCTGGTCAGTCCAGGCTTTTTCATGACTAAAACTTATCACCAATTGTCACCCTGAATTGCTTTCATCTCCTACAGCAACTGTGGGCAGATCTCTGTTCTGCTTCACATGTATCCCTCATTCTGGAATGAGAATGCACAGGAAATCTTATGTGTTGATTATTTTGGATGTCCTTCTCACAACTTTCTGTTTCCTATTCACTGAAAAGATAAACAAATCTACTGCTGCAGACTAGGTGAAAAATGTTATAGCATCTGAGCACAAGGATTTAAGGCTTATTTTTATGTCACACAGAGGCAAATGTGAAATCCCCACAGCTGAAATCACTCATATAAGGATTGGCTACATATATCATCTTGCTGCTCCCCAAAATTGTACACCACAACCTTCCCATTTTTAAGTGGTAGAATCAATGAATGGCATGCAGTACCGTGTTTCTCCCTACAAACATTTTTAAAGCTGATTGTGCTTTGTTAAAAGCACTTAATACAGTTGAATGGGCCATTGTTTGTTGTAATAGCATGTGGTTTTGTAAAAAGCCCAGGGTGATTGCATGAGGGGTGGAACCCACAGACCTTGCAACAGATTGGTCAGAGAGTGAGTGTCATAACCAAGCCAAGGTCACGGGTTCTTCACTTGAGAGCTGGACTCCATGGTCCTTGTGGTCCCTTCCAGCTCAGAATATCCTGTGTGATACTGTCTCACACACCTTCAGAGAAATAGATGTGGCAAACATCCTAAAAACCTCAGATTCCCCCTTCTCCTAGGTTACCTCTCACATCTGTATCTGCTCCTCTCACCAGGCTCAGCTTCCTATTCTGCAGCTATCAGCTGGGCAAAGAGCATCCCACACCAGTGCTGACCCCAAGCATGCCAGCATATTTGTACTGATTAGCCAGCTGGTAAACCAAACCAGACAGTTCTGGACTCACACTGAAGCCTTTTCTTCTTGGAGTTGCTGATATTAGTCTTTTCCCTCTAGCTAACCTGCCAGTTTCATGAAACTTGCAGAAACTTTTTATCTTTGTGGATGCTTCCATCAGTTCTGCTGAAGTGGGCTACAAGGTTATGGGGAAATGCAGTGGGCAGGCAAGTAGAGAGGATGCAAGTGTCTCCTTACTGAAGTCTGTTGGGCTTCAGACATAAATCTGTTTTGTTGAATGTTGTTGGCATTCTTTAGCACAAAATACCTTCTTAGTATTAACTTTGCTTGTTAGTAAGTACCACTGATAGATAAAGAGTGGCAGCTCTCCATTCTCTCTTCCAAAATATTTTCCTCTCTTTGAAAAAGGTTGCTCCTCCTTTCCCTGGTGTACTCTTCCATAGTTTTGTGAGATGATAAGCTGCCTTGCAGTGCTGTACTCTGCTATTTTTCACAGCATGATATTTTCATGTGTCAAACTTTAACAGGATATTTGAAATATTATGCAATAGATCAGTGGACTCCTTGAAACTCTACAAAGTGCAAATTTGCAAGTGAGAGTTGAGGCTTGTTCCTGCACTATGAGAAGCTAAAGACAGTAAGACTATTTGAATAAAATATCACTATCTATTTATTGTTTTCAAATGTTATTTATTGGTCACCGTTGGAGACAAGACACTGCATTGGACACACCTTGATATGACCTGATAGGTTCCAAAGTATTTATGAATAAAAAACCCCTCACAATATTGAAAGGAAGCTGGGTTCTTTAAACATAGAGTCACAGAATCATGGAATATCCTGAGCTGGAAGAGCCCCACAAAGATTGTCGATGTCCAGTTCCTTGCATAGGACAACTACAGGAATCACAGAATCAAGCCAGATTAGTTAATAGAATCATTACATTTTTAAATGTACTGAACCTGTGTATTTAAAATAATTTTTGTTCCCAATAGTTTGCAGATTTAATTTTTTCTCCTGGATCTTTCTTGAGATAAGTAGATTATGACTTCAATAGACTTCTATCAAAAAATTGAATGGAAAATCTTGACAGGTATATTCATGGGACTCTGAGAAAGGTAGGATCATGTCTACAGAATCTATATTACTGACCAGGCTGTACATGAGACTAGTTAAACTGTCTGTGCTTAGTTTGATCATGTTAAACAGATATGGTGGAGAATGTTTTAATCTGTAAACTGCTTTTTATCTGTGACAAGATGCTCAGTAGGGTGTATGGATTAGACCTGTATAGAAGAGCTCCCAGTGCAAGTATGTACAAAGTGTATGTACAAATGCCTGCTGTCTTACAAATAATACCATATTGTAAAGTTATTTGACTTTTTTATCATTTTAGAAATTACAGAAAGAGTGATTAAGGACTAGGATGTCTAGGTCAAGTTTCTGTGTGGATGAGAGCCCTACTCCTGAAACCGTGTGGTGGAATCCCCTCTCAGTGGATTGGCCACAGGAAGCCAACAGGTTTTATCTCAGGAAAGTGCTGGGAATTTAGCACCATCTGTAGTGGAAATGAGGCTCTATTGCCCTACAGGAAAGGTAGTGGGGTTACTTTTTGAAGGAGCAGACTGCTCTGCTCTGAGCTGACCACAGCTGGTGTGCATTAAAAGGAAATGCTGGGCTGTGAAGCCCAAGGGCACAAGCAGTGTGGATATCCAGAGTGTAAAGTCCTTTCAGGATAATTTAGGGTGCAGCCTAAGCAGCCTGCATAGCCCCAGGAGCTTTGATTCAGCAACTGCTCTGCCTCCCCTGCAGTGGTCACAGAACTGGGACTACAGGCTACCATAACCTCATAGATTATCCAGATTGAAAACAAAAATATTTTCTTAAATTATTTCTACCAAAAATGTCTCATTGAGTGGAAAAGGACCAAATCAATAAAGGGTTAAAGTGTTTTGAAAAAACCCAGGCTGGCTAATTGAGTGAATACTATTTAAAAGATCTTTGGCTTTTGGAAGGCTTTTCTGAAAGATGTCAAGCCACAGAGGATGGTGCCTCTGTCATAAAACTGATATAGAGAAAAATAGAGGGTTATACCTCCTATTTATACACTCCCCTCAAACATGAGTGTTTGCCTTTCAACAGTTCTGCCTCATGAGAAAGGGTTAATTTTCTCCAGGTTAGCTTGGCTTATCAGACCTTCTCTGGATTCACAAATTTGACTTAAAATAACTAGGTAACCTAAAGAATGGTATAGAGGTTCCTTTCTTGAGGCAACTCACAATTAGAGAAAACCTCCAATTTATTTAGCTAAAAGAAGTATGATAATTTTATTCTAGGAAGTAGGTTTTGATTGGTGTTTGCTGATCATACAAGGAACAACAATATTTCACCTCTACTATAAGGGAGGTACTAAATTATAGAAAGTATTTATGTAACATGTAGGTAACAAAACCATCACACATCAGATATATGATCTGCTGGTGGAACTGAATCAGGGCTACAAAAGTTTGAGTATTTTTTTTTTCCTTTAAGCCTCTGTCTCTGCAGCCTTGATGCATTGGATTGTCTTTTTCCAACAACAGCTCTCCAACTGGTTTGAGGACAATGCTTCAGGTTTCTACAAGGAAATATTGCTAAGTAACTAACGTGGAAGAGCTGAGAGTCTTTAAAATTTAAGTTTGCTCTCTGTTCTTTTAACCTAAGGTAGTAACTATATTTCAAAAATAAGAGAAAATATGTTCTTTGATGTCAAACATTTCAGGCTCTGAGGAGTTTTGTATCAATGACCTCAAAGAAAACTTCTTACCAGTGAATTCCAGGTAATTTGGTTTTATACAGAGCTGCATTTCACACTTGCAAGGTTGTTCATTAAAAATCAAACTGTACCAATTTTAACACAAAGTTCAGGTTATCTGTTCTTACTTCTCCAAAGTAATGAGTGCTCCTGAGCTAAGGTCAGAGCAGGAGAAGGGGCTCACTTATTACAGACTCAGAACCAAAGAATGATTACATTCACACCTGGTGGAATCTATTGCAGCACACCAGAAAATTTCACTGGTGCAAGAATCACACTGCTAAAAATGACAGCAGTTTGGCTCTCGTTCTCAACATCCTCACCAAAATTAGGCAGATAAAGGTGAAGAGTACCTTTCCATTCACTTGCTGCAGTGTAAGTTTCATAGTTTTCTTCTCTTGATTTTTAACTTATTTTGCTGTCTACCTATTATACTCCAGGTTGCTGGTTAAATCAAAATAAATCTAACTAATGAGTTACATGATAAACATGTTGCATACACCAATATTCAGTTTCCAGGCCATTGATGCAGTCAACAGACTCAGGTCAGTTAAGAGACACTATTTGCCAGTTTAACAGACCTTAGAATCTCATTATTTTGAGGGGTCATTTAGCTCCCAGACAATTTCTTGATTTCCAACAAATGCAGTGTTTGCATACAAGTTATATGAAAAGGCAGCATGATGGCATTTGCCATAAGACAGGCATTTACCTGAAGCCACTAGTTTGGCAGCTAACCTCTGAGAGTTTGCCTCCTGGGTCCTTGTTTCTGCCCCTGCATTATGCATATAAGAGCCTTCATTTACATGCTCTGCAGAAGTGTGATGCATGCTAACAGTTTCATGATATTTCAGGCTTTGAAGATATGCAGTTCAACAAAGGGGCTAAATATTCTTCTTTTAGTCAGCCCAGCCTTAATTTCATGTGACACAGAAATGTTAATGTTTTGGCACAAGCAGACCTTATGGCTGAGCCCTAATGCCAGTCAGAACCTTTAGTGCTGGGTCTGTTCACTCACCCTTGGGCATTACATCTCTTCAAGTAATTCATATTTCACAAGCTGTCTTTCAGTCATCACCTGTACACTCCTGTTAGACTGCTCACCACAGCTGTATGGGATCTTTGAATATTTAGACTTCCACCCAGTAGAATTTCAGGCCTTTTTTATGACTGAGTTGGTATAACAACAAGGTTGGGAAAAGGCATTCTTGCTATCTGAATTTAATAGTCCATATAATTCAGCTTGTCAGCCATCCTCCTGCTACAAAGGTGTCTGCAGAGCTTGTTTGGCCATTAAAATGCTACTTAGATGTTGTCTTGATGACCTGCTCTTTATTAGTCAGTTCTAAAGAAATTTGTGGCTGATTATGGTTCTGAAGGCCTGAGACATTAGCTTTGATACAGCAAGGTGGTTGTGCTCTAGATTTTTTAAAATATTTCTTATATATACTTCTCAATGAGTTTCCCAGAAAAGGATTATACTGTCACTTGCAGAGGCTTTCCTCATCAAGTAAGGCTGTAAAAGAACCAGAGCAAACAGGAAGTCCCTGTCTTCAAGCCCTAATTTGAACAACATGTGTGTTTACAGAGAACCACCTAATAACTATTTTGCTATATGATCAGGCTGATCAGAGATTTACAGCAGCCTCTTGGGCAGGCATAATGTGAACATATCTGGCATTTCAATGCAGGAATTCCTCCACAAAGTGTAGGTAAATGATGCACAGAGGGACCTAGAGGGGGTATGGCCAAGGTCAGGACATAAGGCAGCCCCTCTGCCTTTTAAGTGTGCCCGTGTATATGTAGGGATGTGTAATATAATCTTTCTTGAGGTCTGGTCCTGCTTGTATTACCTCCTTTCAAAGAAAAAAGCACTTCAGAAGTGTCCATAACTTCTGGATTTGCCCCATAATAAATAAATTAATGTTCCAGGACTTGTCCCATAATTAGCTGGCCTGGGTTCTCATACACCTCCTGCACTGCAGGTGAGTGTGTAATTAACTGGGTTCTGTGTGGTGGGAAAACAGCTAGGCTCACTCAGCATGGAAAAGAGACGGGGGAAGGTTAGGAGCTAGGTGAAATGGCTGCTGTTCATCTGGCACCAAATATCTGCTTCTCTTCTGATGGGCTGGGAGTTGGGGCTGTGAGAGAAGAAGGAGCAGCTGGCTGTGTGGGAAAGGCTGCAGCAGGTCCTGAGTGGAGCTGCAGGAGCAGGCAGAGATGAGGAGTGGAAGCAAATACTGCAGTGCACAGGGTCTCACTTCCCACTTCATTTTTGGGCTGTTCTCTATGAGCTGCTTAACACAACTGGATCTGCACAGCTGATAATTGACAGCTGCAGGTCCTGGATGTAAAGTGAATTGGCTTGCTCCAGCTCATACAGAACATTCTTCACTTCCTTTTCTATAAGCTCTTGTACTTTGCTGTGTCTTGGGGTGACTGGACACACTGTTATATTAAAATTTCTTTACCATACTGCATGATCTTTGATGGCAGATGAAGCATTTAGTACCCCTTGGAATACAATACTCTGTAGTCACTGTAGCTGACAAAAGAAGCACAGAGCCCTATCTGTCTTCACAGGTCTTTATATACAATATAAGCACAAAGATGTGAATTGCTGCCTACAGGTGGTCTAACAAATGATCTGTCACCAGCTGAGCTGTGATCAGTGTCTCTGAGCATGGCAAATAATCTGTGACAAACATGGGAAAATGAGATTACTTTATCTCTACTCCCTGAAAGGGGTATGATAAATTGTATCAGTTTGCAGTTTGCATGATCTGAGTACATGCATATAGTCAGTGACACAAACTGTTGATATGTAAACAGATGTTAATTAATTTGACTGTTTTTATGGATCTGTACCTGTGTCCATCTAGAACTATGTACCCGTGGAAGTTAGTTGCTCTCTTATGAGAGAGAGGACTTAAATCTGTACTGCATGTAATGATTTGGTAAGTAAACACATAAATGATATTATGTTTTGCCTTTGATTTCAATATCAAGAAAATTCTCCCTGCTACATCAGAAGTTTTCTGTGGCTGTCTGTATGCAGTGATCAGCCTTTCTTTCAGAATTGGTTGAAAGCTACTTTTTGATGGATTGGTCCCAAAATCTTAAAAAAAAACCAAAAAAGGCTGGAAAGCAAGAGTTCTTCATAGCCAGCTATGAATCATCCCATGTCCGTCTGAGAGTGCAATTAGGAAATCTAGGAAAGAGCCTGTGCTTCCTCCTCACTTGTCATGCAACAGCCAGCACCCAAAGTGGTGACTTACTTTGGACTGGGCTCCCTGTGCTCAAGGAACTGAGGAGTTGCCTCTTTTCCCTGAGCAGAGTGAAACTTTTGTCCAGTTGCCTGGCACTTAAAGGTTCTAAAGCAGCAGAGAAATCGTGAGTCAGAATACATGCAAGGAATGTTTTCCGACCGAATAGTTTATTTTAGAATAGTGCAGCCTGAAGAGTGGGGGCAGGGAGGGAGACGGGACTTCAGCTCAGACATTCTTATGATTTCAGCTGAAGTTTTTCATGTCCTGGGAGGAGTTAGTTTTCTTAACCCTCTCATTAGAAGTATCTGAATAACTTCAGGCAATGTCACAGACAACCAATGCATCTTTTTGTTACTACAACAGGGTCTGTACTTTTATGGAGAGTCAGAGGAAGAGAACAAAGACACAATCTGACTATTTATACTAGTTTTAATCTGGAGTAACTAGTAATCTAAATGTAATTTCTTCAGAGTGTTATGAGTCAGAGAATCAAAATTATCTACATCCTTAGATATTCCTTTATATCTACTGCTGTCTCTATTAGTTTTAATCTAATCTAATCTAATCTCTATTAGATTAATACTGCAATTGACTGCTCCATGAATTCTACCCTAAAATCACAGCAAATGGATAACATACAACAATAGCACTACTGCCAGCTACCTGTATATTTACAGATGCACACACACAGTGTTGGATTGGCATGGGGTGGGGTTGTTTTTCTATCCCCTTTTCCCCCCTGTCCTCTACCATGAAAAAACCCAACACCCAAACCAGCCTTGTCTGACTTTTGTTCTCCCTGTGTTTTAGGAGCTGCTGCAAAACTATTTTGTGGTTTGCCTTGATGCAGTGCAGCTGTTGGGAAGTACAGGATCTTTCCAGCCCTCCAAATGCTCTTCATAGCTGCAGCCATTTCCCCCTCCTCCTTTCTCTTACTAAAACTGCTTGCAACTCCTCGATTTCAGTATCCAGGCAAAGTTCATGCTGAGTGTTCCCCCTATTATGAAACAGTGAGGAGGGAGAGTGAAAATGAAAAGAGGATGGAGAGAGAAGCTACTAAAACCTGTTGGTGTTATGAAAAATTAAGATATAGTCACCGACTGAGATCACTGACTGCAAATAATTGTATTTAAACCACTCTTTTTTTTTCATGCAGCCCTTCAGAAGTAAAGGGCTGTTAGAGGAAGTCTGAGCAGAAATGCTCAGCAGTATGCTGGGCTTACCTGAAAAGAAGGGGGCTTATAATAACACAGAGATGTTACCTGCTTTGTTAGAATCCACTTTTGACAACAAATCCTTTTGATTTTTCTGCTTCTCTAACTCTCCTTAGTGCTGTGCAGCATTTCACAAGCATTGAATCTTGTGTTAACTTACAGCATATGAACCTGGACCCTAAAGTTGAAATCTCAGAGAAGGGCACACACTTTGGTCAGCATAATAACCATTTATCATTCAGCAAAATCCACAGGACTCAAATTTTTTTTAAACACACACATTAAAGAACTAAATATATCTCTTACTCTGACATAGATATGAAAAGCAGCAGGGAAGAACTGGTTCAACTGTAATCTCTGCTGTGGCATCTAGCAGTTCTCTCTTATTTAAATATGATAACATGTGAAACTCCCATTTTAGCCTTCAGTGGCATTTGATTCAGAGTAATTGCTTTGTATGAAAAGCATTTGTATTTGTTTCTTGAATAAATATGCGAATTGCTGGAAATTAGTTTGGAAAAATGCTTGAACAGCCATCCCCTTTTTATGGCATTGTATATCAGATAATGCTGTTTCTTTTGCCTGCTTATTAGTCTGGGGTAAATGCATGATAACTATCACCAAACAGGCTGAAAACTGAAGAATGTTTTAATTTCTAAAGAAAGGCATGGTCAGAAACACCTGTCAGGTTCATTAATCTAGTGGTACAGATGCTGACAAGAAATAAGCCTAGAAAAGATTGTTCTGTTTCCTATCAGGATAGTCTTGGAGTGCCTTGGCAGCCAGTCCCTCTGAAAGGGACTTGCAAGAATGAAGGAGGAGAAGAAGAGGGAGGAGGAAAGCAAGGAAGTACTTGTGTAAGAAAGCCTACCAATCCTAGGCAGTTTCCTTGAAATGCCTCCATCTGAGAACTGGAGCCCTGGTTTGGAGAGCTTGCTGCTGAGCCACGTTTGCTGTGTCTTAAGGAGGGGCCTGGAGGGCAGTGGCAGGCTTTGCTCCAGCCTGTTAGCCATGTGGCAGTGCTGCTGCTGCTGCAATAGGATTCCTTCACCATTACGTTCCTTCTCTTGGGCTCCACAAGCAGCTCAGCTCTCAGAATCCATGCTTAAAATTATGAGGTCTCAAGAAAGGGAGAAAAGCCACATTGTGCCCTCCCCCTCCGTGGGCTGAACATGAAATATTTGCAGTAGCCACACAGCTCCCACTGAGCAGGCAGGGGACTGCTGCATTAAGTTAAGCACAAAGCCTCTCCCAGAACAGGCTGCAGGTGCTCTGATGCAGTGCCTGCCACCTCAAAAGCACCTGGCAAGCTCTGTGTGCTTCACCTGGCAAGCCAAGTTCCCCCAGGGCCTGGGGAGAGTTGGGTTCTGGGGAAGATTCACAGCTCACAGCACGATGAGTGGGGGTTTCCTGCTCTGGCTAATAAGGCACAAGTTGGAAAAAGTTTGCCTGTTTTTTTTTTTTTCCTTCCCATGTGGTAGTAGGATTAATGCACTGAAATCACATCCTGGATTTAACCTGCTATGGCTGTCTCCTTGGGACTGAGTAGTTGACTTGTGCTTTTTTTTTTCTGACATGGGAGTTTCTGCTAGATGTGCAGATTTATCCCAGCTATTTCTGCCTGTTCCTGGGCAGTGGTGATGCCTCAGAAGGGTTAGACTATATTTTATCATGTGTCAGAGATGTGCGGAAGCAAAGCTGAATATTTTAATCTATGAAAGACAAATTAAACACAAACAATTAATTTGTCAGAAATTTATTGCTACTCTATATTTCATAGTTTGTTAAAAGCTTTTAAATCAACACATATAGAATGAGATGTGTCATAAATGTGCAGAAACCAGTGTTTCATATAATGGTAAAATACTTGGAGATGAATGACATCTTTATAAGTTTTTTTTTTAAAGGGAGGACAAAAACTTTTTTTTTCTCTGCAAATTCTTTTGACTGACAAGACTGAATTGAAAAAAACTTGAAAAACCTAAAAATTAAACTAAAATTAAAATAAATTAATTAAATTAAATTTAACTAAATCAAACTAAAAAAACCCAGTCTCTGATTCTAGTAAATATTTAAAATTTATTTAATTGATGTCTCATGGTTATGTGTTCACTGTGTACTGTGTGCTTCCATACACCCCTAAGACTCTGAGAAAACATAAAACTACACTACAGAAAGTCTTTACAGACTGGCACATTAAAAATCTGTAGTTATGGAACCAACATAAATGTAAAGTTTATTCACTTAAGAAAAAAAAAAAAAAAGAGGAGGATTTTTTTGTGATTTCTCACCCCCCACCAAAGTGTCTTGTTTGATATACAGATGATACTAGGAGCAATTAGTGCAGTGTGTTGCTACTTACAGTTGTAGGTGCCCCTGTGTTCTACCTGGCTAAATAGTATGGGGTTTACTGCTTTTAGTGAGATAGACTTTACAGAATTTCTCTGTTATGAGGACAGGTGAAACAGTTTGAATAAAGGGCTAAAAATGAGTTCTTTACTATTTCTGTAACACTTATATATTCTCCTTTTTATGTGGCATTTCCTTTTAATGTGGCATCTCTATCTGTGTATTGACAGCATGAATCATGGTAGGTTTAGTGGATTTTAAGGTAAAAGTGTTTGAAGGACCTGGTGCTGTTCCATCAGTTGCATCTGATGGTCTGAACTGGTCAGACATCTTAACAACTGCCAAAAATTATGATTCCATTCCCACATGGTCCTGACTGTATAGTACCTTTTTTCCAGGTTGAGCTCTTATCTAACTTTTGGTGAATAAACTCTGTTCACTAAACCAGCTGAAAACCACTAATTTTTATTTTTGTACTTGTTTTTGGGCAGTTTGCTAAGCTGATTTGCCTCACAAAGTCATCAGACAAACATTGTGCTGCAAAACTGCCCCTTTCAAGCTGTAAGATCTCAGCTTCAACCAGCTCACCATTTGAATGTTCATCTTTATTTCATATTACTTAATTTGCATTTACAAAAATCAGACTGAAAATCATTACACTGTAGCCTGGGATTTCTTACTGGAATCACTACTTATGAACTTTCCACCTTCATTTTACACATACCAAATTTTCTACTCAATGTGTAACCTTCCTATCTCTTTGCTACTTCTTTTATATTAAAATTAATCAAAGCTGACCTGTACTAAGGTCTTCTCTTTAAAGAAAGATTATGTCATTGGGAACTTTTCCTTTCCATTTTCTCCAAACATAGCTTCACTCCACCACTATTTCTAGGATGAATGAAAATTCCTCTTGTTGGGTGTTCACTAGTTTTCAGTCTTTTTGAATTCTTTCTAGGTATATAGAAACCCAATCACAAACAAAGAAACAAAAAACAAAAATGAAGATCCTGAATGAAATAGAACTGACATACAATGAAACCCATTAAGCTGTGTTGGACTTAAAATGAAACTTATTGAAGAGTTCCCTAAGAAGATTGCCGTAGGTCTGATTTTTACTGTTTGCTTAGTTGATGGTGAATGTAAAAATGGAAGCACTATTTTCCTAAATAGTTCCCAATCTAGTTTGACTAGTCATTTAGGTAACAAATACAAGAAGAGGAAGGATTGTCCTATAGTTAAAAACAGTGAAATGTGGGTCATATTCCTTCATGATGGATTTCTTGACTGGGTGTGCAGCTTCTGTGACTTACAGTTACTTCATTTGTATTCCTGGCTGTAGCTTCTCCCAAAAGCTACACCTCTGCTTTGTGAGAGACAGCTGCTGCTGGGCTGAGTTGCAGGGTGCTTTTACTTCACCCAGTGCTGTTTATCCCAAATCATAAAAGAAGGGCTTGGTTTCAGTTTAGGTGCAAGAGTGTTTAGCCACCTGGAGAGGAGCTCTGCTGTGCCTCTTGCCCACATGCCCAGGCAAGAGACCTTGCTCCTTATACCTGCTAGTGTGGGTGTACTGCACACAAATAGTAGGAAACATAGGACATCAGAATAGGACCCAAATTTTGCCTCTTTTCCAGAAGTTAAATACCCCATTGTGCTTATTTAGGAGCTTATGTGAAACTGGGATTTCCAGGACAAAAACTGTATGATGACACCTTAGTGCATCCTTAGTGTCATTTAATCATTCTTGCATGCAAAATGTATGAGGAATTGCTGAATCTACAGAATTAGTCTTGTGAGATAAAATGCTGAAGCAATCTAAGATACGATTTTTCTCCATTTTTCAGTTTATTCATACAGCAGCATGAGAAGTTACCTACTAAAAGGGGAAAATGTAGCTTGTTCTGGTACAGGAAATTATTTGGTAAGGAATTTTCTGTTTACTGAGTTATTTTTATATGAAAGGCTTTTCACACATAGAAACATATGATGAACATATATGTATGGATGTGCAAGCACACACACATCACATAGTATTCCTAGCTTCTGTGCTTATAAATATATATAAATGATCATCTTAAATGCAAAACTTACCAATCTGACAGGAACATGAACTGTGTTTGAATTGAATAATGTTTAAGCATTCTTTTTTTTGGCATTACAAAGAAGTTTACATACAGTTATAGAATGAATACTAAGGTGGGGACCCTATTTTTCCTGTGTGGAAGAGTTGATTGGACGCAGAGGAAGGGAAAGGGAAGAAAATTCTAGAAATACAGGTCTCCAGAAATGTAGCACCACATTATTAGCTATATGGATTTAGCTGCACTTCTCTCAGTGGAGCAGCATCCATTTACCCCAGTCAAGTCTCAGACCCAGACTCACTTCCACTGCTGCTCTTTGAATCCATGCCAGAGTGAGGTATAATTTAAACCAGAAACAGATGTGGGTGACTGTAGCTGAGCTGCAGAATATATAAAGGCTCCATACGTGTTGATTTTCCAGGCATTTGTAACCAGATTGCTGAAATAACTGTAAAATCTTGTAGCCAATGGACCCTGAATGGTGAGAGAGGCTTCCTCTTTGTTTGCTGCAAGTTATCTTTCATTTCTGCCTTCCCTGTTTAGACTGCACTACATTTATTTTGAACTGTTTTCAGCCTTTTCTGCTAAGGATCATGGGAGTGCAAAGCTAAGTGATTGCAAATGTTTCTGCAGTAATCATTTCCACTGGAGAAGCCAGCTGGATCATCCCCCGTATGCTGGCTAAAACTTCTGTCCTTTTCTTTTCAAAAAATAAAAATGTGGTGGGATAAATATTTTGATTTGTATAAATATGGTCCTGGAAATGCAGAGTACAGGTATATAGGAATGTATAAAGTGAGCAGTCCTTGAAGCAGAGAAGCACCAGAGGAAGAATTCCTTTTCAGCTCGCTATGGTTTTGGAAGGCAGACCAAAAGGAAAATGAGAGGTTTCCAGAAAAAACAGAGCTATGAGCCAAACTAAGCAAAATACTTAAAGTGAGCAAAGAAAAGCTGTCTGCTAACAGTTTGTAGCAAGAGAATGTATTTTCTTTACCAGCCTCCTACCCCAGGATCTTTGTCTTAACATCAAATAAAAAACACAATAGGAATAAACAGATTTCTGGTGATGCACTGCTTTGCAAAACCAGGCTATTCCAAAGTTAAATAATGACTCTTTTCAGAGTCCATTTTTAATGGAAGGTTTGCTTCTGTTGTTCACTTATGAATCAAGACTAAATCACTGTACATTATTTTGTCTTAACTCTGTGATCATTCTATCAGGCTTCCTGTGTTTTTTTACCAGAGAAATAAGCTTTATTTAATAAGAATGGGTGTAGTGGCATTTACTCCTTGAACTTCAGGAGTAAACAGAATGTTTAGGAAGATTCAGAGGTCCTTGCAGCTTTTTTTTCCTGTGATATTTTCAGTCTCAAATGAAGAGGGAGAGCCCAGTTTCCTCACTTTGAGAATTTCCATGGCTGCATTTCCTGCTGAGTCCTCACAGTGCACAGTGGCTTCTGCAGCTTTAATACTAAAATCACTTGTTCATTATTCCATCTCTCTTCACCATTACAGAGCAGTTCTACAGGGGCTGTCAAAGGGACTAAGCTTGCAATCATGACATTCAGCCTCTGAAGTTACCAACCAATCTTTCATGTTGAAATTTGCTCTTGGGCAGGGAACCAGCACAGTGCCCAACTTGCCACGTATGTCCCATCTCTGTGGATCATAGGAATGTGAAGAAGTTATTTTGGCTCTCTGTGCTTGTGGAAGTGCAATGGTGTCACTGGTGGTTTGCACACTGGTTTTGCATCAGAAAAGAGCATTCATCTCACCATGTTTATAGCACAAGAAAAAGGAAATGTCTCCAAATTTCTGAAAAAATTCCTGAAGAATGTACTGTTCTGCAGAGGTGACATATACTGTGTATGTTGTGGGAAGGCTGAGATAATTCTGTATTCTGTTTTTTTCTGTCTGTTCAAAGCAATGGCTAACGAGACGCACTGGGTACGTTCCCAATGAAAATGTCCTAATTCTCTTCCACAGTAGGAGTGCCTAATTCTTCAAATGGTGAAAGTAATATCAGACAATGGGCCATGCAGATGAAGTGAAGAGAAGCCTGAAGAAGGCATTTGTCAGGAGTGGCAATCTCACCAATCTCTCCCTGGGGCCTCCATCCTCACCTGTGGTTCCAGGAGCCCCCTCCCAGCACAGCCTTGGGCCATGAGTCCTTGGACCTGAATTCATGGACCTGAATTATGCTGTAGCTGTTCTCTCTTCAGCTCTGCTTCTGATCCTGCCTCCTGGATGTACCTGGTCCCTGTGCAGTAGGTAACTCGTGTCTTGCAAGGACCTTTGCCCCACAATTCAGCCTTGTCTGACCTGTCTCCTCTTGCTTGTGACAGGACTTCCCAGAGGGACCCTGGACCTGATTCCGTGTATGCTGAATTTCCAGCTCCTGATGGACCTCTTTGCCAGCACCTGACTCTGTCTGCTGTGTTGTAGTCATCCACTCCTATCCTTCTGGAAACTGTTACTAGACAAGTTTTAAAACAGTTCTAATTTAAATTTGATTGTGGAATACGAAAAGTAAAACAAACCTGTGTGGCAGGTCTGCGAGTAGTTCCAGGAGAATTGACATATTGTGATGTCTCAAATATTTTACTTTAGTTAGCTAAGGAAGCAAGGAGGTATCTGTAAGTGGAAAAAATGGTCATAAGCTATTTAGGGAAAAAAGGAATTCCTTTACTAAGGTACCACATCTCAGATGATGTCTAGAAATGAACACACACAAATTAAAGATTCCCATGATACCTGCATTGTAAAGAAACCATCCTTTGAGTTATGCTGAAATTCAGTGTTGTGCAACTGTATGCTCATTAGTTAAGTGCACTGTATTCAATCTTTTTATGGAACCTGTGTCCTCAGATTACACATACATCTCTTTTCTTGCTCTTAACTTGAGTTTTCTTCTGCAGTGAGAAGTACAGAAAGTCCTAAAGAAGCTAAGTACTTTAGAAAAATGTCATGACACCTATTTATCATCCTGCTAATTACTAGACTGTTTTGAAAGAATTAGATAAAATCAGAAATGCAATAAATATTTTCTTTGACTGTGAAAATGGTTACTGTTTTTTTTTCTCAGCAGAAATTCTGTCTGATCATCAGTTGTTCTAAATTAGATATGAAAAATAAGTTAAAGAGAATGTTGTTTGAGCGAGTTCATCTTCCATTCCAACCTGCAGCTGACCAATGAAGACATCAGTGTGTCTGGATGACAAGAGAAGTGTGCCTGCAAAATTTGTGTGCTACTAGAATTGAACTGAGGAGCTCTCAGGTGTGCAACTCAGAGAGGGTGGCAATGTACAGCTGTACCAACTGAACCCTTCCCAGCCTCCAGGAACTCCATTTTCAGAGCAAAGCTAAAGATTCTGAAATGGGGAATCCTCTGCAGTGGTGAGGGTTCACTCCAGGCAAATCCCTGTCTATACAAAAATAAAAGTTCATGATGCTTAGCAGGATGCTTGGCTCCCCAGTCATAAGTGGCTTCACTTTATGGATTAATGGCACTGTAGAGCCTCCAGCTGAGAAAAATCAATATAAACGTGGGACCCCCTCCTCCATTTCATAGCCATAAAAGCAGCAGTCATATGTTAGAGCTGGAATTCCTGCAAGGCCTTTCTCATTAACCTACAAACTGCAGCCAACTGAATGCCTGCCTGGGGATATGCTTCAATGTATAAACAAAACCCTATGGAAAGAATGACCATGTATCAGCCTGCTTAGTTTAGTGTGCTTTCTCAAAGTGCTTTTTGTTTTTCTTAAAAAAATATATTCTTTTCTTGCAAGTTCTCATGATGCTATTATCTTCTCTGCCTTAGATAGAGAGAAAGAAAATGTTTAAGCTGCTTTTATTGTTGTTATTGCTAGTTTGCACTGCAGAGAGAAAGACTAAGCTGGAAGCTGTAAAAAAACATTTTAGCCTGACAATTTAGGGGTGAACTATGGTATCAGTGCTAGCCAGGTTCTGAGCTCCTTGGACAAACTGTGTCTGCAGGAAAGCAGAGCAAGTGCAACCACTCTGCCACTGTGCAAGGGCTCTGGGTCCTCTGGTCTCCACTCTTGGCCTTGTTTCTTTGGCAAACCAGAGTGAGTCCCATTTCTGCAGCTTCAGCTACACTAATGACCCTGTCACCAGCAGGGCCATTAGCAGGAGCAGGTGGAAAAAAATGGATCAAAAGACAGAGAAATTTTTATGTTTGAATTAATCTATACTGTTGAGCTGAAAATATATTTTTTTTCTTTCAAAAAAAAAAAAAAAAAAAAAGGTTTTATTTTGCCAGAAGGACAGTAGAATAGTTTTGTTTGGATAATGTCTGGCTTACAATAGGAACAAAGGCATGAAAATTCTGTGTATATGGTGTAGAAGCTTTAATTATAACATTTAGTAATATATGTAACATACTGCAGAAATTAGATTAATGAATGGTATTAAAGTCACATACCATGAATTAATGTGTAAGGAAAACCCAGATAAAGAAGGCTGCTTGGGAAGCCTGTACAGAATATTGTTCACATTAATTAGAGTGAATGGAAATGTAAACAATTGCATCTTATGTTTGTTAAGTAAACAAAGACATAAATGTTGTGATCATCTAATGTACTGCCAGACTGTGGTGCACACAAGGAACTGATATCCTTCATCCAATAGACTGGTGTTTAAAGCCCTTCCTCTGTTTTTTCATCTCTCAGAAGGAACTCACCTTTCAGAAGAGAGAGTTTCTGTGCTCATGGTTTATTCTTTGAAGGTTGCTCAGTTTGGGCAGTTGTTAATTAGAGCCATAATTCAGAATGTAGATATCCACCCTTCATTTTCTTTCCCTACTGCAACAACACAAACCCTTTACATACGCAAGTGCGGATGGGCTTGCAGTCTGGTTGGACAGGAAAGAAAAGGACAGGGAGGATTCCCAGCTGTGCAGAAACATCCTGTGGTACATCTCACACTGCCTCCAGAGGCTAGTGATCCCCCTCACTTCCACCAGCCCAACCCATTCCAAATCTCCATCATCTTCAGACTCAAAGACTTCTTGTATTTCTTCCACGTGTCACTGCCCAGCCCCAGAGGACTGAAGAGATGGGGATTGCCTTCAGCTGGTACTGGGACATGGCTTGAGTCTACTTTTTCTGATTCAGCAGTGAGCATCCAAATGTCTGGGTACACCCCTGCCCCAGTGAAGAGGGAAGGTAATTTGCCCAGAAAAAGAAAGGAACATTCCAAAATATCATCCCTGCACCCGAGGAACTCCCTGGATTTCATATAACAGATCAGAAGAATGCATTAAAGTTCCCCTTACCATAGGTTAAACATGTATTATACTGATTTCCATCACATCATTGCAGGCACAGGTAATCACTGCATTTCTCTTTGTGTCATGCTGCAAGATGTTCTTGAGACCATCAGAAGCACTTGTAATTCCTATGCTAAATGGAACATATAACCTTCAATCTAGTTAACATTATTTCAGGCAGGCAGGCAATTTGCATAAACTGTGCAATAAGTTCAAAATATGCAGATGAATTCGTGTATTGGTTGAGCAAGAGTTCTGCTGAATTTAGAAATTCACCGTGATTTCAAGCTCATGATGCACTTTAACCTTGTCCTTGAAAGACCACTTCAGAGATAATGTGGCATTTTGATCTCTACTCATTTTTGGAGTCAGAGAACTTTGTGGACTTTCATTACACACCTGTGGTAAAGCTTCTGGGTTGAAATCCTGGGTCCTACTGAAGCCAGTTGTTTACCCTGACAGGTGAATATTGGCTATTCCAGTTTGACCCTGCTCTATTAGCACCTTGTAGGGCTGCACAATAACTTCCCTTAGCATCAGCAAAAAGGAGACAAAAAGGCTTTTTTGCTGAACTTTTGGTCTAATGTGACTGACCTAAATTGAACCAGAAATGGAGCAAACCCCTGCTTCTTTGTTCTCTGCTACCTAAGAGGAGTTATTAACACATTTTTTCTTCCTCACTCTGTAAAAAGTTGGAAAGAAGTAAGAAGCTAGACATTTTTAATTATTTTGTTTCTTTTTACATCCAAATGTTTTTAAATCTCCAATGGGGAAAATCAGGAAGTGTGAAGAAATACATTGCTAACAATGGGCTATTATGAGTGGATCACTAAAAATGGTGTGAGGCAATATTGCATTAGTGAATAAAAATTTCAGTTTCCTACAGAAAATTGCAGCTAGTGTAAAACAATCTGTCCAGAGCTGTGTTAGGTACCCAAAAACATTTCTGAAGAGAAAAGAATACCAGTTTGTTTGACTCTGAATATTTTCCACACATTTTTAATTCTTCCAATCTTTTGAATTTGGGTGCTTGACATTATAGCCTTAAAACACTCTTTTAATTTATATGTTTAATATGTTTTATTTCTTCATTAAGAACAAAAATCTTATAAATTGGATAAACAGTTTCAGAGGGCTGTACAGATGGTAGCTTGCCTGTGCTAAACTTTATGCAAACAAACATACCATCTGTTTTTCCTGTCTGAACTGTAGGTGTTTTTAAGCACCTACTTCAGGAGAGGCTTTGCTGAGGTTGTACAGATCCCACAGTATCACTAAGTCCAACGAAAATAGTTCAGGCTGAAAGAGGCAGTCATTGACATGATGGGCTTTTTAAGCTGTCCACACAGAGCCTAACCACATAAGGGACTAGAAACCACCAGCATAGCCACCTGTGGAGTTCATTAATGAGCCAGATGTAGTTCCAGAAAAATAAACACTTCCTCTACCCTGGCATCGAGGTCCTGCAGGTCTGTCAGAGGTGGGGATTAATGTAAAGGAGTTGGATGGCTGCTGTCCTGCCATGACACTGCAGCCACCTCATGCCACTTTGATTTTTGCCATGAAACAGATATCAGTGCACTAAGTTCCTATCAGTGCTTAGCATATAAATGTGGATGTGTATACAGCAAGTATATAAAACAGAGAGATTAGACATCAGTTGGATTTGTGCACACATTTCATTCCACAATTCACACGATCACAGAATTTGTATGATAAATAATGTGCAAAGTATTCAGTCATATCCATTCTGGAAAATGGGAAATTGCCTCTGTTCCCCATGCGAGGAGATTATGTTTACATGATTCAAAAGTGCATTTGGAATAGGCAGAAGAGATAACTGAACATCAGCCACCAACTGAGAAAAGTCCATAACTGCATTTATTTTCCAGATGATCTAACCACCTGTGTAGTTGTATTTATGGTTTCCTTCAAACTCTTCAAAAATATTTGGAAAATAGTACTTGAAGACATTAATTTTCACATTTAAACATCTAAATCAACTTCCTTCTGTCTAGATAAAACATACCTTTTGGGGAAACTTCACTTATTTCTTACATTTTACTCTGAATTCTGCTATTTGTTTCTCCTTTTTGCTCCCAGCATAATCTTTGTATTGTCCCTGTTATATATGTCTCATTTTTTCTGTATGTTTCAACATCCCAGATCAAGTACACATGATAATAAATGTTAATAATCAGCATATGATGCCAGCTCTGATAGCTCCAAGGATGGTTTTTACAGCAGATTCCAGCAGGCTCTTCTGTCCTCAAATACATCATGTCTGAGATAGATAGAGCCATGGCTCTGTGAGCAGACACTCAGATATATGGTTAAATAGGTGTAAAAAGGTGCATGAATAAAAGTTTTTCTTTAATTCATACTTTGTTACTCTCAGGAGCTGAGCAGATAAATGGGATACTCATGCTTGTGCTGTTATCCCTAGAGGGAGTGTCCATACAGGTGGTCACGTTTTGGCCTTGCTAGTACAATAATGATTTTTCCTGGATCACCTCTTCATAGTTCATAGAATTGCAAAAACACTTCAGTGTTTATAAATGAACCCAATGGGCCCAGACCCAGGTGAGGTGTGTCATACATGTGGCTCAAAGTCCCTCTCCCAACCTCTAGAACAAAAGAACTTGAGTTGCTGTACACTGGCTACTCAGAATGTGAGCACTGTGGAACCAAAACTAGCTAAGAATGACACTTATATCTTCATGGCAGTCACAACATCGTGCAGACATTCCTGAATTAATTCTAGCACCAGAAACCATGTGAACCTGGGGCTCCTTAGGGCGGGAGCAACATTGGCTCTCTTGGGGTAGGAGCAATATTGGCTCTCTCTGTCTGTTGGGCTTTGGCTCCCAAGTCAGGTCAGGTACATGGATGTGAAATTGCACTGCATGGTCTTGATGTATCCTCAGTCTGTCTGTGCCTCAGTTCTTCCCTGATTCACAGAGAAGAGCACTGAGAGGGTTTTGGATATAGAGGTAGGAAGTTCCTAGTATATGAAATGAATTAGGCACTTTGCTGTAAACGGAGGTTTGAAGAGCTGGCTGAGATGTGAGGGGCAGAGGGGCAGATACCAGCAGGCATTTGGGCAGCTTTGTGCCTTGAATCACTTGTGTGGTGCATTTCAGCTCTGCAGCGGCTGAAGAGCACTGTGCTGGGCTGTGCTCCTGCTGATGTGGCACCAGGATTTCCAAGTTCGTCAAGCCGAAGGTATTCCCGCTACCTCCGCCTCCTTTGTGCTGCAGCCCTACAGACGTGGCAGCTCCCTGAACCGCTCCCAATTACATGGTATGCATCTTGTACGTCCCCTGGGACCATCAGGACACGGGGAGAGTCAACAATTCCAAATTAAGAGCCACTGAGCACAAAAAAACTCCAAACAAAAACAAAATCAAAAAATAACTCACCCCAAAAACTGAGAAGTTGGGAAGAAAAACTAAGACTTTCTCTTCTTATTTTTCTCTCCACAGGAAATTTTTATAGTGATACACTGAGACTGAGAATTGCTAGATCTCAGGATCTTAGTTTTGTTTACTGCAGCTCCTCAACAACATTTAAAAACGCTGTTATGATTTGACTAAATCTTGCAAGATTGAGACATTTGCAGGGGAAACTTTCAGCCTTTTTTGCTTGCTCTTTCTGAAAGGGGAGAAGCTGGGAGACAAGATGACTCACATCCATGGGACTTTTAATTTTAAAGTGTCTAGAGCTGCTGTGAGTGAGGCCAGGCTGTGGAACACCCGGAGACTCGAAGGGTTTTATTACCCCTTTCCACGTCATCCTGCAGTTCTCAAATCCCTGGAAGAAATATTTGAGCAGAGCAGGGGGGAAGGGAATCCTTTGCTTTTTGACCTGCAAGTTTTCTTGCTAAAGCACTTGCATCTTTAACCCATAAGCATAAATTTTGTCAACATTCTTTCCCATGGTATTTCTGCATCCTATGGGTTTGTTTGGAACACCAGATAATTTAACATTTTCCTTCTCACCATGCAAAAGGACGTTTTGCCCTCTCCTTTCTCCTGTGCAGAGAGGCAGAATTCCTCTGTGGGTTAGAAGTTGCCCTATCACCTCTCTAGCTTTCAATTTTAAGATACTTGCTTGTAAAATAATTTTAGGGAGGTACTGATATTTCTGAAAAATCACAAAGAAATAACATAAAGGGGGAGGACAGTTCTCAGTTCCATACATTTAACAGGATGCAGTTTGTCACTGAGCTCATGAAGTAAATAAGCAATTTGCAGCTAAACATAGAGGTGCTTGTGTTTCTGTTCAGAGAGCACAGGGAGCCTGAGCTACTCAGCAGCACTTGGAAGAGCAGCTTTAATGAATGGCAAATGTCTAAACTTCCCTGCTCTCCCCCTTAATGCCTAAAAAAAGTTTCCCTGCTCCTTGCCACAGCCTGAACCCTGTATGCTGCATTATTTTCTTTTAACTTAGTCTGAGCAGAATTCACATATCTGCAGCAAAAGAGTGAAAAAATAAACTGCAGAACACATGGATTTCAGAGGCAGGGCTTCAAACAGTCTGTGCACAGCAAGATAAAAAGAATCTTGTGGGGAATCTCTGCTAGGAGAAACTGGCCTGTTTCACTTCATGACGTGTCAGGAAGATACAAATGACAGACCATATCCAGGCTGAGCACAAAGCCTGGGCAAAATCTAGGAATAGCCTTTGTTAAACTGCCCCCTGGGTCTTGAGGAGGAGGTGCACCAGGGCTCAGGATCACGTAAACAAAGGAGAATCTGACGTTTATGTATAAAGAGCCTTAAATTATTGAGATTTTAGAAAATATGAAAAATGAGACAACAATATTGTAAAATAAGTTTTTTAACTACTTGGTTTTTAATAAAGAATGCTGAAGAGTTTTCTGCTTTTTGAAAGTTTAGTAAATGCTGTTTTACATGGCTTGAAAAGTTTTTCATACTGCTTTTTGTTTCTCATAATTTTGGTGATCGACATTTTTACTAAAAACACCTATTTCACTTAAAAAGAAAGGATTTTAATATTCTTTTTTAAAAATTGCTCTTTTTTACTAAACCCTTTCAGTATATAGTATGATACATGGGGGAGGGTTGATAAACAAGAACTTTTAAAATTTGTAAGCAAAATCATTGCTGAAATGTTTTAAAATACCCAGTGTTACAGTAAAACTGATTAAGCATCGGGAAATTTTCTGATTTGAAAAAAAAATTATTTAAAAAATTAGTTTAGATGACAAATTTTGAAAAACTCTTTCCAGCAGTAGCAAGTACCACTTGACAGAGTCAGGTATGTTGAGTAGGATCCCTGGAAGTCAGTTAATTCAATTTCCTGCTTGAACCAGCAGAGTTGCCAATGCTGTATCAGGTCAGCTGTGAGTGAAAAGGTAGCTCATATCCTGGGGCTGTTGCTTTTTTGTCTCTGGGATGAGATTTCTCATTAGGCCCTTCCCAAAGAAAGGGAAAATTAATAGGGAGTGAAGGTGTTACAAAAAATTTTGCAAGAACATCTGCCAAAAATAAATCTGCATGAAAGAAATTACTCCCCCTCTACATCTAGTCTACATTACATCACTGTACTTAATTCTTACAGTTTTAGGGAGGGGGAACCCTATTCATGAGAAATCACTGAAGTTAGAATTCATTAAGGATGAAGAAAAAAGTTGGAGACAAGTTTTAGAAATTAGGTTTGGATAATTGCCTTGCAGTGGGACAGTCTTAGACAATGTCATAAATATGGTGTCCTATAATCTTTCATTGTAAATATTTGATTTGGGGCATTTTTTTTAATTGCAAAAGAGCTCTATGTGAGTTCTGCCCAAGATTCTCAGGGTGTATTTCAATAGAACAGGAAAGCATTTAAATGTGACACCACAGTGGGGGCAGAGGCTGAAAGCCATTATCATTAGGATTCAGAGTGATCTTGACAACTTGGAGAAAGGGAGAAAACCCATTGAATTCATAAAAAAAAACCAGCAAAACGCTAGCAAAATAAGTTTAGGAAAGAAAGCAAACAGATAAAAAAATATGCAAGGAACAGTTGGCCTAAGTGGGTGATAACACCTCAGAAAAGGATCTGGAGAACACAAAGGAGGTTAAACTGAGTGTGAGTCCATGGCACAGCCTCTTTGCAGCTTTGTCTGTGTCATGCAGAAGGAAATAAAAACTTTGTGTATAAGCAGTTAAATAGCATTTTTCCACAGTCATGAGGTCTCAGCTTTCTTCACTCTTGAAATGCATGGGGGACAAGTTGAAGAGTCCAAGAGTGAGGGCAAGCAAAGGAACAAGCAGTCATTCCACTAGGTAGAGGTTTAACAAATTAATTTTGTGGAAATTAAGATTGAATGGGCATATCATCTGCATTCTTTCAGCATATGAAATATTGCTCACCCTTCATTTGGGGCACAACAAGCAATTTTTTCATAAGATGAAAAATTGGATAATCTATTAGAGAAAAACTTTCTGCTAATGGTAGTTACCTACTGCCACTCTTGAGACAGAAATAATTTCCTCAGGAGTTTAAAAAGGATATTAAATATGAGTCAGCATTCATCTAGAAATACTTGCCCTTGATTAGAACTAGAGAGATAGGTTGTTGACTTTTTGATTTCTCAGCCTACATTTTTGTTATATTTAATAAATTGGGTTTCTTAATTTTTAAATGGGCTTACTGTTGAAAGAGTTATTTCAATGTCTGCCCAAAGAGCCCAGCATTGCACAGTCTTGGCAGGAGCTGGGAACTTTTCATGACAGCAATAATGTTGGTGATCAAGGACTGAAGAACCTGGCAAAGAAGAATGAATCTTAGAACCACCTGTCCAAAATTATTTGATATCTATGCACATCAAAGGGCATGGTATGGATTTTATGATGTGAAACTTCTGATTTTGCCTTAAAGCTGTCTGAAACTTTTCTGCCAAGTGTTGCTTGGATGTGCACAAAATTGCTCCATCCCCCTTTACATCTGGGCCATGCTGGCTATGACCACAGTGGTGAAATTAAACAGGGGGTCTCCTTGGGCACTATAAATGGTCTGTATTTTCAGAATAGTCCCTGGACAAGCAGTGTGACAAGCAGTTATGAGGTACTGTGCCTGTCCCAGGTATCAGCCCCCAAATCATTCTTGTGTGTAGCACAGTGCTCTCAGGAAAGGTTTCCTGGCCCAGAACCAGTACCTGGCAACTCACCTTTGTGTACAGAATCCTTCTGGGCATGTCTGGTATTCTGGTATAGACACACTTAGTCTTCATTGTGAATCCAAATGTGTATTCTCATTTATATTTCTAGGGGCAAAGAGAATGTTTTTGTTTCATAGATGTTGAGACATTGTAAGAGACAGTAAAATATAGGTTCAGAGTTTAATAATTTAAATATAATAAAGAGTATATTTTGCTAGGATTAAGGAATTATTAAACCAGTTCTTCAGGAGAGATCTCTGCCTATCTCCTAGTTTTCATTTTAAATCCAGATTGGTGCTATCAGTTACAGAGGGAGGCAATGTTCTTTTCATCTTACTGAATTAAAATTTACAATGTTCTCTGTACCATTTTAGATACCTTCATGGCAGAGAAATACAAGTAATTTTAACGTTGCTTTTATTAGGAAATGTTTTGTTTAATAATGAACTGTCATAGATCTCCTCTGTCTAACATAAACTCATTAACTGATGAAAAAGAAAGGATAAATCAAAATTGCTTTTATTACCATTGACTTTGTTGTCCTGCTGAGAGTTGCTGGTCTTTGACTTGCACTTGGTTAGTGTGCTGGATACTGAAATAGGTTCTTTCTCAGTACCTCATAACACACAGATTTACCTATTCTACTATAAGTCTTCAAATTAAGAAAAATTGGATTGCAAAATTCCTTAGCTCAGTCTAATTCTGGCCAACACTTTGAAAGTTTTTTAGACACAGCTTTCCCACATACTTTCCTTCTCTCAGCTTATCAGGAGCAGTTGGTTTTACATAAAATAATGTTACACAAGAATTTATAATCAAGAAGGTTGATTCTCAAGAAGTGCTTGCTGCTTGGAGACCATCTAGTCTACTACTGCTTGAAGTGTCTCTGAAACACAATGCAATTAGCCTCAGGGTAATTATTTATCTCGAGCAGTGAGCCAATGGGCACTTCATGAAGTTCAACCAGGCCAAGTCAAGGCTGCACCTGGGTCAGGGCAGCCCCAGGTATCAACACAGCCTGGGGGTGAAGGGATTGAGAGCAGCCTGTGGAGAAGGACCTGGGGGTGCAGGTGGGTGAGAGGCTGGACATGACCCAGCCATGTGCACTCACAGCCCAGAGAGCCAAACGTGCCCTGGGCTGCACCTAAAGCAGCGTGGGCAGCAGGGCAGGGGGGTTTTGTCCCTCTGCTCTGCTCTGGTGAGAGAGACCTCACCTGGAACACAGCACCCAGCTCTGGGGTACCAGCTCAGGAAGGACATGGACATGTTGGAGCAGATCCAGAGGTCTACAAGACGATTAGAGGGAAGGAGCTTCTCCTATAAGGAAAGGATGAGAGAGTTGGGATTGTCCATCCCGGACAAGAGAAGGCTCTGGAATGACCTTATTGTGGCCTTCCAGTAATTAAAGGAGATTTTAAAGATGGAGACAGACTTTTCAGCAGGGCCTGCAGTGATAGGAGAAGGGGTAACAGTTGTAAACTAAAAGAGGGTGTATTCAGATTGGACAGAAAGAATAAACTGTTTATGATGAGAGTGAGGGAACACAGGAACACATCACCCAGAGGAGTGGTGGATGCCCCTGGGAACATTCAAGGTCAGGTTGGATGGGGCTCTGAGCAACCTGATCTAGGTTGAAGGTGTCCCTGCTCATTGCAGAAACTCCACGGGTTTTTGGTAGCCAATGAATTTCTGCTGGTGCAGAAGATGCCATCACCTAAAACCCAGACTTCTGGAGGCAGTCCAGGACTGATAAAAGGATATCTTCTTCACAAGATGTGGCAATATCTCTTCTTCCCTTGCTATGGATGGGAGGGCTGCAAGACACAGCAACTATGGGGGTGGACAAGTGTTAGGGGAAGAAAGAATGTCTGAGTAGAGGAATGATGGAATTCTCTTAAAAGATATAGAATAATCTATAAAAAGATACAGAGATATACAGATATAGATATAGATATAGATATAGATATAGATATAGATATAGATGATATAGATATAGATATAGATATAGATATAGATAGATATAGATATAGATATAAAGATATAGAATAATGCATCCAGAGTTTTATCCTTTGAAAAGGTGGGGCTGGTGAGGTGCCTAAGGAGGAGGCAATGGTTTGTCTTTTCCAAAGACAGAAGTTCTTAGCACTAATATGTTATTTTGTTCCAAGGGGAACAGTGTACTTTACAAATACTTGGCAGCTTTGCATGGGCATCAAACACACCACTAGAGAGGGGAATGCTGTTTTGCTCTCCAGCTTAGCAAGTGCATCATGACTCTTGTGTCATCCCCTGGGTGTGTGAGAGGATGTTTTGGCCCTACCTTACAAGGTGATTTCCATCTACAGACCATAGAAATTTTTGGAACTGTGGCTAAACACCATTGTCTCCATTTCAAGTGGAGGAAACTGAGGCATTAAGAGGCAAGATGATTTGCTTTAGGCAGCTCAACAGAGCAGAGACAGGCAGCAGCATGGAAATTATTTTGTGATGAGGAGATTTAGGCTTGTAGAGTTAATGTTTTTTAGTTTATTCAACTTCATGGTATTTATATAAATATCAATAGATTCTATAGAATCTGCTTTCAACTCTTTCCCTACAAGGATAATTTTTCTTGCACTTTATATCAGACATTTTCCTGGAGATTGAAGAGAGAAAGCAACAGGCATTTTAATTCTTCAGTTCATCACACATTTATATAACCAGAGTGAAATCTGTTTTCTGTTAGAAGAGAGGGGAGGGAAGAGTTTTCCTTTTCCTTTTCCCTTTTTCTTTTTTTTTTTTTTTTTTTTTTTTTTTGGGTTTTTTGTTTTAACAGACCCAAAAGTTGTCTGGAAACTGTGCCAAAACAATAGCATAAAAAGAATGCATCTGGAAGTCATTAGGGAAGCTCAGAGTGGGCAGTGATTAAAGCAGGATGGAATTTCTACTTTTTTTTTCTCCCGTTACAGTTTCTAAGCCAATCAAACACAGCACAACTTTAGAGCCAATCAAACTCCAACATTTTTCAGTGTTATGAATATGCAACCAAGAAAACTTTCCCCCCATTTCCCTCCTGAAGGCAATTCCAGTAAACCCTTCTATAATACCTCTGAACACAGTTCTCTGCAGTATTTAGGAGAATTTGAATAGCTTTACTTTTGCTCTGCCTATTTTTCCTGTCATAGTTTTCACTGGAACATTCTACCTTCTTTCTTACATTAAAAACAACTGCTAGAATATTATACTGGCATTATAATTTGGCTATAATCTGGCATTAGACCCAAATCCCTTTAGAGAATTAGAATAATCAAATTGTGAATGAAGATCTATCTTCTGTTGAACTTCTGCCGACAGATATGTTTGCCTGTGGATAACCATTCTCCTCCTGCAGACATCAGCACTGTGGGCCAGGCTATTGCAGTCTCCTCCCAATAGCTTCTGCCAAATTATGCCTTGAATGCAGGGATTATGGCCAACTAAATAATGCCAGGGTCCTCCCTTCCTGCCTAGCTGCAAACCCCTCATGGGACCTCCTTCTGCTTAGCATATCTGGTGATGAAAAAACTGAAAACTTTATCCTTTACTATTCTGCCTAAAGTTTATTTTTTCCCTTGAATCTTTAACTGTCTCTAGCAGGGAATCTAATCTACTGTAAGGTTCGAATCAGCTGCAGTCAAAAATGTGAGAACCCACTTTTCTCAACCAATTTTCAAGTTAAGTGGCATCACTTATCTGTATGATGTCATACAGAAACATCAACTGATCCCATTTCATCATCACAAGCAGAGAGACAGTAGCTGAATTACTAGACACTGTTACTGGTACCTGAAAAGACCATGGAGAAAAGATCTCTCACTTCATGTTTTCATACACAGTGTTTGTACAATGTTCAATGTTCAATGTACAATGTACAATGTTCAATGATGGAGGGGCTATACTGGTGAGCCTGTGGTGCTTCACTTTGTCTGTAAAAAGAGATTATATTGTTTTCAATGCTCTTAAACCTGAAAGATGGAAATTGGTGAAAAACTGGGATTGACCATACATTAACTGGGGTCAGTAATGGCTGTATTCTGCCACTGGAGTGTCCTGTGGACTTGGCCAGACATTCAGCCCCTCATTCTGCAAGTGTCTGTGGTCAGACAAGTGTCTAGAAGAGCACAGAGGTATTTTGAAGTCCTTTTTTAACACCCAGTTGAGGCTTGCACAAACTGAAGTGTTGCACATGTGGATATATAAATATTACAGCTGTGAGAGTGCTATAGGTACTCATGCATCTGCTGCCTGAAATGATTGCAGAACATTAAAAATGAACAAAAATGCAGGTCAAATTTTGCACTGAAATTTATCTATTAGTCCATAGCGTCATTTTATACTTCTTACAGAGTAATAATTTTCGTGTACCCTACAGCACTTTAAAACTGTGCACTAGAAAATAGGAAATCATACAAAGATGTCCATTCCTGCCATTTCACCTGGCAGGAGCCCCGTAGAGTGAAGAAGGACAGGAAGCTGTGGCCACCAGCCAAGCCATCAGCCTGTGCTTTGCCCTGTCCCTGCAGCAACCAGAGATGTTGTCTGAACACAGGTGACCAATTTGCTTTTCACCCTGTGTCTCCTCAAGAAGTATGGGAAAATAATTTATGGGGGTTTTGCCTGGCATTTCTGTTAGAGGAACAAGTACTTTCAGCCTGCTACTGCCTTAACACAAGCCAGTAAAATGTTGCTAAGAGGAATCAACCTATGTATTATTTTGGACTTGACATCTCCATATGTAAATTTATAATTTAGCCTAAGATCAATGCTCTCCACTTCACAATCCCCAACTTCTTTTCTTTTTTGAACTTTGGAGCTGCTTATGTCTCATTTTCTTCTCTTAGTATTTTCTTTCTGTTTGGCAGTTGTCAGTTTTTTGCAGAAATAGGGATGGTACCAAGGGGTCAACAGTCAAACTATTGCTTCCTGATGTGAGCAGTGTTAAAAATTGATCATCTGGGGCAGAAGAGGTTTTTAAACCAGCTGCAGATGCAGCAGAAAAAAACCCCAATGTTTCCCAGTGCTTGCAATAGCACTGGGAAAGGGGTTTGTAAGAGCCTGCTTCTGTAACATTTCTCTTAATTTTCTGACAAAGCTCAAAAAACAAGTGAAAGAATCCAAATGGGAAGAGATGTGAGAGGTAAAACAATGGGAGAAGCCTGAAAATACAGGCAAGAAAATTGACTCTGGCCTCATGGGACCAACTACAGATGTCTTTCTGCGAGACAGTGTTGGACCCTCTCCCATGCCTAGCTCCACCAAAATCATTGACTTAGGTGAGTAGAGCAGGAATGGGTGAAGGAGGTAAGCCTCCCAAAACAAAGAGAATCACAGGTAAACAGGCATTAATGATCAAAGTAGTTTTCCAAACAAAAGATTAGGAATGCCTGTTTTAAGTTATTTGGTAAAATCTCTAAGAGCACCAGTCATTAGCAGCATTTAAATTATAATGGATGAAAATGATAGATTTTCCAGACATTGGTATAAGAGAATTACAGCCTGAGGTGCGTGTGGGGATGTCAGATGTTAGAAGAAAAACATGAGCATCTTACAATTTGCTGCTCTGTAACTATAGAGATTTTATTTATTCCAATTTTCTTTCGTAGTCCTTCTCATATAACATTAATGTTATTAGTTATAGAGGTGAAATTCCCTGTGAAATTCATGTCTTTCTGTTAGCATACCCAAAGGAGGCAGAGAAAACATGTAATTAATGTAAATGATAGCTCCAGGAAGTTTATTAGCATAGTGTTCATTTATTCCCCCATTCTCTGTGCTTTGACCTTTCCCAAAGGAAATGGAATATGTTCTGAGGAAATAGAAAACATCTTTAAAGCAGTTCCATGTGTATTGCCTTGATGGCATCATCCTGACCTTTGCAATCAAGTGTTGGTGATCAAGTAAGCAAATGACAACACATTTTCCTCCATTTGAGCAGAGTTATCCAATTCCTTGGGGCCAGACCTGGAAACCACAAGAAACAATGGCCATTTGCCAATATCACCAGCAGTTCTGTCACCAGTTCAGAAAATAATTACTCTGGGTTACCCACTTTTTCACAGAGGTGAGATTTTCATGTCAGGAAAGAGGCACAGTGGAAGTGGGGACTCCTTTTCCAGTCCTGAAGAATTAGGGGGTTTCATGCACTTGAAGGTATGCACACCAAAAATGGGAGGCAGAAACAGAAAAAGTGATGCAGGAATAGATGTGCAATCCAAAAGAATTCTGTGGAGCTGGGCATTTAGCTGTGATGTGGGAGACAAAGATCCAGATTCTTGCCCAGGGTCAAAACAAAGACTTGGATATCAGAATCCATCACCCCAAATTCTTGTTTTCCTCTGTCAAACCATCCCTTTGCAGAAGGAAATGGCAGATTAGGGAATCAGCCAATGATCAGCCCTTAATCTTCCCTCCTGTCACAGGATACAGGAAATAAGGAAATAAGGGAAAAGAAAATCAAGATGTGAAAATCAAGATGTGAAAATCAAGAAAATCAAGACAAAGTGGTGGAAATTTCATCTTCTGTTCATGTTTATATTACAAATATAACTCTAAATTTCTAAGCAAAAATATTTTTACAGAAAGGTAATGGGAGAAATTCTAAGAGTATGGGAAGATGCTTGATGCACAGGAGAGGATATTTCATCCTATATATTAGTAAGAGACTTTATGGATAAAAATGATTATGCAAAAAAGTAAGCTTTATCATGTAGAGAAGGGGAAGGGAAATGGAAGGGACAAAAATGAATACTTGATCTTCCATATTGTGAATGAACTGGAGGGAAAAAAACAACCCTGAAACATATCTGAAGAATCTTTAAGTTAAAACATTTTATTTAAAAGTGCAAGAGAGAGATCTGGGGAAATCATGATGTCACAGGCTTTTTAATTTGAACCTCAAAGATGACTTAAAAGTACTGAGAGGAGTAGATTAGAGTGGAAGGAGAAACAGAAAATTAGTTAGATCCTAAAAGACTGGTAAAACTCCTCCAACTATACAAATGAGAGATGGCGGCAGAAAAGAAGAAATGAGTTAGTAAATAGTGAGAAAGAGGTGAAAGAAGAAAGGTAGAGAATTACTTGTAAATCAGTATCTAGGTAAGTACTTTGCTCCATTTTTAGTTAAGTAGGTTATGCTTTTATTTGCTGAGAATTCATAAAAATTTCACAGTCATACTAAAACTTTAAAAAACCCAACAAAGCAAGAAAATCCCTACAAATGAATTCAATCCAGGTTATTTGCACTGTTCAATTTTCTGGGCCTGCCTTGTCATGACACCAAATCTTATAGTGAAGCTTCCCAGATCTGTACAGACCCTCCCATAAAACTGCTGCCAATATTTTATTGGAATATAGTAGAATATAACCCAGCACTTGGTAAGGAAGAAATATTCATAGATCATATCTGAAGAACTTTGGACAAAAGGTTAAAAAGTACACTTGATGGACTATAACCTGAATTTAACCAAGAATCTGTTAACAAAGTTTTGAGAGTTTTCTGAAAACAGAAAATAACATAAAGGTGGCTAGGTACAGAAAGTACAACAGAAGCCTTGTCCTTTCAGATAAGCCTTTCACATCCCTGAAGGTGTCCACTTGTTTAAAACAAAACATATCCCCAGATATGTTTAAAATGTGGACTTCAGCACATAGTGTGTGGGCAGCACTGATGAACAGGTGTAAGAAGAGGCTTTGATTGTAACAGTCTGTTTCCTCTGTGGCAATATTGTCCCTTTGACAGTAAATCTTCATGTAATTTCAAGCAATATCTTTCTGTCTTGATATAAAAGCACTCTGCTCTTTCTGGAGAGGATCTGCTGTTGTTTATATGCAAGACCCCCTGGATAAATCTTGGTGGCCAAAATGAAGGGGATGTCCTGTTGAGAGTATTGCAAGTAAGCATTGTAGTATGCTGATTTTGGCTCACTCATTTCCCATTCCACCCTAACATCTGCAAATTAAACTCCTATTTTCAGATTTCCAGAGACAGTTCCAAAGTTTGATTCCTTTAATTATGGCTTGAAGTAGAGGGTAGTGCATTCCAAGAAACCAATCATTATCTGCAACATGTTATTACAGGGAGACTTGCAGAGAGCTGCAGCTTTTGTGACACTCCATGAGACATAACAAGAAGAAACTGCTGAAGATGGATTCAGCTAGGTTGCAAATAAGGAAGTCTGAGAAAATGTCTTCTTTCAGTACCATAGCTGTCATAACTGAATTAAACTACAGATAGAACTGCCATTTCAAAGCCTCACAAGGTAAATAAGCAGTGATTTTTTGTCAATGAAAGGAAGACAAGGAATTAAATTTATTTATTTTTTAGACTCTCACATATACACTTATAACCTATATTGCTTTTGACACAGTGAAAGATATTTTCAGCAGTCAAAAACCCCTGAAAATTCTATAGGAAATACTTTCCTTAGAAGGGTCATGTGGGGTGATGGTTTTGCAGATCATCCTGAAATAGAAATCTGCTACACTGCAATTTATGTTTGGCAATTGAGCTCATTAAACATGATGATCTCTTTCTATGCTCTGTTTCCCTGTATAAAACTCAGCACATTTTCTGATTTGGAATTCTCAGGGTAGATGGGAATGTAGAAGGTAATGACATGTAAAGGTAGATGTCAACAACAAAGGAATTTGTGACTGAACTAGGCCTCCAGCTGTAACAGGAGATCCAAACAGACATCTGGGGCTGGTATTTTGACATTCACTGCAGTGTGTTATCAGTACATCATCAATCAGAATCAGAGTGTGAACTATGACAGGGCTACATCTGCAGTGGCTTCAGAATTGTCTCCACATTGGCAAAGCTGTAAAGTGAATGTCATAGCTGGTAAAAAATAAAATAAATCTTAGTGTCTATCCCAGAACATCAGAGAGGGAATATAGAGATGAGGGCTTCTTAAGCAAAAATTGTAAAGACAGGGACAGGAAGAGAGCACACAAACAGGTTGCCACATTAGCTGAGATGGTTCTAGCCCTTTTTTTGTCTTTTTAGAAAACTGTTTTCTTTTTTAGAATGGAAGTAAATATTATTGTATTTCCAAAGTACAATTGATTTTCAGTATTGGCCAAATTAGGACAAACTCCATATTTAAGACTAGGTTTATAATTCAACAGAAGTGTCAAGAAAGAAATTTAGTTTAGGGACTGCTTCCTGAAGGCACCCATTGCAACAGATGTACTGTTACAGATCTGTGGTAGTGGAAGTGACCTTTCCTCCAAGACATTTAGACTTTAGATATAGATCTGTGTAGATCACACCTTCTCCTATCCCCATGGGCAGATGGGTGTGCTGCCTTGTGGAACACATTTAAAGAACAGAACTTTTGGCACATGGCTGGGAATTTTCTGTTGCTGGCAAAACTGCCTCATTAATTCACTTTATAAAGAAATATGGACACTGCTGGATCTTGCTGATCCAACAGGACCCATGAGTTTTGAATCTGGTTGTGAGCACCCTGCTGAGTGGGTTTGCTGCCTTCCTTTGTCAGACTGCAGTAAAGAGCAGGGGAATCGTGGCTGTGCATCTGCCACACCTGAGTGCTGCAAAGGAGAGGGGATTTGTGGCTCTGTGCCAATAATAATGGAAACATGGCACACATAAAATGACTTTGATGGCAAACCCAAAGAAAAAACACATGCAGTTCCCTAGAGAATTATGTACTTTGTCTGGTTCCCTAAATGTCTTTACAGAGCATTGTCCCAGACACCAAGCAAGTGCTGTACATTAAACAGTATGAAATCAGAAAAGCAAGTACAAAAATGTACATCAGCCAGTGGCAGAGTGTTTTCAAAACACAGATTATCTATTTCTGACTTATCAGTTCTGATCATGGAGAAGGGCTGATGGGAAGGTTTGCAAAAATCTCTTTGAAGACAAGAATGGGAAATGCAGTCTGTGAGGATGTTGTCTGTCATATTAAAAAACTCCAGTAGAGATATTAACTTTACAGCACATTATAATTTTTCTTATTCTTCACATATATTTAACTGTTTATTGATACACAATCACCTTTTCCTCTCATATATGTAGGTAAAAGGTTGTTATTTCATCTCATGGTAACATTCTGTTTCTCCATAGGCAGTACTTATCCTTCTTACCTCAAATTTTCCAATTGACTAAATTAACATTTCCCAACCTTTATTTACCATGGATATGCTAATAAAAGATATTAGCTCTTCTATAAACCTTACTTGATAGATGGCTTCATAACAATACTTTTAGATCTAAGGAATAGCAAAGCTGTCAGTCTCACTTCAAATTTGGAAGTAGAAACACTGGAAAAACCAAAAAGAAAAAACTGTCAGGGATGCTTGAAATTTCTTCCATCCTGATAGCTACCAGCAGACTGTGCTTAAAGTGACAATAACCTGAGGCTACATTATTTTTTATAATGACAGTTTGTATTATTTTCACTCATTAAAATTCAGCCTGATTGAAATTAGCATCCGTAGAGTTACCTGCAGCCTTTCTGACAACAGAAGAGTTTTGTTCAATATTATAAGGTGGAAATAATTTTTATTCCTACCTGAGAGCTGAGGAATGAGAACTTGCTTGCCAGCTCACCACCTATGCATCATCTTAAATGTTCTAAACCATCTATCAAATTATATTATAGATAAAATTAATACCTAAATCATTCAGTCAAAATATTTCATTATTATGTTCCCATAGCAGTATCATCACTTACAGTCCAATCCTGTACATTTTTCTATTTCACCTCACTATAGCCTTTTCTCTTTTACTTTCTTCCTTTTTGTTTGGTTTTTTGTTTGGTTTTTTGTTTGGTTTTTTGTTTGGTTTTTTGTTTGTTTGTTTATCTCATTTTGTTTTGTTTGTAATGACTCTCATATTTAAAATAATTTCCAGTCACTGCTTTTCCTAATGGTGCCAAAAACCTCTCTTGAATTCTTTGTTAAGCTCTTGCTGCCGTGAAGCACTTTCACACCTACTGATATTAGCACTCAGTGATTTTATTCTACTGCTTCAGTCACAAGCCTTAAGTTCTTACAGAAAGAAGTAATGGTAGCATTGCAAAATAGAAATAAAAATCTACTGTTTCAGGGAGACCAAATTTTTCATATAGAGTGACTGAGCTGCACTTTAGGATGAAATTCTAGCTTAGAAGGATGATTTAAATCCAGCTAAAATCAATGTTAAGAAATTAGTTTTCCCATGTTTCTATTGGTTCAGTACCTAGAATAATTGATCCATGATATGTATAACTCAAGCCAGCAATGAAAATCATATTTTTAGTTATCAGTCTACCTTAGTTGCTCTGACATTCTAAATGTCAAAGAAGTACAATCTGTCCTACCCTAAATCCACAGAGAAATGCAACTTCATTAGGTTTTTCTTTATCAAGTAACTATTCTTTAGAACACTAACAACTGAAAATGGAATGAAATTAAACCACTGTGCTTTTATCTGCCTGATCCCTTCCCAGGTGGTAACTGCATCACTGTATGTGTCAAGTGCAGAGTAAACCTGGAGACCATTAAAAAGCCAGACACTCAGCTGTAGGACAGGCTGGGCATGCCAGATGAGCAGAGAACAAAAAGGAATCTACAAAAATATGACCTTAACAGAAAGAAGTTTTCAGGAGCCTCACTCTTAGGCTATAGGGCTGTGACTGTGGAGCTCTGCAGAAGTGATTTCACCTTCTGCATGGGAGGGGAAATGAGATGGTGCAGCTGGTATTTGGATTAAAGATGAATGAGCAAGATGCCTGCTCTTAGTACTTCTTGCACAAAATTACTGCTAGAGACACTGTAAGAAGGGGCTACAGTTCACCCTTGCTGGTTTTGAAAACTTCAGCACCCTTTTCTCCCCAGCTGATTTCATGTCTTACATGGGAGGGACTGCTGACTCTACTGCAATAGACAGGTGAGTCCATTTTCCCTAATTTTTTGCTTTTCTCCAATTTCCTTGCATTTTTTCTTGCATGCTAAAATTCATTTGAGCGAGAGAGGGGAAGAAATGAAACTTAGAGACAGTAATGCAAAGCTCTGTTTTAAAGTTCTCCATATTCTCTCCATAGGCCAACATCTCTGCATTTGTTTCACTTTATATGAAACTGATGGAATTCATGTGTAGCTCTTCTAGTTTGGTAAGTATTTCCATAAATGCAACAGTAATTTAATTCAGCCATTGGCAGAAGTATAGAAAGTGTAATGCTGCCAGAATAACTGAGTGTGCTACATTGAAAATTTAACCTTTTGTAAAGGACCACTTTGAAAGTCCATGCAATAGCTTCAAATTTCTCAGCTTTAAAAGCACTTTAATTTTAGTCTGGGAGGATCATTCATCTCCTGCTGTACATACATTCATTGTGCATATCAATTCTTCCCAAAGCATCTCCAGAGCTTTGGCTTCCATGCTAGCCTAGTTTAGACTGTAGGTTGCTTAGAACAGGAGTTACTGTGCCTTTAAAGCAAAACCAACTGCAGAATCAAGCTAACATCTAATTTAGAGATGTGACTTTTGTCTAATGCAAACAGACCTACAAGAAAAATATTTCCTAAGTGCTTTGCTGAAGCAAGGCAATGATCTGTGGGATGAAGATGACAGGGAATTTTCTGAAATTGAAAAATTCAGGCTGAGGTAGGAGACATGACGTGGCTGTCAGTAGCAGCAGCTATTTAGGACCAACCAGAGGAGCTCAGGCCTCAGCTCTGAATGCCAAATCCAGCTCTTGTAAATGATAGAGTGGGAATTCCAAACAGGCTCTGGCCAGTGTGCGGGATCTCGCTGGCTGCAGTGCCAGGCGTGGCAATCAGGGTCCCCAAGGACGAGAGGGGAGCTCCTCTTGTCCAAACCTTCCTTTGGCCACCTGTGGGTGAGGGGCTTGTTTCCTTCACTCTGTCCACCTCCTACACACTTTGCTTCACTCGTGCAACAAGGTGGGACCACTGATTTTTGTGCAGGTCCTGTATCATAACAGTCTCTTGTAGCTGGTTTACCAGAAGCCCTAAGGAGTTACTGCTCTTTAATTCCCCAGCAGCCAATATGGTGTGTACCTTATATGAACCCACTAAGTCCACACCAGTGATTTATACCAAATCCCCTGCTGCACAACTTCTGCTGCAAGATCAGTTTCCTTTCATGACTAAAAAATCAGGTAATTGGTCTCAAAAAATAATAAAGAGGGCAGACCTACTCATTTTATCATCATTTAAAAAAAACCTCAGTACATCACTCTTTCAATTTTCTCTTTCTCCATGTGGAGAATACACATTCAAATAATCTAAATATAATTTAAAGATTTAATGTTTTATGTGAATTTTATGTGAGGATATGTGTGAACTATAAAAATAGATGGAAAGAAAAAGAAATGGAAATAAAGCAGTTGAATCTAGCTGGAACTGACTTTAAGAGCAGTGTATTCTCCTACAGCTTCTCTGATAGAAAGAAACTAAGATTAGTGGGAATCTGGAAAAGTGTAAAAGACAATGATAGCTCTGCTCCTGCTCCTCTGCCTGTCTTCTTCTAAGAAGTGACTGCTTCTTAGTCCAATGCCACAAAACCAGGGTAAGAACAGGAAGGATCAAGTATTGAGTCCTTTGACCCTGGTTATAAGGATATATGGCTTACATGCCACCCTTAAACTTAACTTGCAGATTTTTATGGAAGTTATTTCTGTTATTTTGTCCCATATTCCAACAGCTATGTTCTGTCTGTTAGAATGATCTTTGTCTGAAGTCCTAGGAACAAACAAGTGAAAAATAATTTTTATGAGAGCATGCCCTAGGCATTTGCATGGTCCTATAAATACTTGTGTGTCCCTACCTATAATTCTATGGGTGCATGTCTGCTTTGTGCCAGCCCTACAGATTATGACTATGGAACAGTCTCTTTTCCATAGGTGGCTGTATTTAAAGACGTTAGAAGAAGAACTGCATCCTCTATAGCAAACACTTGAACCTTAAAGAATCATCAAGTGGTTTCTTGTCCATCCAAAAGCAATTGACAAGGCAAGAAGCAGGAGGGCCATGTAGCCTAAATAAACTATTCCAGGTTGAAATAATGACTGCACCAGAAACAGGTCAATTCACCATCCAGAACATTTCCTGTGCTATGAGACTAATCTAGAATCAGAATAGATCATTAAGTTACAGATAATTTTGCTGCCAATTGTTTCAATTTACCACATTTTGAATATGTGGTTGGTGTTTTCCTTCCAAGACTCCCCAGTTGCTGCTTACTCATGCACTCATTTTTTTTTTCACATTCTCTAGCAAGAGGCAGAGAGCAGAGAGGTCTGAGGGCTGCTTTGGGGTGAGCTACAGTGGCAGGAGGGTTGCAGAGGGAGTGGGTGCCACATGCATTGCTGCTGAGCTCCAGAAAACTCTGCATTGTACAGGTTCTACTGGGGAAAAGTGCTGCTGAATGCAAAAGAAACAGACCTCTGCAAAGCAGTTTTCACTTCAATGGGTAAGAAGAGCTTTCAGATGAGTATGGGAGTGCAAAGAAATCTTGGTTACACCAGCCTTCCCATCTGAACCCCGACAACTCTACCTCCAAGGTGGCTATTCCAATTTTTGTTGATTTAGACCTGAAGCAGAATTTAAAAAAAAACAAAAAACCACAAACGAAAACCTTTCCTTCTTCCTAGACTGCTGGATTTGGCATTTATTCAAAGGGCAAGGGCCCACCCAACCAGCCTGTTGGGACCTTTCCCAATGAAAACACCTCTCTGCTGCAAACCTGTAGTCACTTGCAAGTGAGTACATGGCTGAGGAAGCAGGAGGAGAAAGGAATTCCTCCAGATTTCTCCCTTTGTAGCTTTTTCTTTAACTACAACTGTGTGTGCTTTGTTTCTTCAAACATTTTTGTTTCGTGCAGGAGGAGAGGGCTGGCTGTGTGTCTATGGAAGTAGTTTGTCACAACAGCAACATACAGTCATTCTTTTCTCCCTTTTACTAAAATAAAAATCATGAGGCTCTTTGCAGTCAGTCATCATCCCAGACAATGAGAATGAGAAGCTAATCCAGAAGCAGGAGCTGTATGGACAACATCATTACTCCAAGGCACAAAGAAAAAAAAAAAAAAAAAAAACTAGAGCTCTGGAAAAAAGAGTTTGGAACAGTTTTCCCAGCTATCCATACCCCTCCTCCTCCCCTGCTTCCAGGCTGTCTTGCTCCCAGGGGCTGGGATTTCTCAGCAGAGCCTGTGACCACACTGGTGCTGGTGTCTGAACCGTGACTGGAGAGAAGTGAGGATGACTGAGAGGAATTAGTCCTGCTTCATGCAGCTTTTCCTGAATTGTTTTTGCTGTCCTTAGAATGGGGTGAAGAAAATTATGCATCTAAGTGCCTAGTTGGGCTCCTCCCTCCATCCATCCTTCCTTTCCCTCCCTCCCCTTTCATTTTTTTGGTGTGCAGCCCACTGACTACGTGGACACTGCAGAGCAGAGCCAGGGCAAGGGACATGGAAAGACACGTCCTCTGTCAGGGCTCTTCTCCCTTTCCAAAAAGCAATTCCATATCGAGCAATTCTCCCTACAGCTCTGCATTTACCAAGGAAAGAAAGAGAATTTAAGATTATTAAGATAATTTAAGATTAAAGACTCAAATTAATGCAAATCACACTGAAGCTCTGGTAATTTCCCACATCTTCAGCCTCAGTTAATTTCAGTTTGACTGTATGGCAGGAACATTTTCTTAGCACCATTTTTCACTTTTTCCATTCAGTCCTTAATCTCTTAGACAATATCTTTGGAAAACTCAGATCATGTACCAGTACTGAAAACCCTGGTGATTATTTGATGCATAGCTTTATATAGTTCACTTTACCCAAGGTGAGAGATTGGGAATCAGCCTGGGCTTAATTATAAACACACACACAAATCATGGTGGAAGATTTTATGTAGATGTTGTGGTGCACTAAGAGCACTTTTAATTGTTACTGTCTGTTCTTTAGTCTTAGTCCTATCACCAAAAATGTATATATGTGCTGCATGCTGAGGTAAGAAATGCATGTAATGTGCACAGGAGTCTTTGAGGCTTGCACTTGGAAAAGCAGAGTATGAGTGGGAGTGGGCTTTGGAAGATTGTGGGGCATTGGGGCATGAATTTGTGGTGGAGTGGTGTGGAAGAACAGCATAGCCCTCCAGCCTGCTGAACATTTGTCACAATGGGGGTTATTGTCCTCAGGATGTTTGGTGAAATATTTAAAAAGGTGTCAAGAAGTAAGAACAATGTAAGGGTTTGGCAAGTAACACAGAGAGAATTGATGATATGCTATCAGATGCAGGGGCCTTTCAGCACAACTCTGTGAATGTCACCAGAATCTGTGGGAAAAAAAAAAAAAAAAGTGATTACCAAATAACAGCAGAAGTTTCTCAGAAATTCTGAGAAAAGGCAAAAGCAGGTAAAGGGAAAGAAAAATGCTTCAAGACATTAAATTCTCTGTCTCTTTTGGATATCCCTCCAGTGATATCCCTGAGTTCTTATGAAAATAAGAACTCAGCCCTGTCACTATGACTGGGACCAGGGACCACCAATTTTGTTCTAAAATAATTTATATTTGTTCCTCAAACTGGAGGTATCTCAGGATTAAGGGCCATTTTTTCTTCTTGCTCCACATTCCTCCTGCAGCTGTTCCTCCATCCTTATCCCAGGTCACTTCTTTTTGCAGCTGGGGTAAGGGAGCATTCCCCTTCAAAACAACTGATGCCTTTTCATCTGGGGAAGTGGGAGACCCACATCAAATGGATCCAGTCCTTGCAAAGTTAGGAAACCACCTTAGTTTCCCTATGAGGAGAGGAGAAGGAGGTCTGGATGAAATTCCCTGGCCAGCTGATAAATAAAGGCTATAATTAAATAAATGCTTGAGGAAAGCAAGAGAGTGAGAGAGCACATAATAGAGATAACAGAACTCAAACTGAGAAGAGTAGGTGGTGGAAGAGAAGGCAAAGGAAGAGAAAATGCTGGAAAAATGCAGAGGCCAGTATTGGGGAAGACCAATTACATTGCAGAGCTGCTCCTGGGAAGTCAGCCAGAGTGTCTCTGTAGGAATCTTCATCTTTCTCTCTGACTGTAAAACTGTGCTAAGGCCTCACACAGCATCCATTTAATGAGCTTAACCATGGTAAGGGGAGCATCAACTCAGATATGATTGGATACCAGCAAATCAGTTCCCCTAACAGTGCCAGAATGGAAGATACTGGTAGGAGATTCAGACATTTCCATCTCCTTTCCTGTAAAGCCTGTTGGCTTTCATTAACCCCAAATTATCCCTAGTATTTTTCACTTTTCTTTGTGCTTCAATAGCACTCTGAGAGTGCACCCACATCACCAAACTCTTTTTATTGCTTTTCTAGTAATAGCCCTGCTTCAAATTTTTACATTTATTTTTACAACAATTTTTCTGAACTTTGGGAAGTCAAAGAAATCATGTAAATTTATTTATTTATTTAAGGCCACAGCTCTTCTTCCTTAGAAGAAGATCCTGCTCACTTCCATTTGAGTTTTACCTGCAATGATTGAAGAGCATGAATGGGCAAATTGGCCCACAGAGGGGTAACATTGATGAAATGATCCAGAGACTACAGATGTTGGAGTTACACCCTGCAAATACAGCTTTGTAGTCTGAAGACCTGTACTATTTTATTGCTCTGAGCCTTGGGGCAAGTCAGAATGGAAAAACAGGATGTCATCTAGATTAAAGAAAAGGACACCAACATTTTTCTGTGCCTAATTAATCTATAAATCCAGAGACACAAAATAAAGAATTTAGAAATTTATAGCATACTGCTGGGAAATATAAATATTATTATTTAAATAATTTTTGAGTTGAGTCTTTGCCACAAATCAGAAAGTAGTATTTTATTTGTATTTATTTTTAAGTATCTTGAAGCTTTTTATGATTTTCAACATGGACCTGCCAGTTGATTCTTGACAAATTTTTAAATTTATTTCTCAATACCTCAAATACAAATATTTTTTTTAATACCTTGAAATCTTGAGACAGGTCATCTGGCAGGACCAACAGAATGGTTTAGTGCACTGGATCCTCTCTAGGTCCTCTGGATAGCATTCTGCAGGTGTTACAGTATTACAACCATGAGGCCTTTCAGCATTCAACACATTCCTGTTGAACATCCACACATTCATTTCCAGATAAAATAAAGAAAGGTGGCAGAAAGAACATGCCTTTAAAACCAGGATATTGCAAGCATGCTGGCATGTGTGTGTCTGTGAGTGTATGGTGTATGTTTGTATGTACATGACAGACAAAGAGCTGAACACCTGGAAAGGTGCTTGAGACTACACATACTCCACTGTGAGTGAACAAAACCTCTACAATTTAGCCTAGAAATGCTTCTTTTGTTATTAATGTCTAGCCATTTACCTGTCAGAGAAAAATTATCTATAGATACACATAAAAGCATCTGTGTTTTCTTAGCCACCACATATGGGAAAGTGTATTTTCATGGTAGTGTTTGTGTCCTAAATAAATGCAAGTGCTGATGAGCTTATGAGCCAAATGTAGATTTAGAGGATTAAGACTTGATGTGAATATGTGAAGACCTGGCAACTATAATAAATATTAATGGTGGTTCAGCTCTTGTGTTCTTTCTGAAATGCCATGTACCACCTGAGCTTCCACTATGGTTCATTATCCTGTGCCCCAGCTGAAATTCATGTACAGGACCTGAGATATGCAGCTTATGTGTCTTCTCCCTGACCTTCCCAAGCTCCTACCCAACAAATAATGCAGACAAACTACAGACCAACCAAAGCATCCTCAAGCAGGATGTGCAGAGCCCTGTGCCTCCTAGCTGGATGTGCTCACTGGATGGTGATGAGAAACCAGAGATGTTCAATGCCAGGGCAAGCAGGACTAGGGCAAGGCAGGAGGGAGAACCCAACTAAAATCAGCACAGCTGGAGAGTGAAGAATTACCTTTAGCAGGGTAGGATGATGGAGGCACAATGCAGGGAAGGAAGGTGTCACAGACAACTCATTAGCAAAGGAGAACAGTGAGCTGGCAGGAGGCATGAGCAGCATGTAGGGAGAGGTCTTATGCAGAAGAGGCTTTCAGGTAGTGGGAGAGGAAATAATCAGAGGAAGAGTGACATGATCCAAAATTTTAGGTCAAAATTTTAGGGTTGTGGCATAAAAAAAATGCTACCTATAATATGACCAAAATTGTTAACTGGAGAAGATCTCCCAGATGTAGGTTATACTTTCTGACTGAGCTATTTGTGGAGATATATCATAAAAGGGGTGGCAGGATATAGCCTATATTTTCCAGTTCTCCAGACTTGGAGACACAATGCTGACCAAGGCAGTTTCTCCTCTCCCGAGTTCAAAGGGATGCTCCTGTTGTTTGTGAGGAAATCTCAGCCACTCTTGGTGCTAATACAGTTCAAGGTGCCCACCACCTTCAGGTGGGTCCATCTGGGATGGCTGTGGTGGCTGCCACTGAAACTGTGGATGTTGTGGCAGAAGGGGGCAGCCCTTTCCAGGCGAGCCTTTTCCCTGCCTGCAGTGCTCCTGTCAAATTCATCCACGCTGGCCACAGCCTGTGCCAGAGGAAATCCAACATTTTGGAGATGGTCTGGGAGCTGTTGGCCAGCCCTCCTGCCTTCCAGGCAGAGGAGCAGCAGTGTGTCTATGGTGTGCAGGGCTGGAATGTGGCTGACAGGGAGGTAGGAAAGAGAGGGACAGGCTGCAGGAACTGACAACAGTGTTCACCATCCTCCCTGAGTTTTGATACTCACACCACATGGAAATAGAAGTAATTCCTTACATTTTCTGACTCCTCTCATTCCCAAGCAAGCTAAGTGGGGGACACTTGCTTTCATAGTCCATCCTTTTTTCATCAATAACATCAGTCTGGCTCCTTTGCTTTCACAGTAGCAAGGCAGCAAGCTTTTTCCCCTCTTTCCAGACTCCTCCTGCCTGACTTTTTCTTTTAAATTTGATGATGACCCATTTAACAGAACTTTGATGTATCTGGAAAATTTTAGTAAGGGTTGACTCAGGCTACCTATTCCTCATTAACTCTTGAAAGTCACTTAAAGTATCTTTCAACATAAAGCATATGACTTTCAAATATAGTATAATTGAGATCAACAGTGGCTTTGAATGGAAATTTTATATGATTATTACAAGGACGATAGCTTTGAAAAATAACAATCTTTTAGAACTTCTCAAATGGCTGAAACCAGGTGATGGCAGAAAAAAAGTAAAACCTTGAGTGGGATCTCTGCAAATAAATCTGAGTAGAAAACATGGACAAAAGATAATTTTTATGATAAATTAGACTCAAACTATTTTTTATTCATTCCATAGCTTTAATTCTGAACACAGGATGAGCCACTGCTGCTTTTTAAATTAAATCCTTACCTTTTCCTGCACAGCCTCAAACTTATTCATATGAGAGTGGGAAAAAATCCACATAACATTACTTTCAAAACCTCTCAGTTGTATTTTTATATTCTCTTTTTTCATCTAGTCTTTTTCAGTCTAACTGCCTCTCTGTATTATAGGGTGTATCCAAATCCAGGAAAAACCTCTGGCCAATTGTTTTTGAGGAACTTTCCGAAGGACTGTGCTGCTCTGTTTGGGAGACTGGGAGTGCCACGTCGCTCCCTGGTTATAAAGGCTGAGAAAACCATCATGGTGACTTCTGCAGCTCCTGATGTGGTTCTGGGTGGTAACTTCCGATGGCCAACATTGTTTTTTTTCCCCCTTGGCTTCAAGGATATGGCATGATTGTACTTGCTGAGAAGACTGTGGAGGCTCTGAAGTGTAAAACTGGATCACAGGGACCATCTAGTGTTCTCAGCCTGCACCACCACAGGAGCAGTGCCTTGTATCTGCTTAACACAGATGTTACCATTTTACAGTCTGCTGGATTAAATATTTCAGAGAAAGAAATCAAATTCCACTTGAATGCTATAGGTCAGCACTACCAGCTTTCAGCTGTTCTAATTGAGAAAATGAGAAAAGTACTTTTGAGTGGTCTTTTTAGGTGTTCTGCTCTAAATAAAAGGAAAGCTGTGGTTTTCAACATATTCCTAGAGAATCTATCCCTATTTTTCAGCTGATATTTTTTTAAGCAAAGTAAAAAAAGTGTTGAGGGAGGAAAGGACAAAATAATCTGGCTTTAGAAAGTCCAAAGCTTTCATCTTTGATACATTCACCATAAGGCACCACAGCCCAAGCTCCACTCTGCACAGGGTGCTTGGAGAGGAGCAGCTGAGATGCCTGGGCATGAGGATCAGGATGTGCAGTGACAGAAAGCTGAGCTGGACACCAGTGGGAGAGATGTGGAGATGCCATGAGATATAACAAATAGACAAAATAGAGAAGTAGAATTTAGTTTGCAGATAAGAAATTACTCAAAATAACATCTAGAGGCAATAGAAGGAGGGAGAGGTCAAGGGAAAAAAGGGACACACTCCCCATGTCTCAGATTAATGGGGATTCTGCTGCACAACAATTAATTTGGGTGATTTTTTTTTTTTTCAGTGAAACAAGAAGACTTTGCACAGTCCAAAAAATTTGAAAAAGCATTTTTTTCCTCCAAAAGATTCAGCCTGCCAAAAAAGGAAGAAAGAACTGGGAGAATATCTGAGAAAAAGATGTCCAAAAACGAAATAAATATTTATTTCATATCAATCCAAACATTTGTTCAAATGAAGAAGAATTTTTCATCTTCATTTTTCATCTTATGCACCTATACTTGCACCTCATCTTCCTGCACTAGATGTAAGCCCTGTTCATATTCTTATTATCTGACAGAATGAAAGCCTGGACATGTCCCAAAACCCCACAGTTAATAGGAGAGACTAAAGTGAGAAGAAATCTGTGACTTGATGTAAAAGAATCTCCATGGAAGGACAGCAAGGCATAACATTTATCCTGTGGGATATGGAACAGTGTAAGGAATACTCCAACATTTTTCTGAAGTGTTAAAATCTTGCCAGAATATTCAAAGTCTATTCTTTTGCTTTAGCTTTGTGAAATTGAACTTTTCTGTACCTTCACCCTGCCAGCATGTGCTCCTGAACTGGGAAATTTACTCTCATTAATTGAGATTAAGACACAGTTTTCATTCCTAGTCAAAATGTTTGTGTTCCTTAATCATGAGCAGGGCAGGAAATGTATTGTACTAAATTCAACAGTAAACACATGAAGGTATGATATATCCTTACTGTAGACATTGTCTCCACTGTATGCATTTAGCAAGCCACAATGATGATCTTTAGTTATAGCACAGAAATTAATGAAACTCCCTTAGCTGTGAGCTAACAGAAAAACTTGAGGCTTCCTTTTAAAAGAGCCTGGGAAATTAGCTGTGTTTTCAAGACAGAGAAAAAAGGGGGGGAAATTAAAGGCACTTCAATGAATGTAAAGTGAAAAAGTTAAAAAACAACAACCCCATGTTGGGAGTGGCAGTGTTTAACATCTTTGCTGACAGCATGGACATGGACAGTGGGATTGAGAGCACCCTCAGGGTGTTCACTGACCACAGCCAGCTGTGGGGTTCTGCTGACACACTGAAGGGCAGGGATGCCATCCAGAGGGACTTCCAGGGGCTTGAGGGGGGGGTTTCATGGAGTTCAACAAGGCCAAGTGCAAGGTCCTGCAGCTGCAGAGAGGCAGTGCCAAGCACAGGTACAGGCTGGGAGGAGACTGGAAGGGGACTGGGCTCCTGAGGAGAAAGATCTGGGGATATCTGTGGATAAAAACTCAATTATGATTTTTCAGTGTGTGCTTGCAACCCAAAAGGCCAGCTGCATCCCGGGCTGCATCAAGAGAGGAATGGCCAGCAGGTCAAGGGAAGGGATTCTGCCTCTCTGCTCTGCTCTGGTGAGACACCCCTGCAGAGCTGTATCCAGCTCTGGGGCCCTCCACACAAGAAAAGCATGGGGCTGCTGGAGTGGGTCCAGAGAAGGGCTGGAGAAGCCTGTCAGACAGGCTGAGAGGGCTGGGGCTTTTCAGCCAGGAGAGGAGAAGGTTCTGGGAATACTCTACAAGCAACCTTCTAGTACATAAAAGGTCCCACAAGAGAGCTGAAGAGGGAGCTTTCAGAAAGGCACATAGTGACAGGAAAAGGGGAAATGGCATTAGACTGAAGGAGAGTAGGTTTAGATTAGATATTATGAAAATACTCTCTATTGTGAGGGTGCTGAGGTGCTGGAACTGTCAGCCCAAAGTTGTGGATTCCCCATCTCTGGAAGTGTTCAAGGCCAGGTTGGATGGGGCTCTATCCATGCCCTCCCTCTTCCAACACCACAACAACTCTGCCTCCACATCCTTTATCAAGAAAGAAGCAAAGTGGTCTTCAGAGCACACAGGGTACATATGTTGACTGTTTCTCCTGGGGTAAACACCTCCATGAAGGCACTAATTTAAATCTTCTTCCTCCAAGTGCTTCATCTGGTGTTTTCAGGAGCTGTCTCTCTGACATAGCTGCTATTTCTTCAGATCTTGCAGAGATTAGTTCCCAGTTCAGAAGTTATTGGGGGTAGACACAGCCGCATGGAAAAGCCATTGCACAAAGTCATAGTTTAAGGAAAATAGGTCCATGATGGATGTGAGGGAAAGCCCACTGCAGATGTTCAAGTGCTCTGGCACACTGTGTTGTTGTTTAGAGTCACCACCACAGTCACTTTTGCTCAATGTAAACCTGTTCTTTGCCCAGAGCTCTCTAGAATTTCCTGAAAGTGGGTTGCATTATGTGGGAGTCTCTTCTCTCTAGTAACAAATGATAGGACTAGAAGAAATGGCCTCAAATGGTTGCAACAGGAGAGTTTTAGATTGGATCTTAGGGAACATTTCTTCAAAAAGGTTGTTCAAGCCCTGGAACAGACCACCCAAGGAGGTGGCTGAGTTGCCATTGCTGGAGGTGTTTAAAAGGCTTGTAGAGGTGGCACCTGGGGACATGGGCTAATGGTGGACTTGGCAGTGCTGGGTTAAACTGTTGGACTCAGTGATCTTAGAGGTCTTTTTCAACCTAAACAGTTCTATGATTCCTCACCTCCTCCTCCTTTTGTCTGCTGGCACCTCACGTGAGCAAGGTCACAGAGGTGTGAAAGCTGAAAACAAGCTTGTGGTGTGCTGGGTTAGATGCCCAGGGCTCTCTAATTAGCTTGAATTTATTTCAAAAGAGCTCTTTGCCCTTTAGTGGCCATGTTCTGCCAGACCAAATAACTTGAATTCTTTATCAGCATGGCACAAGGGGCACTTCTGGACTATGAAGTTCAGACACCTCCATCATGTCAGACCCATGTGACACTTGGGGAAAATCTCTGCAGCCTGTGTTGAAGGAGGAAGAAAGGAGCAGGGATGCATTTTGAGGAGGGAAGCTCTGCTGAAAGGAGGTTGGACACAGCACCTGCTGCCTGTGTGCAGTTTTGCTGCAACCTTGCCTTTTGAGCAATGAGGGCATGCTTGTGCTGTGCCCCTGAAGGCCATGGCAGCAACCCTCTTCAGCCTGTAATGATTGCAACCAGGGATGAGATGAGGCTCTCTGATTAACTAGATAATGAATACAAAGAAATTTGTCCTTCAAAACTGCTGCTTCTTAACTTTCCAAGACAGCAAACTTCCAAAGCCAGATTTGAAACAACTGCACTAATAAGTATTTCCTAGCAGAGATTTTTTTTCTTTCTTCAGACTTCAGTGGAAGTGGAGTCCAAACTGCTGTGCTTTAAAATGCACAACTTTCCTATCAACATAGCTGCTGTTGGGATGTTTGTATTCTAAAACAGGTTTTTTAAAAACAAACACAATGTTTTGTAGCTGTGACTGCTGGTACCTTAATGTACCTTCAAAGGCAACCAATCTGTCCATCTTCAAGAAGAAAAATTATCACAAACATAAAGGTCTCTATTAATGCTTGTTTTCCTGTTTTTAGTATAAATTTTGTATTTTTTTCCTTTTCATCATATAAAATTGTGGTAAATGAGAATGAAGCATATGGTTTTCCTCTGTATGATTAATATTAGCAAAATAAAGTACAAAGCATCAGTCTCACAGGTAATGGACTAGTGAAAATCACAGGGATTTAAATAAGGAACTTATTACAGCAGCTATCACAGACTGGAATATTTTCTTGTTTATCTCCACATATGAATTATTTAACACAAATCAGGGGAGTTCTTCCAGATTTTAAGTCATATTATGAAGATCTAGATGTTATCCAGCATCCAGTTATAATGATAGAGTTAAAGAAAGCACTTGCAGTAATGAAAATTATAGAATATTCTTTTGTTGTAAATATAAACAGCTTTCCTCTGTGACTTTGTTCTTCTCAAAACATTTAAGGATATGATGTATGTGAAATTCTGCTGGTTTTGGAGCTTAAATGCCAGAGAAAAGTGCATTTTGTGAAAGAAAGGACTGACTGAGCCTCTGGCCAGGTAACTCATGAAACTCAGAGTAACCCCAAACAGTATTTTCTTAACTCTCCTGGCAAACACAATGATTCCTACCTTTGAATCTCAATCTCTTTCCAATCTTACGTGGTTGCTGGAAGAATTCCCTTTCCCGACATGCAGAGATGTTCATAAAATATACCTGCACAACTTCACCAGTTTTAATCTTGCCATAATGTATTCCTAACAGCAAAGTGCTATGAGAGTTCATGTAGTTATCAGCAGCACCACATGGTGTCTGTAGTGCTAAAGAAAAGAATTCATATGAAGTACAGCTTGAAATATTTTAGCAGTGAATTTTTTTTTTTTTTTTTTTTTTGGAAACTGACCACACTCACACAGTGAGAAAGAGGGAGAAAGTAGTGAAAGCACAACATTTGCTGCTTTCTAACAGGTGCATTATAGGAAAATGTCCAGGGATGGGAACCTAGAAACATGGAAAGATGGGACTTAAAGGGATCTCAAAAGGTTGTCTGATACTGCAGCTGTATCTATGTCATTCTTGGCAAGTATTTGAGAAAAAAAAAAAATGATGAGAGAAGAAGACATAAGATTTCCCTTCCTCTTCAAGGAATTTCTTCCAGGGTTTCACTAGAATTAGCATAAGATTAAAATTTTTTAAAACTCAGTCTTTCTTGCTCAATGTCCCATCACTAACAGACTTTGAGACCAAATCTTTCCTTCACTCTTTCTCTATGTTCCTGTGAATTTTGTCCAGTTGGTCTACATCTTTCTTGAAATTCAGTTCCTCAGACTAAAATGACCTCTTCAAAGGAGACCTAACCAGCTCTGAGCAGAGCACAGGTAATGACTTTTGTTTTTGCTGGCTCAAATTATATGTTTCATTTTAGGGTCATATTTGTATTTCCTTAATATTTTTAATTTTTATTCAGGTTTCCACTTCTAAAAAATCTCACTTCTCTTTTTCTGTGTAACAGACAAAAATTTCTCTCTTGTCCAATTAATTTTTCTGGATCAAATGAAGTACCTCGTTGTCCCTGCACCATGACTTGCCAGAACTTTATCTCCAAATTTCAAGGATATGATTAATTCTCATTTTCACAATGCCTGGTGCTGTTCTCAAAGCAGTCCTGTCTTCAGATCCAGAGCACTAGTGATGGTATTAAAGATATCTGAATGCAGCTGAGACCTCTGTAGGACTTCACTCAATGAAGCCTCCCCTTCTTACAGTTAATCACTCACAGTCACTTTCAGGGGATGACTTCCCACTCATTCTCCAATATTATAATCTAGACTATTTTTACCTAGTCTGATTGTGGATTAATTAATGCTGAGTGCAATTTGTTTCCTGGTTTGCTTGTTTGTTTTGCTTTTGGTTAGTTTTGGGGGGATTTTTTGTTGGTTTTTTCTTTTCCCCCTAGAGATTTACAAACAGGTTGTCGGATCACCACTGGCATTTTTTTCAGGTTAACTGAAGTTTTAATACCAGGGGTTTTGATTCTCTGGCTCTTTCTTTTTTACTTTTTTTTAGGATAAGCTTTATGTTTTATGCTGATGAGTACCACATTTCTCCTTGAATAACTAAAAATAATTGTTAGCAGTGCAGAGAATTATCCAACCATTTTTAGGTATTGTGGGATGAAGCCATCAGAACCACATGAATCAAACGTATTAAATACTTGAAGATGAGGTCGTTCTTTCCTACCACATATAAATTATGCTACCTCACCACATTACCTTATGCTAATGCTCTTTTTAATGAAGAATATCTTAGTGAAAATCATTATCTTATTCTTCCCTTCAATTTTTTTTTTTTTTTGTTGGCGTGCTTTGTGTTAATTGCAGCTCATTCTATTCCTTGCCTTTCCAAGCAGTTGTGCTATAACTCTGTATTAATGCCTGGTAGCTCAGCCTTTCTTTTTGTTTTTGTCTTATAACTGAACTCCAAGACTGTTAATTTTTTTGTCAAAATGATCTTATACTATACTTCCTATGCCCCTCCATCTACCCTTAGTAATTACTTATTATTCTTGTTCCCTTCTAACTTCTTATTTTAGCACAGAGAGAAGGTGTTATAAAGAAATCCTTGGAGTTTAATGGTGTTTGCCTTCTGAAATCTGTAATTTGGGCTTTTCCTTAATTTCTTCTGCCCTAATGATCATGAACTTCGTCATTTAATGGCCATTCTCACCCTGGTTACCTTCTACTTAGAGAGAGGAATTTTCTGCTCTTTATCAGAACTGTACCTGACAGTCCATCCCTTCTTGTTGCTCTCTCCACCTATTGATCATGAGCTGGATGGAAAGTCTGTACTGCATGTCTAGTTTGTATCTCAGTGATATCCACTAATGTCAACATGTAACAGGAGAGATGTTTCTCTATGAGCTTACAAAAACATCTTCGTGCATATTATCTTCTTCATGCATTCATCAGCATCATGAGGTCTCTATTTTTCTCTTTGTTAATAATTGCTGAGAAACTTTCAGCAGAACACACTAACAACTAAATAAAAGCATTTGTATCTACCCTTGGCTTAAAGGGCAAAGATTGCTTCCTTTTTGCCTTGCATCTAATTTCTGAACAAGTTGTTCCCTTGTGGAATAATATTTGTTCACAGAGGTCATCTCACCAATTCTCTGCCAAGCCATGGCTGTGAGCATGTTCAGGCACAAATGGCTAAACCTGCAGGAAAGCAGGAATGGCTGGCACAGGCTGAAGGCCTCTTACAAAACATGTATCTTAATCCCAGGTTGGATTCTGGCTCAGTCTCTATTCCAAGTCATGGTTTGGTTTCCTAATTCTCCTCTACATTTCTGATTTGTGTTGACACTCCAACCATGTTTATGCACTTCCCTATTTAACAAGACTCCCAGTATAACTCTTATTAAAAAAAAAATTATTCCTCATTTGGAAATACACTTGCACTTATTGGACAAATTATTTGCATGGATAGTTTGCACATTATTTAAGGCCTGTGCAAGTCTGTTTGAGATGTGCAATCATTTAAATTATAAGTAAGGGATTAAAATGAAATGAAACCTAATCCTTCCACTCTTAATTCCTGTAAATAGCATGTATATCCTCTCAATCCATGCTAAGAGATGCAGAGAAAGGCCTGCAGATTTACAGCAAGACTTTTGCTCTTTCATGAATAGTAATAGAAGTATTTGTTTTATTGGTGAGTTGGTGGTTGAATGATTTTCTTGCTGATCCTTTTAAGAAGCACATTTTCTTTTGGGGTTTTTCTGTCTTTGGGGGTCCTTCTCTGGTACCTGGAAGATAAAGATTCAAGATTTATTATCAACATTTTTTATAAAAATGGATTATTTAATCAGCCACCCACTACACATTCACAGCTGAAAGCTTGACTTTGGAGTAATGTGAAAATAGTAATGAAGAGAATTATAATAAGAAAAGAAATCACTGACAATAAAGCCCTACTTAAAAATTCCACAAAAGTCAACTTACTAAGTTCTTCCTGTCATACTCCACTGTTTTTTTAGGGAGGCTTTTATTCTGTAAACTATTTTCAAGAATTGAAATTAAAGATTAAGCCAGTGTCCCTTGCAATGACAGACCCAGTATGTATCAAGCCATTGGCTGACTGGGATGTTTGGTGGGGACATGAATTGAGTGTAGTAATGACTTTTAAATTCTGGGGCTTTTGAAAAAGCACTGAAATCACCTCGAGGGGGATGGATTGCCACCCTTGGAAGATGTTTGTATATCCTATAGCTTTTGATTAGATTAAAGTGCATGGCCTTTATTACTTTATTGCAGCTTTACCCACGGACAGTAATGACAAATCCCACATAATACATTATGTCTCAAACAAAAGCCCATACTTAACAAACAAAAGGTGAAAGAAAATGCCCACCTTCTTCCTGTCAGATAAAACAACTGATCTTGTCTCAGTGGTGACCATTGAGAAACAAAAGCCACATTGCAATTGCTAGTGATAAAAACCTGACTTATCTGCCCTTGACTAATTCCAATGGCCCATCAACACATCAGGCAGCAGTTTTTGGGAATAGATGGTCCTGGCAGCAGCAGGGGCAAGAAGGACATTTCTGTAATGGTTATGGCATGAAATAGCTGCTCTCTGACAACTTTGAAAATACTTTTAGATGGTATTTTATGTCTGAACTGAAGGCTCTATTGAGCAGTCACTGTTTTATGCCCTTACACATCCTGTAGTGCAGCAGAGCAATAGGCAAATATTTCATGGTTATGGCACACTTATGAAACCAAGCCATCAACCAGACAAAGATATCAGTGCATGGTGGCCCAGGACACCTGAATCAAAGTACTTCAAAGGAGGAGCAGAAGTATTTTAAAGAAAAAAGGAAAAGGAAAAGGAAAAGGAAAAGGAAAAGGAAAAGGAAAAGGAAAAGGAAAAGGAAAAGGAAAAGGAAAAGGAAAAGGAAAAGGAAAAGGAAAAGGAAAAGGAAAGAGCAAGACAACCTTTTCAGACTGAGCTGATGTCCAAATCCTTGTTTTGATAAGAACTCTGAAGTTCTGAGTAATGGAAACAGAAGATCCTGAGTCCAGGAGCATCAAGATAATTATACACCCACTCCAAATCAGTTATGTAGCTTGGAAATATTTTGTTTGCACTCTGTTTCCAGAAGTATAACATACAAAATAAAGTCTATTTCTATTCTTATAAAAATGAAAGCAATAAAATTTTTAAAAATCAACACAGTACTCACAGAAATTGAATGGAGCTGGCTTATATATCTTGATTTTCAATGTGTTATATGTACTTTGTTGTTTATGCCAATAGAGTCTCACTACTTGTCAGAGCTAAGTTAACCTGCTGTAAAATTTGCACTCTGGTGTATCTTACACTACATTAAGCATAGTATATTTTCCATAAATTCATATGCCTTTTAATTGTAAAATTAAATTAAGATCTCATATAAAACAGCACAGTGGCAAAATAATACCAGTGTATTTTTAACTTTCATATTTTATGAACATTTCTCTCACATTTCTGCTTGAATTGTATCACTCTACTAAAGGCAAATATACAATGATGGAACTTTGATTGGGACCCATCTTCACACAGCTTGAATGGAAAGATGGCACACTTGTCTGGCAGCACTCTTACCAGGATTTCAAAATGATGCTGTGAGGAACAAAACAGTTTCAAAATTACTAACTACAAGGTTTAGAATTCATTGCTCATTGTCACCATCATATTGATTCAGAAGTTGTTTATAGCTATTTCTTAAATTTTAAATTAGATTAATTTGCAGGTACAAAGCACATAATTAAAAATCCTCAGATATTTAAGATACATGGTTATAATGCATGGTTTTGCATTTAAGCAAATCTTCCAGGATTTTGGGGAATACAATGTAGTCAGCAGAAAAGCTCCACTTATTGTTACAATGCTCAAATCTGAATCACTTGGGAAATTTAACTCCAAAGTGACTGGATATAACTCACATACTGTTTTATGAGAGTTTTATGCTTAACTGCCTTCCTAAGGCTGAGAAGATTGATTTTTATCAGGACTTTACCTTGCCCATATAGGATATACTCTGTTTGAACCATGAAGAACTAAAAGTAGAGTCACCTACACTTCAGAATGCCTCAGAGTAAAGATTGGCTCCATCAAAAAGTAGCCAAGTGGATTAGGATAGTAATTTAAACTTTGTGAGGCAAGATAAAAATGACTGCGCTAAGAAGAATTCAAGGTACTCCAGTCAGCAGGTTGGGATCTTTTGGTCCTGGTGTAACTCATGACTGATTCAATTTATTTAAGCTGCATACACTCCAGGTGTTTAGAATCTTTCCCATTTCCTGGTAGATTTTAATGTTGTCCCTGAGAGTGCTTAATCAGCTGTGTATTGGTCTATGCTTAATCTTTATCCTGCAGCTTGCCCTTGGATGTTGGAATATTTTAAGCATGGTGTCATGGAAGCATTGATCCTCTCTACATAACAGCTCACATTTTGCCTTGAGAGCCTTCCCTTCCTTCCCCTTCTCCTGCTGTCTTTGCTGTCCTCTGAAAACCAGCTTTAGCCTGGGATGTTTTGGGAGATATCTCAAGAAAAAAGTCCACCAGTTTTGTACAAAGCAATGAAATCCACAGACACCACAAATTTAGCCATAGGTGCCTGAAAAAATCATTCTTATGCCACAATTGGCTGCATTTTTCATGGGCCAAAAGGCTTTTTTTTTTTTTTTTTTTTTTTTTTTTTTTCAAAAGGGCTCCTCTTGGGCAAAGGAAGTTTTGCTTTGGTTCATTCTTTCCAGATGATACTCTTTCCCCAGCAGATCCTGAGGCTGGCAGTGGAACTATTCTATGGGACATTTTTGTATCTCATTATGTCCTCCAGTTGTTCATTTTGCCCAAGACACAGTGACATGTACCTCAGGGTGATGAGCTGTCTTTTCCATGGATGTGTGAGTGTTTTGGTTTTTTACAAAAACCTGACCATCTGAGACCTATTGAAGTGAACCTACATCCACAGTGAATTTCAAATTCCATTATAGTTTCCTGGATTTTACTTTTATTTCTAGGACATATCACTTGGAAATCCACTTCAGAATAGCTGCTATGTCATATCTCTATAAACAATCAATAAAAAAACAAATCATAGATATAATCATTAATCGTCACGTGTGATATTAAATGATAAAATATCTCTCTCCTATGGAGCAAATATTAAAAAGAAACCTACATTTTTTGAAGTTGAAATTTATATTTTGCTTTTGAGTTTTTAACCTATTTTGCTGATTTTTTCAGCCTTCTCAATGCAGAGTACCAGGACCTTATCAGGCTCTAGGTTGTGCTGCTGCACTCCAACACTTCTGTTTTGGCCTTTCACCCTAGCTTTTCTTAACTCCCATCGTGAGTTATATCTTACTCTTGTTGTAAAATATAAAGAATAAATTCTATTCATAACTAAAATGTTAACTTTTTCTCAAGCCATCTTGAAAATTTGGGCCTATAGTCCAATGAATTTCACAGCAGAAAGATATCTAGTAAAATGGATTCTTAGTTTTGCATGACAGCAATACCAACACATTAATTCTGTTTAATGATGCATAGCTGCTCTTTGAAATATTTGTGTGTTTTTTTTCCCAGTGAACATTATTTATATCATAAATATCACCAACATGCATATTTTTAATTGGATAATTGGCACTTTTATTGGTGAGAGTTTACTCTTGCCACAGATATTTTTCACATGAATCTCAGACAAGTTCTGTAGAAACAAAGAGGTATCACTGGCTTGGTTTTGTGAGGTGTTGAGCACTCAATTTCTTCATGGAAAGAGTTGTTAGGCACCAGAACAAGCTGCTCAGGGAAATAGTGGAATCACCACCCCTGGAGGTGTTTCAAAGATGTGTAGATGTGGCACCTAGGGACATGGATTATTAGTGGACTTGGCAGTGTTAGGTTTGCTTGATGATCTTAGAGGTCCTTTCCATTCTAAGCAACTCTATGATTCTACTTTTGTCTGCCACTAGCTGGAATGTATAAGACATTTTAATATAAAAGAAAAACATTATGCAGGTAGAGAGAAGTTAGACAAGTTAATTACATCCTTCAGTTTGCAGAATTCAGGTAGGCCTTAATTAAGCAAACAACCTTCTTTCTGGAGGTTCTGATGTGAGGGCTGGTCTCATGTGATACTTTGAGTAAAATAAATAGTTTGAAGACTTTTATACTAGTGGTTGGAGCACAGCTCATTTCCACCTGAGATCTCCCTGCGAAATATGAGGGCCACTGAAGTATCTGAGGTGAGGATAATATTCACAATCATATTCAAATGTGAATATTTGACAAGACCTTAGGAATACTTAACAAGAATCACAGCAGAAGCAGGGACATTCTGTCTTTCTTTCCAGGGAACAGAAATCCCATCTAGAAGAGACCCCAACCAGTGCATATACCTCTCCAGAGTGTTGGCTAACCCTGGAAAATGGCCTTGTAGAACATCTCTCTCAGTTGTCACTTTCCTTTCCTGACATATGTAAGTGAAATTAATATGCTAAATCTTTTTGCACTGGAAGTTGCTGTTACTTAGTTTTTTGTTAGAAATGTAATGTGCTTTGTTCAGTTAGCATAATGCCTGGTCTCCTGTGCATAATGTATTTAATATTCCAGACCACAACATTTGAAGTTTCTCATACAATGGAAAAGTCACACAAGCCCTACATTGATTTTATTTCCAGTCAGGTGTATATAGACCATTCTGGAGGAGTTATGATGCCCAATGTAATTTGTTTGATCTTCATGTAGGACAAGACAAAACCAAGCTACAATAATTATGTGTGCAACTGAGAAAATGATGGGGTTTGTTAAACTGAAGGATTCAAAGAAAGAATCATAATTTTTACCTTCTAATAAGCAACTAGAAAATAATGGTGAGATATTTAATAATATGTTTTATATGTGAAGGAAATTAATTGCTATGTTGACCGTGATTTAAGGCAATGGTTTATGTAAAGAAATTTCCTTAACTACAGCTAGAGAGCAGATATGGGTCTTGCTGCCTTATCTTCTCTTTTCAGTCTTGCTGCTCAGAGAAACTGATGCTCCCCTTCAAAGTGTCAGCTGAGATCTCCTATGGCCTTTCATCCCAACACTGAACTGTGGGACAAGGGTTTTACTGAGCCCAAATCCTGGGTGACCTGATAAAGAATCCTGACAGAGTAATGTCAGAGGTCAGGACTGGAAGCATTTGTTATTGAGATGACAACTTATCAGGCTGTAGAGTTGCCATTCATGTTTCAGATGTTTAACACATGGAACTTAGGGGAAAGTAATGCCCCAGCCCCCTTCATCCTGCTCTCTGAGTAACCATCCAAAGTGCTTCTTTAGATTTGTAAAGCCAGAATTAAAAATTTGCTTGTGTTTACAGGCTAAATTTTGTTTCTTTTAGAAAAGGAACATTCAAATGCTCTTCATTGCTGTTATTGACATCCACATTATGCTAGTCACCTTTATTTTAAAGCTAAAATGAGAATAGTTTAAGTGAGTGAAAAAACTTCAGAACAAATGAATCACCTCAAACACATATGGTTTTAGCTCTGTGGCTTTGTCTTTTTCTCTAACACAGAAGAACCTGAAGTTATTCACTTGTAAAAAGCAGCTTATTAAAATGTAACATTGAAAATGCAATTTGCCACTAAGAAGAAAATCAAAGAGAAGGGAAGCAAAGCACAGAGGAACATCAAACTGTGATGTACTTATTGAACCATTAAAAGCAAGTCCTCTGAAACTGCCTACGATGTTAAGTGTTTTTCTTGACAGTTTCCTTTAATTTTCTGCAGAGATAATGGGGTGTGAGACCCTTTATGGAGTACTTGTGTTCTGGTATGGGCTGCATAAAAGAATGGTGGTGAGAAGATTGAGGGAAGAGATCAGTGTTGGCAATGGTCCTGTTTAATATCAAAACTTGAACTAAAAACCCTCTCCAATCAACATTTCTGTTACTACCTATGTATATATATTATACTGTATATCTGTATTTATGTGTATTGTACAGCACATTCTGACTTGCTGCCCTGCTTTCACTGGACCTAGCTTGAATAACCGTTCAATAACCAGTCAATGCAAAACACTTGAAATACTTTCACAAGCTGGTCTGTAATATTAGATTTTCATATCCACAAAAATCTTAATTTTTAATGCCAGAATATTTTTTTCATCAAACTTCTGTTTTTATTTTGTTCTAAATTCCACTCAGAATAAAAAGCAGTTTTGAAAAGCCTATATGGAATGGAACCAATATCCTCAGGTTAGTGTTCATCCTCTTGCCTGATTAGTAGCTCTGGAATACTGGATTTCAGCATTTGGTTGTTGTGTTAACACTTGTGTTTTATTTCTTATTTTCTTTGCGTTATCTTACTTTGCAAGGTTGTGTAGTAAACACTAGTGGTTTACAAAGCAAAGTTATGTTGCTATGGAGATGTTGCTATAATGGCAATATCTTATTATGTATTAAGATAATGGAACATTGCACTCCCTGAGAGGAAGACACATACAAATTCTGACAAATGCAAAAATCAGTACAACATGAATATTTAAACAGATACATAAAACATTAAAAATATCCAACAACATCTGTTTCAGAAGAATTTTAGGTATATGGAGTGAAATGCTGAACATTAAAGAAATATTGCTGATGATGCTATTTCAAAGTTTATATAATTTATGTATGATGAACATTGATGTTATGGTTATGATGGCGTGAAATTAAAAAGTGAGAGAGAAAAAGGATACATTTATCTATAACCAGCATCTGCAATGAACCTCAGCATTTTAAAGAACCTCTGTGGATAGGTGAACACCTAAGGATAGATGCTGCAAAACTTATATATTCTAAGCTGCATGGTTAAGGACTTCCAACGAAATGGCAGACAGCTCTATGAAATAGAATACATGGAACTAGCATAGCAAAGGGCAAACAGGGACAGAAAACATCCTGTACTCCAAATCTGGTCCAAAATAAGTAGTTCAACACAGCTGAGATTAGCAGGTTCAGTACTCACCACATCTAGTGACCTGTCTGAATATTTGTGCTGGAAATGGAAGGCATGGTGGTGTTAGGAAGCCTTTCCCAAATCATCACACCAATGCACCACATCATCCTGCCTCTCTAAATTCATCTGGCTCACCCAAATGTTAGAAGAGTAAAACCTCCAGGACCTGTGCACACCTGTGGAGCAGACAAATCCTGTTTTTATTTATCCCTCCTCCTTCACTTTCCTGGAGTGCAGCACTTAATAAAACTCTGTGTCACCAGCTTGCTTTTATGGCTTCTGGGCCATCACTGCATATGTGACCCTAGAGGAAAATCTGTCTTTTTTTGAAAGCTATTTTTGAAAGTTGTTTCACAGTCATATACTATGTATTTAAATTAGTTTCACAGGAAATGTGAATGAATGGAACAAAATCAGTGACAATATTTGAGGTACAGAAAAGTACAGATAGTTTAACTGTATTCATGAGTTTGTGTGAATTCTCCAATCCAGCTGTTGCCTTTCTCAGTGACCACAGGGGAACAGAGGTCTTCCTAATTGTTATCCTCTCATGAGTCTTGGTTGTCTGGCTCTTCAGCATGACCATTTTCCTGCTAGCTGAGGTGGCTCAGGAAGCACAGGAGCAATGCCCCTGGGAAATCACACTGCAGCTGTGAGTTAGTATCCAGAGCACTCGAGTCTACAGTGTGACAGCCTCCTTGTTAGCAATGGTTTATTGTATTCCCTAATCACCAGACAAGTTCTGTTCAGTAGGTCAGTAAAGGGCAAGAAAGGCATAATTTTCCAAAAAAAAATCAATACAATGTCAAACTATAAGCTCTTCAAAGCATGGGCACTGCACACACTGGAGGGGTCATTCTGTCTGGAGCCAGGCTTCAAATTGTAGTCCAAATAATGGAAATAAAAAATGTATAGTGCTGCCCAAATGAAGAGGCCAAGAACAATTCAGATGCATTTTGACTCTCCAGATGAATGAGATTTCTGTGCAAAAAAATCCAAACTGGATGTGAATCCTGCCTTTCTTCTTCCACTTTGGGACATCTGTTCATACACAACCAATGTTACTGGATAACACACATCTCCTGCTTCCAGCAGTGCCATGTAAAAACCCCCAAACTGGAGGCATTGTTTGGGTAACCATCAGCCTGGGTCCTCTTCCACACAACTGCACTGAAGGACAAACTGAATGGTGTATTGGCTCTTGTTCAAAAGTTTCCTAGCAACAAAACAGGTAATGAAGAAAGAAGCAAGTCAAGCTGTATCATCTGCAGGGATGAGTTGTAGACAAAAAATAGTACTTTCATATAATAGATATGTGTCATAAGACTGAAAGTTGCCTGCAGGACTATTTTGTGAAAGTGAAGTCAGGAATACCAAAGACTATGGCCCTCTGCACTCTGTTCCAGAATTGTTACCATCCCTTATCAATAGTTTACAATTTTTGTACAAGAAAATAGGGGAAATTTGGACCAGAAGAGCTTACAGCTATTTGCTCCTTTGTTAATGTGTTTGCTATAGAGATATTCATACTGTTAATAGAGCACGGAGAACAAATAGGTGTTATGAACAGGTGTTAATAACATCAGTATTCATAAAATAGGTGTTAAAATCTAGTCATTGCCATGCTCTAAAATGATCATTAAACCACAATCACAAGTAAGGTAACCTGTTGTTCTGACTCACATATATAAAAAAGCATCACCTTTTCTTTGGAACTTTGGAGATCATTATTTTATTTCCAGCTGTCATTATTTTGGGAGCAGGACTCTGTTGGCTTTTAGAGTGTACAGTACCAGTCCAGTGGGGGCCTCTGGACAAGCATTTTAGTCAACTAAAGTGCAGAGAGAAAGAGATTCACCCTAGTCACCTCCTGCCTCCTCCAGGCATTTTTCCCCTCTGCTGTGTGTGCTTATACATCTGTTTGGCTCTGACATCCCATCCATGTTTTCCTTCTATTTAGACAGACTTTGTGAAAGTCTGGTTCAGGAAGGGGCTCACAGAGAGAGGTGACTGGATGTGAATGAGACAGAAAGGGTCCAGGAATGAGGAGCTTCAAATAAAGCAGGAAGAGCTTTTTTCTGGCCATGCAAGTGCCTCTGAGCAGGAGGTGAACTGGCTCCATGCACAGTGGCAGAAGAAGGAGAGCCCCTTGCTCAGTGTGGATCCTGTGGCTTTGTTCAGCAGGTGAAATCTCTCTGCAGCTCCAGTGCTGGCTGCTGCCCAGGCAGCTCAGTGTACCACCAGTTCATCCACACCACAGCTGTCCCTGCCAAGGATTAATTGTTAGTTCATCTCATCAACATCACTGATGGACAATGTTTTAGAAAAACCTGCAGTGCTCCTGTGAAATGGGAAGGAAATTCCCATGACTATTTATCACCTTCTTGGACCCCTTCATGTAACTTTGTGTAACTATTTCAAACAGCTTTGTTATTAACTTTCAGTATTATTCTGTGGTTTCTGCTTTTCCTTGTTTCATATGTGAGATTAATTTTATATTTAATTACCTAATGTATTATTCACTTTCTAAACCTTGGAGCAATCATATTTCATTTTATTAATCTTCCTTCAACACTGCTCTCCTGCCTCCAGCTTGGAGTTTGAGTTTCACAGTGATTCTACCCTAAATAAACCAGTTCCTTACACTCACACTGAAGCCATTTTCTGTTCCTGTCATGTTCTGCTCTATTTGACAAAGTCAACACACTTCTTTGTATGCTCATCTTTCTTGAGGCTTTTTGTCTTTAGAACTCTCCCTTCAAGTTGTTGGGATATGTTTTATGGAGGAGGAGATAACTTTGCAAAATATTTCAATTGCAAGGGAAAAAAGCTCCAAAGTCTGAGAGAATCAGAAAAGCCTCTGTAAGCAGCAGTGGGAGTCTTGGTTATTTCTGAAGGGAGGGAGATGTTGAGGCCACATTTGGCAGGGCTGTGACCCTGCTCTGGAACTTCTTCCCAAGCCCCAGGAACTGGGGCAGCTGTGGTTGCTGCTGTTGTTTTGGATTTCTGAGTGAGTATTGGATATGCTGAGGAGTTTCTAGCAATTGACTGAGCAGGGCACCAAGGCAAGAATCTTTTCATGCCTAACTTTGGGCTCCTGTGAATTCTTCTCTCATTACTGATGAAGGCATTGCCTTGACAGCTAGGGTGGTGATGATGCTTAATTTCACAAATAATTATTAATCAGCCACTCATGTTCGAGAAAACAACAGCATGATACATCCTCAAAGTGACTTGTCTCCTCGTGGGACTTCTGGTGGTCCATTTACAGTTCAGCCCTCCAAAATGTTCTCCTTTGGGTAACTTGATTTTCTCACACCAGTCCCACAGATAATTGAGATGCTTGCAATGAGTCTAGAAATAGAAAAATGCTTTGCAACTTCAGATGGTGAGGATGGGACTATTCTCAGGTGACATGGGATTTGGTCTCAGGATTTTTGTGAGAACTGTGTTGTTAAGCATTAACTCAAAACATCAGCAAAAATACCAGGGTTTCTAAGTGTAGCAGAAATAGCCCTGCCCAATCAGGGGAAAAAAGAACAATCAGAAATGCAACTGCTTCCTAAAAATGGCATCGTGAAACCACAGCACCAAAAAAAGTCCTTTAGCAGCTTTAAATTATACTGAGTGCTGAAATGGCTATTCCTTGCTGACAGTGATACAGATTTAGGAACATAAGCACATTGTCAATCATTAGATTTCAGTATGGAATCAGTCAGCTGTATCCTAATGTCATTTTGTCCTTTATTCTTCAAATCAACTAGCATTCACATATGTGCCCTGAGGAGGCAGCAAGCAATTTGACTTCTAAGTTTCTGCAGATTTTGCGCACAGATTTTTATCTCAGGGGATGAGGGGTCATACTTTAAGAAGTTCACACTGGAAGTGTTAAATGTGATACACACATGGCAGATAATAGAACAAGTACTAGCTTTGGGAAGGCTTAGCTACCTCACATTGTAGAGTGTGAGTCTTGTGGATCAGAACAGCTCTGATTCTCCAGCAGATTATTTTATTTTGAATCAATCCACCTAAATTAGTAACAAAATCTTGCAATTCCTACCTCTGTATTTTTTCAGGGTTACTCCTAGATGTTCAACATGAGCAGTCACAGTGAGGGTTTAGCTACTAGGACACAGAGTCAGACAGATTCTGAAAAGCAAAATAAGCTAGAGGACATGATGAAGTCTGAGGGAAGAGGCAAGGGTTATGTCAGTCAGTGATTTTATGCATTTGCTGAGGTGGACTGAAATCAGGACACTGTTCTCTGCCAGGCCTATGAGCCTATTACTCAGGGTTACAGCTAGTACCCTTGTTATCTTCTCACCTCCTTCCTCATCTGAAACTTTTCCAGACAGTGTAAGGCAGCAGCTCAGGCTAGGGACTGACCTGCTGGAAAGCAGCTCTGAGGAGAAGGACCAGGGTGTCCTGGTGGACAAGGAGCTGTCCTTGAGCCAGCAGTGCCCTTGTGGCCGAGAAGGTCAGTGGGAACCTGGGGGGCATTAGCAAGATGAATGTGGTGATTCTGCCCCTCTACTCAGTGCTAGTGAAGCAGTGCCTGAAGTGTGGAGCATGTCCAGAAAAGGGATACAAAAATGATTAAGGGACTGGAGCTCCTTTCTCAAGAGGAAAAGCATGTTAAGTATCAGGAAGAGATGACAGAGAGGGGACCTTATCCATGTCTGTCAGTATCTGAAAGGAGGGTGCCAAGAGGGTGGACCAGGCTCTTCTTGATGGGGCCAAGCAATGGGACACGAGGCAATGGGCAGAAACTGATGCACAGGAAGTGTCTCCTGAATATGAGGAGGAACTCCTTTACTCTGTGGGTGACCAAGCACTGGAACAGAATGTCCAGAAAGGGTGTGGAGTCTCCCTTGCTGGAGATATTCAAGAACCTTCTGGACACAGATCTGTGCAATGTGTGCTGGGATGACTCTGAGCCAGGAACTTGGGCACTGTGGTCCCTTCCAACCTGAACCTGTGATCCTGTGATTCTGTGTCTGAGCCCTCTCTGCAGTACAGCCCAGCTCCATGATAACCACCAGTGAAGAACACACACTACAGTCCCATCTTGGAACCCAGGGAGAAAAAAACAGCTTTCAATGGCTGTGGCTCACATGCACGTGTTCACATGGGGTTCACTTCGAGAAGAAGTCAGAGTTACACCTTCCAGTGATGGCATGTATACAAATAAAAGTACTCAGAGCATCTGGAAGACCAAAGATCTCTGTGGTCTCTGCTGAGGTCGCATGAAGACAGGTGGTGGTGGTGATTAGACATCAAGTCAAGCTGATAAAAATTCAGGAGTGTTCTGTAATCCAAACACAGAATGGTAACAGTCAGACATGGCATTCACACTAAAGATATCACCAGGCTTTGCAGAGCAGTGATAAAGGGTGACATTAAAGACAGCAAAGAAGTTTTGAAGTGTAAGAACACATGGTGGCTGAGAAAGAGGGCTCAAGAAAATGAAAATATTGAAGATATTCCTGAGATAAATGTTTTTCTGTTAACTAGAACTATATTTAGGCCAAATCATTGGTATTAAAACAACTTGTTTCAACAGGTTTAAAATGTGGCTTTTTAAGTATAAATCAATTGTGCTGTATAAACAAGACATTTTTAAGTAGATAATGAGAATTTTCCCTTGAAAAAGGAAATTACTTTCTGATGTTTTTTCCATTTTTTTAGGTTACAGGATTCTCAGGAACAATTTTGTTTTCAGTAAATGTACATTTTGCCATAAAAAAAACCACAGTTAAGAAATTGCTAGTCACATCCTGAGACAATTATACAACCACAATATTAAAACATGACTCATTACCATTTTATTAAAGAAATTTAAAGCCAGAGGCAAACAGACAGTACCATATTATAATGAAGGAATATTAGCATTAGAAGGCAGTGTGGGACCCTTTACAGCATACTGATGATCAGCATGTGCTAATCATTCACTAGATACACAGAGAGGAAATGTGGGCTTATGTTCGAGGTTGTATAACCTGTTAGATGCAAGATTCAGTCTTACCTTAGAAGAGACTTCATGGCTAATTAAAATTAAGATGTAGTACAGGGGGTTAGCAAGTGAGGAGTGATGTACTGTAAGAGGAGAATGTATGAAATTAAATGCCACAGCTTGCTATGAACCCTGACTGATGGGATCAGATTTGCGATTTTGAGAGCAGATATCAAGGGTGCATAGCTGTCAATAAATTATCACCTGGATATTTAAAAATCTATAATGATGTTATTTTCAGGGTGATTGCTCAGGAAGGAATCATATCCATTTGATAATAACATAGGCTATTGCTCTTTACTATATACACACTGTATTTTACTATATTTTCATATTTACATGCAAGCATTGAAGCTACACATTTCAAATCATTACTGACTTCAAGGAAGAACATATCTGCAATAAGATTTTAATTATTTCAGAGTAATACTGTTGCTGAAATTAAAATTTTAGAAGTTATTGTATTGGAAAGAAGCCCTTCACATATGAATTGATATGGATTATAAAAATTCAGGCTTCTTTCTTCTTTTACAGCTGCCTTCAACTTTCTTCTAAAAGTACAAAATCTGCAATTAAATTCACTTGCTGCAGAAATTTAGTTCAGCTGCTGAGGCGTTTCAGTACTTGGCAACAAAAACCTAAAACTAAGAATTCCATTTATCCATATAAATTTGGCAAAAAACTATCTGGAGAATTGGTGTGACTGGTCTATGACACCTTTTTTTTTTTTTAATTTTTAAATTACTACACAGCATGGTGTAAATAGCAACAGTCCATTCCATTTTGCTTCTCTTTATTTACCTTCTATCATCACAAAAAAAATATGAAAGGGAGATGCAGGATGGAAGAAGTTCTTTCCCTTCACAGAGAACAGTTTTATGGTTTGCTTCCTACCACTAAAAGATTTGATACAAAGTAAAATTCTGTCCAAAGGTGCTGGGAAAATGCTTTCCTGATCTGGTAAGTTTTAACTGAGAGCTCTGTATCATTGCAAAATGTTGCTTCCTTTGTAACATCTCTTTGTTACTTTCTAATATTTCTTATGGCTTTTCCAATTCATTGACTGCTATTTTTTTTCTTCATTTCCTCCTTCCATTCTTCCTTTGTTATTTTATGTCTTCTGGCTGAAGAAAACGTAAACACAGTTGACATTTTGTGAACAGTGCATATAAGATAAATGGTAATAGTGAATTTTTGTTAAATACACCCTTGACCATTTGTTTTCTAGTTCATGGAAGGCAGCTGTCTCTGAATGTACCTGTAAATACCATTAGCATTTCCAGAGGCTATCATGTACATCAGGGAAAATGACATTTTTTCCTGCATTCTTTTCTTCTTAGTGTTATTTATTCTGTTGCATTGAAAAGTCAGGAGGCTGTAACACTCAAAAGTAAGCTTTTCCTGGTAAAGGTGAGTAACCCATCTTCCAACCAATGTTCTATTATTTCCAGTTTCAGTATTTCATCTAGTTGAGAAACTTTGTGACATTAACAATACAGACACCTTTGCAGTTAATTTGGCACTTTAGTACAAAATGATGATACAGTTATCTGGTCCTGATTAGGACAACGATGCCAAAACAGCTGAATTACAGTAGAAATCATTGCCACAGTCAAGGAAGGGGTGCTCTCACCAGCACAGAAATCTGTAATTTTGTTGTATCATTCTATTCTTGGCTCCTAAAGGGATACGTGTAAGATGAAAGAAGATACCTATATAAACAAACAAACAAAACCAAGTCTAAAATGGTACCAACAATGAATGAAACTGATGAAGAGGCTCTGTAGCTTATCTGAAAGATTACGAGGGCAGAATCATCTATTGAGCTAACCTTGCTTTCTTCTCTGTTGGAATACTTCATTCTCCACATATACTTCTGCAATTACCCCTGGCTCTGCATCTCTGCACTGTCGCCTCACTGTCTGGCTGGACCAGCTGCTGGAAGCAGTTGAAGCCATTTGGCAATTTCCAGCAGACACCAAAGATTATTCACTCCAGAGGATGCATACAGCATATGTGACCTCCAGAGTCCATTTGGTTTAAGATGCTGGGTCTGCCTTTCAGAAATATGTTGCATACACAAGGAGGATTTAACAGGAAAGCTCCTGAGGAATGCAAAGTTTGATGCAAGGAGCAGCAATAATGGAGCAAAGAGACTGGCAGATTTTCTGGGTCATCCAAAATTGAGAAAACACATTTAGGATACAGGTGGTGAATAAATGAAATTCTCCCAAGAGATAGAACTCCTGCAGGTTCCTTGAAACTAAATCAAGGCAAATTTGTCTCATTAATTCTTATTAGTGGTTGGTTACAGGCTGTGATTGAGCAGGAAAATGTTAATGGTTGCAATGACGACTGTGCACTAAACATAATGGAAAGTTGATGCTGCTTAGAAAACTGGTTCATGCACATAAAATCAGCATTAAGGTTATTGTATTTTAAAATCAGTTGCTAATTCCTTCTCATAGCCCATCTTAAAAGAACAATTCTAATCAAAAGCATACAGCTTTCTTTTAATGATGAAAATGTAAGAAGGCATTCCTTGTCTATTGACTTGAATTTGTGTCATTACTTCCTCTTGAATAATACAGATTCTCTTTTAGTAATTTGTATGTCCGTCAATTCCTGTACCTTTTTTCTTTTGTGAAATGTTTTGAATTTGATGGCCATTTTAAACCACTGTGGCAGCAGCACGATCTTGTTTCTAAACATTTTGTGAAAATAGGTATTATTTACACTTTGAAAGCCACATGAGGTGACCAGGATTATGAGCACTGTGTGGTCAGGCAGCAAGACACTACTTGAGACAAGAAGGAGTGGGCACCAGCACTCTTTGAGCTCAAAAATAAAGCAAGAAGAGGAATCTAAAGTGATATGAAGGGCATAGAGAAATGGGAAGGAGAGGAAGTAAGTGGAAAGGGTGTGTGCTAGGACTTACAAATCAGAGACTTTGTTCTATTATATCCACAGTAAATAGAATTGCTTAGCTTTCTCTGGGTAGAAATGAGTTTAAAATGTAAAATAGCATATATAAGAAAATAATTTCTGAATATCTCCAACACATGTACAACTCATCTTCCCAGTTATAGTCCTTTTCATCTATTGCCTCTTCCAAAACTATTTCCAGTATAGATTAATGTCACTGAATTAGTTTTTCCAAAAGTAAAGCAAAGTGTGGTATAAGTATATAATATCTAGCAGCAAATATGGCCAAAAAGAATTTGGATTCAGGGGCTTCTTGATCAAACAGAAAAATTAATCAGGAAACACAAAGAGACTTTACAGAAGTCTCCAGCAATCTCAGAGATAATGTTTTGTGCAACTATTATCAACTTTTGAAATAAACAACATCATGATAACACCAACTATTTACCTAGAATTTCATTGTCCAAATTCAGGAAACTCAGTCTTCCTGGTTGGATTTGACAATGGTTGGTGCTCCATTGCACCAAGATCCCCTCACCTGTTGAGCATAGAAGACAAAGAACAGCAAAGGTCATCAGCTCCCAAAGGCTTCTTCCTTGTGCAGCTGACTGCAGACCAGAAGCAGAATTAGAGCCCCATGGTCACAGCTGGATTCAGGGAGTTTTCTCTCGTCCCCAATCCCTTACATTCAAGGACAGGATCTGAATATATGTTTTAGGCTCCTTTCTCTTAGCTCAGGCATGAAATTGTGATATCTGGACCTAAGCCCAATGGAGCACTGCACATTCTGTGCTCTAAATAATTCCTTCTGAAAGAGCTGTTGTCTTCAATACAAAATTCAGGCTATGAACCAACTCCTTTTTGGTATAGTGATATGAATCAAACTGTATTAATAAAATAACTCTGCTCTGTTGGAGAGTTGTGGGTTATATATTTTGTGATTTGTTTCCTTTTTTCAGAATATGCAACTTTTTAATTGCATGTCTGCATTATTTTTGGAAATTTTTTTTTTTGCTCAGTCACATTCTCTTGGTCTACCAGCAGAGTGTGCTAACTCACAAGAACAGCATTTTTCAAGTAAACGTTAGGCTGAGAGGAGATTTGAATTAGAAAAATAATTAGGCTAGTAAAAGGGAAAAAAAAAGCTTCTCTTTAGGGTCAGTTTTAAATCTATGATGGCCTTATAAATTCTTTTTTTTAGTCACCCAAGCTTACTGGCCAATGATAAAACTCAGAATAAATATCCTAACTTTTAAATTTGAGTTTAAATTTCAGGATAAATGGAAAATAAATAAGCTTTATATTGAGTGAAACTCACTTCAAATGTTTCTCAGGTTTTGTTTCCTCAAAGTATTTTGGTCCAGAGGTTCTAAATTTTTCTTCATAACTGCTCAGAAATCCTCTGCTTGTTTGGAAATGCTTCTTTATTTCATGATGTGATGTTATAAGACTACAGTGCAAATACAAACCATTAGCCACTTTGTTATTTAATACTAACTGGAATTATTTACTTCCTGCTTTCAGATAACCACCCTTGGACTAAATGTCACTGTAGATCCCCAGGACTCCTTGTGGTGGGGCAGATCTGGACAGAGCTGCAGAGTGCAGCTGGCCTTATGTGTGCATGTGACATTTGGGCAGAAGCTGGCTGGGGACATGCTGCCACCTCAGTGATAAATCTTTAGTTAGAAATATAACACATTGACCAGCCAGTACAGAACTGGATGCAGGGACAACCTCTGGTGCAACAGCAGCTGGGTAGAAATCATACCTCCCTGCACTTAAAGCTAAGGGGTTTTTCCTGCTTTATGGTGGTCTGTGTGGCACAGATCAAATTTTTCAATTATTTTCAAAGTTTGAGGTTTACTAAATGTGCACATGTGCTTGTGCTGTTTTGTGGAAAGAAATAAAATGAGCATAGCATTTTATCTCAACTCTTTCTGCCTGACTAGTCTGGAATCCTCTTGGTCCTGAATTATGTCTTCTCCAGCTAAGAAGATTCAAGCTTAACCACCAAATCTTCCTCCTCTACTGCTTCTAGGCAACAGCTTACTCCAAAGAAAAATCAGTGCAGTTATAGCCCACAAGATGCACACCCACATAAATACTAGAGGTTGCTTGAGGGTTTTCAAAACACAGAATAGAAAGCTGAGTGACTCGAGAAAGAATTTGAATTGCATATTATTTCAACTTTTTGACACTTTCAAGTAAATTTTTATTCCTAAACTTTTGAACACTGACTGTGAATAATATGTTTCAAAATACTATCCCAAGACTAATTTATAAACTCTTAGATATCTGAAGATTTAGTCAAAGTGTCAAAGATGCCTTATGCATTGATCTTTATACAAATGATCTTCTTTAGACTCCGGAAAAGCAGTTCCTCATATTTGTACTTGACATCTGCTGACATGGATCAAGACTTATTCCATCAGACTGAGGAACACAGACACCCCATCCTCTTTTATTCTCATAGAATCACAGAATCATGGAATCTCCTGAGTTGGAAGGGAGCCTCAAGGATCATTGAGGTGCAGCTGCAGGTATTGCACAAGACCAGCTCAAGAATCACACCATGAGTTATTGTAAGTCACATTCACACTGTGTGTTATGCAGAGGACAAAAGTTAGGGTTTGCCTTCTAAAGCAGCTTGAATTTAAGCTGAAAAGCCTTAAATTGAGGCCCTTTGTCTGGCCATAGCTTGACCACAGAACAGGCACTGAGTCAATCCATCTTGTGTTGAGGTACTTTATACAAAACAACTGCAGTAATGTAAGAATTGTCAACCTTATTCTTCCTGAAGATTGTTTCTGCCACATTCTGGGCTGATTTTGCCATGACCTTTCCCTGATCCTCTACTAGACACTGGAAACAAGTCAGATTAGGTGGGTTTAGGGCAACCTGGTCTAGCCTAAATGGCCCTGCTCATTGCAGAAGGGTTGGACTAGGTGACCTCTAAAGGGCCCTTCCAAGCCAAACCCTTCTATGATTCTATTTTAAACACATTTCCCCTCAGGCAATATTGATTCCCAAGTGTCATTAGCATACTCTAGAAGTTGTTAAATGGCTATGGAAGTATGCAAAAGAAAATTAGTAACCAGATGTTCCCTTAAGGTTTGCAAAGCATAAAATTCAAACAAATCCCAAGAAGGGATTGCTCTCTAGTTGCAATCTTACTGCTACTGGTGATATAATAAGAACATTACTACTTTAGCCTGTGGCCCTTTAATTCAAGAATCAGCTGGAGAGCAGGAGAATGACTACATGACACAGCTGGTCTCCACCCTGATGTATGTATGGGATATATTTATTGATACATCAGCAACTGCTTGGATTTCTGTGTTTGAAAGCTAGTACCTGACAAGAAGACAGCTAAGAGTCATACACAAACCATGAATAAAGCCACACAGAACACATGGCCTGGATTTGTTCCAAATGTACCTTGGGACATCCAAAGCTTGGGTGGACTGGAATCCCCTTTAGAGATGCATCTTTCTCTCTGTCAATTATAGAGGTGGAAGTGTTACATTTAAGTATCCTGACCAAACACATAAAGTTGTGAGGAGTGAATCAAGGCAGAATCGAGATAATCTTCCTTTTTGTTATGTAAAGCTCACTGGCATTACTGCATGGGGCTTGGCTGGAGAACATAGTTATAACTCAATCTCAAACGAAAAAAAAACCCCAAAACTTTATGTGTTCATACATCTGCATATTTTTTCTAGTTTTCAGTCTAAATAACAAGCTTAAGAACAGCATCTTTAGTGATATGTTATTCACAGTTGAAAAAGTAGATTTTTATTAGGAATGTGACACATTACAGAATCTGTCAGGACCCTAAAGCCACCAATAGACGTTAATGGCCTTGACCAGCCTCATTGGCAGCACCCTACCACACTCTCTGCCCACTGCTCCAAGAGCTTCTTTTAGGTTCACCTGGAGCCTTTAGACCAGGTTATCCAAGTATTTTATATTTTTTAATGAAGGACATTTCACAGCTTCTCTGGGTAACATTTTCCAATGTTAAATTGCTCTCACGATGAAGAATTTTTTTCTTATATCTCACAACAAAGAAGGGTATAATGGAAGAACAGTAGAACCAAAACTCTTAAACTTTTTCAGCAGTGGATGTTTGTTTGTTACTATGTGTTTTCCAACGGGTGCAGCTGTGTAGTTTATGTGTTTAACCAGATGCACAGGGGGTAAGATCCTGACTTACACTATATTGATGCTTTTTATTTTCCTGCTTTGCAATCTGCAACTGGAACCTTCATTTCCTCAGCAAAGGTATTGATTGGCTCAAGGTGTGCCTAAACTTCTGGGGAGGAAGCCATCAACAAAAATCAACTACATTTCTTTAGAAAAACACCAAAGAAAGCCATCAGGCCACTGTCACATCTGCTATAACACAACATCCTTATCAAGTTATGGAGGTCAGGTCAAAACACAGGTCAAAACACAGATCAATCTTTCCATGCAGCTTGTTGGGTGTAAAAAACCCCTTGAAAAACACTCGATTTTCAGACCTGGGAACACCTCTTTTATTGCTGAGGTGACTAAGAATGTATTTGTATTCAACAAGTGTTTTGCAATTGTTCTCCTCATTTTTTGTTTTTGTATTGTCTTTTATTTTTATTTTAGATGAGTACTAACATCACACAGAAAAACCATCACATCTGACAATAAGCTGCACATTATTCGTGTCACGCTGTGCTGTTTTTATGTGCTTAGATGAAAAGAGCCATAATTAGTCAGACCTTACTTTTAGGCATGTTTCCTGGTAGGCTAGGGTGAAAATATCCCATTAACATGGCTGGATTCAGAAGGACTCAGGTGATGCAGATGGTGATCTCATGGCATCTTACTTGTTCATATCTCAACCTATATAAGCAATGCCTATTGAGCAGTTCAAAAAAAGAGAAGGCATTCATTGATGACTCTCATTTGCCTTCCTTCATAGAACTATAGTTTTATTTTGCTTGTCATAGTTCTTTAGATCCATTTGGTAGTTAAGCTCAGATTACTTACAGAAAAACCTGTGTTAACAACAATAATTTTTAAAATATTTGCATAGCTAGAGTCGCTGACTATCAGATGACTGATGAGCCTTTTTATCCTTTTAGATCATATGGTTATAAAGAGTGTGCTCAAAAAACAGAGCTTTCCTATAGTCAGCCTATAAGTGAGACAAGTAGAAATACAGAAACTGAAAATAATTCAATTCATACACTAAATTTTGAATTATATCCCAGGGGAGGAATCAGTCGAGTCACAGTTCAGCTGGAGAGTTGGGAAAGAAATGTTAATTGTTAGAAATATGTACTTGATTATTCCCAGTCTGTCTCCTTTTTCCCAAAGAAAAGGTTTTGTGCAAAATTTTCAGTAAGCCTGTCCATTTTTCATCCACAGGGAGGAGCTCAGCTGAATTCCTCTGTTCAGTCCCTTCTAGTTTATTCTTCTCACTCTGCTGGGTCAACTATATTGTTTTGCACAGTTTTTCCCTTTTTTTGCCTGAAAAATTTTGTTCTCCTCTTCTTTAACCCCAGTTTCTACTTTCTTCTTGACTTCATGTTGTTGTGCCCAAGAGCACTCATATCTCATCTAATTTCAATTTTTTCATGTGTTCATCAAAATTTCTTCCATTTATACAGCACTTTTATGAAACAGATTCTCACAAGATTTCTCCCAGCCCACTCTGAATCTTTGAAAATATTGAAAGGAAAATATGAAAAATTGTCAGCACTTTTGAAAGGATAAGTGAAATATTACCAACATTCTGATTCTTTTAGTTTGGGTGGTTGAAAGTCTTGTCAGATCCACAAAATGTCCTTTGGCAGAAATCCTGAAGAACAGCATCCCAATCTGAAGTCCTGTGGCTTTTGTAAGAAAGAATCAGTGGTGAAAAAAAAAAAAAAAAAAAAAAAAAAAAAAAAGGAATGTTTACATCAGTGCCATAAAACATACTGAACACTGGAAATGCCAACCCTTCTAAAATCAGAGATTGCTAACAATGCACTGAGGGAAAGTTATGGATGGCTCCTCTTCCAAATCAAAGATAGGGTTGGGAGCACTCCTCTGTGAGGCTGCCACAGTATTTTTGAGGAGTGAATGGCTTAGTTTTTATAAGTAACAGATTCTCTCAAGTGGTAGAGATTAAAAAAAAAAAAATAGTATTCTCCTGAGGGAAATAGGCAGGCAGCTCAGCCACATTCTGCCACCTGAAAAGCCCAAGGCCTCTCCCCTATACCACCTCAGTCAGGAACATGGGTCCTCACTCAACTTTTATTCTGTGAAGTGGCCAAATCAGCTCAAAGTTCAGCCAATTCTCTACAAAAACTGCAATTTCACACAAGCTAAAAATCCATTAATGGTTTGGCCAGTAATGTGTTTGATAAAAAATATATATGCAGTGTTTATCAACAAATTTCCCCAAAATGCTGATACTAGGGAGTTCCAAATAGTGGCAAGTTGTATTACTAGAATTTATACATTTGTATTTTAAAAAGAAGACTCAATAGTGTTTGCTATCCTATATAGAGACAATTTTTTTATCCAGAGAAAAATAATTCCTTTGGACACAAGACTGAATTCTGATGGGCAGAGAGAGGACAGTCCTGGGAAAAAAGGGTTATATCCATAAATGAATCATTAGAGCATTAAGAAGAGAATAAGAATGATGCCTCGCTTTGATGAATGCTCTTGTGGCTTTTATAGGCAATCACTTCTCCTAACCTTCACTAATTCTTTTTCTTTGAATTCAAAACAGGACTAAAGCCTTTTTTGTCTCAATTTCTCTGTTCAATAAGCAGGAAAAACACAAGACATGGTGCAGGCTTCTGCTCTGGGATGTGATCTTGCTGGGGTTCAGCTTAGCTGAGGAGTGAAACAGCCCCTGTGTGCAACACTGCAGACCTTTGCTTGGCTTTAATTGACAGGTAAGTATTAATTATTCCAGAAGAGAACATTCCCAGCATCATCTGTGCTGTAGGCTGGTGATATAAATGGACTCTTTCCTCACTTGTCCTTTCTACTCCACTAGAAAGTGACAAACTCCTAAAAAATTGAGGGAACTGCAGCCTTGGTAAGTGGGAGCCAATGACAACAGGCAGCCCTATAGCTGGTAACTTATGTCCTGCCCTTGTACCTGGGCTGGTTTTGGCAGGGACACAGTTAGTTTTGTCTACCATAGGAGGTGTGTGGCTGTTTTATACTTGTGCTGGGAGCAGTGTTGATAACCCAGCAATGTTTTAGCTATTGCTGAGCAGTGCTTGCTCAGCACTGAGGTCTGCTCTGCTTCTCATGCTGCCACACCAGCAAGTGGTGCAGGGGTGCAGGGGGAGCTGGGGGAGAGCACAGCCAGGACAACTGACCCAGATTGGCCCAAGAGATATCCTGGACCAAATGGCATAATTCTTAACATATGGAAGAAGGAGGGAATCGTTTGAAGTGGTGGCATTTGTGTTCTAAAAGCCACTGTTATGCGTGCTGGAGCCCTGATTTGTGGACAAAGCTCTTCCTCTTCCTGACCATGAGAAGTAGTGAATGAATTATTTTTCTTGCTTTGTTTGCCTGCACAGCTTTCACTTTACCTATTAAAATGTCTTTACCCCAAACAGGAGCTTTCTCACTTTCACCCCTCTGATTCTGTACCCCATCCAACCTGGGGAGGAGTGAGCAAGCAGCTCTGTGGGGCTGAGTTGCCAGCTGGGCTTAAACCATGGCAGCACCTCAGAGCCATTAGGGAAGTGATGGCCCAGTTTTTCTCCATGTCAGTACCAAATGGCAGTCCCTTGATATGAAGAGTTTGCAATCAAAATAGATAAAGATAGAATAACTTTTACTGTTTTGTCAATTTTGCCAGAAAGGAGTACATTTCAAGAATGGCACACAGATAACTTGTAGCCTGTGCTGAAATCAGCTGAATCTGCACCTCTCCATCTTCCAGCAAATGCATGCTGGAATCTGCTACATCTTTATTCCAGTGGCAGGTGCCAGTTGTGTCACCACAACATGGGAGAACAAAGGAGATTTGTCAGATGAAATCACAAAAAATTAGATTTTTCTAGATCGGGTGTCTGAACTAAGATACCAACGCTGCAAATAATTCAGAAATGTGTCCAAAGGTCTTTCACATATTTGAGAAATAGATGAGGGTAAAATTTTCCTTTATACATGTCTATGTTACATAATCACTTCCAGCTTTGAATGTTCCTAGCAGATTTCTTTCAAGTATTCTGTCAAGCAGCCAAACCCATAATTATTTATCAATAAGTGGCAACATTTTCTACACTGTGTATTTTCCTGTTTAATGTCTCCCTGAATCCACATGCTTCATCCAGTTACATAAGCTCTTTCATGTCTTCACAAAACAATTTCTGCATTACTTTCTTTGTTTTCCTGAGAGTCTCTTTATTTTGCAGTTATTTTCGAGCTAAGTAATGACAGTTTGTTTGGGGGTTTATCTATTTATTTGTTTATTTTCCTTATTAATGGTCCTATATGACAACAAATTGCTAATTTACTGTAGTGGAAATGGGATTATATAAATATTTCTGCCTCCTCCCTGGAAACTTTATTCCAGTTATTTTGCAATGATAAAGTGTCCTAACAGGTTATTAGCAATGGAAGGACATGACCTTTCCATGGCACATACAGACATTTCACAGTATTCTTCCAAATAAAAGTACTGATCATTGAGTGGAAAACTGCAATGCTCAGATCCCAGGAAACTACTAAAAACTACCGTGACCATTTCCAGGTCATTTTTTAACATGTTAAGATAATGCAAAAGTAATTAATTTCCTTCTCAAGGGTAGGAGTTTTATTCTCAAGATACCCTTATATTTTAATTGAACAGTACATTTACTCACCTTTGGGAAAATCTTACTCGGTAAGCATTTCCAAGAATGTCTGTAATTACTGGCTCCAAATGCACCATCTAAAATGGATAAAGGTAAAAAGACTGGAACTTTAAGAGAAAGATTTGAAGTCTCTAAAGGTGGCTGGCAGTCTTTCAGTCTTTAATATGTTTTCATGGCACTGGGTTGTCTAACCAGGTTAGATTTTATACAGAAGTCACATCATTCATAAAATAAAAAATACTATAAAATAAAAAAGCTATTTTTCTCTAATATTTAATCAAATATTATTTCTGCTGCACAACAATATGAGATGATATTTTTATGCTTAGTTTCAATTAATGATATCAACATATTTTTAAAATTATTACATATTTCTAGAGATCAGCTTTCATATTACTGTTCAGAAAACTTTTTGGGGGGTCAGAAACTTTGAAGTTGTGCATGCACCATTTTCTCTCTTCCATGACTCCAAAAGCCCTAGCTGAGCTCTTCTACAATCCCCATCTGCATCTCCAAGTGCTGCTAGACAGAGCTTCACTGTAGACACCACTTCCATCAGCATCCAGTTGTCTTCAGTGTTTCTAACCTTGGTCTCTTTTCTCTTGCTTCAGGCACCATCACTGTCCACTTCTTCTTATTCCTAGAAAACCTTGTCTCAAAGTTCTCCACAAATGGTTCTTACACTGATTTCTGTTGCCTCCACTGTCAAGGGTGAATTTTTGCTCCTGGAAAGAGGATTTACTTGTCTTAGGCATGCTGGGATGGAGAATTATGTGTTGTTTGCTCCCCAAGTCCTGTCTGAATATTCATTATGTCCCTTAAATCTGATGAATTAAATTTGGTTTTCTTACACAGTTTGATCTTTTTTAGCACTGCCAGCAAGCACTTGATCTATAGTTGACATAATGTTCAGAATGGGCATTTAATTTGCATTAGGCAGAGCAGAAAGTGATGCTTTTTTTCCCTTAACTTCAGTAAAACAGCAAAGAAAATAGTGTTCTTATGTCTGTATCAGGGCATAACTGTGAAAAGACTAAATGTAGGTATTAATGGTATCATTATGTAGAATAGAATTATGGAAAACACATCAGGCAATTTTCAGCATCCAAGTTTATCTTCTGACTGGCTTTTTAGTGCTGGATAAGCAAAGCTGTAGTTGGAAGCCTAGGGAATCTGGTAATCTTGTGGTCAACTATAAAGAGACCCTTCCTGTTATTGTCCCAATCAAAAAGCAGATGAAAAAGCAGTTAGCCTCTTGTTTACCTTCACTGTGGACTCTTTTGCCATTCAATCATGCATGAATTGTATGCTTGAGCACCAGCTGGCAGTGTAATTTCTGAAGTGCCATTGCTGTCATGCTTTAGAGACACTCTTCTTCCCAAAGATCTGAGCATATTTGAGCACAGGAATAGTGGTGGCCAGGGCACCCTGGGCACTCTGTGGCACCTGGACAGCTTTGCTGGGACACCCCTACACCCTGCCTGGAGTCATGAGCCAGCACTGGGTTTCTTAGAGCAAAACCTAAATCACCAATGCCCAGGCTGCTTGTAGAACTCAAAGCAAGGTGAGACTCCTGCTGTGACTCAGCACAAGCTGGCCAAAGACTAAAAGTCAGTCTTTTTTTCTGTAAGTTTTAACAACACAAGACTTTTTCCTAGCAAAATATTTGGCACCTTCTTTGGTAAGGAAAAAAAAATGCCAGAAGGATTGGCTGTGGTAAATCTCAGAGCATAAAAGCAAAAGGCAGCTCCAGGCACTGGGCAATGTTCCCATTGCTCTCTGTATGATTCAGAGGGAAGGATGTGTGACAAAGGCTGTATAAAGATTTTTTTTATCTTTTGTGATTGTGGACACTGGTGGCACATTGGTGTCTGGGATAATTTGGAACACTTTGACAGGAATGATTCAAAAAGATAAGTCTTACCTGCTGTATTCAGTGGAGTTTTTTTCCTGTTTATTAGTGCATGAAACTTTACTGATTATTCAATACCTCAGGTGAAATAAAACAATTTGAGTAAGTAAATTAAATTTAGATTTAATAAAGGACTGGCTTGCACTGTCTTTATGGAAAACACACAATTCTTACAAAGTCGGAGGAGTAACATTAGGGAAAATACCTCAAAGAACAAAGCCAGAGAAGAAAAGGATTTGTCAGAACACTACTAGGCATATTTGAAACAGGAGGCAGGAGGCAATTAGCATGGCTGCTATTGAAGCAAGCAGATAGGCTTGACCCAAAGTAACAATACTTTTGAACACGATAACTAATTTGTCTGAAACCCCTCAAATATTCCAAATTTCCTGTTTTAATATAACCTTATTTTTCAGTCTTGAAGATTTCTGGGTTTTTCAGAATTTTGTCCAACTTCCTTGAATGCATGAATTACTGTAAGAATAAGTTTGAAATTAAATGAAGAGAAGAGAACAAGTAGACATTTTAGTTATAAAATATTCACTTACTTTTATTTAGAATTCATATTTTTACATCTATTTTTTTTCTATGAGATGTAAGACTCCCCAGCAGAATTCCAACTTTTGTTACTCATGAGCTTATCAAAAAATCCTTGACTTCAAAGGTGTTGGTATTTACTTATTTTCAATAGAAAGAATACCTATGTTTTCTCTCAGTGTAAACACAGTATATTGATTGCTATTTTATGTAGAGTTTTTATAGTATATGGTTAGATTTGAAGAAGGAATATTGCTGTGGTATTACCAGTATCTACATGGAACCGAAATGCCTTTTAAATTTGTACTGTCCAAATTACTTTCTTTTCCAGTCTTCATTGAAATATGTTGCTTGGTGACTTGAATTGCATGAAAGGAAAAAAAGTCTTTTGAAAGATTTCATTTTGCACATCTAGTGACAATGAATCATGCCCTGAGCATAATTTTGCTTTAATTGTAAAGAAAAGATCAGGTTATGTATATCACATGAGTCCTCTGAAGAAATAATGTTAATTGACATGCCATATGCAGAAATCTGATAAAATGTCATCATCCAGAAAGCAACATGAGTATTGATGCAATACACTGGTAATTAACACAGTGCCTACCTTGAATTTGTGAGCTGGAATTTGATTTTAAATGTCATGAGCCATGTTCTTCAAAAGTATCAGCCTTCAAAGCACAGGTAGTAAAAAATTGTTAAGCCATTGATGTATGAGTAGTAATAGTAATAGTAATAGTAATAGTAATAGTAATAGTAATAGTAATAGTAATAGTAATAGTAATAGTGTTCCCGCTACCCTTTGGAATTATCCTTACATGATCCATGTGTGACTTTCACTTAATGACCATTAAAACTGATTATTGCATGGGGAGCTCTTTAGTGATGTCATGTGTGTCACCCTGAAGAGACACCAGCAGAAGTCATTTTAATAGGGCAAGTGTTTCCACAGTTTTTGCCTTGATCCTACACATATAAACAAAGAGCTGTGTTCATTTTTGCTGCTCCTAAAGTCAGTGAATAGTCTGTCAATAAATTTGGGTACACATGGGGTCAGATTGATCAGAAATAAGTAGTAAGAAACTTTTATAACATTTATATGTATTATATATATATTATATATATATATTTAATAATAATTCAATTCAACTCAGAACCATTATTGGAAATTACATGTGATCAAAACAACCATATAAATTTGCCTAAGCCTGCCTCAGAGCACTGAAGAGAGAAGGGACTGATTCACTCCATGTCATTGACCAGCACTCTCAAAGGATGAAAACCTACTCAAGTGTCAAGTAAGGCTCTTCCTGAACCATATTTTGACTGTCATCCTCTATCACAGTCTCTTACTTCTTCAGAGCTCAGGAGCCTTCAGTCCTGTCTGATATTTTTACTTGAACAGTTTTGTTACAAATAACACCTAATTGCTGTTTGAATTTTTTACCAACATCAAAAAACATGCAAATAACCACCCTTTAGCTTACAGATAAGACTAATTACAGATTCCAGCTACAATTACTTATTTTTGAGTTAAAGAAAAAAGTATTTCCCTTTATAGCATGCAATCATATGCAGCACAAATGTATAAGAGATTTATCAATCCACTCATTTGTAACATCTTCACAAACTGTGCATCCCAGCTGATTCTAGGATGCTCCTGGATAGTTTTACCAACTCTGCAAACAGGTATGTGGGGAAATTGAAATGATTGTGTGGAGTTTTCTACATTGTTCTACATTGGCTGGGGTGAGGGGAAGTGTCTGGGCAGCCTCTCCTTAGAAGGGTGATAACAGCACACACCACATGTGGTGCCATTAACATGTGGGTGGGTAAAGTTGCTGTAGCTTCCCTTCCCAGCATGGTTTTCCCACTGACATTTCTGCAAGGACAGTTTGTTGCTGAGTTCTGGCAGGCTGAGCTTCTCCAGCCCTGCTGCATCAGTAACAGGAACATTACCCTGCAGAGAGACATCCCCAGCTTGGCAGAGGGTACAGCTCTTCTCCTTGCCCCCAAACATCAGAAGCTGCCAGGTTTTAAAGCTGGCACTCCCATTTCTCTAACAGGTAACAATCAGAGTGGAAAAGAAGCATATTTCCTTTAGAGACCTCATAATACCATAGGACATAGCTTTGCATTTTAAAACTGCCTGATGTCTGCTATTTTGGGTACCTTAGAGGCACTTTTACAGAGGTGTTGAGCACAAAGCCCACTGGGTAACTGAGAATAACATGGATATGCCAACACTATTCTTTTATCTGCATTGGCAGATTGACTCAGCAGTGCTGGATTAACAATTGGACCCAATGGTCTTTCAAAGGTCTTCCCCAGCCTAAATGATTCCATGATTCTGTGATTAATGAGCAGAATGGAGCAGCCTAGTTTTTCCAGGCTTAAAGACAAAAGACTCTTTCTAAAAATTTCTTAACGATTTGTGAGAGTCTGAGTATGTGTATATATATACATACACATTAAAATACAGTAAAAAAATAAAAAGAGCAATGGTTCATGTGAGGCAGTAAAATTCAGCATTTTAAATGAAAAATGAAAAAATATTCGTGTGTTAAACCTCTCTGGGCTGAAAGAGTAAAAGCTTGGTGTAGATATTAGTGCTCTGAGTTTTGATCTGCCCTTGGTAAACAAACAATAGATTAGATCTAAAAGCACAAGTAGTGTTAGATTCTCCAGTGTGGAGACACATGCTCCTTCCATGTGCTGCACATATTGATCTATAGTAAATTATTTTTTAATTAACTTCCATTTTAAAACAAATAATATTTCATGTATTTAGCATATGTTCTTATCAGTACAAGTAAATATTGCACATGGGAACCATTTTTCATGAGAAGTTCTAAAGGATAAAAGTTCAAAATGTCAAATCAAATTATTGTTAAAAATCAACTTTGTTGTTTCTGTTTACATAATTATTTATCTGTTACATATTTTCCCTAATTTTCTTGGTGAGGAGCTAGCCAGGCTCTTCTTCATGATGGATTTGAGACACTAGTAATTTTGCAGGATAGGAGTAATTTAATTCTTTATGAATTAGTGAAGACTACCTTGATATTAGGAAGTGGCAAAGGAGCAAATAAAATTGTAAATTAGCATACAAATTATTCTCTGATACCAAAGCCTGCAGAAAAGCCTGTAGACAAGTTGACTGCAAATACTTAACTGCAGACCAGCCATGTCCATATTTATAATTTTTCTGAAGTGAATCACTGCTTCTACTAAGGTCCACTAATGCATAATTTAAAAATATTTTATATTCTGAAATGGCTGCTCATTAACAACTACAATCATCCATTCTGAATTTGCTAATAAGTATGTGCTAAACTGTTCATTCAATTTAATAGTACCCTATTGATCTAACTCAGATGTCTTGGGAGCTGCTGCCTACTTTATAAATGTCAGGAAATAATTGCTAATTTGATCTTTAATCTGATACTTGCTAAATTTCCCCATTATGTAACTCTTCCATTGTTTCTATCTAGAAAATGAAAGTGGATGATAATGGGAAGGAACAGTCAATTACAATAATGTAGTGCAATGTCTTTTGCCTTCTGTCTTTCCTCTGCAATGGAATGGAAGAATGTTAATTCAGCATACAAAAAAGCAGCAGGATTTCACTTATGAAGTCCAGGTAAATAAGATGCAGTTTATTAAATATTTGGCTCAGATATTGTAACTTAGTGGGATTTTTACAAGAGTCTACCTTTACAGTTATATTTTCTTTTTTTCCACCGTACCAATTTTTCATTCCTTTTTCACTTTAAATTTATACTTTATGCTCACTTTAAAAGTGTAATAAACATGAACAGATTGTAGCTATCGCAGACCACTATTAACCTCAATCATTTTGCTGAGTAGGTGTTTAGAGCATTAATCCACTTCTGGTAGTTTGTGAGGTGCTGTGGTAAGTGTGAATCTTCTCTAGATTGATCTCACAGCTAATTACCATGTAAGTCTGCTCTAACACATCTTCATAACTCTGGCAGAGGTGAACAACAACTGGGATATATTACTGTAAACATTCTCTTGTAAATATGTTAATTTATTTTTTTGTAAGCTTCTTTTTATTTGTCTCACTTCCTATAACTTGTTTGTAGATATCCTCAATATGACATTCCTCAGCGACACAATTTCATCCTCTCTGTACCACATTTGTACAGCCATGTGTGTAATTTTTTTTTTGAGTCCTTAATGTTTAAATACACATATCCAGCTTCAAAAGAACTGTTGCAAGAGAGGATCAAGAGCTTCCAGTGACTTAGTACTTAAATAACCTCTTAGTGTTTGCTGTCTAACCACAAAAGCTGTGTGTGAACAAAACAAAACAAACAAAAAGCCCAACCAAACAAAAAACCCTAACTAAACAGAGGGGGAATAAACTGTATATTAAAAACATTTTTTGGTATAAGGACCTGGAAGAAAATTGCAGGAAGCAGCCAGCCTCACAACCCCACTTTTCCAATGGTGCTGCCAAGGCCTTTGGGAGCTCCATGCCTTTCCTATGGGCTGGCCTCCTATAAAAGAAAAATCTCCTAAAAAAGAAAAATCTCACCTAGTTTCTTTGTATCTTTATGTATCAAATGTCCACTATGAAGCCCTAATTAAACATCTGATTGTTGAGAAAATGTTTTCTACTGGAGTCTTCTGAAATTCATATGTGGTTCAGAATTTTTCTGTTCAATCTATATCCAAGACTCTATAGTTAAACAAAGAAATCGTAATTTGATATATGAGGCAAAGAGAAGTCCTTCAAAGCATTCATTAATAGCAGCAGTGAGTGCATGGCTCCTTCCTCAGCTTCCTTCTGTTTTCCTCTTGCTTCAATTGTCAGACAGTCTAATAAATAATTACCTACTAAACACTACAAATGTTTGAAAGGTTTGAAGACATGTATGAAAGGGAACCTGGTCTTTCTAAATAGGGGAGAATTAAATCACCTTATTCCTAGCTGGAACAAGACTATACAGTAATACCATCATTTGGTCTTCTCTCTACACTCCTTAAGAACCCTTTCTGTTTCCTATATTTAATGCATTGAAAAATGTAAAATCTGTTTACACATGAATTACTCCACTGACCATATTCAAATCAAACACCCCACCATTATTGTTACCAAGAGACTGAATAAATTTGAATTTGATAATTTCAGATGGCTCTGCTGGAATGTAATATTATGAAGCTCATTTGTAATGACATTAAAAGAAGAATAACACTTATTTTTGCAAATGCATGTTTTGGATATGAACTGGAAATGTTACAGTAAATTTAAAGTCAGATGAAACAGTCAGTTCAAACTTCATTTCCCTACATAAAAGAAGTAAATACTAAAACAGTAACAAATTGCTTCCTTCAGTATGATTTATCAAGGATTTGAATTTCTTTGCCCCCTAGAGCAGAGACCAGACAACCACATCACTGAAAGGAGGCAGGTAATTTCTGCTTGATTAGTGATTACATGTCCATGGCAAAACACCAAGAGACAAATACATTGATTTTTCTTCAAGCAAGCTCTCAGTAATGTTAACAAGATATTGCCAGAGGAAGGATCATATTGTGATTAACACAGAGACACACACAAGGAAAGCCCACTTAGATGAGGAAACTTTTCACAAGTGTCACTGGCCTCTGATCCTGGCCCTCCAAAGAAAATATTTTTGTATTTTTTGTATTTAATCACTATAAATCACAACAAAGCATTTTATTTCATTGATTGCCAAGCAAAAATAGTCAATAAACTTACTATTTTTATAAACATTGCACTTGGTATCTTCTGTAGGAGATTTAATGCACACAATAAGACCTTTCGAAAGTAATCAATATCTTATGTGAGGCCAAAACTCTAGGAATAGTTTTCAATTTATTTCAATCTTTGCTGCACTATTCAATTTTATGTCATTAATTTTGTTTGGAATTGGTGAAATAAGATGCTTCAACAGCTTCTGAGAATCAATCATGACCAAAGACTCCTTGGTCTCTCTGTTCAAACTGGCAGTATGTCAGGCAGCAGGACTATTTTATCTCCACAGGAGCAAATGCCAGTTTGTACTGTGCATTGTACTGCACTGTGCCAGAGGCAGTAAGCATGAAACCACTCTTAAGGTTTTCAAGGCAAATGAGCTTTAAGAGTCAATCAATGGAAAATTGGATAAACTGTTCAGGATAAATAAACCTGAGGACTTTATTAATATGATATGATATAATGGTTTTGCTATACTTAAAAGCCTCTTTATTTTACATAGCTTCTTTTATTAGCACGATGAATTGGGATTTATTAGATCCATGAGCAATGTTGGAGTAAAAGCACTCCAAGTCTTTAAATGCTCACTAGAGAACAATTAAATCCCTCTTCACAAAACTCTACTTACTTTAGACAGAGAAATCTTTTACAGAAAAAAACTGCCATGAGATGACCTTTTATCTATTGCTCTTTCCTTCCCTGTTTTGGTATTGACTCATTGTTAGTATTTGCTTCATAATTTGTGGACAGGAAGGTTAGAAAAAGGGAATACAGGGACCTCAGTTTAGGTGAACCTATGGGGAATGCTGGACAACGTGGACAAGGACACCTGGTCCTTGGGAAGTGAGTACAAGGAAGAGGGGAAGAGATGCACACATCCTGTCTTGTGTTTATCCATCTCTTCTCTGTGCCCTACTTCTATTCCACTCCTCTTTTGTCTCCAGGATTTTAGCAAGAGCTTCTGTCAAGGTCCAAGGCGTGTTGACAAGGAGTTTGGGATAGGCCATGGCATGTTGCCACATGGGTGGAACCCTTGCAATCCTGTTGCAGTGTGCCTGCATTTCCCAAATGCTTGTTTGCCTGGACTGTAGGAGAAAAGTGGATGTTGGCTTAGCTCAACGTTCTCTGCAGATCAAACAGTCTTGGGAGAGTTTTTAAAGCAGCATTAAATAGGAGAATTAGGCATCCCACCCAAAACACGTATTTCATACAGAAAATAAAATATTTCTAGGTAAAAAATATATAAGAACTAGATGATATTTTAAAAATAATTCAATGTATTTGCTTTACACATTTTTCAAAGCTTATCTCTGGCCTATTGAGGTATGATGTTTTGATGTTGGAAATACTTAAATAACACAGCAAAAAATATTAGAAAAATGGTGAGAGAGGTAGACAAGGTAATGGTGGAAAGTCTGATAAGAGTGAAACAAGAGTAAATGATTGCCATTCTGAAACAAATACAGTTTGTAGAAGGAAGTGTTGCCTCCAAAACTGGCATCCACCCAGAGAGAACAGAGAATGAACATTCTGTCATGAACCCCCCCGAAAACTCTCAAGTCCATATCTTAGAAAGTAATTAGGCCAGGAGCTTCCATTGATTTCCAATTTATACATCCTAAAAACCTCTGTGCCTAATTTGGTACAAGGAAAGCTCAGCATGCTGAGGAGTCTGCAGGAAATTACTCTAATTAGAGTTTTGAAGAAATGTTGAAGCAATGCTGAGATGCTGCTTTTGTGCAGCAAACACAGCAGTACATGCAAAATAACTGTATTTGCTTTGGCAAATGTTTCTAGACAATTAAAAAACACCAATGCTTAAAACTTCTTTAATATACCTGTGAAGTCTAAATTTGAACATTTGAGGCACAGGCAAATACTGAATATGAGCAACCATATAATAAATATGAGGGATATATTTTTCTTGAAGTTTCTGTGCAGATTTTTTTTTTTTTTGTGATATAGGGGTATTTCATGTGAGAATTCCGGTATCAACTGCTTTTCTCCAAATAGCTTCATGAATTTACATTAAGAAATTCTTTTATGTATTTGGATTGTGAAGATAATGGATCTGCAATGTTCATGGGTCCCCTGAATCAGCAACATGATATCATAAAGAATACAGTCTTCATGGGCAAAATTGCTTCCATTACAAAGCATTTGATATTGTTGTCCAACAAGCTACTATCTGAGTCAAAGATTTTATGTTTAAAAAAACCCTTCCAATGCTTTATTCTTCTGGTTTATACAAGTATTGATATTTTCTTTTCATAATTTTCAGATTTTAAAACTAATGAATTATTAAAGCAACCTAATGAAACTATTGAGGGTCCCTAATGTTGTCAAAAGAAGGAGTGTTTTATGGAAAATGCATTTATTCATTCTACTGTTTATCAATTTGTAATGGCACTTTCTATACTTTATAAACTTTATCTGCCATAGACAAATGAATTTTCTGAAAGTTATATTCGTATCTTGAGAACAAAATAATGAAAAAAGGTGCCCAAAATGTTGAATAACTTTAAGATTTCTAAAGGTATTAATTCTGGTAAAGACTAACAAATCTGGTAAATTAATATATCCATCTACCTCTGTGTCTGCATTTGGAATTCCTTTTTTAATTGAAAACTTCTGAACTTAGATCCTCAGTCTTACTGACTGAAACTGTGTTGAACGAGTAGGAAGTAGAGTCTCAAATATTGTTTCTTTCATGATATCCTGTCTAAAAGCACTTTTTAGCCATCTGTTTGGCCATATGAGGTATTCAAACCATCTGGAAGGCATCAGTTTGCAGGTCTTTGAGAGGGCTTCTAGATCATATTAACATGACACAATTAATGAAAGCATCTCTCCAGTCACTCACACCCTTGTGTAAATTTACCTTCATTGCTGAAGATGAGACCAAGCTCACAGGCAGTAAAGTGAATTTACAATCCCTGTGAGGACCACAGGTAAGGGAAGGGGCTGCAGTGGGACACAAACAAAACACACAGGTGAGATGTATAACCAAAAGTCCAGAGTTAACCCTCAAAGGATATGGATTCCTTCCCTTCTGGCCTGGAAATTCTCTCCTGGAGGGGAGTAGCTACAGAGAGCAGATGGTACATTGGCTCTTGGATGTTTTACTGCACTCTGGACTTGTTCTCAAATTTTGTATCTAAACAATCACGCTCAGATCTTCTGTTCCACATCCAAACCTTTTATCTGAAGCAATTTTCTCTCTTGGCACTTTTCATACACTGAGGGAAGGCATCATTTGCAGCTGTAGCTCTCCTCCAGCAGTAAACAGATCTCTTCAGCCTCAGCCTCCTGCATCCATAGGGCAGGTACCTCCAAATGCTCCTTCCTGGGATACTCCTGGAAAAGCCTTCACCAGCTGAGCTCTCAGCTGACAGCTTTGAATGCAGCATCTCAACACACCCCAAAGGAAAAGTGTTCCCAGGTGGTTGTTTTCTGGCTCTATTCAAGGTGAAGGCTTTAGGAGATAAATTCTGTGACACAATATGTACTTCCTTAGTTTCCCCAAAAAGCGAGGTATCTAGAGGTCCTGAAACAGAGACTAAATCTAATCTTTAGTTTTGATTGTCTCCCCAGAGGTTTTATTTTTCCTTTTCCACAGCCTGAGTACAACATCAATTTAAGAATTTCAGAGATTTCCCATATGTTCAGACTGGGTGTATGGAATATCTAGGGTATACCACAACCTCTGCAGTATCTAAACCAGTGCAAATTTAAAAACCTTATTAAGCTTATATATATTTATAGATGTCAAAAATATATAAACTTTATTAAGTTTGGGATGTTATTTAGTTCTATTTAAATGCAGATTGCCCAATTACTTGCACCTTTAACCATGAACAGTTCAGTGTGGATGTTGAGAGAAAGACTTTGGTTTCACTCAAGACTGTTCAATGAAAAATACACAGCCTGTTAAATCTAGATCAAGCTAGAGTATAAGTATGAAGTGGTCAACAGACTGCCTGAAGAAGATTAACTCTTCCAGGTTTTGTCAAGTTAACTCTCACCAAAAGAAATAACAGCAACAACAAATGGCTCAGTCCAGCTTTGATCAATATCTTATTGTATCCAAAGAATATATAGTGGGGAAAGCATTATGCCCAAAGGAAAAGCTCTTCAGTTTTGAATGGACCTAAGATCTGTCCTACAAGGAAAAAGAATTAAATCCATGGAGGGAAGAGCAACATGGAAGGATACCCCTTTTCTGTCAAATGACTTAGAAAGGCTAATTTAAAGTAAGAATTATGCAATTAGGCTGCTGATTATATTGAGAAGAGACTTGACAAAACCAGGAGCAGCTCCACCCTGAGCTCTTCCTTTACTCATCTATCTGCTTTCTTACAGCCAAAAACATCTGGCAGTATTTTCATGCTTGCCCCATCAGGGGACTCTTCTTGCCTTTATAAGTTACTGCCCTTTCAGATTTATTTTAAGTCACTGCAACATTTGTACTGCTTGGCTTTGCTTGAAGTCTTATTGTTTTCCTTTGATATGTTTTGCACTTGCTGTTCAACCAGGAGTTTGGGTTTCTGCACTTCTTTTCCCATTTAATCTTTACCCAATATAAATACAACAGCTTTTGTTCCTAACCAAAGTAACATTCTTAGCAATAGCACTATCATCTGTTATGGCCATAGATTTTTGTAAGGGAAAACCTTTCCCCTATTGCTGAAATTTAGAAATTAAATTTCTAAATAAATTGTACCCCCTTTAAAGTGTTTTGCCTGGATGCAAATGGTTTAAAGACACTTTTTATATGCAATAACATTATCAAGTAATTATGTCTGAAAACAAGCCTATCACCACATCAACAATTAGAAAAAGTAAATTTTTGCCAAATGGCATTCTTGTGAGGAGACAAGTATTTCCCCAGGTTCAAAGACAAAAAAATTGAAAATTGTTTTCCAAGACCACACGTTGTGTCTATGGTATCTATGGTGCTGATTAATATTATTTTTAAAGCAGTGGTTTATACTTAAGCAGCTTGCAAAAACAGGGACAAAAATATTTAACTAAGTCCCAAAATATCTCTGAGAGCAAGAGGTGGGTGGTTTACATGTATGGTAATAAATGCATATCTATGTTTAACTTTCTGCTTGGAAAGGGAGAAGAATTTTCCAAATGCTGCAACATAAGCACATATAATGGACTGTGTCCTTTGCTTATTGTTCCAGTTTACTTAAGGACTGCAATTTTTATAAAAATAAATTAACCACTCTAGTATTCCCTGGATATTATCAGTGACCTGGCTTCTGATGGCAAAATGGTCCTTGTGAACTATCAGCTGTACAAGCTTGTAAAACTTACAAACCCACTGATTTCAGCTTTACAAATCTTTGGAGAAAATTCAAAAACATCCTAAAAGCAGAGATAAATGTCTAAGCATCTCTTTTCTTGGTTTGGTGTTTTACCTGGAGTTAAGTTGTTTACTCTTTTTCTTACCTTTTCTTTACCAACCACAAAGCAAACCTCCAGTAAAGTTCTCATCTTCAGATTCTGTTATTTTTAAAAGTTCACCTGCACTGCAAGAGTTAGCAGAGGAAGGACACCAGGAATCACATACCTAAGTCAATTCTGGCAGCACATCTTTACTGGAAAAATGCTGAAACAGAAGGAGATAGCGGGGTACCTTTCAGCCAAAGCAAGGAACCAGTAGTTCTTTCACTAGTTTTTCATTTATCACACTCCTTAGGTGCTCTGGCAGGATTGTGAATATGAAGAAAACAGACTGTTTTTTCCTCTGTGTGTATGTGGGCACAAATCCTGTCCCTTAGAATGATAAGGCCAAAAGAAGTTTTGTAGGATCCTGAAAAAATTCAGGAATAAGGTTGTGAAAATTTAAATAAGTCCATGGCCCTTGTGCGAGTTCTCTCCTTTCAGGCAGTGACTGGTCCCTGGCTATTAGTCTGTACTGTTGCACAGACATGTTTCATTGCATATCTATACACTTTTAACCCATGAGTACATTTTAAAGCCTCTGAAATTATAAATGTCAATCTTCTTTGATGCACAGAGAGCCCCACTTTAATTTGTATGTAACTGCCTACACTCTCCCCAAGGGACAACAGGAACCTGTAAGACAAGTAATTTGGTGGGGTTTTTACTATGTTCAATGATACTTCACACAAATCAATGCCATAACTGTCCCCTAATGTAGGGACCATGGTATATTGCAAATACTTAACCAAATGTTCCTGTGAGGGAGCTCTTCTTGAGTTATTCATACAGAGGCATTACTGTCACCACAGTCTTATAACTTCAGTGTGACCAGGATGGAACATCTATAAAAGCAGTGCCCTGAGCTGTATTTTTATCAGCTTTAATTCTCAGTTTTGAAATGTATTTTCAAGTTGGATGAGGTTTTTCTCTACAGGAGAGAGCCATGGACCTGGCTGACTCTGCTGGCTGGCTCTTGCTGCCCTGAGATGTTTCAGCCCTCTTTCAGATTGGTTATGAGATTGTTCCATGGAGCCTGAAGTGAGCTTGTTGTAAGGAAGTTTTTGGCAATGTGCTGTTATGTCCCTGAGTGCATGCCCTTTGCTCAGGTCCCCAAGGCACCCCAGTTCTGTGAGCCCTGGCTCTGTGGTGGGGAGGCTCATGGGGGCCATCAGCCCAGGGAGCCCCCAGCCCATGTGGAGCCCTGATGTGCACACTTAAAGGAGCAAGCATAAATGCATGTGAATAAAAAAAAAACAAACAAACAACAACAACAAAAAACAAAACCCAAAAAACAGAACAAAACAAAACAAAAAAAAAAAACCATAAAAAAAAACAAACCCAAAACCCCAAAGCAACAAACAGCTGTGAGACTTAGTAGCCTTATAAATATAATCTGTAAATATACCTCCAAGAGTCCTGCCTTGGGCATTTCCTCTAGCATACCACAGAGGAGATGGGGAATTCTCTGTTAGGTTTGTAAATTCTTCTGATCTTCAGTGAATTTGGGCCATTTTAGCAATAGCTTATCTCTGCTTCAGCTGCATTTTCTAAGCCCCTAATCACAAGCTGGGACCAAAATGCTCCAAAAAATGAGATACTTCTCCAAAACTCATTTGCAAGGGATATGAGGCTGGGCAAAAGCCGAAAGCTGTGTAAGAGTTTAATGTTAGCTTTAAGACCCCATGCTGCTCTGTTCTTCTAAATACCAGGGGATAGAGGATGTTCAGTCCCTTGTGCTTAGTTGTGCCTCTTTCAATCCCAGTAAATGTTCTATCCAGCTTATGGGCTAATAGAGCCACAGGTATCTCAGATGTGCAGCTCCAGAGCACATTCCTAGCAAGCCAAACCCTTCATTGTTCTTTTGTCTTCTCTTGAAGTATTTCCAGATTCCAGGAATCTTTGAAGACATAGAAAAATTCCCAATGCACTGTGCAAAATACAGAGGAATGAGAAAAGTAACCTTCTACCTTTTACATAAAAAGAAGGAAACAGAGTTTTTATTAACCAATTTTACTTGTAAACTGAAAGGTGATAGGCCAACATTGCCTACAGTCCTTCTTGTTAATCTCTTCCTTCTCTCCTAAAACCTATGGGACTATAACAGGACTCCAGCTATCAACTAAGACAAATATGCTAAGAAAGAAAAAATAGGTTCTCTTTAATCAGGCTGGAAAAGGAAAAGAGTAATGATTTACGATAAATTAAAATAAGTCCTAAATGGTGTATATCCAAGTCAATGATGGAGAAAATTAAGAGAAAAAAAATACCAAAAGCAATGGGACTATGCAATCATATATTCTGAAACATGATGGCTTTTGTATGCAAAGATTGAATACTGATAACAGACTAACTCCTATGATCAGTGAAGGTTTAGGAACATATTAACTTACAGGCATTGTTGACAGAAGCCTTTCTTTAGAGCTGCTTGTGTGGAAAGAAGTAAAATAAAAATTTTATGATCAGTTTCTTTTTTATCAGTTCAAGACTCAATTTGTGAACATGTGAAAGCCAAGCTCAGCTAAGACAATTACAATTCTTGTGTCCCTTTTCTCCTTTCCTCACTGTGGTATCCATGATTAATAAGCTTCAAAGTGTACAAAACTCTCCCGAGAGAAATGTTTTATATAAAAATATGTTTTAAAATTTCCTTATGAGAAGTTAGGGGAGGTTCATGTAATGGCATGTAACTTCATTTTAAGAAAAAAGATAAAATGCAAATTTACTTTTTTATGTTTTGTTTGGGGTTTTTTTTTTGTTTTTGTTTTGTTTTGTTTTTTCTTAATTCAAGGCAAGGAAAGAAAATAGTCTGTTTCAGAAGTTGCCTGTTTCCAATTCTAATATGTTTACTCGGAAAAGTTTGGAATACATTAATATTCTGTTGGTAAATCAGTCCTTTTTTATTTATAACTTTTCAAATGTTTTCTAACATTCTCACAAAGCCAGTGGAAAATAAAGTGGCAAACAAAATTGAATTAGATGAATGGACTGAAACTCAACTACTTTACAGATTTCAGGAGCATTTAATGACAGGACAAGGGACAATTTGCTCAAACTGAAAGAGTGTAGGTTTAGATTAGACATTAAGAATAAATTCTTTACTATGAGGGTTGTAAGGCAGTGAAACATGTTTCTAAGAGAAGTTGTGGATGCCCCATCTCTGGAAGTGTTTAAGGCCAGGTTGGATGGGACTCTGAGCAGTTTGGTCCAGAGGAAGGTGTCCCAGCCCGTGGTAGGGTGCTGGAACAGGACGGTCGCAGGGGTCCCTTCTGACCCAAGCCATTCTAGGGTTGTATTATTAGCTCAGATGTGCAGCAGGCCAAGAAGTTGTGTGCTCCAGATGTGTTTGACCACAGACATGTGCATGGTCACATGGTTTCTAGAGTAAGATACCCGATGGTCCAACACAGGTGATGGATCCCAGGAAATTCCTTTGGTTTCTGGAGAAGCTGTGCTGCAAGCTGTGTGAGAAGGCATGGCTAAAAAAAAGCCTGCTATGTGTAATCAGTACTTTCCATACAACTAAAAAAGAAAGGAACAAGAAAATTGTTGGAAGTGGGAGCTTACTACTTTAGATTTGCTGTTATCTTCGTTTAGGATTACAGATAAACTTCACTTTTCTGAAGATAATGAATGATGCAGAAGAAACTTCAGCTCCCACCATCATTTTGCTGTTTGTGTCTGGTAAGTTTCTGACTCATGACCAGACCAACATGATTTTATTTTGTCTCAGGTTGAATAATTTTTCTTCCTCCCTCAGCCTCTCAGGAGCTTTCAAGATAGAGGCATATGCACACATGAATATTCATAACTCCTTTAGGAAACATTTATGCAAATAGATATCTACTTTTTGAAAACAAGAACAAAGAGTTCTAAGTGGGAAAGTAAATCTGCATTTTGGTTTCAATAAATAGGCGTCGATTTTTTTTTTTTTCTTTTTGAGTATTCAATCAATTTGACAAATGCAGACTGAGATTTAGCCCTGTTGCCTAAGTCCTGTGTAGGCAGAGATTTGCATATTCTGCTTCATGGCTTACTGGTAGATCATAGTGGAAGTAAATGACAAATTGTGAGATCATCTTTGCATTGTAGTGACTTCAGTCTAAAGGGCTGAAGAGGGTTCATACAGGCTAATGAGGAAATTTAGAGGGTTAAGAGCCATTCTCTGCTTTAAAACTATTAGAATCCCTTGGTGTGAGAGAAACTGGCACACCAAATCAGCATGACTATGGAGACATGCAATACAATCCTACTGTTCACTAATCTACACCTTCCATCATGGGAATAACACTGGGCATAAAGGGTAAACTCCAATTTACCAGGTATCCCACAAAGCAGAGCTATGCCTGCTAAATATCTCTGAGGGAGCTCATTAGCTCAAAGCCAATGAAGAATTTGCACAGCAAATGGACCTATCATGACTTTTATTTACAAGGGAAAAGCCATGGACTTGCAAGAAACATTATTTCATTTAATCAGATCTTTTCATAACTGTTTCCTGACTGAAAATATTTCTCTCTCCCATGGAAAAATACAAAAATAAAAATACAAAACCAAAAAAACCCCAAACCCAAATCAGCAACACAAACCCCCACTTTTTTCCAATCACATTTCCCTGCATTAAAAAAAAAAAAAAAAAAAAATTAGGAAAATTGAGGTAAAAAGTCTCTATATTGTCTTTTTTTTTAAATTATTTTGTTTGTTTGTTTTTTTTTTTTTTTGTTTGTTATGTTTCTTCTTTGGACTGCTGGAAAAAGAGGAAGAATTTCAAAACATGAAACTGACAAAAAAAAAAAAAAACTGTATACACCTTCTAACTAAAAGAGAATTGAGAAAATTTAAGGAATTTTTGAAACTGCTTTACAGTTCACATAATCAAGTTTCTTTGTTACCACACTATGAGAACATTGAACAAAATTTTACTTTTATTTTTTATTCTGCTTTAATTAAAACTTATCCACTATTTGCATAGTTCTTCATTAGTTCTTCCAGCATATTCATATTCAGGCATAACCAGTCTTCAGAAGCTTAACCTGAAAGGTACCTCTGGAAATAGCATTGATAGCTTGGTGGTGGCTTTGTTTTGAACTGGTATAAAAAAAGAGAATAAATCAGAATTTTGGTAAGAAATGTGCATATGTACTATTCTAAGCTCCCTTCTGCTGACCCTAGGAAGCAATAGAATACAGGAAATATTTATGCCATTTGACCATCCTTTTATAATCAGGAAATAAATAAAAAAAGAAAGCAGTAGTTAAATGTTGCCTTCGATCAGTAAAATGTCCACCTATGCATACACTTTAATGAATTCACTCATTAAAAATTGTTCAAAAAGCACTTAGATTAAATATTCATGACTAATAGTTAATACTTAACTTTTGACTCTTCTGCTCTAAGTATCACTCTTGAGTCTAGAGTTTCCTGGAAATCTTATTAGTTTGAAGAGGAGATGAAATTAGTGTGAAGATAGCAGATCTTCTAGAATGTGACAGAACTTAAGCAATAGTTGGCAGTTAATTTCTAATAAAAGTCAGCAGAAATACAAACTGTGGTGGGAGTGGGTTAACACCAACTTAATGTGAGAATTACCTCTTTTCTTTATGGTAATGAAAGGGACCATATTTTTCCTGATTTAGTTACTCACTTAAAAATATTTACTTCCATCTTCTAGGATTTATTTCATATTCTTTGTGAAGCTGACAGTTCTCTTTACAATATAGCTAGGAGGCTTTTTTATTTCAGAGATATGCCAGCCTTCATTTTACTTCTTTGCATTTTAGCAATTTCTTTTAGAAAAATAATTTAATGACTGTACATCTCTGCACTGGATATAAATAAAAAAACCCTTAGTGATTTGTTCAGGGGGGTTGTTTTTCAGAGTGCACAAACATGGAATTACTGTGTTTAGGGAAGCTGAAGTTCCCTACTAATATCATATAGCAGGAGTAGAATTCAATATGATTCAATCAGTATAAGGTGACTTCACATAATCTATTTAAATTAATTATGAATCAAAGTTTTGTTTTAAATCGAGACTAAGACACAGGGATGCAGCAGGGATATTAAGATGTTCTGTTTTGGAAGAATTCGTGTGTGAATTTTCCAACAGAAGTGAACAAGGCAAAAGCTCTTTTCTTGACAGGTGCCAGGATATGCAGAGGAAGACAAAGGTGTATGATCTGATTTTGAATGGGCTCATAGCAGAAACAGAAAGCTTTTTCAGGAAAAAAAATCAGACATGGTTCCATAAAAACAAGTCTAATCTGATTTGAATAGTGAAACCAGTAATTCTAGTTTCACTAAACCATAAGATTATGAGAGACTGGATAATGCTAATCCAACAAATGCTGGTGCTTTCCTCATGGACCTCAGAAGTTTGTCCTGAGGAGCATCTACCTCAAAATATGTTCTCTTCAAAATAGAATACAATTAGATGTACTCTGAGCAATTCTACATTTAATGACACTAATTTTATAACATAGTTAATCTCTATTTACATCAGTGAAAGATGGACGATAATTAATTATTGTTCATTATAAATCAAATGCTATATTTGGATCTTTTGCATTGAAATAGGAACAGATTTGCTCTTTGGCAGGAACTGTACATGTATTTAAGGCACTTGAGCAAATGAACAAATTCATTTCCATGCAGTTCATGTCGATTGTGTCTTGTAGAGCTTTAACTCATCTGATCTTTGCCGTGATATTTTTGCTATGATACTGGAAAAATTAAGGGGGCAGAACAAATTATTATTATTAAAAATAAGTACAAAAACCCACAGCTGTCTTGATCTAGTTTTCAGTAGTTTCTCTTCAAGTGGGAGGTTGGATTACAGACACCCAGAGATTATTCTTATGACTCACACTGCTCACTATGAATAAAAAATGCAATTATTCTTCTTGGATTTTTGCATTATTAAAACCTCTACTATCTAACCATTAATTATTGACTCATAAGAATGGATTTATATGCATAGGAAGCATTGAGGCATAAGAAGTTTGTTAAATGTTATTTTCAGGACCCTGTGTTTTCAGTGGTATAACTACAGTCAGTTTCCTTCCTGATATTATTTCCTCAGATCCAAGACATTTTTGAGAGAATTTTGTTGTGCTTTTCCAGCCTTTTTTCTTCCATTTTAGTATTACTTAGTAAGAACTGCTATGTTCTAATAAGTTCTTCTCAAGGTCTTTCTTGTTAATTGCAACTGTTTCAAAAAACCCTACATTTTTTATAATCAAGAGTGATCGATGAAGTCATAAAGTAGCAATAAACCATAAATTTAAGCAAGATAATATTTACTAAAATATTGCATCTTGACAATCAAGAAATGGTGACTGATGAACTTTGACTGAAATGGAGAAATTTGATAATTGTCCAATTTGCCATTAGGACATAAAAAAGAAAGAGGTGGTCAAGCTGCAGCATAATAATTTCTTTTGGTGATGAGTTACAACAGCTGAGTAGGAAGTAGCATAGAATTGTGTCCTCTGATATCTATTTGCAACAATATATCTAGCCTCATTTACTATGCAATTACTTTAGTTTCAGGAAAATCAAATATCACCAAAATGAGTACTTAAACAGGTTCCATAAATAGCCACACACATACTATGGCAGTGCATTTAACTCATGGGTTGGTATACACAGGTAGACAAGCAAAATAATTTCCTGTTAGCATTATTGTTGTGTGTTGGATCCCAGAAACCTGGGGTTTTTGAGCTCTCTGTGCTTTCAGGCACTAACCTCCTGGAAAACACTGCTTTTAACCTGAGGCCTTGAAGATGGCTCCTAAATATGAGTAATGAAGTAAAAATCACAAGTGTACAGTGAAGTAGAAGTGTGTGCTTTCACACGCTGGTAGGTTTTAAATTTAAAGTTTTTATAGAACAGCAATAGGTATAAGACAATATAGAAGATTTTAGGCGTCGTCTCTTTCAGTGTTCATCTTCCTTCTTCCTTCTTCCTTCTTCCTTCTTCCTTCTTCCTTCTTCCTTCTTCCTTCTTCCTTCTTCCTTCTTCCTTCTTCCTTCTTCCTTCTTCCTTCTTCCTTCTTCCTTCTTCTTCACAGGTTTCAAGTAGTAGTTTCTTGTTAGTCAGTCAGTGTCACACTAAGAGTCATGGAAATCTAATTATTCAGTCAAAAGTATAAATAAAATAAGTGTTAATTCTCTATTAGACTGTTTAGCTTTAAAAAACCTTGTAGCAGCTACATCTTTTGCCATTTTCCCTCACTTCTAGCAGGTAGTTGAAAGTGCTGTCGAACACTCTGTATTTTCTGATAAAATTTAATAAACAACCAAGCCTGAACACAAGAAAAACAGTTTCTATAGTGGCTTTGTTAATCCTAGCTCTAAGTAAAAACAAATGAAATGAAGACAAACCACTAATTAAGTGATGCAAAACTGCACCACTGTAACAGCTCTGCTCCATGGCTTTGCAACATTCCTAAAAACCAGAGTGTGTGGTGATCACTCGTGCCTTCAGCATTGTGCCTGTTATTTTGTACACAAACTGTCACATTGCAACTAGGCTCAAAAGGACTGTTCCACACTCAAAAGAAGCCCTTTATTTTTCATTAATACAGCTCCTGACCTTGGTCTTACAGTTCTTCCATTGCAGCTGATGTTTTATTCAGGTTCTTCATCTGAACTGCAGCTTTAGTGAATGGGAATGGTACCTGCCAGTAAAAGCTGCCTATGTTTTATAATAAATAAACCTTTCTGGAGATCAATTGCATCTCCTCAAGAAGAGCTTGTGCAAATATTTCTTTTGTATTTAGTTTAGAAGGGTTAGGTGCTTCCCCTGACTCCTGCCATCAGCAATGTTAGGAAATCCTTAAGCTCTCTATCAAAATGCAGTTTGAGTAGAAGTTCATTCAAAAAGCAAAAATAAATCACTTTGAGGCTCTGACACCTTCTGCAATTACAAGAAACTGCTTGTACATCTTTTGTGGCCTCAGCTTCTCTTATAAACATTATAATTAAGCCTGTCAGGTTTTCTAGTACCTATCTTACAGATATTTTTTTGTTTCTTTTTCTAGGAAGTGCATGAAGAGAATTTAAGAAGTGTAGTCCTTACCCAAAGAACTTTTTCTCTACTCAAAACTTAAGGCCAGAATTTTCATTTTTCCCCAAACAGTAACATCTTGCAATTCTTTTTAGGTTTCAGAATAAACCAACTATTTCTCATTTACCTCTTTGACTTCCTGCAGTGGCATCCTGCTTTCCTGTTTTGGAGACTTAGTCCCATCTGGCCTCTCATCTCTTAGACATTGGGTAAATAATCTCCTCCAAACCACTTCCACCTTCTTTTTGCCAAAGGTTCTGAACTTAATTACCGAATCACAGGATCACAGAATAAGATTAATTTTAAGGGACCTACAAGGATCAGCCCTCCTCCTGGCCCTGCACAGGATATTCACAATAATCACACCAAGTGCCTGGTAATGTTGTGCACATGCTTCTGGAACTCTGCCAGGTTGGTGCTGTGAACACTGCCCTGGCAGTCTGTTCCAGTGCCCAACCACCCTGTGGGTGGAGAATCTTTTTCTAATATCCAGCCTAAACCACACTGACACAACTTCAGATGTGACACAACTTCAAGTGTGACACTACTTTCCTGAGATCCTGTCACTGGTCACCAGAGTAAAGAAATCAATGTCTGCCCCTCCTCTTTCCTTCATGAGGAAGTTGTAGGCAGGAATGAGGTCTCCCTTCAGTATCCTCCAGTCTGAAAAGACCAAGTGACCCCATTGCTCCTCATAAGGCTTCTCCTTCAGACCCTTTCCTATCTTATTTGCCCTCCTTTGGATGCTCTAATTACCCTGTGTTCAAGTTCTACCAAAAAAAAATATTAAGTATTTATATGTGTTGTCTTTTATTTATAGGAGGGTTCTTCACCAACATTTTATGAGCACTCTTCATGATTTTTACCTTTAAATCTCCCCTTCAACTCATGAAAAAATATCTAGGAAAAAGAAAAAAGAAGGGGGAGAGGAATGGAAGGAAAAAAATAAAAGAACATAACTTGGCCTAAATTCATCCTCCCAACTTTGGATAATTCTAATTAGGAGACCAGTCACACAGGGTTGTCCTTATGTGTCAGTGAAGAGAAGCAGTGATCAGCATTACTATTGCCACAGGCAGTAATAATATGAGCCCTGGGCAATAGAAGGGGGCTCCTTTGTCATGCCAGACCTTGGTAGGCAGCTGCACATGGTGGCTACTCTATATTTGCTATCACAACCATCCTTCTCCAACTTGGCCTGACTCCATCTGTTTGAATCCCAGCTGGTGATTGTCCTTATTAAAACATATTTGGGCCTGTCCTTGTGACTCCTCTGCAGAAGGGGCTGGGAGCTGCTTTTAGAGTTGTAATCCAAGTGCTAGAGATCTTCAGCTGTGTTCTGGCTCAGGATATCCATCTTAAATGGTTTATGTTCTTGTTTCCAAACTGAATGCCTCTGAACTCATGGAGTTTAGATCCCTCCCATGTTGTATGAGAACAGTTCAAAGAGCTAATAAATGCATGTTTTGTTATCCTGCATAACGCAGAAATTACTGACCCTAAGATGATGTGATGGTAAAGGAATTATTTTTCATTTCACATGGAAATACAAAATTTTTGCTCCATTTTGGAAAGAAAGAGGATATCAAGATTAATCCAAGTCTCCACTATGCTTTCAAGTGTCTTTTAGTTCCAGATCTTTTATGCCTTAGATATTTGCATAAGATCTTTGCCTGGAATTTATAATGACCAGACAGAAGAACAGGACTAAACTAATAACCCTTTTTCCTTGGTGCACTATATGGAAATGTAGCTAAATCTTTCTTATTTTTCTGCTGACATAGATAGGAAAAGAATGTGGTTCTCAGACAGAAATATATATTTCTGTGAGGATCTTATAATGTCTGCAATTGGGAAGGAGCAGATAAGAGAGGAAGAAATGACATGGAAACACTTGAAGTTACAGCTACAAACATGTTTAACTACACCATCACCCTACTGGGAGAAGCCTTTCTTGTCAATTTAACAAATCCTCATGCTCTACATTTAACCATGGCCCTTGTTTTTCAATTTTTTAGTAGCAGATGAATTTGAATCACAACAATAATATATAGGAAAGCATAATATACAGAAAAAAAACTGGATTTTGGCTGTAGACCTCATTATCTTGTTTTCTTATCTTTATTTCTCTTTGTTAACTATTCTCCCATTTTCAGGTTTGTTTTTTTTTTTTTTTTTGGTTGAAATGCTTGATTACTAAATATCACGAAAATCTGAAGAAAAAAACCTCAAAATTCAGAAATTATTTCATACTATTAGATACAACCCACATAGATGATGTTCTGAAAGGGACCAGGCTTGAATTTCCCACTGAGTCAAGGTGGTTTTTTTCTGTCATAGCTTGATTAATCAGGATTTCTCTTCAAGCTAGTGGTACCTCCCAGCAAGTGAAGGTTTTCCCTGTTAGCCAGACAACTAAATATTTACTGACTTTGAAGCTGTAGTGGCACAGGAGTGAATGCCAGAAGGAAAGTCAGTAAGATTTTGAGATGTGTTACACACTCAGCACTGGAAATACCCATGCTTGGGCAGACTTTCATGGTCCTGATGATGCACCTGGCAACACAAAAAGTGGAAGGGTTGTAGTGTTGACCAGTTCTTTCCCTAGCTGGCAATAAGCATCAGGCACCTTTAGCCAGTGTCTGTTGTACTTTCTACAGATTTTTGACTTATCCACTTTTGTTGCTGTTTTACAGGCACTTGAGCTTTTTTGGGGCATTTTTCAGGTGTCTAGTCCAATGATTCCTATCTCTCTAAAATTGTCTGAGCCAATCTGACAAAAGGGAAGTCCAAAACTGGGAAAACAACCTATGCTTTTTTCTAGATGGGTAACAAGTTGCGTGCAGTCAGGAATAACGCAGATTTCAATTGTTCTTATACTTAAGATTGGCTCCATTTTAATTTTTGGGAGCAAGTTTTAAATCTAGGCAGATGCTGCTACCTGTATCTTTTTATACCAGTGCCTTTTTCCTATTGTTTTTACTTTGTGATCTGGTGTCTGAGTGGGGTCTTTTTCAGTGAGGCTTCTGCCTGTTTCTTCTGTGCATTGTTTATGAGGTTGTTGCTGGTGAGATGCACTACTGCAGGCTTTTCTCCATTTTGATAACCACAGCCTCCTGAGGGTGAGCAGACAAACAGTGTCTAAACATGCAGGAGGATCATAACATCACAGTAAGAATATCAGCCACGTCACATCATAAGATAGATGCCAGCTTCTCCTGGTCTGTGACAGGAAAGCTGGAAAACTGTCTTAACTGCTGTAATTTAAACTGTATAATGCAAGTGGCTCTCATGATAGAGGTAAAGTTCTGCAAGCACAGCTGTGACCATGTGCTCCATTTTACCTATGTGGACTCTAAGCTATGGCTATGTGGAGAGCAAACTTTGTACATCAACAAACTTTGCAAATCAACAGCCTGTTCCTTAATCTGAAATTAGAAAGGAAGTCGGATATAAAACAGACTTATAATATCAGACTAAAAAAGCCTGACAACTCACAAAAATAATTGATTTATCAGACTGCATTATTTTCTCTATGCCGAGGGAAGTTCTCCAAGAAATATACTTCGTGTAAAATCTTCCCTGTGTCAGTAAAAAAAACAAAAATAACGTTTCTGATGTCTTCCCCATAGTCACAAACTGTGCAGACAAATTTGCTTAATGGTGTCTACATTCACTGTCCACTTTGTAGTTGTAGAAATTCTACTGCTGTTTTTTCACTGTTTTTGAACTTTGCAAGGAGTGCAGTATCCAGAACCATTTCTTGTATATGAAGATGTACACAATTTTTCTTTTTAGCTGATCCATTTCCTATATTTCCAAATATATAATGAACATTTTATACCTTCTTCTAGGGGAAGACAAAAATATTGCAGGAACATTTGTTCCTTCATATTGCATCCTGTCTTTGCCCAAATGAAACACAAATGAAAGGACTCTTAAAAAGACAATTTAAATTATTTTTGCTTTGTGAAGCCTGATTAATAAGTATGTAACAGAAGTGATCTTATTGATATTATTTTAGACCTTCTGCTGTCCCATTAAAAATTTCTCTTTGCAATTGGTTTCAGTATATTCATTTTATGGTGCTGATAATGATGCTGATTAGACCTCAGAATGGAGTGGGAGAATAGCTGCTCCTGCTTCAAATAGTTACAAGCAACAATACAGATCCTGTCTGCTGAGATCAGTCCCATTTCCAGGGCAAAGGTAGCTTTGCCATACCCTTCTATTCCACACTCTTGAGCTGAGCTGAATGTAATTACAGTGGACGTTCCATAGCTCCCAGAACTTGGAAAAGGCAATTACAAATAACAAAAGTTTGGTCTCAATGAGCTTTGAATAACTAAGATTCATGAAGTAAACTGACAAAAATCTCAAAGGATTCAGCACTCACTTTGAATGTTTCCAAATTTAAATTGATTAATTAAAGTAATTAAACTTGAATTAGTAAGCTGTGCTGCAGCCATGCGATTTCCAAGATGAACACAATTTAGTTGCATTAGTAGGTTAAATTAGATGCCACTCTATTACATTGTATTTATAGTAATGATGTTGGATGGTTTGATTCAAACAATAGCTTGTTTATATGAAGGACAATACTTTTATTCCCTTCAGAATGATCTTCTACCTGAAAATTTGCTAAAAGAAATTGCACTTGCCACTTCTATCACACAAAATGACACAGCCCCACTAGACTTCCCTCTCCTTGAGTTTATGTCCTCTGATGTACCAAAAAAGTTTCAATAACCTTTTACTTCATCTTATTTATTAACATCTAATTTTGAAAATGGTAATTACAGAGGAAACAAGAGCATGAACAATTTTAACTGATGATTAGAAGCATTTATATGCCAATGGAAAAAAAAACCACAATATGCCAAGGAAAATTAAATTTATCTGGCCTTTCCACTTGCCTTACAAATTATTTACAAATTAATACCCACTGACAGCTTCTTGAAACAGTGTCAATTTTCATGATATCTGACTGCTGTTTAAAGATAAATGAGTGCACAAAAAAATTGTATAGGCATTTTCTATTCAAAAGCAAACACAGAAAGAGGGGAAGGTAAGACAAAACAGTGGAAAACACTTACACCAGGTTTTAGTTTACCAACTGAACTATTTTTTTAGCTTATACCAGCAGAATAATCTGGATACATCAAAATTAAAATAATGTAGCAGTTTACCAAATGAATTGAGAACTGATTAATATAAAATATGCTGGGTCTTCTTAACAGGATCACTGAATCCCAGTCATTAAAACTACTGTGATTTAAAAGCTTTTTGTGAAATCAAATTAAATATTTCCTTCATATCACTTTCCATACACAAAACATTGGAGCTTTGGGAGCTAGTGTATCCTGTAAGTCTTAAGGTTTAGTCATAGAAACGGCTTTTTGAAGATTTACTCTTTGTAAATCAAGGTGATGTCCCAAGATTTTTGGCAAGAGTAAACATTAGAAAGGCCATGCACTTTTCATCTATGTATCCAAAGATCATCAATTACAACAGGGAGGCAACGATTTGCATCTGATACATATTTTAGGAAAGGGCTATTTATATGAGCAATACAGTAACTACCTGAGCACAGAAATAATGTTCTTTCCACTATATTGGCTTCTATATCTAAGTCTTTCTATTTCCAGCTACTTATCCCTTTCATTCAATTTCATTCAAACAGTTCATTAACATGTCTAACAAAACATCTGAAATTATTGTGAACCATTGCAGTCTAGTGACTATTATCTTAATGAAGCCTTGGAAAAGAGAACTCACTGTTGAAAAATGAATGCTTGAAATGCTTGAAAATAAATGGACCTTTCATGTACAATGATTTTTTAAGCTAAACTTAATCACTATTTCAGGGCATACTATTTCAAATAACCCTGTGACTGAACTGTAGAATGTGAAATTTTGAAGTTGTTTTGAAGTAACTGTAGTTATATGTTATATGTAGTATAAGTAACTGTAACTGTAGTTATATGTTGCATGTATGAAAGCATCACTTTAGACATTGCCTACCAAAATGATGCAGTGGCTGTAATAATATCTTTACAATGATGTAAATTTATGTGTAGGAAGAACCATGTTTAATAATTCTAATAATTAAAATTTTCACTATTTATGACTAAATATTTTACTGGTTGAACCGGAAAATTCCGGTTGAGTTCTGATTCTTCACAGATAAACCAAGCCTGCCTGGGTAGGATTAATCTCTGCCCAGCTCTGAGTATCTACATCTGAACTACCTGTCTTGGAATCCCTTTAAATCAACACAGACCAAACTGGTCTCATTGCAGTAAAGTGTGCAGTGCTCTTCATCCTAGAGTGCATACCCAAATTCTGGTCAGATAAACCAAATTTTGGTGTGTTTTCTAGTTTATTTAGAAGTATCCACATTGTGATCCTCAGAAGGTGAAATCAATGGTTCTGAAACATTTAGTTCTACCTGTAAATAGCTGAGCTTGTGTAATCTTAGTGCTCCCAGTAAGGACTATGGAAATGCTGGTCAATTGGGCAACACTTCTGTTGATATATACGAAGTAATTTCTGCTCACTAACCACTGCAAGAAATAACTGAGAAAGTTAAGAGGCTAAGAACCTATTAATAATCAAATCTGTTGAGTAATGAACTTTGGAATTCACATAATCACTTTCCATGACACCTGGAAGTCAAAGAACAGCAATAGAAAAAAGACACAGAAAGAAGACTGTGAATAATTAATTTTTTAAAAAATTATTTTTCTTTCTTTTTTTAATTTTCTTTGCATCAATTATCAGTGTGATAAAGAGAATAAGAATTGCCTTTGAATGCAATCTACCTGTAATTCAATAAAGCTTTCTATGCAGTCTCACACAGCATTCTCCTGGAGATGGCAGCCCATGGCTTGGGCAGCTGCACTCTGGGTTAAAAACTGTCTGGGTGTCCAGACCCAGAGGATGGTGGTGAATGGAGTTACACCCATTTGGTGGTGTGTCACTAGTGGGATTCTCCATGGCCCAGTGTTGGGGCCAGTCCTATTGAATATCTTCATTGATGATCTGGACAAAGGGATTGAGAGCACCCTCAGTCAGTTTGCTGATGGCACCAGGTTGGGTGGGTGTGTTGATCTGCTGGAGGGTGGGAAGGATCTGCAGAAGGATCTGGATCAGTGGGATGAGGTTCAACAAGGCAAGGGGTTCTTGGGTCACAACAGCCCCATGGAGCACTGCAGGCTGGGGGCAGAGCATCTGGAAAAAGGCCCAGCAGAAAAGGACCTGGAAGTGCTGGCTGACAGTGGCTGAACACAAGTCAGCAGTGTGACCAAGAAGGCCACCTGGGCCTGTATCAAAAATAGTGTGGCCAGCAGGACTAGGGAACTGATCATCCTCTGCAGTTGACTATGAAGAGGCTGCATCTTGAGTCCTGTATCCAGCTTTGGACCCTCACTTCAAGAAGGACATTGAGATGCTGGAGGGTGTCCAGTTATTGGCAACAAAGCTGGTGAAGGGTCTAGAGAATGAATCAAATGGGGGCACCTAGAGACTGGAGGCAACTCTTGGTAGGGCAAGAGGATATGGCCTGAAGGGGATGAAGGGAAGGCTCAGATTGGACACCAGGAAGAATTTCTTAATGGAAAGGCTTGTCAAGCATTGCAATGGGCTCTCCAGGGAAGTGGTGGGAGTCACCATCCCTGGAAGAGTTCAAGAAATGACTTTGTGCTATGGCTTAGTTGACATGGTAGTGTTTGATCAAAGGTCGAACTTAAGGGTCATGGAGATCTTTTCCAACCTTAATTATTTTATTCTATTCTAATTATAGAAAAAAAAATCACCAAATGAGATGAGATGGTTGGCTTGTGCAATTCTCACACAGATTCTGTCAAAACTGAACAAATAAAATACTGAACTGGCTGAATTGTCAAAAAACTGGCTATGGCCTCATTCTTCACAGAGAATGAGCATTTTATTGTTGGTTTCTTCTAGAGAGAAAAAGATGTTGTATACATGTGTGTCAAATAATTCAAGCATCAGTCTGTTTCAACATGGCCAGCACATAGTCAGCCTGTATAGCTACTTGGGCAAATTTTTTCTGACTTCAGAGGACCAGGATAGATCCATGGAACTGGTTCTAATAGCTGCTGATTTTCATTAGTATTATTTTTCTCAGTACAGTACTTCACATATATCCTCACTGAATTTCATTTAACTACTTTTGAGCCATGTAATGTGAATTTTGAGCCTGTTTGCCAAGCCCTTCTTAGAACTTAGTGACAGATGAAATCTTTATGAGCCATGCTTTTCATTCCATTATCCAGGCTGCTGATGAAAATATCAACCAGTCCTGACTCCAGTTGGGACCTTTGTGGAGCCTCACTTGAGGCAGTCTTCCAGTTCAACATCAAACTCTGCTACAAACTGTTCTCTGTGCATCTGTTTTTATGATTGTTCAATTCAGATCCCTTTGCTGCATTGCCAGCAGCTCTTTTTAGGTCCAAATGCATAAAGTCTGCTACTGACACAATTCCAGCTGAGTTATTTACCCTGTAAAGAAAGAAAGAAATTGCTTTGACTGTGTTTGTTTCTGACAAACACATTCAACCTCTTGATTTCCACCTTATTCTCTAGTACTCCTAACTTGACAGCCTAACAACTCCATTTACACAGATGTCTAGCTGGCAGATGATATTTTGCCCTCAAAGATTTCAAGGTAGTATCTAATTACAACAAAATGCTAACTCAGGTATCACTGCATGGATTGAAACACAGGGAGCCCCCAGGTCATGCTGGAACTAGACCAACTACTGCTGAGTGAGCTGCTGTGGAAGTGGCCTCAGTCCAAAGCTGCACAATAACAGAGCAATTCTGACCTCAATAGCTGCTCCTTAGACATGGTCTTTGTGAGGAGAAACAGGTTTGAGCAACTGAACACTGCAAAAACCTTGAAACCACTCCCAGGCATTTTTCTAAAGGATGCATTCACAGTTCAGCATGGATTTCAGTACAGCATATACCTTGGAGGAAGACCAATTTGGAGATAAAAGTATTCTCTTGTAGTCAACAAAATTATAGAACCCAGAGGAAACAAGATAGGAATTAAATTATCTTCAAAAAGTTTTCAAGTCAATCAGTTTCCTTAGGTGATGGTAGTACTGATAATTGATGATGTGCCACACCATAAAAATATCTGAAAAATATCCTGGTTATCTTCTATGGCCTGGAGGTAGTCTCTTAGACAATGTGACACATTTCCCAGCAAAGTTAATAGGGGAATTCCACAGGGCTGACACATCTTTAATGGAGAGCATCTGTCTCTGAATACAGCTAATTTTAATGTCCCAGAGAAATGTTACCAAACATCTGCCTTTTATCCTTTCAGACACAGTATCCTTGCTAATATTATATTCTAAGACTTTATTTCCATAAGCTAAAACATGATCTGTGTCTTAAAGAGGGTTTTCTGTTTTCCTTGCTGCCAAAGATCTTACATAGCTTTGCAAGTATGCAACAGGTCAGTAAAGCACTGATATCTTAGAGTGCTCTTCGTAGATATCAAAGCTTTCCTTTGCACATATGGTTTTCTTGTAGTTCTGAATGGTATTTGAGTAAAACCCCATGTTTTTATACATTTTAGTGGGCATACACATTTTAAAGATATCTGTAGAATCCCTAAAGCATTGATTGTAGTGTCTTGCAGACCTTCCCACTACTATGCCAGCCTTGAGAATGGATCTCATGAGAACCACTTTGTGTCATTAGGTGGCACTGCACAGCAATGCTGGCAGATTTAAGACTTCCTCAGCTCAAAAGGGACTTTTCAATTATCTAATGTGATTTCCTACATGCTGTAGGCTATTGAAATCCAACAAGGAGTTCATGCCTCGCTCCAAAATTGTGCTTCAATGAATGTATATTTTTAGATATAGGTTTTGACCTATAGAAAAATGAAAACAATACTGCAAGTCCCTAATTTCCCTTTTTAATGGCAGAAAACAGCTCGTGTTTCAGATCTTAGTCTCTCTGTTAAATAATTTGGATCTCTTAAACATCACTGAGACAAAATATCTGTTGTAGCTCAGAGTAAGCAAAAGGATGTGTGTTCCTAGGACTGCAGTAGAGGAGACCAGCACTAAATTCAGCATGACATTAGAATAAAATGTCTCTCTATGGAAGCACCCATCTCAGAAAGGAGCATTTGCTTTATATGAATGCTGATACTCTGATGCCACTACAATTTCAGTTCCATTTAAACCACTTTTACTTTTGACTGGCTTCATAATCTCCAGCTTGTCCTTTCTGCTAACAGCCTATTTTCTACTAGCTGTGTAGAAGGTTGTGGCATGTCAATTTTTTAATTTAATTCCCCTACGTGTGACTGCACGCAATTTTCACTCGTCAGAGTGGCATCAGGCAGTGACTTTGTGCTTTCCACCAAGAACTCTGAAGCTTCATACAGAGGAGCAGATGAAGTTTTGCTTTTATATATTGCTGTTTCAAATCCACAGTTCAGACCCTGTCTTTACATAACTGCATTACAAGAGCCAGTGTGTGCTAAAATGTCTTCAATTTTGTCATAAATTCACATCTTTCTGTCCTTACTGCCAGTTTCCAATTCTCCAGTTCCAACTTCTTGTGGAAGCAGGTTAGGAATGCTTGTAGATGCAGTAATAGCAGGAGGTTTGAAGAGCTGGCTCCTTTGGAAAAGCCAGTGGGATACCACAGGCTCCAAAGCTCAGCAGCAGCCAAAACTCCCTCCAGCCTCAGCCTCATATGACTGCTAAGGCAGCCTTGATGTCCAGACCTCAGAAGAGCTTCAGAAAATGGCTTTTGGGTGGAATGATGACCAAAAGGCATCTGATGGTATGAGACAAGAAAAACACTCTGTGAGTTCCTCCCACACACCAGAGAGATTTGGTATGTATTTATAGATAAACAAGACCTATCAGTGACACTGGAAATTGGACTTAGTTGTAAACCAATTTTTCCTAAATTGAGATAAGCTGTAAAAGCTGTCAAAATAAATAGTCAGTATTTTACAATAGACATTTTTTAAGAATCATTTTAAAAGCAGTTTGCAAGTAGAAAGATCAAGGTATGCCATTTGGAATGATAAAACCCAGAACATTTCCAGAGTTCTGGGCTTTTCTTTTTTTCTCAACCAGAAATCAGTTTTGTCAAAACTGGCATGTATGAAAATATGATGATATTTTCCATTTTGAAGTGCTTTTTGAAGTCTACTTCCAAGCCTTAATATTTTCCTGTGTATTTTAGAGCTAGGTTAATCAGCTTTTATGCCCTTCTCACATATAAGGTAAAGAATTGCCTTTGATTTTCTGTCCAGAAGATTTGAGAGGGGTTCCTCCCTCTGGTGATTAGCAAGGGAAATCAAAACACTTTGAGTTACATTTTTCATTTCTTCCTGTGTAATTTCTAGAGCCACAGTCTATTTTTGTATGAAGTCCCTGGGGATATCAATGAGCTAAACAAATACACATTGAGAGCTTGCTTATTGTCAGTAATGAAGTAAAGGTCAATCTTTATAAGAAGCCAGTGCTTGTGACTGTCAGAAGGAAAAAAACGCTTCTATCACGTAATATCAAAAGTAAGAGATGGCAAATAAAAAGGTGTGCCAGGAACAAACACTGTTTCTTTCACTTGAACTAAAAATGTGAAACATCTGGGAGCTAAATCAGAGTTTCTGTGTTGTCTTTGTGATACCTGGTTCTGGAAGAGCATCTCAGCCAAGACTCTGGTATCAGAGTTCAGTTCCTTTCACAAAAAGCAAGTGCAACTGGTGGGCTGGAGGAAGCAGCTGTTGGCATTTCTCAAGGAATGAAGGCTGAAAGCATAGCAGGAGGAAAACCAAGTCTGGTAAAAAAATGAGTTCACCCTGAGCATCCTTGGGAGACAGAACCCTACAGTGACCCAGCACATTTGTTGTTTTTATAAATGACCCTGGCCCTATTAGAAATAAGGGAGTAGAACTGGCTGATGAGAGAAGGTGCAAGATACTGTGAATACAGATCTTTCTGCAGGAAATAGATGACTCAGAGTGCAAAAATAATAAAAATTATAAATGTAACACTGCTGCTTGCAATGTCATGAATTTAGGAGTAAAAATGTTCTGCTCTAAGTAGGAGAAGCTTATTAGCTGAGAACAGCAATCACAAAAAGATCAAATTACATGAGATTATTAAAAGATAGTCAACATTCATAAATACGATGTCGGATGAAAAAACCAAACATGATAACAGGATGTGTCAAGAGAAGGGTTTCTAGAAGAGCCAGGGAAGTGATGGCACATACAATTCCAAAAGCAGAAGGTGGAATGGAAGAAGAAGCATAGAAAATGTAAATTCTGAAAAAAAATATAAGCCCACGATAATGAAACAAGGTCTGCAAGGAATAAATATAGAGACAAAATCCATCGATGTAAAATGAGAATAGCTATTCCATTGAATTCAGTGGAGGATGGGTAGGCCTCTAGACTCACAGATGTGGCTTCCATATGTCACATATGTCATATGGAGAAAAATCTCATTAAAATGTGTTTTAATCAAAACCATCTCTGTGCTATTTTAATCCAAGCCTGCTTAATTCACAGTATTCCAATAGGAAATATAGGCTGTTTTTTCAGTCTTTCTATTAATCTGACTCAAAAAGTTTATGAAAGCAATGTCCTGGAATGCACTATGGTATTTATAATGGCTCATGTTCTTTCTCTCAGCACTTGCAATTTGTCAAGCAATAGCAAACTGTAGAAGGAAAGATCACTGATGCTCCCCCAGCATATTGACTGACCTTTATGTCTACTTTTGCTATTTGTATTGGCAGGGAAGTATGCAGAACAAAAGTAGGCAGGAAAACTCCTGAGTTTTAGGAAAATCCTTTAAAAACTTGTGATTGTATTGATGTCACCTCCTACCTTATCTCTTCAACTTGAAATTTACTTGGTAATTTCCTATTTGTAAATATAGAAGTTGTTTGGTTTTTGGGTAGGTTATATTTTTCTACATATTGCTGTGTTGTTCAGGAAAATAGTTTCTAGGATGAAATAAATAATAAATGGCAGTCTTATTTTCTTGGTCCAGAACAGAGCAGAGTACATTCTTTTCAAGCAAAGAGTAATGGAGCAAGCTGTGAAAGTGTAAAGAATTTCATAATCATTATTTGATATTGTTATGTTCTATTTGCCCTCTACAAAGATATAGAGCAGAAAGAAAAAAAAAAAGCCCAGAAAACCAGAAAGTCACAAAGTTAATTTTCCATTTACGTGAATTAATATCTATTAGTACCAATGTAAATTTTAATTAAATTCTAGATCACTGAGATTATAATAACTTTTATCTAAGTAACTTGTGTTTCACTGTAAGTTTTGGTCAGTGCAACTAAGTAGCAATTGTGGCTTCATTAAAGGGAAATGTCAGAGTGAATATCACCATAGATTTCCCTTTCTCTTTTTTGTTATTTCAATTTTTGTTTTCACTTTTAAGCTGGTGATATTTGCTTTGAAAAGTGAATGAGTTGGTACACATCTTTTCTTACTTTCAACTTTTCCCACAGCAGATCAGACTCTCCATTTCCCCGAGAAATCTGAGCACTGCAGTTGTGAAACTGAGCCTTCCTTGCTGCTACTGCACTTTATGGCTTTGGATACACAGACTGCAAGGGAAAAGAGGAGCCTCCAGAGCCTGAGTCTGTAAGGGATGAGTGCCAAAGGCAGGCTGGAAAGCAAAGCAGAGGCTGACTGAATTACTTTGACAAACATCTGGGCAATAGGGAGCAATCTGATGGGCTCCTAGGATGGATGGGGAGGAGAGGAAGAACAAAAGGAAATTATACCTTTTTATATCTAGCTTTAAGAAATGTCTTAATCTTCTCTTTAGGTTGTTTAGCCTTATGTAGAACTAGTGTAGATTTAACAGGAATGGGCAGAGAAAAGGCCTCTACCTAGTCACATGGAAGAGGATGTTACAGAGAGCCAGCTTCAGGCTGTAGCCTATGTGACAAAAAAATCCTGAGAAACTGTGAGGTAAAATTTTTTGTGCTCTCAGCAAGCCAGATTGTTTTTATTCCTACAAGGTATAAACTTTTAGCCTTGAAATGTGTCTGGGTGGCTGTCACGAGCAGGAATAGGTGCTTCAGACAATGTTGATTAGAGAAGCCTTCCAAGCTGCATTCTAAACTCCTTCTCTGACAGGAGTTTAAGTGTGGCTGAATTCAGAATTAGACTCAAACTTTTTCAATGTTTTATGTCTAAAGGAATATATAGGATTGTATAGGATGTAATTTGTCCTTTATACAACTTTTTCCTACAGGATTAAGGATGACAAACCTTATATATTTATATAAAAATAAGTAATTTATTATGGTAATGACTAGACTAAAATATCATAGCCAGAATTATTTGCTACACAGCATCAGTGGCTATAACTAGTAGCATAGTGCACTCTTTTTGAAGTTATATTGATGCAATTATATTAAAGCTAGAAAACCCAATTATTAAGTAGAGATTGATGATACTCACCCATACCCACAACTACTGGAAAATATCTTTCACAGAGCCTTGAGGAGTAACCTTGAGAAGCATTCCCATCCAAGGGAAGAATCTCCACATATATTCCCAGAAGGGGTGTATTAGAAGACCTCACCATTAAAAAGTGAGAAGGGATTTTTATAGTGTAAAGTGGTTGACTGTCAGTCAGGTCTCTCTGGGCCAGCTGTTAGCTCAGCATTTCTAGATGAGTTATCAACAGTATCAACTGTTGGTTCCTTTATCAGGGACTTCACCACTTCTGACACATCTTCCCCTCACTGTCAGGGTGCTTAACCTTGGAATTGAATCAGGCTGGTTTCAGCATTCTTCAGCACCAGAGGCAGCAAGACAACCCTTTCTCCATTCACCCCTGACAGCTTTGCAAATGGAGTGTTATTTGAGCTGTTTTACCCTCATTCCAGGCAGAGCATACTTCTACAGTGGCTTATAGTTTAATTGCTTTAATTTGCACATTTAATTCTGAAAGAGTGACTCATTGCAAATTTATATCTCTCTAGGGCTGTCAGTTTTATTCTTCCACGTAATGAATGTACAATATTAATATAGCTACAACTTTCTCTGTTCTTATGAGATTTCAGTAGATTATGTAAGCATTTTTGTGTATATTTGCTTTTATAAGAAGTTCTTAATCACTGTTTAGATCTAGATGAATAATACAAAATTATGGTATTTAAACTTCTATTAAACATGTGGATATTGGGCTGCAATTTTCTCAAGCATTCATTGCCAAAACCAGTCGTGCAGTAGCTGAAATGAGTGCATATGTTCAGTGTTTGTATCAGATAGCCAAGGTATTGGTTTGTATATATGCTACCAGCCATTTAAACTTCTGTTTTTTTTTGGGTGCATGTTTATAAGTTTGAAGGCTTTGGTTTTTATCTGTGCTCCAGCCAGACCTCACCAGCTGAATCCCTAATTTTCAGTCTAGATGGTTATATTGCTAATTATGTTCAGAGAGTGACCATAAAAGTAGCCAGAGCCAAACTAAGTGCAGTCCTTAACACACCCATCAGCATTCTTGCAGCTTCTCCTTTTATCTCTTCTCCTTTGATCGATGACCAAACCATATACTGTGCAAATATTTAGAGCCTTAAGGCTTTCATTTTTTCCTTTCCTGAATTGTCTAATTTGCAGCACTAGAAATCAAAAAAAATTTCAAAGTTTCAGCACAGTTTTTCGCACCCACATCTGTGTAATACACAGAAACCTGAGAATCTTGTCTACATATAAAAGTTATGAGCTTGCACATAGTGAAAGTAACCCCAAAAGCTATTGTCACCATTGGTAAATATGATGTTGATTAAAAATAACTCACTCTTCTAAATGTCAATGCACATTTTCACTGAAGCTGAATAATTAGAAAGGGCTCTTTTTTTAATATAAATTCAAGTTCTCCCTACACGTTGATTTGGCTGTACTAATAAGACAGTTTCATTAGGATTCATGTAATAAGACTACAATTTCTTAGTAATTTTGACAGTATGGTGATTTTGTATGAGTCAGGCTATGAAAGAGCTGAAGAGCCTCATCCCGATGCCAAATATTTGATTCCAGGACTGAATCCTGCATTTTTCAGCAGCCTTTTGAACAGTATTTGCCACTTTGAAACAGGCTCTTTTCATCTTCTATCTGTAGGTCTAGGAAGCTAGTGAAAATCTCCATGTGTGTGAAAAACAAGCACTTAGAATAAGCCTGATTTCAAAGTATATGCATTGTGTTTTCATGATGTTCACTGTCTCCTCAGTTTCTCTGTTAATACAAATATTTTGTAATAACTAGATGAACATGTACAGTCTGGAAATTTTGTTACCTGAATTTAAAAAAACCCCAAAGTCTGTTTTCTGTTGTTTCTGATGTGAAACACTTAAACTTTAGCCAGCATTTTTTCCATTCTGTTTAAGATTTCCCTTCTTGCTCCAAGATCCCAGGTGAAAATGCAAAAAACTCAGCCTGTCTACCTTGTATCTGTTTAATTCCCTGTATCTTGTCATATCATTATTTGAGGGCCAGGACATTTCCTGGCTCACTTAGCATGAGGTTTACAAGGCAGCTACACATCACAGCAGCCCTCTCTTGGGACTGCAGCTAAGCTGCTGAGAGATCTCCTTTCATTAAACTATTAAAATAGTATAGCACTGTGATGGCAAGAAATTTCTCAAGCTATCTCTATTTCAATGTACTTTTTCAAATTTTTTTGTGCAGCTGCTCTGAAACTTAACATCATTTATATGAGGCATCTTGGAAAATTTATTCTATTATTTTCCTTTGCTTAAAATGACCTTTTTTTCTGTGACTGGTGTCAAAACATATCAGTATAGCTAAAAATAGTTATTTTAAATATAGAGGGATAAATGAAAATGAAATAAAGGCAGCACACATTTGTAGGTGATACTGACTCAATGAGAGGATTGGATTAGCAGAGAGAGTAAAGCACAGCAAACTTCTCAAAATGAATAAATTATGGTTCTGTAGCAAAGCTGTTTTACAGCATCCCTACATTACCAGAGAAATGAACCCATAGGTGACCTGGTGACCTGGCTGTGACAAGGAGATGTGGAAAGGAAAGCTATTTCTTTTCTTCATGCAAACTATAATATACTGTGGCTCCATGAGTGGGATGTGAGAAAAGGCAAAATTCAAGGAGAAACTAATGTTTAATGTTCATTTGTTTTAGCTTTAAACCTAGAAGCTACGGAAACTAGAAAAAAATAGGAGAAATTGAACAGCAGAAAGCTATGGAATACAAATAAATTGTAATTCTGCAAATGAAAAACTGAATTAAAAGTATTCATTTTTGTTCCAAGTTCATACAGTGTGACATTTGGGGAAGGATCTGACCTGGGACTGTAGTTCCCTGTGGGTTCAGCATGCACTATTGCAATCATCATATGTCCTTGAACCCAGGTTCACATTTGGCAAAGTCTGTATCAGGCAGAGCAGCATCAGCACTGATAATTCACCAGATTAATGCTACAGATATGGCATGTGCCATCTTGGGCACTTTTTAATTGTTGGACATCATATTGGAGTTTTTTAAGCAGTTTCCCTTAAGAGTTCTTCTTTATACAGTGTCTGCTAAAAAGGCCTAAAACCACTTTCATATGTGGCTGATTCTTGTTGAATATTCATTTTCTGTCTGCAGTAAAAGTTTGCCTGCCTGTTACATTGAACTGCATGGCCTCCCCTAAAAAAAGCTGTCAGCTTGACTACTGCAAGCCTTAAAGTCAACTTAGCTATGTATGTTACTCAAATATTGCACTGAACATCATGTTCCTTGTAGTATTTAACACGTCTCATTTAGAAGCACATTAGGTACTTCTACACTGTTATGCCACATAGACAATTTGTCAGTACTAATGAAGCTATGGGAAGTGTCAATATTATCTATTAAACACAGGTACTTCTAATATTTGTCTTTTTAGGGGTGACAAGACACTACAGTTAATGCAATGTCATTAAATAGAGAGATAGGAAGGTAGCTATTTTGTCATTCAGGATAATTATTGTGTTACACTCTGCTGCTCCATAGAAGCAGGTTGGCTGCACAATCACTGCACCATGCTGATAGCTGCTTGCATGTGGTAGGCTAAAATCATGAAAGCAGTAAGGCTTTTAATAATGCAAATGGGAACTGCACACAGCTCCTTCAAAAGTGAAATGAATTACGGCGGTGAGAATTTTTGCAGAAGATGACAAACATAATCAAATTTTTGTTATAGAAATAGATGTGGTTCCCTGAAATTTCATAGAACCATAAAAAAATTCAAGTTGAAAGGTACCTTTAAATATCATCTAGTCCAACACCCTGGCAATGTGCTGGGACACTTTCAACTACATCTGTTTGATCAGAGCCTCATCCAACATGACTTTGAATGTCTTCAAGGATGAAGCATCCACTCCCTCTCTGGGAAACCCATTTCATGTTTCAATATCTTTATTATAAAAAAATCTTTCTTTATATCTAGTCTAACTCTACCCCTTTTTAGCTTAAAATCATCACTCCTTGTCCTTTTGCAAGAAGCTGGGCTAAAATGTTTGTCTCCACTTCCTTATAAGCCTCCTTTAAGAACCAAAGGCTGCAATAAGGTCACCCTGCAGCCTTGCCTTCTCCAGACTGAGCACCCCCAACCCTGTCAGCCTTTCCTCACAGAAGAGGTGCTCCATCCTCCTGACCATCTTTGTGTCCCTCCTCTGGACTTGCTCCAGCAGCTCCATGTCCTTCCTGTGCTGGGACCCCAGAGCTGGGTGCAGCACTGCAAGTGGGGTCTCACCAGAGCAGACTGGAGGAGCAGAATCACCTCCCACCTGCTGGCCAGGTATCTTTTGATGCTGAACAGGACGCATCAAAAGCTTTCTGGGCTTTGAGCACATCTGTATTTCCAGCTATAATTTGGCTTTTAATATAGGTTTTAATATTAGCTCTTAACACTAGCTTTTAATTTACCCTAAAAAGGTTTCTCTGTTCTAGATTAAGTTTTGTGGTATAAGCCAGATACCTTCACAAAAAAAAAAAAACCAAAAAAAAAAAAAACCAAAAAAAAAAAAAAAAAAAAAAAAAAAAAAAAACCAAAAAAAAACCAGTCAGGATGTTGAGGCTCTTCTGCCCATGATACACATTCTGGTTCAAAAATTAATTTGAAATGGAGCCTCTTCCCAAGGAATACACAGTGCTGACTTAGATAGACTTGCTTCAATTCTTGCAGTTTCTGAAAGAGCTGACTTGAATCTTGATGTGAAGAGAGTTTGAGTTTGTGTGGTTTAGAAGTCAATGCTTTTCATTAAAATGAATTTATTATCCAGACCATATATAACACATTTTATATTAAATATTTTTAAAGGTTTTCAGAGGTTTTCCTCTAAAATCAAATGTTCAGAAGCATGCATAATTATAACTGTGTATGATATTATCGGAAACTCCTTTCAGGATCTCGGGTTCATTTCAGGCTAGATCAGGTCCCTAGATCTTAACTCTTGTAGGTCTTAACTTTTGTATGAGACTGTTTCCAACAAAAACATTTCCAGGAATGATTTCTTCACAACAGCTTTTTACCCTGCAGTTGCATTCCTTCTGGTATCTGACCTTGTGCTGTCTATGTCCTAAGAGTCCCCAAACTAAAGCCCTCAGACTGATTGCTAAACTCTGGTAATCAGAGATGGTATATGACAAATTTAATTGTGTTGCAGTATTATTAGCACAGTTTTCTGTAAGAGGGATTGTACATAGCAAAACACCCAAAAGAAGTAAGAATATTAAGCAAAATGAGATAAGTATTTGATTGTTCAGCACAGCTAAGAACTAATCTACCTACGTTAAAATTAATAGAATTGCTGCAACACACTAACAAATGTGAAGAGTCTGTCCTGATCCAAATAAAGGGGGTAAAACCATATGGCCTGAGAGGGCCTGAGACCCTCACAGAGCCTTCTCTGTCTACACTGGTGATAACACTGACCCTCTGTTATTATACTGACATGCTCTGATTTTTTTCTTTTTCGACTAAAGGAGATTGAGAAGTATATAAACGATTGCATTAAGGGGGAAAGAGCAAAACCAGGTGGTAGAAGAGCAAGAGGCATCAGTGGACAGCTGACTTTACAGGCATACAAGTGTGTTGAAAGAGACTGGTCCTCATAACAACAATGACTTTTTTTGGCAAAAGCTTTACTTCTACCTTCCACTGCATTGTCTCTTGTCCTCCTTCTCCAACTATGCATTAAAGAAAACCCAGCAGTTTTAGTATTTTTGCTGTTAGTTATACCTGGAGTCTTTGTTGTTTTCAGTCCCTTTATGAGAAGATGAGTGCTCCCTTTCTGTCCTTGTGCTACAGGCACAGGTTTAATCAACAGCAGAGCTCCCAACCCAAATGCATCTGCCACTGCTGGAGAGGCACCAGTCCCACTGATCTCTGCAGGACTGGCCACTTCACTGTGCTGGCAACAGGCCTGGAGCTGCAAGCTGCTGTCCCCAGCAGGCAGGGCAAGGTCTGTGTGCAAATGATGTTTATTTTCACCTCATATGTGAGCATCATAGATGTCATCTCCAAGAGCAGCCTGTGATGCAGAGAGAAAGAGAAGTGAGGTTCTTAATTCAAGGGGTTTTGCAAAATGAATTTTAAGGGAGCACTAAATCCAAACTCATGGTGAGGGACATACCTATATTGATTAATGTCCAGCTACTGATCTTTCCAAAAGCTGGCACTTATCCAGGCATTCAGCAAAGAACACCTCCTGTCAGAGGGGGATCTTTGTATCTCTCAGGACAGTATCAGCACTTCTATAATCACATTTGCACTCATTGTTTTGGAAGAAATTAACTATTTATTCTTGAAAAGGAGAAATATGTTCGGGCACGTCCAGTGAAAATTGAAGTTTTATCATCTGTTACAGTGAAGTAAGACTGCCTTCAGGCACCAGTGACACATGACCAATAAATATAGAGTGAACATGCTGATAAGACTATCTGCAATGGTCAGCTATGCAGAAGATGATGAGAGATTACAGACCATGTTTACTTCTATTTTATTTTATTGTAGAGAGTTAAAAGCCAGAATCTTAATATGCTGTAGTATCCTTTAAAAAATTAGATAAATATTTTGTTGAGCTTGCTGTCCCATTTTGATCAGAAGAGGTAGAGATCTTGATAATTAAGTGCCTACAAAATTTATGAAGGGAAGCAGACAAAAGGACATTGTGTGAATATTTGGAAATTTACTCCACCATCTTTTAGGTATTAAGACTGTTATTTTGCTGGCCAGTCTCCCATGACTGCAGCAGCCTGTGCTCCATGGAAAGATGCTACAGGAGCACAGGGCATAGCCAAGGGCTGCTGACCAATGCTGCCATCAAGGAACAAGCCATAGCCAGGCTTCATTAGGCTTCTGATACTCAGGAAGCTGAGTTTTTCCAGACACAACTGTTCATAATTCAGAGCTCTAGGAGCAAGAAAGGGCTCTGAATGAGCATTGACCTAAAGGTGCCATGATGGGATAAAGGGTTACCATAGCAGCTGGCTATTTCATTGCCTTCACTACCCCTTGCAGATCCCTTGGACAACCTCAGAATCTATGCTCTCTGACATAGATATACTATTTATCACAGAAGTTCCCTTTCCTAATGACTGCTTTCCACAGCCCTATAGATAACTTCCTACTTTGGTATTATGGTTTCCTTATTAACCAGGTTCTGCTACTTTATATAGTCTTGGAACATTTGGTAAGCCAATCTTGCAAATAATGGGCCACTGTATAGTTTTTAAAGGTCTTATATTAAAAACTATTTAAATAACTAAGAAAAGCAAAAACTATATTTGTAAATATCTTTGAGTGAAAATAAAGTGTATTTATTATTTCATCTGTGAAAAGAGAACCCTTCCTAAAAGCAGGAAAATTTCCTTGATTATTTTAAAATAAGAGAGTACTGTGTAATTTTTTAACATAGATACATATTTTGATATTTTTCTCTTTCTGTTCTTATTTTCCCCTTCCTCCCACTACTCCTACATTAGTTTAATATCTTAATTGTTTGGATATTTCTGTCATTGAGTGACTAAGGAAGCACAATTTGCCAAGAATCCCACATACAAAACTAATGACATTCTCTGCAGTTAATAGAACTTCAGTATTTCCAGAACACCTGACATTTTAATGTCCTTAAAATTTACTGCATTCATGGAAATAGCTGTGATCTCTTCAGAATATCTGCAATGGATATAAAAACTTAATAATGTTCATAAAACTGCATAAAAATCAAGAAAGAAAAATTTGATTCTTTTATTTTTAAAAGGTTTCAGCTGGTCCTAGAATTATCCTGTCATACATACTTTTTCTTCTTGGTTGTTTCAAAGTAAAAAAATTGATTTTTTAAGGAATAAAGTCTTTCCATGGAAAGACAGATACCAGTTGCTAATATTTGATTATTCCGAGTACTCATCTTTGAGGATGATTAAACAGAGGAGATTATAAAAAACTGGTTGGGGAGACAATATATCTCTCCTTCACACCCTGGTTTTGAGAGGAGGAAACTAGGAACTAATTTAGCCTAGTGGTACATGAAATAATGAAATGAAAACAACATAATAATAAGATCAAGTTATTCTGTAAGACATGGTAATTAATTGTAACCTGAACAACGTAAAACCCACAGAAAATAAGAGCTTGGCAAAACACTGAAAACATTTGAATATTAACAAATATTCAAATTTTAGTCTGAAATCTCTTGTATTTATGAATGACCAACGAACTATATTGCCCTTGCAGCATAATGAATATTACTTGGTGTTATCTCACTAGGATACAGGATTGATGGGCTAGAGTGTCTCTTTATGCAGTTACAGCTTAATTGTTCTGTCTCACCTACTGAAACATTTTTGGGTCTGTTTCCTTCTGCCATTCTGAGAACCTCAAAGGAAACTGAGGAGGAATGAAAAATGAAGGTGAGAAGTAGAATTCTTGACAACAGAAATTCCCCACAGAGAACTCAAGGCAGAATCTGCAGCCCCACCAGCTACTTCACAGACTGCCTGATAGACACAAAAATAACAAAGCTCATTTGAAGTTTGGCTGTAGTCAGTCACCCACAGATAATATGGAGTACTAAAACCAGCTGCAAACAAGCCCCAAATCATGTATGTAGGTACATCTTTTACATGATATTTTAATACATTATGTGTCTTTGTATGAAAAATTGCCTTGCTTCTTTCATTTTAACTAACAGCCAATAAAAGTATATTTATTAAGAGTGGAATATAAGTGATTGCTAGCTATGGAAATTTTACACAGTAATTTTTAGTCCTTTTCCCATTGATGGATAGATCTAGAATTTTTTCAATGTGTAACAAATCTCTGAATGATATATAAAGGCAATTTAATCAATTTTAGAGGCTCTTGAACCTCATCCACCTCTTACATCTATGTGCATGGCATAGTTTTTCCTCTGACACAACTATTAATTCTAATAAACTGGAGTATAGCTACTGCCTAAATGGAATATGAAAAACTGTTTGTTTATGACTTATCAAATGAAAATCTGAAGTTCATCAGATTTCTAGGATAAGTTTTCTTTTAAAAATCTGAATGTTCATGCATATTTATGCTTGCATCACATTGTTCCTATCAATACTTCAGAAGCAGACTGATTTTAGAGCAAGACTAACATAAAATATTTTTCTGTGCTGTTTAATCTGGTCTAAACCACAACAAGAAAAAATCAAGGACTCAAGGAGAAATTAACATAGCTCCATGCTAAGGAATCAGAATGCTCTATATGTGTGATATAAAGATCTTCCCTAAGGGTGGCAGAAGTTGTCAGAAGATAATCTGAGAATTTGATGAGACACTTTATGTGTGCTTTTCACCAGCTCTTTGGGAACTGTTGTACAATTAGCCTTTTTTTTCATCATAGAATTTTTCACCTATTCCTAAAATTTATGTACTGACAAAAGACAAAGAAAAGTGCTAGACAATGAATCATCACACAGAGGCAAAGATCAGTGATGACAACCTACACAAATAGCACTAGAAACCTTCTGTAATGGGAGGCTGATGAATGATAATGTCACAGAAAAAAATAAACTTGTTGATTTATCCTTTACATTAAGGTAACACCTATGAGTTGTAAGGAGCTGTAAAACCATGACCCCAGTGTGTTCAGCAGGTGGTAAAAGCTACCATGTCTGGCCCAGAATGCCTTGTATCAGTGATATCTCATAAGGGCTACAATGCTGTCAATAAACCTGGCTTTGTATCACTCCACCTGTCTTACTACTGATCTTTCATCTTTTTCTTCAGCAGTCATGATGAAACTGTACAGCAACAGGTATCAGGTATCAAAAATGCTCCAGGTATAACCTATTATATTACCTGTAATCTATGTAAGTTACTTATGATAGGTATTATAGGTATGAGTAACACAATATTCTCACTTTAACAGTAATTTGCCATTGAAAGGCAACATAATGGATGTATAAAATACATGCACATCCTCATGTAGATATCCTCATGTAACAGCCCTTCTGAAAGCTGTCATGAAGGGAACTGTAGAATTGTGGAGTAAGACAGATATTCGAAATTGAGCTCTGAAGAGACAGCAAAAACACATAAGCTCTGATTCCATGACTCTTCTTAGGGACAAAACAACCCAAAAACCCAAACATCAAAAATCAAGCAGAGGACTGTGTTAATGAAGAACACCTCTCAAATTAAAAGGTAAATATTGTTCCTCAATGTCTCACCCAAGAGACTGGCTCATCTTCTTCTGAACAGAAGCATCTCAGCCCAAAAGGAGACAAACAGGAAAGGGACTGGAAACCATAAAAGTATCTCTCCTGAAGCACTAGGGACCAGCTTCTTTTTGTTATTTGAGGAACAATCTGACATTCAGGATTCTTGTAGTAAGAACTTACTGACCTGCAACACTTAACTACTGTGCCTGAAACTCTCCATGGGACCCTGAGGAAATGAGAAGCAGCCAGCAGGAGAGCTGCCAGAGCACAAAGGGAAACTCAGCTCAAATCAGATGACAGAAAAAATAAAGCCAGGAGTACAACTTCAGAATGGAAAGACTTCCTGGAAAAGCTGAAATAGAAAATAGTTGAGCATTAAAAGTGCTGCTGCAAAATTGTGAAAGTTGAAGTGTTCACAAGAGACACTTCACTCATTTGAGTAATGCAGTGTGAAATGTAGCATCACTGATTCTCATCTCATGGACTCCAGCATAAAGAAAACTGACTGATGAAGGAATTGCATCATTTTCAACACAAGGTTTAATAATTCAAGTGAAAGGAATTACCTAGAAGGACACTATTTTATTTTTTTCCCCTCATAATTAGAAAACAACAGGTGTAGGAGCAGTCAGGAAAACACCAGCCTGCTACTACTGGGAAAATCCCCATTTACAGTTCTTATGTAGTATCAGTCCTAGAAGGTGAGGCTATTTTCAAGTCACTCAAGAAAAAAAAAACATATTTCAGGCAATCAAGAGAATTCTAGTGGTAAGTTATTAAAAATTTTCCAGGTATAAGATGAAAACAACAAGTAAAACACAAAGGAAAAAAAAAACTTCAATGTGTTGGCAAGTGGAAAATTATAAAGATTAGAAATAAGTGTGGGTTTATTTGAGAAAAGTGTACTATTCAAGGTAGGATACCCAAGACTTTTCTTCTCTAGAGAAACAGAGGCATAGCAAGCAGACCAATATCAGGGTTAACAGAGATGGAAGTAAATGGAAGAGAAAATCTTTGGTTCTTCCCAAGGCAGCCCCAGTTACCAGAAGAGTCCATGAAGGGAAGAAGTAGACCTCCAAGAGAGAGGATGAACTTGTCTTGGACTGCAATATAATGAACCCAAGCTGTGAGAGTGACAAATACATACAAAAAATGTTCTCTGGGAATTTGCAAAGAGAAATCAGGCTATATTCAATTTTGAATAGGACACATTAGGAACCAAAAGGCATTTATCACTGTTGACAAAAACCCCTTCCAGACTTCCAAGGCCCTTCATGACTTCCAACTCTTTGATTAAGATGAAAATTTTTCATCTATGTCTTCTGCCTTCAAAGTAGAGCTTACAGAGTTCAGTATGTGGTTCTCTTCAGGAGTCATAGAGTGAAGGGCTGGTAATCTAAGGACACAGAGTACTTGCTTCTCTATTTAGTTTGTTTTTTAATTCAAGCCTTTGTAATAAGTCTGCCAAGAGTTTTCCTGAACAGATCTTTTTTTTCTGCACAGCAAGAAGTGGGGCATAAAATAGAAATTCTGAAAGCATGTCCTGCTTTTGATTGAAGCATACCTTAAACTTACTGTTATTAATAACCCATAATATGTACTCTCTAAATATAAAAACTAGTTTGGTTACTAGTGTGACAAAGCATGGCATATACTTCTCACAGCTTATTCTGAAATGGAATAGTCTCTTTTTGGTGTCCTGAAGCCTTTTTTTAGAGTTGTCATCTACAGATCTTTAAATCCTTTGATATAAGATAATGACAGTAGCATTGTCTTCCCATTCTTCCTTAATCCTTACAGGGTTTTTCACTTTTGTAACAAAATTTAGCCCCTAATAAACTAAAATATTATTACTTCTGCCTGCCATATAGATTTTTATGGATTCATACCAATATGTCTTCACATCCTGCAGTACTTAAATTAGCCTACATAAGGTGTTTGCCTGTTCAGTCTCTTCTCAGAGGGACAATCTTTCTCCTTTTAAAGTAATTATTCAGGTATTTATTTTGATAGAGAAGGGAATAAAAACTCTGTAATGGTGTCCTGGTTTCAGCAAGGGTAGGGTTACTTTCTTCTCAGAAGCTGTTACAGTGCACTTTGGATTTAAAATGAGAATGGCATTTTTTTGGTTTGTTGCTGTCGTGTTTGTCATAAGTCAAGGACTCTTTATTTTTGTGTCTCATCCTCTGCCAGTAAGGAAGGGTGCAAAAGAAACTGGGAGGGAGCATAGCTGGGACAGGTGACCAAGCTGGCCAAAGGGATATTCCACAGCATAGAAAGTCATGCTTGGAAAGGTGGCTGATCTGGATTTGGGAAGGGGTGTCTGGCATCTGTCAGTGGGTGGTGAGGGACTGCATCATGCATCACTTGTTTCTTTCCTTTCCATTATCATTATTATAATAGTTTACAATTGTTACTCTACTTTAATTGTTTAACTGTGTGGGGTGCCTAATTTCCATCAGGGCTTAGATCTTAACAAATGGTCATAAGTTGCCTGGGAATACCATTCAATCTTAAACAAGAACAAATCTGTCAGACATTTTTTCAGCAGATGTGCTATCATTGCAAGGAGTTAATGCTGATTAGTGCTATGATTAATGTTAGAAGGTTACAGTATATATATATATAACAAATATATAATACAACAAAGCTTTATATTGACAAACCAAGCGTGGCAGACAACTTAAAGACCATCATGCTTCTCATTATGCTCTGTTCCAAGTTTTCTTAGCTGTCTCATCAAATGCCCAACACTTGAAAAACAAGAAAAAAACTGTCCTCCTAATGAAAAGTAAATAGAATAGCAGTTCTTATCAGATACAGGTGGAGGCAAAGTAGTCATAACAATACACCAAGGACATTACACAAGGCTGTGTAATAAACTAAGGCATTCATAGGCTGCAAAGTAAAATAAAACTGAATTAAATAGTAATTGACATATGACAAAGCTGTCCACAATGTCTTAGGTAAAGTGGAAGATAGTATTTCTAGTAGAGCTTAAATATTTCAGTCAAGAGCACAGAAGTACAGTTGTAATATACATTTGACTGTTGTCAGAGCCTTCATTCTTGGTCCAGTGAGTCTCCTGACATCCTGTTGACGTGCTCAGGCCATGACCTGTGGGTATGCCTCAGAAAACTGGCAGAGTGCTAGTTCTGTGCAGCTCATCAGTCTCACAGCACACACCAGGGAGATCTAAATACCCTCTCCCTTGCCACATCTCTCACAGCAAGGGTGGGCTGTTTTGCTAATATCCTGTCCTTCAGACAGGATCAGGCTTTTCAGGAATAATCTTACAGAATGACAGAGGACACCAGCCTGTGACAGGAAAGTTGGCTATTTCAATATCTCATTAATTAGAGCTTAACTTGGCCATGAGGAAGGGCCTAGTTGTACTTGGTGGCAAAAATGGGGCAGTAATTCATTGGACTATATTAACCTGAGCCCAAAAGACATCAGGAAGTGGAGTAGAGGGTCCAATCTCCTCACTAAAGTTTCAGGTTCAACTTTTCTCATCTCATAGTAGGTGCTAAAAGAGTTTACCTAATTGTCTTGACTACAAACTGAGCTTAGATGGAAAGTATTATATCTGAAGTTAAGCAAGATGAAGGCCACTCCTAGTTTCAGAGCTCAAGAAACTTGGTGGCTGATCTGTGCTTAACACAATAGTGCTTGATTTAAACCCATGTGCCTTCCCCTTCTCTACAGCCATGCACACTTACATTATTTGCTGAGAGGACATCCTCAGCTCCATCCGAGTTCTCATAATCATCCAAATTTTATCCCTGGGAGGTATTCAAAATACTTTGATTACCTTTCAAAATAAAAAAAATCCGAAAGACAAGACAGGGTGGAAATTCTGATCTCAGTGTCCCATGAAGCAGAGAAAACCCTTGAATGGTTCTAACAGCTCCTAGAAATGTTAAAAGCAAAATAGACAAGGAGGTACTTTAAGCTGTAAGAACAAACCCATGACTACTATGCAATTCTGAGCATTGAAAATATCAAAGACCCAAAAGCCTGAAAAAGAGATGTTTTCTAAACATCTAAGCTGAATAAACTTTTATTCAAAAAATCCTTATTGAAGCTTGCCAGGGAAAAAACAGCAATTTACCTTGTTATACTGTATAGGTTTGTCTTTGCTTAAACTGCCATTTAGGATGGCTGTGAATGTCATTCTGGCAATCTCCTGCTCCAGGCTCTCATCTATATTGCTCTTTTACAGCCAAAGTTTTTTCTAAGTTAATGTTATGTTTAATCATCTGTCTAATGCTAATGTATTCCTGTAGCAATGCTGCAGTCATTATTGCAAAGTATATTTTAATAAGAAACCTATTTCCTAAATTCATAATTATGTACTCCACCACCTTTTAAATTATTTATATTATTCGGCAGGCTTTGCCCTTATGATTTGTTTTACTCACCATGCTTTACTTCCACTGCAACTTCTCAAGCAGTTGCCAAAGTTTTGTAAAAAGCTAAAACAAATGTGTATTCCAAATCCCTACTGGTGAAGGATTTCTAACATTTTGTGCCATGTAACTTTCAAAGCAGAAAGTTCTGACAGTGTTTCTTTCTCCATGTCTGCTTTTTTGAGAATTGAACTGTGACATTGTCTTACAGTACAAACATTTAGGAATAATTTTATACATTCTAAACTCACTCCACACACCATTTTTCATCCTGATCCAATCAAGCTACCACTTAAAATTCAGTGTATTTAAGCATGATTGCGATACTGGGATGACTTTGACAATTGCCTCTGTACACCTGTGGAATAATTCCCACACTTTTAAAGTTTTTACAATTTTTTTTAAATCTTCTCTCAGATAAAAGGTTTTCTGCATTGACTCCATTCCGGACTCTGGCAGAAATTCGGTCCTCCGGGTTTTCCAGGCAACCGGCCGACTCCAGTCCGGACTCCGGCCGGGATCCAGTCCGGTTTTTCCATGCAACCGGCTGGAGTTTTTTTTGATGGCATAAAAAATCTTTTTTTTTAAAGATAGTGAAAAAGAGGATTCAGTCAAAAATATTTTGGTTCCTTAATTAAAAGTGTATTAAAGAAAATATGTGTCTTGTTTCATAGATTTCTTTTAGGCAGTTTCTCTTTCCAAAAGTAGGATTAAAAAAATAAAAAATCCAAGTTCTGACTTCAGCTCAGCCATACAGCATATACTCATGAAACAAGGTATCATTTGAGCACTATGTTATGCTTCCCTAGCTAGTTTTAAAAGCAGAAATTCTCAAAGGCATAAGTTTTTCATATTCTATATTTGTTTTGAATTGGTGTCTATAAGCAGAGCTTGCTGTTCTGATTCTTTCTAATTATTGGACCTGCTCCCAGACACCTGAGTATAGTCAACTGTAACTTTGGCTTGCTATAAGTCTTAAAAAAACCCATGATGATTAACATTTAAAAACTGAGATATTGGTGAGATGTTGATGTTGAAAAATGCAAATATAGAGAATAATTAAAGTACATCCAAGTACAGTGACTTTCAAATATATGACTGTTCCTGGCTTCTAGCAGAAATTTGTGGGGTTATTTTGCCATAATTAGTACTCAGTGACAGCAAAGTATCTCAGCACTCTGAGAGCTGATGTAAGGGCAGGAGTGACCCCACTGAATCTGAAGAAACCCAGGATTACATTATGTCCCTTTGAAGAAGAAGCATGGTAAGATTCCATACATTTGTATTTCTAAGTCATCTATTAGCAAATTAAGAGTCCCCATTCCTACTAGAAAGCCCAGAAGACAAGACTAAGTGGTGTTAGTCCCAGGCAATCCAGTTCAAGAATCATTACTGACAAATCTGACCCACTCATTAAAAGTTTTCTAAACACATAGCTAAAGGTAGGTAGCTTTTTAAAAGTGAGAGTGTCAGGGGTTGTATGTGTATCATGTCAGAAAGCAGTGATAATAGCTGCTGGTCTTTAGTGCTGGCTATTTCCTATATTTACCAGGAGATTTTAGAAAAAATAAAATGCTAATAATAATGCCTCCACTGCTCTGTGTATTAAGAAAAGAGGAGGATTGGCTGGAATAAACAAATCTTAAATTCCAGAATAAAAAAGAAGAGTTTTTCATCAGAAAGACTGCTGCAAATTGTCCTTACAGAATGAGGCTTGAAAAGATTGATTTCAGTCTTTCAAAACTACAGTGACCTCTCTTTCCTGCCTTCAGTTTCCTTCCATGCAGCCAAGAGCACTTGCAGCCTTGGCAGCCCTGTCCTCATCCTCTTGGGCTCCACTTCAGGGGAAGGGCTGTGTCTGGAATGCTGAGGCTGGCTCTATACCTTATAGCAGCCTTCTTTCTCCTGAAACCTCTCTGGGCTCCTGGGGCAGCAGGAATGGAAACATCTTAATGCTGCAGAATATGCATAATAATAAATTATTAAAATAATTTAATTGGAACATTCTTAATCTCAAATTAATTACAAATCCCTAGATTACATCACAACACACCCATAGAGCTAATTTTATTAAGCTCTTCGTATTTCTGGGTGAAATGTATTATTACAAGGCTATACTAAATGAAGCTTAGGCAAAAGATCCTGGAACCACTACAGAAACATCCAGAGGAATATATAATTCTTCTGTATGAAATGGACTATTAACCTGATTCTCACCTAATCCTGTGCTGGCTTTTACTACTTTTACTACTACTTATTTTATCCAGCAGAAATAGAGGACATGTGAGATGTAATAGGAAGCCAAGTATTCATCAAAGCAGAAGGAATTCAGCCCTTCCCTGAGCATCTGGCCCAGGAACAGTGGATCTGTGTTCTCTCTTCACCCCCAGTCACATCCCCAGCTATCCTTCACATCTCTTCTGCTTGCAGAAGCCCCGTGTTTTGGAGAAAATGCTAATTTTGTTCACTCTTCATAATTGCTTTGTCCTGAGGAGCTTCATTCACAGCGATCTCCTGCTGCAACATGCCCAGCAGTGAAACTTGAACACATACTTTGCCATTTGTACTCTTATTGTCTGTGTGTACCTCTGAAGTAAAAATAGGCAAATAGGATCTGGCAATGCTTTAAAAAGCAGATATGGAAAGAGAAATGGGCACAAATTTCCACAGCATCAGATTCTGCAGTTTTGCTCCTCACACTGTTTTCCCCAGGTCTTCAGCTCAAACCAGCTGCTCTCTGCCCTTTTCACCCTATCTGTGGGCAATCAGCAATACTACTTTTGCAGAAAGAGGCATCTCTGAGCTTCTGTGAAAAGTATCCTAGGAAACAGCAGGATATCTCCCAGGGCATGAAAACCACTTTTCTTTATATGGGAAATGGAGCCACAGTAATAGTGATAAACATAAGAACTAATTGGAATGGCAGAACTCAACTTATGCTGGAAAATGGGAAGAAAACTGATAAATAGAACTCTTCTGGTAAGTATTGTCAGAAAACTAACAATTACAGCACATAAATGTGGAAATGAGATTTGACTAAATATCCAGCCCCCTGTTCTGCAGGTGCTCTGTACCATGTCTCCTTGCCAGATGTTCCAAACAAAACTCCAGTCTTCAGCTAAAAAGAGCATCTGAATGTAAAAAGACCAGACATAAAGGAAAGTAGGAAACCCAAAACATGCACAGACCAGGTTATTAGCTGTCCAGTGGGAAAGAGCTGTTTTTTCATATTAAATTGGGTTAGTTTCCTGCTGCCAGGTTAGGAGGTCATGCAGTACTATGGAGAAATAGGGAACTAAACAGTGGATGTAATGCATGCTTTAACTAGTTTTTCTAGACCTGCCTGAAAGCAGCCCTCTATACTCATTTTGAGTCTTTGGCTGCAGGTTTATTTAGCCTCTGGGGAAACAAAGAGATTGCATTAAATATAATGAAATGAAGCATAGCAGAGTCAGTACTTCAGCAAGGTCCTGATCCAGAGCTAAGGGAAACTAACTAAATTAAACCAGTTAAGTTTGGAAACAATACTCATAATATGATTATTGCATTTTAAATATGAAAGGGAAAACTGCACCATGGGGAAGGGATTATAGCACTGGTAATGAATGCAATAAGATTTCAGGCAATAGTACCTGCTAAACCATTGGATCGTGGATAACTGTTCACAACACCCATATTTGCAATACCACAACAAGGCAATATTTCACAAGATAGGCCAAGATCCAAAGAGGACCTGAACACATGGAGAAAGCATATATAGATATTTTATTACTAAGAAAAAGAAGATAACAGCATGGTGTGGTCTCCTCACCTCATCTGTTAGCATGGGCTGCTGCCTCTGTGGACCTGGTGGTATCTCAGTTTACAGCTTTAAGAATGATAAATCCAGAACTTTTCCCCACCCCCAGTGCTTTGTTAGTGAGATTCTCCATTTAACTATTTTCAGATAGAGCATAAAATTCTAATCAGCTGCTGTACACTGAACCAAGTTAGTCTGTGTTATTGACTTTGATTTTATTTTACAGATGAATTGCATGTGTTTTACTCCAGCACTGAAGGGGTGGTGAAAGCAATCATCTGTCAGCTACTGGAAACCTCAAAACTTTGCTATATAAAGATCAGACTAACACAGTTTGTGGTGCTATTAACAGCAAGGAAATATCAGACACTACCTTCAGTTTCCACTAAAAAGATTTTTCTCCTCAGCTGAACTTGAAATAAAAGCTGATGTCACGCTTCACAAAGGCCTAAGTGGGAGGTTTTTCTTGCTGTCAAGGTTACCAGTAGTAGAACTATGTTTCAAATAAAAGTAAGTTCTGAAGGACAAAGTAGATAAAATCCAGAAAACCAGCAGAGTTACACTCTATATTTTATCACATAGTGCAAGTTTTGATGTCAAATAAAACAAACAGTTCAATTCCAGTATAGGCATAATTTTAAATTCCAAGTTATAGCCACAGCAGATGTATCACTGGCCAAAATATTTGAAGCTACATTGCAGTCTGCCTCCACTCACTCCCCAGCTAGATGTTTCTTTTGCAAAATGTAAAAAAGAACGTAACACAGCAGAAGAAAGTTAAATTCCAGTGGGGAAGTTGTTACAAGTTGGTTTGGGATAGTTCAACTCAATGAACATCCAAGGAAATTAAGAATCTAATGTTCAAGATATATTTGACCATGGTACAAATTTATTTTGATGCAGTATATGTAAATACTTTTAACACTACTGAACTTAAACTTTTTTGAAAAGTGTTTTCTTGTTTTCTCTTGGAAGAGTGGCTCATTTCAAGATTTTCTCCACTGATATAAATCCCTCTTTTCTGTCTACACAGTTAACACTATTAACTTTTTATTATTCTTCTTGGAGGTTAGGAGTCAAGGAAATGAAATCAAACACAGGAACAATTCATTTTACTAGGATGCAAAGTATGAAGTGCCAGTCTCCGGTATTCAAGTGGTATTGGTGTGGTGCATTAAAGCAAAGTTGCTTGGGAGAGAGAGGAATTCTAGTCTCAAGTCCTCGTGCATTTTCAAGCAGAAAATTCAGAGAGCAGTCCCCAGGTTTCTGGCATGCCTGGATGCAAAGTGGGCTGCTGAGAAGCCAGCAGCACCTCCTGGCTCCCTTTGCCCCCTCCAGATGTTTCAGCAGGTACATTTCTGTGACACTCACATTCCAGCTGTGCACTGACTCCAGGCCTGCTATAGCAATTTAGGATTTGATCTTGAATTGTTAGAAGCAAATGTTTTCCACTGGATGGAGGCTTCACCAGGCAGCAATTAAACATTAATATAAAGGTTTAAAATGACCCTTAGAACTTTATGTTGTTAACTTCACTTGAGCCTGAATAAACCTCAGGGGCAAATACAAACATCACTTAGGAAGCATGTTTAAAATAAGGCACAGTAACTAGTCAAATGTAATGTCTAAAATATGAGTAAGTTCAATTCAGATGTTTCTCCCCATTAAATTCATGCTATTTCAGCTTTCCAGTTAGATACTTTTATATCTTGGCACCATAGAAAGGCCAATATCTTTGTGTTCCCTAGAGCTGCACAGAATCTGGATGGATAAAGCAAAGGCTATATAGTTCAAAATTACAAACTCACGATTCCTAAGATAAATAGTATGAGACTGCTGCAGGAATATAATCATTCACTTCTTTGAGATTTATTGTAGCTGCCAGAAATAGTATCTCAAAGTCAAAGATGACATACTCACTCTAAGACAACATGTAAAAACATTTATATCAACTGGTAGGTATTTTACCACTGTGAATGGACAAAAATTGCATTTCAGAGATCCCAGCACTCCAGAATCATTGGATAAATTAGGCAACAGAAGAATCTGTCCTGTCAAAGACTAAAACGTTAAAGCTTCCTGTCAAAGCAGGAAGATATCTTGCTTCAGAGCCAACAGAAGCTCTTTTCAGGATGTTCCTCCTCTCCCCCATCCCAAGTGATATCAGATACTCCTCAGTGTCATATCCCCAAAACAAACTTTCAAAGAACCTCCTAAATAGCCCAGAAATTGGTTTACTTGAAGCAGGACTAGAGTGTAGATGCAGAGCAGGGAGGGTAATGCTGTCCTCAGTGGAGACAGAAGGTCCTTACAAGGACTCCTCAGTGCTTTGTAGAACCTGCACCTCTGGTTCTTCCTTTTGCCTTTTCTCTACTTCCTTACAAAAACTGAAAAAAACTCTTTAGAAAGGCTGCTCCAGAAAGTATTGAAAAATGGGAACTTCCTTACCAAAACCAGGCAAATTGAATCAGATGGGCAAAAGTTGCAGAGAGTATCAAGCACTCAATAACATGAGGTGAATCAGCCTTTCCCATGAGCTGAGAGAAGACTCAGGAAAGGCCCTTTGCAGAGGTTACACAAATATGCTCCTACCCAAAAAGCACTTACTCATGCAAGATGCATGGTTTGGTAGATAAAAAGACATTACCATACATAATTATCACTTTCATGCACAAGTGCCTATTTGTTTAGGCAGTCATTACACACAAATAATTTGCCTACATCCAATTGAAATCCTGTTATCTTTGCTCTTATTTGTGGAGCATTTCAGATGTTTATTTGCTTAAATTTCTGTGAGGAATCTTAAACAAACATTCACTATTTTGTAAGAAGCATAAGATTAAAATACAAATTTTCTTTTGAATGATTTTCCTTAAAATTCTGAATGGCTTATAATTTCTAAGATGCCTCAGCTTATACATGTCAGAAAGCATAAAAAACACTCTCAAAAAAACCCCAAAAACAAACAAAACCCACAACAAACAAACAAAAAACTCAAAAAAATAAAGCAAAAATACCAAACAAAACAGCAAACCCCTCCCCCCACTATTCTGTCAACTGAAGGGATGAAGGATCATGACTTTATTATTAACTGATCAGGAACTTATTACAAGAGCATGTAGTGGTAATTCACAAGCAAGAATGACTTTAAACTGAGAGAAGGTGGATTTAGAAAAAATATTAGGAAAAAATTTTTCACTGTGAGGGTGGTAAGACCCTGGAACAGGCTGTCCAGGGACGTTTTGGATTGCACATCCCTGGAAGTGTTTGAGGACAGGTTTGGTGGGGCCCTGAGCAACCTGGTCTAGTGGAATGTGTCACTACTCACCATTCATTGACAATTAAGAAACAACTTCTCCAGGATGTGACTGAAGTAGAGTATATGGGATTTTGGACTACAGCTGCCTATTTAATATGTTCTGCTGAGTTTACAAATACAATAGTATTAGCTCCAGCATAAGAGAACTACTTCAGGTAGTCTTTAAATTTGGCATTGCAACTATTTTGACGTTCTACAGTGCAGCTAGGAAGAAAACAGCTATTTAAATTCAAGAAAAAGTTGAACCCGTAAAGCAAGGCAAGTTAGACAACTTTTCACCCACTAGCAGAGTGACACTGTATCCTTCTAGCTCCTGATGGGGTCAAAACTTCCACATGAGAACCCACTGTATTTGCACAAGGTCCACAGCTCGTGATGCTCTCAGCCACTCAACAATGGGAATTGGTATTTGCTTAGACCAGCTAAGGAGCACAGTCTGCTTGCAGCATTAGGATCTATATAAAGCAGTTCTAGAATTAGAAATACTGGAATGACTCCTGGGCAGTGAACACCTAAGGTTTGAGAATTTGGTGAGGAAATGGCACTGCTTTTGTACACACAGGTCTGGAGTACAAATTTTCTTTATGGGGTATTTATTTTGCTGCATGACTGCACTGATCAGCTCTGTTGCCCACCCCCTTTTTGTCTTTTGATTGATCTATTAGATCTGGAGTATTTTTAAACTTTTTTTGGAGAATCAAGTTTTGTGACTACCAAGACTGTATCTCCAAGACCCATACTCTGCAACCAGTAGAACACATATCTAGATAATGTCAACTGGAAAAAGTAATTTTGCCATAAAATGGTGTTTACTGACTCAAAGTGAGCCATTAGTGATTCTGCACACTTCTAATGGGCCTGCCTTGCCAAGATGCTGAGCACCTCAATCTCAGTGCTTTGCATTTAAAAACCAAAATAGCCCAGGTATTTCTACCCTAAATAGACACCAACAGCTTTATCAGCCATCAATGAATCTCAAGAGTGTTTTAGCCAGATGTTGGGTTTTTCTCAATCGGCAGTAAAATTGAGGACTTTATGGTGAAAGAGACTTGGGTTACTGTTTTGAAAGCTTATTAAAACAGATAGGCACAAGGGACTGTTTCCCAGAGACACTTAAATTGTTTATCTTGAATAGTTTGGAGGAAACTATTAATCTCAGTAGCTTTTTTCCACTGCTGGCCACAGTGTGATCATGAACTCTGCAAATAAGCAGTTACAGCTGCCTTGCCAAAATATGTTTTGACATTTGAACAGCTTCATTGCTTGAACTTCTCTCTTCTTTGTCCCATAGGTGATAGAATGAACCTGAGACTGATCTCTGGAAAAGTGCAGTTCAGGTGAAACACAATGAACACAAACTCTCTGCTGAGAGCACAGTCAACCTGATGCTTTTAGTCAAGGTTGCATTTGTTACAAAGAGGTGAGCACAATGAAAATAATTTCTTCATATAAGTTTCAAGCAAGGCACCTTTAGAAAGCTACAAAACCCAGATGATGACTTACAATGATCCATGCTCCAGCACAGAAGAGGAAGGCACTGAAAAAACCACTTTGTATCACAGCCCATGCTCACAAACAAGCAAGAAGTTTTTTGCTCAAGCAGAGGGTTGTCTACAAGAGTGTCAGTGAGAAAAAAAAAAAAGGTAGGTAAGTACATGATGATGAAGTTCTGCTCTCACTGGAGCCTGTGGGAAGTCTTGAATTTGGATTTGTAGTTTCTGATATTGGCTGGACTGAATGGTGAATTGCAGCTGTAACTGTGTCAGCTGTAAAACTCTGCATGGTGAGACTTTTCCATGTCTGACTGAACACCAAATATTATGAAAATTAGTATCTTTTGAAGTAGGAATTCTTAAATTATAGTTTTCCACTGATGCATGCTGAGAAGAAATTACAGCAGAAGAAACAGCAAAATTGTTTACATGAACAGTTAAGTACTACTAAAATTACCATGGAGATGCAAAACATTGCTTCCTTCATATGAACTCAGTAGGCTATACATACCATTCTTCAGAATAATAAAAACATTCCATTTACCAGCTCTGCAAGGTCAGCAATAGGCCATACTGTCCAATACTGGCCCAAAACCTACAACAATTAATTTTCAGCACAGTACATAAGTGAACCAATCTAAGTACATGCTGCTTTCAAGTAGTCCAATTAGAATATGAGTCTTGATGATCCTCTGGATTTGAAAGTAACAGTGTTTTGGTAAGAGCTCTGTAGCAAAAGAACACACATGGTCTTTCACATGCAGAACATACTCCAACACACTTAGAGATCTTAAAGAAAAGCAATGTATTTATTTCCATTTTATTTCATAAATTTTTTTTTAAATGGAAAACGCACCCATGAAAGCTGATGCACTTTGCTAAAAGTATTTAATTCTAGTAAAATAATAAAACATATAAAGATATGTTTTGGTGCCATCAAATACATAATTTCTTTCCTTTTTTTTTTTTTTTTTTTAACATTTCTGTAAACCAGAATTCAGCAATTTTTATGTTTCAAACAGTTGTTTCTTCCATAAGTCAGACTATCATTACAACATACTTAGGAACAAGGTAAAAATGTCAAGCATTACATAAGCTTTTTGATCCCAAATAATTTTGTTCCTGCCTCTCAGTTCTGGAAACCCTCATGCATCTCTGCCTCCAAAATAAGAAAAGGAATTTAAAAAAAAGAAAACTTCCCTCTTTAAGATATGGTTTGTTCTGCTTCCTTAAATGCCTCTGTGGAAATGGTTACCCCACACCAGTCTGTATCCAGGAGTGGCTTAAGAACCATTTTCTACTTGCACCAGTGGCTCTGATCCTCTAATTATCCCTTCCTCTATCCAGGTTCCCAGTCAAGACAAGTTTCTGCCTCACCTCCTGGATTTCCCATAGTCTTAATTTACCTTTGATTTAGTTCCTTCTGGCTTACAAAGTATTCAGCAGTTTATAATTATTACTTTACAATTACTCCCAGGTTTAACAAGAGCCAGAGTCTACTTGTTTTCCAGCTGCTGTCTGGCAGGGTAAGCACAAAGCAGATGTTGAAGGAGAGGGTGATAGAGGACAGTCAAAGCCTGCAAGTATGGCAAAAACACCCAATCAAAGCAAGGCCACATTTATTGCTCTGTCTTGACTAACAACAGAGGAAATCACTTTCCCCTTGAGTTCTCTCCAGAATAATTCATCAGCCTCTTGCTTTGCTAATGTGTTTATAGACACTACATGGAGCTGAGTCAGCCGTGGTCCCACTGCTACTCTTGAGGATTACTCATGGGCTTTGAAATCAGCAACAAAAGATTCTCTTATGTATCACGAACTTTTCCTTAACACATTAAGCAATTAACAATCATCTAATTAGGCCTCTACCCACGCTGGATTCACAGCCATTGTTGATTAGAGCAGATGAAATCAGATCTCTTCTTTGCTTGCTGACGGCGTGTGTGTCTCACTGCAGGCACACCTCTGCATGCCTGAATTATCATGGGGTGCACATCTCTAAGCCATTTAAATTTTTATTAATATCTAGTTGAGGTTAAAAAAGGAAGTTTTCAGCTAAAAAAGAACTGAGAAAGACTTTATGGAAGGGCAGCGAACAATGTCCTGAATTAAGCCCCACTAGTTGAACTCTTCACCCTATATTCAGTATTCACCTTTATTGTTTTTACTGGAATCTTAAGATATGAAAACATAAAAAATGAACATCTGTTTTATTAAAGAATATACAAATTATGCTTAAGCAGTCCAGAAAAAATATCTGGTTTGAGGGTAGTCTTTCTTCCCTAATCACAGATAAGTTAGCTTATTTGGTAAAAGATAGGAGCTCTCTGTTTCTGAATTTTATTCTGTTTTCCCCTGTAACAGCTTAAATGGGCCCAAGCAAGTGATTTTTACATTATGTGCCTTAATTTACTGCATCCATAGAACTCATACCAGATACTCTCAATAATATTCCAACAACACAATACTTGGGCATACTGCAGACATCAATCAGGTGACAAAGCTATAAACCACTCTTTAGTTCAAGCTACTACAGAACTTCATGAACACTGAAAGTGTGAGTCCAGATTTTGCATGATTTTTGTTTACAACAGACTCTAGTGACAGAATTGATATTTGCTAGTCATCAGCTGAATCTAGTCCAGACTGCAAGTTATGAAATTTGGCAACAACTCATTTGTCCTATATCCCATACTGTTTTCTACTAATAGAGAGGGAAGCAGTATGCCCAGGAGGAAAAAAAAATAGAAAGAAAAAAATAAAACAGGGTTAAGGCTTCACCTTCAGCCCTGAAAACTCCCACCCACAACCAGCTGTCTCAGTTTTAGACACTTGGAATTGGTCAGGACAGTCAACACTTCTCACACATTCCTGTGGCAAAAGAAGTTCAATCATAACACAGTCACCAGAGAATCACACACCTATGGTAACTGCATGGGGAGGCTGGAAGGGACCAAATCACAGAGCTGGTGAGGAGCCCAAACAGAAGTTTGGGGACATAGTAAACTTAGCACTCCTAGACTTTCACAATACTTCAAGCCTTGCAATTTTCCTCCCTAGAGCAACTGTTCCAAGTAATGCAAAGTCATGTGGCTCTTTACATGTATTTAATTTATCTTTAATTAATTTAATTAATTAATGACTTGCTAACGGCCCCACCTTGGACATCATAAGTACATTGATGAGAAAATAAATAAGTTCATTAATCACAAACATGCACCATAACACTCAAAGGAAAAGCACAGGCTATTTTATGGAGTCATAAAACATACACATAAACAAAATCCCAAATGCTGGACTACATTTTAATGGTTTCTCATTTGAATTAAATAACAACAATTTTTCTCTTTAAAAATAAAAATCAGCTCCTATTACCATCTGGTATTTCTACAACATTTTAAATCTACAGGAAGATGTTTCAATAACAGTATTATTCATTTAGAGCCAGCCATCTGACAGGAAACAAAAGCACTATCTCTATAAGGTTTACTAATGCCTCTCTGTTCCAAAAATGAGACATCTCTCTTGAAAGTGAAGGCTACCCATATGGTAGTTTAAACAGTAGATTTTTTTTAAAGTAGTTACATGAAGAATGATTTTTAATAGCTATTTTCACATTTTTTATTCACAATGTCATACCTTTAGAACTTCCCTTACCCTAAGGTTCAAACATTTATCAGAGAAAAAAAACTTCTGAGTCAGACTTCATTTAAAATTTATTATATGTCTACAGATTTTGGAAGGTGTTCAAGATCATAATATAGAGAGCTGACAAATTTGAAATATATTATTTGGTTAGAAGGAAGTGGAAAAAAAGTGGTGGATTCAACCAAATTATTAAATGTTATTCTCTTTCAGCATCTGACATAGAAATATGTATTGTTTTTGTGGAGTATATTTCTGATTTTGTGAGAAGATACAGTGTTCTTGATCCTAATTAGGATTTTTATTCATTCAGACTTTGAGATATTGTTATGTATACTCTTCAAAGCATTTTTTTTTAATGAGCTCTCAAGCCCTGGTACATTCAAGAAAACCCAGGGTTTTTATCACAGTGATTTGCTGGTATATACCCCAAACTGGAACCAAGACTGCATGAGGGGACTTCTATATCTAGAGGATTTCTTCACTGTGACTAAGATTTCACCCTTACAGCAACTCACTTTTTCATAACTGACATCTGCTGTCTTCAAAATGACAACTCCCTATGTTTTATTCAGTTTATTAAAAGTCAGAATACCAAAAATGATACCTATAGTCCATGAGCAAAACTTTTTCAACATCAACAAGAATTGATAAGAAAAAAGTGTGAGGAAGGAACCTTTTTGTGAGCTCATATATTAGCTAATATTTTCAAACTGCTGAAGAAGCAATGATATGTTATTAAAAAAATCACACTTATTGGTAAACATCTCCAGAAATCATGTCAAGGATAAAAACACACAAAGGCAGGGGGGAAAAGTAATTAAATTAGATTTGCCATAAAACCAATCAGTGATAATATGGATTGAATAATCCATACAGCAATCAAAAGAAGTAGCCACATCAGGGTATTGGCTGCTAGTCACCAAAAGTCTTATATATCTGATCTCTAAATTGAAAAATCCTGAGGAGGTCAGCCTTGTCCAAGCAGAAGTGCTTTTGAGTCTGTGTAGAAGGACTTAAGAGTCTAGAGGGCTGGGGGGCTTAGGAGTTTAAGTGTGTGCATTGTAAGACAGAAGCTGTGGAGAGGTTCTTGAAACTGCAGTTTGGGAGTTGAAGCTAAATACTGCCTAAATCCCTTTTTCAGAGACACACTTTTTTTTACTTTTTTATTTTTAATATCCCTAATTAAACTTTCAGTTTTTTATTTTCCACCACAGTGCAGAAATACCAGTTTCTTGCATTATTCACACATTGAGAAGGAAATTATTAGGACTGCAAGATGCCCTGCAACTTGCCCTGTGTAAGGACTGAAGATGAACCAATTCACCCAACAGCAGCTCCAGCCTTACAAGCATCTGCAGATTTAGACACTGATAATGCATAAACAATCCCATGTGCAGTAAACTTGATGGTCACTCTGAGCAGACATTTAACACTCTACAAAATATTTGAAAAAGGCCTTAAAAGTAGTGAACCCTAGAGAAATAAGGTATAATTTACATTTACAGTTGAGAAAAGCAGTGGTTTTTCTAACAAAATTCTTAGTAAACATTTACTTAGATACTCATATATGAAATATATATGTCCTTCTACATTCTTCATTTGTTCTGAGATTGTTTCAGTACAGAATAATTGCCCTTGAATGTGGAAGCTGGCACCAAGAAGCATAGTGCAATAGTTCTGTAAACCATGCAAGAGAGATTTGCAGCCTGGGCCCTGAGCAGATACAAATAATAAATCAGCTATGATTCCTGAATTTACTGGACAAACACTGAACAGACACTGAAAAGTCATGCAATGTAAATGAACACAAACCCCCAATATTTAGTGGGCTCTAACAACACATCCATGCATATCTCTGATGTGTAAAATAGTGAGACATTAAACATTAACAGAGGAAACAATGTATTTCTTTTTTGACCAAGTAGCAGTAAAAAAATCTTTATTCAGTATAGATGAAAGGATTAACTTTTTCACTCCTCTGTCTAGGGTACTACAATCTAGGTTTATAATTACTTCTGTCTGTAATTTTTTAGGACTCTGTAACACACTGATAGTTCTACATCCTTTAAACTGTCCATAGGTAAATATATCACCCTTGAGGTGCTCATTTTCACAAACAATTATTGTTGCCTTTTCTTTGTGGAATACTGACCCAAAAGAGATTTTTCATGGTTTTTGTTAATTCTCTCTTCATCATCCTTAAATCTACTTCAAACTATTATTAATAAATTAATATTAATTATTACTTATGCAAGTATCAGGGGATTTTTCATCAATTTAAGTTAATTTTTCTAACTAAATTATATCCATTAATTTTTTGTGAGTGACCTGACAATAGCCTTTTCACTTGCTGGACATAGAGCAAGCATATGTTGGTTTGCAGACTGATTGAATGTATAGGTTCACAGCTATGGGAATACAGGCAACCCTTCTTTTCTGAGCACAGAAACTGTTCCCAGTGCCTCCTTTGTGGTTCCTGTGCAGTCACTGTTGCACCCTCACTGCTGCTGCTGGGTCCAGCATTGCCATCTCCTGCTTTGTGAGAGTCTTGCTGCAGCACTTGGCTGCCACTTTCTAATTCTGATTGTGTGTGATAGCCCAAGAGATTGCACTTGTGCAAATTCAGACACCAGTATACTCATAACAGAGAACATGCCCCTTAATGAGTTAAATTAGATGGTCAGTGCTGAGACAACCACAGGATAATCCACCTCATCCCCTAATCTATGGACTGGGGTACTGTACAAGTTCTGCCAGTTATTTCATAGGAGGCATGTGAAAAAATGTGATGGTAAATTCTCAGCAGATTTTTTACTTCTACCACTTCCACTGACCATGTGGATCTTTGTGGTCCATGGATCTTTGTGAATTAGCAGATGGCAATGAAACAATTGCTTATGGGAGATGTAACAGACACATCCCTGCACACACAGTATAAAAAGTCCAAACCTGTCCAGACCAAATGTAAGAAAAGAAAGCTCTAATTCACTGCTAAGAAACAAATAGCCTAACAACCTGATTTCCCCTCTCAATGTGACATTAATAAGTTACAAACCCAACTAGTTTAAGAAAAGCAGAAAATAAACTGCATACAATAGAATTGTATATTAAAGGGCATTTATTTCTTCTCATTGAAGAAATCCTCTGGCCTAAAATCTGTGTTATTTCTTGATGGTATCAGAAATTGCTGCTAAATTAGTTTTTGATTGCCAGATTTGTCTGGTATAATAGATGTGTGCAAGCTTTCTATTTGTTGCCATTTTGACTAATATACATTCAGTATTAAGAAAGCTTTTTGGTATCTCAGATTAAGTGCTTTCTAAAAAACAGATAAAGCATTCAGCAGAAACCAGGTGATAAGTGGAGCATTTGAAATGAAGCAGTGAATTCTGTCAGCAACCTGCTGTGTGTTTGATAAAAAGGCTGGACTGGAAATACAATTGAAAACCCAAAAAAAAAACCCCTAAACCTGCTTATGAAATTCCTCAGCAGATTTCTCCCAGTCAAACATATGAAACACAGTAGGAGGCAAATATTAAACTTAAGATATAACTGAACCATACCAGTGTGTTCACTTGAGATTCCAGGAATCTCAACCCAGATTCTCAGGTACCCCCTCTGTACAGCAGTGTAATCACTGTGTATTTCACAGCTCTGAAGCAGCCAAAAATGTCCTTGAGGCTTTCTCAAAAATGCTAAGCCTGCTTTCAGAGTGCTTGTAAGAGTCATTGAGATAATCCATACATTATCTCCATCCTTGGAGATATTCAAAACCCTTCTGGACATTGTCCTGGCAGCCTTCTGGCTGGGGGTCTGTTTCAGCATGGGGTTGGACCAGTTTCCTCCAGAGGGCCCTTCTGATTTTGATACTTAAGGAAATTTAACATAACAAATAATGTGTGTACTTGATGCAATATCTCATCTTATCTGGGAAATTTTCACATTGAAGATAAGGAATGCATCAACATGACATATTTAAACAGTGAACTGACAACTTCTTTAAAATGCTAACAAAAAAGTTAGAAGTTAAATATATTTTATGAAATAATATTTTATGAAATAATAATTATTAAGTGGCACTGGCCTAACAAGGCTACTGTAATTGTCAGCCTCTAAAATGGCTACATTTTGCTATTTTTATGTATCTTGAGGCAAACTATGATTAATTTAACAAAGTTCTCAGCTTTTTTGAATCAATAGTTCAAAAGAATGAATACATCTTTCAAGAAAGCATCTAGGACAGAGTCATTATTCCTCACAGAAGAGAAAGGTGTCTGCTAAAATTGAGGAAGGTATATCTTTTTATCTGTACTATTACATATGTACAAGCTAAAACCTAAATCTGAACCTGTTTCACATCAGACATCTTTCTGGTCCTCTTTCAGCTACTTGTTTTCATTTCAGGATTAAAATTCTGTGCTCTTTAAGGTCAATTATACCTCTTAATATCTTTTGGATCAAAAATTCTACCCAAGTTGTATGAACACATGCTAAATAAAATCTGTCCAAGGAGCAATAATTGCATATTCTACTGAGTTAAACCTACTGAAAGGCATTGAGTAATATCACCTCACATGACAGTATGTGAGAAATTAATAATCAATGACTAAAGCAAATTCAGAGCAGATGTTCACGATAAGTCTTTAATATAACAGATAAAATAGCAAATATTAGCAAATATTCAGGACTTTTGAAGGAAGGAAAAAGATTTACATTTCTTTTTGCCAGTCTACCAGCTTTCAAATAATTCAAAGTGAAAGGTTTTGAAGGTTTTCATATTTCTTTCCAAAACCTTATAAGACCCAGCTACCACTAAGGAGCATGAAACATTAATGTCTTAATTTAAAATTTATTTCTGTTTGTAGTATGGTTTTTCCAGTTAGTGAGGATGTATTTAAAATTATGATTCTTTTTACATGAGAGGAAATATGCTGAGAATGAAAAAAATACTTTACAAGGAGATAGGGTGAGAAGAAGAGATGTCCTCCATCCCTGGCACTCCTGAAAATGTTAAAGAGTTCTCTTTTCCTGCCTCTGGTGGAACTCAGCTGATTCTCCAAGTCATGTTTTTCAATGCTTCCCAACACCACTGAGTTATTTATTATACTTCCAATCTTGCACACTGTGGTTCAGGTTAATTTGCATAAACCATTTCCATTTTTAGGACATATTTATAAAGTCATTTACATAGCTGACAACTGCATTTCACTGAAAGATTCAGAGCGTGGCTTCTGATCTCCTGCTAATTGAGGTTAGAAAGGCATTACTGATGTAAAAATAATAATGATATCCTGCAACTCAGTACAAACCTACTAATAATTCAGCTGTGGAAATAAAAAAAATCTTTTCAAATCTATTAACTGTCATTTAAAATCCTTGTTAGTATTCCATTAAATAAAATCTTAACTGTCGGTGCATTATGGTCTCCCAGAAAGAGGTTTAATTGCTTTGCTGATTGTTCACAGTATGTGTAAACAGTTTTATTTGACTTCAAGGTGATATTCTCCAGAGTCTTAGGGAAAAAAAAAAAAAAAGCTCTTAAATGATTGAAGGCAGTGAGTTGGACTATTCTAAAAGTCTTGTCAAATAGAATTGATTACTATCAAAGTTCATATAAGAGATGCCTGAAAACCAGTTTTGTACAAAACAGTTCACCGAAGAACATCAAAGTTAAGATGTAAGAACTCATTAATCTCTTAGCAAAATCACCCCTACAGGAACATACTCTCATTTTCAGCAGCCTACAATATTCACATGTGAGTGTCCAGCAGGATTTTGAGAATTCTGCTGAGTAGGGAAAATTGAATATCTCAGCTCCCTCAGCACATCTCCTACACAGCATAACTTCTTTGCTTTTGTGTTTGTACTGACTATGCACAAGGCTTTAAGTAATTTCTACCCCTCCATATATTTTCTTCCAGTCTAAGGAGGTCTCTCTCCCTTCTTCCCCATCGCTTTTCCAGCAGTGGAGTCTTATCCCAGGAGTCTCCCAGTGACACTGCATTGTCCCTGAACCCATTTGAACACAAACTCTAGCTAATTGCTGTCTAATTTGAAAAGTCTTCTGGCCTTATTCCCAGAAGTGTCCTGCAGACACCTGACTAGTGAAAAAAACCTTATGAACACACCAGTGGAGGGAAAGGTGTTTTGCAAGTTCTTAAGCTTTTTAGGATACAAAAACAAAGCAAACCAAACCAAACAAACAAAACAGAAGAGAAAGATTTCATTGCTTATTTTTATCTGCCTTCATCTAATTTTAAAAAATTCTTACAAATCTGTTAAAGGGCGATTGATATAAAATATTTCTTTATATTCCTAAAATGAGCTCTTGAATGGATTCTTCTTACCAGTAAGTGCACACACAGAATTTGTATTTATTCCATAATAAAACATGACTTTGAAGAGCCTCACATGAAAGCTCTTTGTATATAACTGTTTAGTGATGTGTGTGAACACGATTTTGCAAACTTGTCTGTGCATTCTGTATTTTTTTAATAAAACTGGAAATTCCAGTGTAACAACATCAAAACAAAGAATACAGCTTTTTGTACCAAATGTACATTATTTCTAGCAAAAAAAAAAATCTACTTTATTATAAAGACATATATAAAATATATATTTTCTATACTGTTATATTCATGTATTTCTATTCAGTTTGCTTTTCTATATATATTTTTTTTTTTTTCCTCAAATGGCTTCCTTGTTGCTAAAATGTGGCATAAATTTGATGCTCACAGTAGGATAACATATTACAAGAGTCATAAGAGTTACAAGGCCTCTAGGAGAGCTGTCGTGCCTTTTTATAAAACATACAAGATGAACAAACCATATCATCTGACTCTATTGTAATGCAAAAAAAGGATCATTCCTCTCCCACTGACTCTGAGGAAGGAATCATGTCTCCCTATGTAATCTACATGATAGATCAGGTCATTTGTTTCTACTGCAACACAAATAGTGGACATTATTCTTTCACTGACTATGAACTTCTCTTTCCTAAACCACATTTCAAGGCATTAGAGCATATTAGTAAAAATGATTAAATAAACCTCTTAACATCCTTGGCAAGAAATCAATGTTTTAGTGACAGGGAAAAAGAGGAACAGAGACGTTTTTCACTCCATCCCAGAATTTATTTTCCAAGTTTAGAATCCAATCATCCTCTCCATCTTGCATATCACTTTCTAGGAACATTTTCTGAGCTGTCATCTGCACTTTGTGCTTCAAGAGAAATGAGGAAATACTGCCCCTTTCCCAGCAGCAGCATGTGAGCACACACAGAGTCTCACTTTTCATGTACCACCATGTCAGGAGGCACAAACCTCCTGAATTAGAGCCAGACCTGCTCCCCTGGCAGGTCACCAAGATTTTCTCTGAGACTTGGCCCAGGATATTTTGTGTTTCCTATGATTAATAAGACCATGAGTCACATCCAAGAGAGGTGGATGCAGTGCTGTGTGCACACACACAGACCTGCACACACATGGCACACATTGGGTGTGTTACACTCACATCAAACCAGCTGCTCACCAGCAGTGGCTCCAGTCCTGCAGCCTGGCATCTGCTGCAGGATGAGCTGACCTGGCTGTGCCAAGCACATGAGGCACAAGAACCAGGTGCCTCAGACCTGCCTTTTTTGCTGCCTGGCTTTGCTGGGTTTTCCAGGCTTCCTTCTGTTGCTAATTTTTAAGAACTGTAGTCTCCGGAAAGGGCCTGAAGCAATTTGGACAATGCATTTGGACGATGTTCTCAGGCATGTGGTGTAATTCTTAGGGCTGTCCTTGTGGGACCCTCTTAACTCAGGATATTCTGTGATTAATATACAGTCAGTCACATTGTAGTTCGTCATGATTTGTCAAGATACAGAAAACTGCATCTTGTAAAACTTGAACATGTGGCCAGAATGATCCCTACTTTAGCTATGGTCTGTGATCTATGCTGACCTATGAAGGAGGAATGTGGTCTAAAGTTTATACTGCTGACACCACTGAGCAGGAAGCCATCAGAGGAGCTTTTGAAGCCAGATTCATGACCATGTATCCTGTCAGGAAATAGGGATTCTAACTGGGGTACTAGTATGCTTCGTTTAGTAATTCCTAAAATATAGATTTTATACGTATATGGAATAAATAACTTAAAAGAGTCATATTGGGTAAGAACTTTTATTTTAATGAATGAGGTTATCCTAGTAACCTCATTCAAAGAAAAACCATATTTTTAACTAAAGATTCATGAATATGAAATTCAGATATGCTGCCTACATTTTCTTATACACCAGTGGAGTATATGGACATTCACAATTGCTCTAGTAAACTAACATTTGTATTTTAACTCTGTGAATTTCCAACAGAAGTAAAAGTAATTAGCATTTGGATTCAACTCAGAAACATCACTCTGAGTAGTTTGTTGTGTCTAGTGCCCTCTCCATCATTCCTGAACCCTTACAGGAAAAGACATTCTCTAGAAACCACCAGCCTGACCCTTTCCCCTGATTCAGGGAAGAGATTTGGGTAAGAGGGTTCAGTTAAATAGCTGGATTCTAGGTAAAAGGATTCAAAAACACCAGTCCATATTTACTCAGCTGTTAAGAACTGCAGATTATTCAAGGATTATCTGAGCAGCAGGGATATCAAATAGTGTTGACTAGGATGGACAAACTGAATAAGGTCTCCTTAGCAAAGCATAAAAAGGGAAGGAAAAAGGATTTAAGAGACCTGCTTAATTTGTCACAAGTCAAAGAGCAGGGGATGGAGTTCTAGCAGGTCAAGGCCAGCATTGACAGCAGGAGACAGAAGAGCAGTCCAGGAGACCTTGAGCTGTAAACCAGCACCAAATCCACAACAAAGGATCAGCTGGTGGACCTTGAACCAAGGAGCAACGCTCTTAAATACTTTTTCCTTCCCTGTTATGCTTTGCTAAGGAGACCTTGTTCAGTTTGTCCATCCTAGTGAACACTGTTTGATATCCCTGCTGCACCACTGGATATGGGCTGGTGGACCTCAAGCCATCCACAACAGGATGCAGGTTTTGTGCCCTTGAACTGGGGTTAAATAGGGTAGAAACCTTTAACCCCATCTCCAGACCTTCAGCCTAACATGGTCCCTAAGGTAACAGAGGATGGTGGTTACTGTCTAAACATGTGTTTCCAAATACTGTTTGTGTCAATGTAGATGGTTTGTGTGTGGTGGCATAGGTGTGCAGAATATCATTTAATTGGAGCTCATAAACCATGTCCCTTTTGGCCACACAAGTGACAATAATTTTCAAGTTATTTTCAAGTAAATATTACTTCTGTTGGTGAATGGTCTGGAGGAGACAGAATCTTTCTTCATGGTGTAGCATAAAATATAACCTAAGTGTGATTTCAGCTACATTTACAGAAAACCATGAGAACCTATGACTTTTAATTCTGAAACACAATGATTCTTTCTACACTATAATTACTTCAGTCTTTGATCCCTTGCCATAAAAAAAAGATGCAATTTTGTCATTAGTTTCATTAAAAGTTAGATATTGTGCTCAGATTTTCAGTAGGTTAAAATAGCTTTTTCTTAGAAGTTCATTGAGGCATCTCTGTGGAGAACAATGCTACACTTTCTTCCAGTTTGCTACACTGCATCAAGCAAACAACAGAAATTCAGAAATTAAATATGTATTCTTGTGGCCCAGTGTAGTGTTGTGCAGAAACACACAAGGAAACTCAGAAAGAGCCACCACAGGACAAGAAGTCACATTGTCCCATTAGCACTGTGCTCTGTCCAGCACAGGTAATTACCCAGCTACTGCAGCCCCTGCAACAGCCTAAGAAAACTATCTTTATAATGGTGCTTTGAATGGGCAATTTGCTTATAATGGTCTTTCTGGAAAACAGGTGGCTTGCAAGACCTTTTGCAGATTCATGTTCAGGCAGCAGCTTCTGTAATTAGTCATCAAATAAATTGGTTTGTGAATGATTTGTTGACTTGTGAGAAAACTAAAGAGAGTTCTCGTAGGAAGGAAGTACATGATGGTTTGGTATTTTTATTCTTAAGTAATTCTTCAGTGGCCAAGCACAAACACAGAACAAAGCTAGCTCCAGTATCCAGGAATCTTGATTCACATTCTCAGCTTTGCCTTGTTGGACAAAGAAACAAGCATGATGTCTGCTTCAACGCTCTGCAAGTCTGCAAAACAGTGCTCCCTTCAATGAAAATCATCGTGCTCAAACTCTCTGCTTTCATTGAATTCTCTGCTTTAACTGGTGAAAGCCTTTCCCAGATATTTGAAAGGTCAAAATAAACATAACACAAAACATCAAATTACTATTTAATTGCATCTTATGGAGGATTGGGTTTGTGTGTTCCATTCATCCCATACATTTTTTTTACTGAAATGAAAAATTACTTTGACTTCTATTTTTTATTTTAAATGTATTAGTCCTCCTCTTTAGACATTACAGTTATTAATGCCCAGGCTGCTGCCATGGCTCTGAATTCTTATCACTCACTCAGCTGATATTATTACCAAGTCAAAGCTGACATCAGAAATGGTACCTTAATATTAGAGAAAGAAATCATGACTGGAATTATTCATAGATTACACAGCATACACTACTTGGGAGACAAAGAATCAGCAGATGTGGCTTTTTAATAAAAATTTATAGCCTGATCCAAAGTCAATGCAAAAATTTTCCATGACTTCAGTAAATTTTGATTCTAGCCCTACATAATGAAATTAAGGAGGGAGACAGCAGTTGTGTCCATAACCTCTCTTCTCTATTTTGATGTAATTTAACAGCACTGACAAGAAATTTATAAAAAACCAGCAGAGATTTCTGGGTGTGTCCTCTGCAGAATCAAACAGGAGCCAGAGCAGTTTACAATAAGCAACTGAAGGAGAGAGAGTAAGAACAATCACAGTATTTTGCAATTAGGTAAAAAATAATTATAACTAAATTATATGGTGCATGAACTAATATAAAGCTCAATACTTCCCTAATGAAATTTATATCAAAGTGAGAAGACAGATGCTTCACTGTTAACAAATTTTAAAAAGGCATAAAGGTGAAAAAGACCTCACTCGACACTTCCTGCTGATGCATCTACAGATATTGTTTCTTTCCCCCTGGTGGTTCTTCACTGCTGATGTGTTTCTGACAAACCAAGCTTCCTGAGGGACCTCTACTATGACTGTAAAATGGAGGGAGATAAGACTGAGATCAAGAATAAGAAAATAGTGTGGAGTGTCACAACTCTATATAAGTGCAAACTGGAAATTTTGCTCTAAGCATATTTACTGGGTTGTAAAATCTTATTATAGGTTTATGTGATTTTTGTAACCTGTAATCATACACATATGCAAAGCTCTGAGATAGAAAGTCTTTATAGCTACAAAGTGTCGATGATCCCTTTGAACCTGTGTATGGAAAGCTTGGGATGACTAGGCAGGGATAAATATGATAACATATATTCAATGAGGCTCCTCTGATTCCCAGCAACATGGTTTTATAAAAGATTACAGGAGTTCTCAGAACCTTGTCCAGGTAGATATCTTCTTGGTTATCTTCTAAAAACAATAAAAGGCTATTTTGGCAGATACTTGATAACTGCCTTATTAAAATAATATTAGTTAGAATACAAAATGAGATTAAATGAGTCCAAGCCCTATTCCAGAAGGAAGGTGCCAGCAATGATGGAAGTGCTTTTAGACCAGAAACAGTGATGGTTCTCTTTGGCAGTATTTAATAAAGTTTTGAAGCATCATAATGGGTGACACCAACAGATTTGTTGGTACTTTCACTGATTTACGTGTGGTCACATCATTAAAGAATTTTAATGATGACTTCACATACTATTCCTCTGATGACTTGGATGTTTAATTCTTTGTTTGACAATCTGGGTGGCAATGAGCAGAGGCCTCTTTCAGCCATTTAAAGTCTTACAGAAGGTGTGGTTTTACCCAGTATTTGGTTTTCTTGACAGCATTATTTGGAGAGTACATCCAGGAAGAACAAGGCTGATGACATACTAAGCCCACTATCAACAACTAACAACATGGGATCAAAGTCCTAAGTGATTTGACTGGGTTTGTTGGAACAGAAGCACTTTGAGAGCTCTCATCTGCTAAATAGTCTTAGAACAAACCAAGATATTAACTGGCAAGGATACTGATGAAAGATGCTGACGTTACTCCTTTTTCAATCTATTGAGGCTAATTAAAATAGTCTGTTTTCTTGTGCTGCTTCTCTGTCAATAATGTTTTAGTTTTATTTAGAAATGTCAGCTGTTACTTATCCATGCACAATGGATCAAGATTTAATTAGCAAGTGGGTTTTTTAAAATAATTGAAGCTTACTGCTTAACAAAACATTGATTGAAATATTTGATACTAAACATTATGTCATGTGATATCTGCTTTTCAACTTGCTAATGATGCCTGTGATTAGTCAGGCTGTTTTCACAATCTATAATTGTTGAAAATAGCAAGTTAATAATGAAGACTAAAAAGCTGTTTTTTAAACATGTAAAAACACTGAAATTATTGTTACTCATTTAATAATTTGATTAAAATCATGTCATTATTAGATCATGTTAGTATGAGTCATGGGTTATCAGTTGCATATTGGAAGACTGATTTTACAGGATGTTTGAATCAGATTCCCTGTGTTTGTTTGTTTGTTTTTCTTCCTTTTTATTGCTTTTGCAGTGGAGTCATGGAGTTATCAACTAACAAAATCTATGGGATGTTTGCTATATAAATGTATTCATCTAGTTTAATTTGAGTCATTAAAGAGAACCAGTAGAAGTCAGTGAAGAGTCAGTAAAAATGGTAGCAGTGGTAGGACATTTGGTAGGACATGTGGAATGATCTTCTTATAAAAGACATAATTTTTGGTTTTTTAAACAGTAAATTGTTCATTAATATTTTGGGGAAAGGAGACTGACACGCACATTGCCTCAGCATGTCTCTGACAATGACACACGTGTAGCAGGCTACGATTAAAAGATTGTAAAAGCATTGACAAGACGGGTAAGCTTGCATGCTTTATTTATTTATTTTTTAATGTGCTTTTTCTTCCTGTATGTTGTCACTGGTTAACAAAACACTGATGAGTCACTCATTTAAAACCACTTGCTGACTACTCATTTAGGCTTCCTGGCAGGAAGAAGGGCAGATGCTACAGAGCAGCTGCAGCCACACCTGCTAGCTGCCCATGCACAGCTGGTTTGCCAGGCTGAGGAGCTCAGGGCATGGTCTCCACACAGGGAGCTGCCAGGGAATGGGCCAGAAAACCAACAGCACCACAGTTAATCACAACAGAAAAACTGTAATTATTTCACAAACTTGTTCTGTGAAATCATTAACAGGAATACAAGCAGTTCCACAGAAATAGAACATTATTAATGACACACAGCTGACCTCTGTGTCCAGCCTCCACTGTGAGATGCAATCATGATTTCCTTATCATAATGCCAGGAGATCTACAGAATTTCCTATGAGGTACTTCCAGTGTATGAAAAAAACCATAAATTCAGTATGACCAAAATGGATTTGAAACATTAATCGTGTCAGTATCATTTTCATGCTTTGCTGTAAGAAACTGTAAAATAAAATGAGATATTTATAAATTGCATATAGACTCAAGATGTTATTTCACAATATCATAAGGAGATCATATATCTAACACTATGAGTTGTGAACACCTTACACATGGTTAATCAGGATTTACAAAAAAAAAAAAAGCAAATAAAAATGAAAAATGAGCCCCTTAACATGAATTATAACTACAATTCTTGTCGAGAGATATACATTTTACCCAGTTATGTATAAATCCACGTTTAATGAAAAATTGAAGATGAGTCAGGTGGGAAAGAAAAAGGTGACATATAATATGCAAATACTGTAAAGACAAATCTTTTCATATAGCAATATCACAAAATGCAATAATTTTCTTGGATGATGTATGAAGAGGAAAATGTAAATAAAATTACACCTAACAAAGAGAGAGTCAGGCCAGCTGTTACAAAAAGACATTTCCTACTGGCCCCTAAAACTTCAGTTTTAGCTCTCTGATTACTTGTTGTAGAGACTATCACACTAGTCCTTCTTCAAAAATTGTGATGATGAGGACATTGCACCTAACAGAGCCCTAGCTCAAATCTGAAGCACTCACGAAGGAGTTCATTTTCTGTAAATTTTGCCACATCTAATTTTTGCTGCTCTAAGCATGTAATCCTTTAAGAGACCTCCTTGCCCCAACAAGGTAAGAAATGGGGCTCTCTCTGAACTTCAGATGGATTTACCTCAAAGGGCTAAATCTTTGAGCTTCAATCTGGTGGTAGCACTTTTCCCTTCTTTGAAACAACTGACGTATTTCCCTAACCTTCTGTAAATCCAGTCTCAGGTTATCAATAATGGCAGCTAGCAAATTCCTGTAAGAATTGCTGAATTCCACACAGAATCCCATGGACAATAGTTTCACAATGAGCACTACAGGCAACAGCTCTGCAGCTCATTTCTTCTCCTTGGCCTTCTCCTCTGTTTCAGATGTGCAAATGATGCTGTGCCTGAAATTCTGGATAAATTGCTTAAATTATCAAAAATTAAATATAGACATTTTCTGCATTAACTAACTTTACTCTTTGTAATGTTGTTTGAGACTAAGGCATCCAGAGGTGACAGAGAAGTAAATAAATCAAGAGTTTCTCAATACCTGTCCTGAAGTTAGACAGACACAAAACTGAGGTCTTAAATGCACTCCCAGAAATGGAGAGAAAAGAAACGCTGAAATTATTTGTGGGTTTATTCACTGCAAAAGGAGACTTGGGGTGTCTTATAGCAATTACACAGGAGGTCAGCAGGATGCCAGCATGATGCCATGGGCCTTCTTATTGACCAGAACTATTTTATTCTTCCTTGTACACTCTACTTCCCTAGGTGAGACTCCTGGAGTACTGCGAGCTTGCTGAAGAAGGAGCTGTGGGCTGTGTTTATTTACTTTGTACAATGCAAGTCCAATACTGAGGGTCCCGGTTCCTGCCAGAACACAAACACCAGAGCAACTAATGAAAAGGCAGCCTGTGGCAGTTGGAATGGCAGATCAGCTTCTTCAGTGCAGTGGACACCACACCTGAAATAGCAAACTCTGAATGGACTCAGTGGTGTTTGCTTTACATTGGAGTACTGATAAATCCTTCTGGTATCATCCTGGCAAATAAATTCATTTCACTGGTGTAGAGTGAGTCACATCTTTCGTATTAGCAGACAAAACCCATATGCGCTAAAGCATTGCAGGAGGTTAAAGAATGAAGGAGAAATTATCTTCCAAAACACAATTTAAATCATTCAATAATAACGCAATCTTCAAGTTTCCAGACTAAGTTTCTGTATGCTCAGCGGCATGCCTGTTACTTCTAAATAAGCGGTGGAGGGGGAAAAGAAGTGAAAAGCTTCTGTCAGCGCTGATTTTTAATGTTTACAGCAGTGTTTCGGCCCCCGGCCGGAACTACAGCCCCCAGCAGCCCCCGGCCGGAACTACAGCCCCAAGCAGCCCCCGGCCGGGACTACAGCCCCCACCAGCCCCCGCGCGGCCCCGGCGCGCACCCAGCGGGCCGCGCGCGTAGCGCTGTCGTGGCGCTGCGGGTGCAGGGTCCGCGGCCGCCGCGCCAGGCCCTCCGTTTCCCCGCGCGGCTCCCGGTCTCCTCCTCATCTTCTTCCTCTTTCTCCTCCTTCTCCTCGTCCCGCTCCTCCCGCGGCAGCTCAGGGCAGCGCCATGAGGCGCGCGGGGCTGGGTAAGCGCGGCGCGGGGCCCGGCCGGGCCGCGGGCAGGGGGCGCGGGACGCGTGAGGGGAGCTGTGGCGTGGGGCAGGGCTGTGGCAGGGCTCGGGAGCTTTGCCGGGGAAAGGCCATCACCTCAACCTCTTCTTCTGGCCCAGCTGGATTTACGGAGCAGCGCTAGGGTTTGTGTTTTATCGTAGAATCATAGGATTTCATTTGGAAGTGACCTCAAAGGCCATCCAGGTCTACCCCCCTCTACGCCGTGACACCTTCCTCTAGACCAGGCTGCTCAGAGGCTCATCCAGCCTGGCCTTGAACACTTCTAGGGATGGGGCATCCACAGCATCTTTGGGCAGCCTGTTCCAGTGCCTCACCACCCTCGCAGTAAAGCATTTTTTTCTAATATTGCACTTAAACCTACTGTCTTTCAGTTTGAACCCCTTCCCGTTCTCCTGTCACTGCATGCGCTTGTAAATAGTCTTGCCCCATTTAGTTGTGCTGTTGTTTAGTTGTTCTAACACGTTAGTTTGGTGTTCCCATGGATAGGCAGATTTGTTGCTCTTCTGTCAAGCCCTTTCCAAATTCAGAAATTGTTCGTTTGGGTTGTTTTTATCTGAGTGCTTTTGTATGTTTTCCTGCCATGTTTAGAGAGCAAAAACCACAAGAATTCCAACTATTATAAATTTATTGCAGATATAATCTGATGCAAATTGAGAAATCCTTGCAGAGTTCCTGCTGAGTGTTTTGAGCAGCTTAGGCCTCATTTTTCAGCCAGGAGTCATGTTGATGACTAGAAGGAAACTTTGAACTTCCACGTCATGTTCTACAACCATGTGGGTGCTGTGGCAGCACTGTAAAGCTTAGGAGATGTTTACACTCTGAAATGTATGACTGAGTTCTGAGGCTTCCTCCTAGAAAGTATTCAGGGCTAAACCAGCTGTGTCTGACACTACCCTAGATTTACTCCTGCACTTCGGATTTGTATCGTGCAGTAGTATTTTCATGAAATAAAACAAGTCTTGGGAACACTTCTTAGTGACTCAAGAGAGGTGTTAGGATGTTTATCATTAAAATGTGGGGATTTGATAGTTCTTAGGTCTTCAGTCCTTTCCTTTGTAGGCTGACAGCTCTCTCTTGGTTGGAATGGAGGTCACACAGCTGTGTGCTGTTATGAAGAGGGGATGGAGGATGGATGTTTATGCAAGGAGTTCTGAAGAAAGAGTATGCCTGCTTTTAGGCTGTCTCTGGCAAATAATGTCTTAGGGATCATCCTGAAACTGCTTTTTAAAAAAGTCTTCTGGAAGGTTAAGCAAACATCTGTTATCAGCTGCAGTAAAATTTTCTGCTTTACCTTGACATTTCAGCTGTCACTTAAGAAGTATTTTTTATTTACTAGGCTGGAAATAGAAGCTGGGTACCAGCACCTCAGCAGTTGTCACCAGCTTGTCACCTGGTACCTCTCTCTTAGCCTGCAATTATGTTTGGTCATGTCCCTGTTACATGTCAATGAGCAGTGTAGCAGCACAGCCACAGAACTGCCACACTGAAGTTTCTGTGCTTCCCATGAATAGTTGTAGCCAGGCTTCTTCCTTGTGCTTCCTGTGACATAAAAAGAAGTAGCTGTGCCTGTTGAAAAGCTTTGGGGTGTTTGTTCATGTCTGCATTGTCACAGTCCATTTAAGAACACTCAGTTTTGGTGTTTTGGCATGAAGCTGTATGGTGTATTAACTTATAATCAAGATCATGTGTCACTTGGTAGGAAGGACTGTAGTTGGATGCACTTGTAAAATCAGACATGGTGAGAACAGCCCTGACTCTATAAATCATAACATTTTAGTTACATTTCATGTGTTAGGCATTTTAATTCAGGTCAGGGTAAAAAGGCTTCTTGACTCGCTGTGATGAAATAAAAACATGCCTTTCATTGCAGTCTACAACTTCCTTGTGAGGGGAAGAGGAGGGGCAGGCTCTGATCTCTTCTCTTTGGTGACTGTGAAAGGACCCAAGGGAGTGGCCTGAAGTTGTGTCAGGGGAAGTTTAGCTTTGATATTAGAAAAAGGTTCTTCATCCAGAGGGTGGTTGGGCACTGGATCAGGCTCCCCAGGGAAGTGGTCACAGCACCAAGCCTGACACAGTTCCAGAACATTTGGGCAACACTGATGGGCATGTGGTGTGACTTGTGAAGATGGTCCTGTGCAGCACCAGGAGTTGGACTTGGATGATCCTTGTGGGTCCCTTCTACATCAGAAGATTCTGTGATTCAGTCTTGTTGAAGATCTGTCCAGCTTAACTTAGAGAATAACAATTTACAAGTAAAAATGGAAAAAATCTTCATTACTTAGATCTAAAGGATGGCTTAAGGGGTAAATATAAAATACCAAAATAGCATTGTAATGCTCTATTTTAAAATGTTAATATTATGTATGCCAAGCATACAATGAAGCTTTCTGAGACAGCTCTCAGCGTGAGTGTGGTTGGTGTCTCTTCTCTCCTTTTTTGTCAAAAACAAAAAATCCACCTAAACACAAAATCTTTAAAGTGTATTTAAAAGGCATTTTCACTAGGCAAGAAACTATTTATTTATATTTAAAAATATTTATTAATGTTATAATAGGATTGTTAGTTGAATTAATCTTGTGGGTTCTTTATCATAAAGCTTATAGTAGTTCTTTTCTGGGTGCCTTTCTACGTCTTTATCTCTCTTCATTGTTTTCAGTTCTTAGATTGGAGGTCTAAGACTGACTTTTGTCTTAAATGGATATGACTTTAGTTCTCCTGTGCTCGTGCTGCTGTCCAACTGCTCTCTGTAGGAGATCTTTATTAGAGGTTGGAGGAGGGGAATGTGTGGGACTGAGCAGCTTTCATTCCCTTCTGCCCCTCATACTGTGCTGGCTCAGTTGTCTGGATGACAGTCCTGAAGCTCCATCACCCCAAAAAAAGGCAGGAGCGAGAAAGAACTGCAGAATGGTGACTGAAACAGCAGTGCTCTGCTCAGAGGCCTGGCTTCTGCTCTATAGCTTCTTGTTTATAAAGAAACTGACATGGTCATAGTATAGTTTCTTCTTTAAAGGTGTGACTGAGTGATTTTTCTTTGTTAGAGAATGATCTCAACTTTCCTATTTTCAGTTTGATTTACCACATATAATGACCTCAATGTTTCATTCATATCTCCATGAAGTGCCTGGATTGATTTCCATAGAACTCATCTGAAAACACTATCAAGGAAAAGGAAAATTACAGCCATTCCTCAATTTCTCTTCTTTTATTTGCATATTGTAGGGTAACTTAAACATTTAGAAAAAGGTTGAGTCCCCTCTCCAGGAACATGCAGAACACTTGCTCCAGTGGGGTTGTCTGTCTCTGACTGTTGACTGTTGTGTTTGCAGGTGATGGAGCAGCTGCAGGGAGCTATGGCTATACCAACAGTGGCTACAGTGTCTATGAGGAAGAGAATGACAGGCTGACAGAAAGCCTGCGTACAAAAGTCAGTGCCATTAAATCGGTACGTATTTAACTGCAGTGGTATCACCACATTCATTACATTCTGTTATGTGAGTCAGGGAAGCAGTAGACTTAGTTAAAACAGAAATTTAATACTGATGTGTTAACCTGGTTGGATGTCAGGTGACCACCAAAGCTGCTCTATCACTACTCAGGTGGATGGACGAGGAAGGAAAAAGTAAAATAAAAGGTTCATGCATCAAGATAAGGGCAGAGAGAGATCACTCACAAAATACCATCATGAGCAAACAGACTTGACTTGGGGAGATGACTTTCTTGACAATAAAATCAGCAGGGTAATGAGAAATAAAATAATTAAAATTTCTTGCCACTACCTTCCCTTTTTTTCCTGGGCTCAACTTCACTCCCAGTTTTCTCTACTTCTTAACCCTCAGTGGTGTAGAGGAACAGGTAACAGGAGTTTCAGTCAAAAAAATATGAAATGTGAAAACAGCTCTTGGAAATTGCATGCTAATATCCTCTGAAGGAAAAGTTTGGTGTTATGATTCTGATTCAGAGATTGAGTACTTCTTTCAAACAACTCTAACTTAAAAACAGCTCTGAGATTAAAGTTGTGCAGATTTCTTGTTCTTAAAAGCTTAAAGTTTTATAAAGCACATTCCAGTGAATTTTTTAGGCCTGAATTCACTCAAAGGCTTACTGCTAATACTGTTGCTTAAAATTGGTTTAGTCTCAAAGAGAAATCAAACAGGTTTAGAATAAGGATTTGGAGCAAGTTAAGGGATAAAAAAAAAAGAAAAAAAAGCTTTGACCTTTGTTATCAAATTTAATTTCTTGTCTCCTGCTGTGGTATGTTACATTTCAAAATCTGTGTAGGTCAACAGAGCAGTTGATGGTGCCCCAAGGAGCTCTTTCTGGAGTTGCATCTGTTAGTGCAATGGGATAATCTTGGTGTAAGGAATAGCCTTCACATAATCTTCCAAGAAGCCTCATGTAAAATCAGTTTCACTCTTGATTGAAATGCATGTACAAGATAATAATATTCAAGTTTTGACACATGAAAACAAATGGGTTTTGGCTAATTCAAAGCATGGAGTGCATCTCCCTCCATCCCAGGAGTTGAGCAGGTTGTTTAAGGCCAGTGTCCTGATAACGAAGGAGCAGCTGCAAGAATCAGGCTCAGTGCCAGTTCTCCCCTGTTTAACTCCAGAGCTGCTTTAAGCCAAGGCTCCTCTGGCTGGCTCAAAGGCATCACCTTTGTGATGTTGCAGCTCCAGCTGTTCTCATACCTCCCTGATTCCAACCCTAACCTGACTTCACTTTCTAGCTTGACCTGGGACCTGTCTCAGCTTCTGCCCAGGCTGTTGCTGGCCGTGGTCACTGTCTCAGGACTGGCTCTCCCTGGCCTGTGCAGCTTTCCTCCTTGTCCCTTCTGTTCTGTGACACAAAGCAGAGGAGGGCTACACAAGTTCACTGAAGAAGGTTTTGTTTTTAGCACAGCAGCAGCTTGGCAGAAGAGATGTGTTTGCAGGCTAAAAGTGTCAACTCCAGCAACTCTTTTAGTCAAACCTATGCTCATGGTTCTCTCTGCTGTGTACCAGAAGTTGTTCCAGGAAATAGGTAATTGCTACTTCAGGCTTGATTAGATCTTGAGTTTTTAAAAAGTCCATGCAATAAGTCGAGTAAGACATTATCTGGAAAAGGGGAAGAGGAGCATTGAGTACTTTTGTGACTCTTTAGATTCATCTAGTTAGATGAAAAATCTTTGTTTCCTTAAGGGTTATTGATAGAATACTGTGCATGTTATTTTGTTTTTTGAAAATATCAGGTATTGCTTTCACTGTGGAAATGCTAGTCATGTCTTGTATTTTTGAGTGGGTTCTCTATGTATTAACTGGTTACTCATATTTAATACTTTTTGGGGTTTTTTTTATAGCTTTCTATTGAAATTGGAACAGAAGTTAAAAACCAGAATAAAATGTTATCAGAAATTGTAAGTATTGAATAACTGGCTTTCTTTAAATATGGGTCAGGATTAGAAGTTAATAATGTAAAGCATCCTGTCTTTTAAAATGTTGAGAGCTTGTTATTGTAACATGACAGATTTGTCAGCAGTATCAGTACTTCTGTTCAAAAAGATAAGATATGCAAATACATTATGCTTCAGATATGACTACAGGTTTTCAATTAGCAAATGTCTAATATCTTTGAAAAGACACTTTTATATTTAATTGTATTCAAGAATAGAAGAAGGAAGCAAAAAATAAGGGAGTCAGAAGTGCCTTTTTTGCTTACACTTTGCTTTGGCTTGGGGTAAAAATAGCACTGGATAAATGGGTGAAAGCTTTTCCTGTTTAAGTTTTGCATCTAAAATAATTTTAGTTTTGGAAACGTTGAAAAAACAGGGAAAACTGTATTTAGTGAGCTGTAAGGGTATTTCTTTTCCCGGAGTAACATGTTTTTTGTTCTTTTGTTTCCTTGTTTTTTTTAAATGTAGGAGAATGATTTTGACTCTACAGGTGGACTTCTAGGTGCAACTATGGGCAGACTGAGAACACTCTCCAGAGGAAGCCAGACAAAGCTGTTATGCTACATGATGCTCTTTTCATTATTTGTTTTTTTTGTAATATACTGGATTATTAAACTGAGGTGATGCATGTTACCTCTGGTTTACATTGTGTAATTTCAACTCTAGTCTTAGTTAATGAAGACATTGATTTAAAGTGGCACATTTTGTGGATAAAACACAGTGAAATTGTTGTAAATTGCATTAACAATTAATGCGAAGTTATATATAGTTTTCTTAATGTATCAGAGTTTTTCCATCATCCCCTGTTTTGGGGGGATTATTTGTAAATTTGCAGAAACTGCTAGCATAGTAGGATGGATTTTTTTAGGGAAAATAGTTTTTAGAATTGATTGAAAAAATTCAAAGGACAATGGTTATTTGAAAATGAAATAATTGCAGAATTTAAAGGCTTTCTTTTTCATTCTTCTTTTCATTCTGGGCCATGCTCTAAATTAGAGCTCCAGTTTCAGGCATAAAGTCATTTCAGTTGCAAAAGCACAAAGAATATGTGGATCTTTCTAAATAGGTTTTACCTGTGGATTTTTAAAAGGCTGGCCTGAAGCTAGCAAGTGTCATAGTGGTACTCCCAAAAATTACTTCTGTGTTTAGATTTGATAATGTTTAAGTAGTTTAAACTGCGTGTTTTGACAAGAAGTTACTTAAAACTGGATTTATATTTTTTAATTTAAATGTGACAGATCATGTTTACACATCTACTCTTTCAAGCAAATGCCTTTCATCATTGGGACCAACCAATATGGACACAGTACAAATGTTTTCTTTATATTTAAAGTATTTAAAACTGAAATGATTCCATTGAATCACTTGAACTTTTACCATTAGTATGTTTACTTTTCAATTAGTTATAGTCCCTAAATCTACAGTGCATGATATCTAAAATACAATGGAAGATATTTTGAATTTTATATTAAAGTATATTATGATTTGCATTTGTTGGAGGTGCAGTCACATTAAGACAATTTATTTTGAAGACTTAGCTTTGGCTCAGCAAGTAGTTTCTAGTCATTGAGGCTATTGTATTGCTGAGTTTAAAATTTTTAAAAAAATTAAGTTTCCTAGATATTGAAATTATATCCACAGTTTTTGAAAAACTTTTCTAGAAATATTGTATGATGTGTTATCATTAATAACCAATTATGAACTTACAAATAAAGTGTCCTGTAGTATTATCCTAGCTAGTGTTGTTTATATACATTTTTTCCTACTGTAGAATACTGGTCTATTTTTTTGGAAATTGTGCTTTATTTAAGGGGCAATTTTTATTTTTTTAGTCAATAATACAGACTGCCTCTTCCAGCTTAAATGGCTGTTTTAGGAAGGCTTTAAGTAATTCCACACAGTCTTCATATTAACGTGGGGTTTTTTTTTATTTTATATTATTTTTATATTAATGTTTTTATTTTATTTTAATATTTTTCTTAATAATTATGCACAAAACATGATACATTGCTGCTGAAGTTCAGGCCTCCACAAGCTTCAGATACGCTTAAACAGCTGATTGTAGAATTCTGCAAATAAAAATTTTAACACTACTCCCATCACCAAAAGTCCATGACAGAGTGGAGTACAAATAGATATGGATTTGGCAAAGATGACAGAGCTCATTTTGATGATTGATTGATAAAAGTGAAATATAGGAAAGGTGCCTATAGAGAGGGGAAAAAGAGGAAAGGCACTGTTCTGGGGTTTGATTATGGCAGGGAATCATTTGTGACATAATTGTTCATCTTGAAAGGAGAGCTATACTTGCATGAAATTAAGCCACATAGCTTCCATTCATATGGAAGTTCTGTTTTGTAATTGTCATCTTAGATGCTCTAAAGTGTTGATAAAGCTTGACTAAAGAACACATTTTTTTCTGTGTGCTTAACATGGGTCATTGGAAAACTTAAAGTAACCCACTGAAAAAAACTGAATGCAGGAGCCAGCAAGCTTTCAGAGTGCTTCATATCAACAAAAATTTGACACTGGAAGATGCAGAGTGGTAATGGTGAAAGACCTTGATGTGCATTTTGATGGCAAAATTACTGATCTGTTTTCAGCTTGAAGTGTCTTGGCTGCTTGTCACCTTCAGTGTGCAGCACAAGTCATGCTTTTACTTGCTTAATTTTCAAGGACGAGTGGAGATGCGTCACTTTCTTGGAAGTACATCCATGTATTTGCATATGATGGAAAGCATGGTTTCATCTGAGCCACCTCCTATTGACATCAATCTCAAGTCCCTGCAGAAATAGAAAGGGTAGATTTAAACATTTGCATGCTGTTCTGATGGTGCTCTGCTTGCCCAGAATTACTTACATATTGCATAAGAACTCCACATCCCTGCAGAACACCTCATCCACTGGCTCCTGGGCAGGTGGTCTGTGATGCTTCCCACAACACTCCAGCTGGGCCTATCCCAAACCTGTAGGTGCCTAAGCCTGCAGTTGAATTGCAGGAGGAGAGGGAGCTTTCCCAGGGCCAGCAGCAAAAAGCATCGCAGCACTTAAATTTGTTTAACTGTGATAAAAGACTTGACCAGCACGAGTTATTGGAGAGTTGCACAGAAAGGGTACAATTTCCAATCATGGCTTTTAACCAGTCCAGGTTTTTCTAATGGCTATGTAAGATCTGGTAAAAGCTTTATTAGTATTATATGTAGTACATAATATAATATTACAAGTACTGTTGTAAAGGATTCTAGTATAGTTTTCTATAGTCTATAGAGCTTCTGTACTTTAAAAATGAATGGCTGTTTCAAGAATATTTACTCTTGATTTAATATTTCTAATCACACTCATTTAAAACCTGCCATTACTAGCCCTAAGTCATCCCTAACAGTGTTGCCTAAGGTCCCAGTGCTAGCCAGAGTGGTAACAGCTGCAGCCTCAAGCAGTTTTACTCACAAATATTTTACCTCTGAGGAGAAGAAAAAACCACCACCAATAAAACTGCCAGAACAATTCTAAACTACCTCTATGTAGGAACCTGAAGATTCCTCACCTTCCTATGGGCCTTGCTGAAGGCAGCAGATCTGGAACAGTGGTAGGTTGCTTGTTCTTAGCACTGTGGTGCCGTCTGCTTTGTCAAGCTGCAGAAAGCCCCTGCCAACGCTCAGCATTTGGCATCTTCACTGTAGCAACAGCAAGTAACTAACCCTCAGAACTCTGTGCATGTCAATAGAAATCCTCTCTCTGCAGCAGGAATCCTGGACACATGGGGCTTGTTTATATAAAGTTATAAATAGGCAGTGGTAAGATCTGTCTTTGGTGGTGTGTGTGACAGACAAGTCAGGCTGTCACATATAAAGACACATCTCAACAGAACACCTTTGGTATGTTTTGTGCTTGTGTATATCTTTATGAATTTGCTGATAATTAAATTTTTGTCTCTGTGGGTGAGATAAGGAATATTTCTTACAGAACCTACAGCCAGGTGACTAATGCTGATTTCTCCTCTGGGGAGACAGGACAGAAGGTTTCCCCCTAATTTAAGCAGATTAAGATGACAAAAGACTCAAATGATTTTAATCTAGCAGTTCTCTTCTGGGAAAGAAACTTGCTTTCATCATAAGAAAACAAAGTCATGGGATTAACTATCCTGCCAGAAACTCTATAAGGAAGCTGGGGAAGAGGATAGGAAAGTCTGCTTGTGTATCAGTTATTTAATGTATGCTTATGGTTTGATAGTTTAAATCATATCAAGAATGCATTATTAATACAGCACATAAATATTTCAGTATTTATAAATACAGGAATTTCATTGCTTTTGCAAGGGACATTGTTAGGCTACTGCTGTAAAGGCTTTTGATCTGGCACAGTAACATTTTGCTTTTGATTTCTGCATCCCCTTTTTGTTGCCACATGACAGAGCAGCACATCCTGAACTACATGCAGCCCTGTGGAGGTGAGCTGTTTTCTTTAGAGAGTGAGAGTTAAGCTGAGGAAGGAGAGAAATCCAACTATTCTGTTCTATCCCTCTAAAATATTCCCTGCAAAGCATTTCCTTACATTCAGAAAATCCCATGTGTCTGAAATACTCACTGTAGATTATAAGACTTCACTCAACCAAATCAAGAGATATAAATTGTAAAAAATAATCCACATTTAATGAATAAAAGCAAAAAGTTCTTCAATGTCAAGGTAAAAAACTGCACTTAGGAGGGAGGATGAGGAGCCATTCCCACCAACCAAACTCAATCCAGGTTATCAATAACTTTAAGTTAGGTAACAACAGGAAAAAAAAAGCCCTCCATGTTGTCACATCTTATTTCCCATCTCCCTAGAACCATGTCATACAGTCTTCAGAAATGTGTCAAGCACTGCTTTAAAAAAAAAAAAGCTCCTTTTAAACTCAGACTACCCGAATTTGAATATTATGAGATAACAAAGTTGTTCAAATTATTAGGATCCCTATAATTTACAGCCTGAAAATGTGTTTTTGAGTCATGTAATCCAAAATAGACTGCAGTTTAACATTCCTCTGTTGGCTGATGTTGACCCCTCAGCACCCTGAGTGACATTTGGACCTTATTTTGCACAAGCTAAGCCACGTCTGTTACTTTGCCCCTAAAACTTTTGGTCCCAGTTTGCTGAAAATGGGAGCTGGTCCTTATCCCAGTCTGAGCTCTCCCTTGTGTGCAATTTCCCTAGCCATAAAGCAGGGACCCATTCACAGCACAAGCAAAGTTTTAGCTTTTGTAAAAGGTCTTGTCTGTAGCTTCAAGCTGGTAAAATGCAATCATGTTTGCAGTTGTGCCTTCCACACATTTATTACCATTTATTACCTACAGCTGAGGAGCTGGGCCTGCTCTGGGAGTTGCTCTACACTACATTTTCCTCTGGAAAACCATATTGAATTGGATTGAAGTCCTTTCTGTTCCCAAACAATCTGAGAGAAGCCTGCTACACTATCTATGATGCAGGTGTCTTCACAAAACTTCAAACTCCTGCCAAAATAAACAGAAATTTTCTTTCCCTTTTCTGGCAGTGATCAGTGCTGGTCAGACATGGGAAAGAAAGTGAGTTTTGCTGGCTTAAGCCTTGGTTTCCCCATAAAAGCCTGGCTTTATGGCAGCAGTTCCTCAGAGATGCTGCTCTCTGCTTCCCTGGTTAGAAATCCTTACCAAGGATAACCAGTTGGTAAATCCTTACCAAGGTTTGCATGGCTCAGAGTAGCCCTGATTCCCAGGCCATTTATAAACTGCTTCTTTACAAAACAAAACCTTTATCCTTTTTTTCTCATAACTAACGATTTTTAGGTTTTAACTCTTTAAAGGTTTTATTCCTGGCAAGAATTTTCTCAAAAAAACATACTGATGAACCCTCTAGCCTAATATTTTGTGACTTCTTCCATCTTCAGACTCAGCTATATATTATATTATATTATATTATATTATATTATATTATATTATATTATATTATATTAGTCCAAAGTAAGCAGAATCTGAAGGAGACTTTGTTCTAAAGTGGAGAGTTTGAGCTGATGCCACCCAGTGCAGCAGACCTCTGACCAGGCTGGCACAGCCCACAGCCATGCCTGCCAGTCCCCATGACCCTGTCCCTTCTCCCTCAGGGACATTCTGAAGGCCAGGATGAGGGAATGGGTATCACCTTGGCCTGCTCTCAGCATAAAGCAGAGAATAGAGCATAGCTCTACTTTAAAGTCATCACTGTAGAGTTATCTGCTTTGATTGGCTGTCTTAAAGGTAGATGTCATGTGTTTCATCTCCAAAATTCCTTCTCAAGGTATTCATAAAAGTCAAAGTGGTAGACAGGCATCTGTCTCAAAGCCTCTGCAGAAAAAGGTGGAAACTGCATATTTTGTTTCACAGATGACAGGAATTGGGATTGAGTCCTCTCTCAGCAGTTAGGTACAGACTTCAAAGCAAATTGTTTTTGTCAGCAGAAATGGATAGGTTTCATTTTGTTTGGTCCAACTATAAATTGCTGTAATGAAAAGAACTGATTAAACGACCAAATTGTCTGGACTTACTCAAGTTTAGACATGTTTTGTAAAGAATGAAAGATAATAAACAATGAAATAAAAATGAAACTGAATGTAGTATTTGAACTAACTTTTTAAATATGTGAAGGGAAAAAATCTAGATGTAAATATATTACTTATTTTAAAAATCCACTTAAACTTATGCAGAAGTTTGTTTTTAACTATCCTCAATTACAAAAGGACCTTCATATTGCAATTACTATGCGACAGTTGAGGAGAAAAATGAAAATGTGTTTCTTCTGCAGCTATGCATTTGCAATGCTATTTGCACTTCTGTTTCACAGGAGTAATCAATATTTTTCACTACTGCTTTCTTGAGTCTCACAATGTAGCAAGTAAAGAAATCATAGCATTCTCCCCATCACAGTCCAACAGAGTAAAACTTGGAAGAACTTGTAAGAAGCAGTCAGACATGGTGTTTAGTAACAATCTTAATTTAAAAAAAAAAAAAACAACAAACCAAACTCTTTTAAGAAGACCACATAAGTTCTTCCTGTAACAACTGAAGTGCACATAATTATTATTAAAATATATGGATCATTATCTGAAATGTTTTAACACTCATGAAATCTGAAAAATTGCAATAAACTTGATACTAAAAGGTTTCTTTCCTCTGATCTCTCATAACCTGGATTTTTCATATAGATGATGGGTTTGTTCAATAATTGAATTTTGCCAAGTCATGATGCCTTTAAGGCCTTTCAGACAGAGGAGAGGAAAATAACAAGCATGACTCCAGGATAGTTCTTTCCTTCTCCAGAATCCTGCCATTAGGGTACAGTTTAGAAAGTCCATTCTTTATGGATTTTATATTGGCTTGTATTTTTCTATTAAACCTTTAGATATTTAGGCTCTAAGGTTTTTTGGGTTTTTTTTAAACTTCTTCTGCTTATTAAAATCTGTACAAGTGAGACATTTAGATATATAAAATCAAGCCAGCATTGACACGTACATGGAGAGCAGCTCTCTTCATGCCTTCTAGAGAATAGGTGCTTAAGAAATGCCAGTTGTTCTACTAAGTTTAAAATGTTAATGATTGAATGACAGATATGAATAAAGTAATTTGGCAAACAGTTTTGTGCTCTTTCTGTTCATGATTTCTAACTGACACTAATAACTAAAATTCAGAGACTTCATGCACTAACCATGCATTGTGCTGTGTGTTCTTTGAGGAGTGACTAACAGCCTGATATGTTGAAGACTAACCAACATTTCTTTGGAAACTTCATAAAGATTATGCTACAAAAATGTTTGTGCATTAGAACTAGATGTCCTGCTGTGCAATTATACTGCTGCTACTGGACAAACATCACAGTGACGTGAATGGTTACTCAGATTGCTGTTGTAAAAAGAGCAGCTTTAGGGAAGTTGCTGCTTTGCTTATTGTTACAGATTAACAAGATTCTGACTTGAACCTGTAATTATTTATTTAGGTAAAACTCTCCTTGTCCCTTCCTGGACCTTTGGTTACTCAATGGTGGAATTTTAATGATTCATAGAAAATTTCAGAGTATAAGTATCACACTGTCTTTAGCCTTATTTATAACAGTGTTTGTTTTAGAGATAGATACATTTCTGTAGCCAGCTGACTGTGTACGCCAACAGGAAACACTCTGGATTGCTTCTAAGGAAAAATGTGACTGTGCTGGTGTACTTGGAAACCACTCTGGTGGAATCCACACAGAAAAGCCCTGCTCAGAGTTAGCACTACTGTACTGGGCTAGGAAGTCTTAAAGCTATGTAAAAGCACACATACATTAATCTGTACAGACTACAACATTTACAGTAAGTGCTGCAAGATTCATTTTATTCAGCTTGCCTACTGCAGTAGCTCTTAACATCTCCATCATCCGTGAGCATTAGTTGTTAAAATAAGTTGTGAAAAAAATAACTAAGGAAAACCATCAGATTGACAGCTAGCTTAAAACCACATCATAAAGAAGTCTGTACCTTTGTAAGAAAATTTCAAGAATCACTTGTCAAAAATATTGAGGATCTCTTGACTTATTGCAATGGCATCCTTGTTCATAAAATGCTTTTAAAAATAGAAAAAGTAACTCAACCTACCTAAAAAGAAATAAGCTTTTTGCAGATTTTCTCAAATGCTCTGCTCTCCCTTTACACAGACACATTTACCAAAACTTCCAACTAACTGAACCACTGATTTGGCTAATTTTTGGGTATTGTCTAAAAGGGTTTAACAGAAAGCTGTTACTGCAAGGGAATTCAAGATCAATTTTGGTACTTCTGCAGAATATGAGACACTGAGGCCAGATACCAAGAAAACCTTTTCCTTAAGGAGAATTTTGCTGTAAGTAGATACAGACGAAAATTTGAAGGGATTTCAGTTGATTTGCAAAAAGGCCTCTGTACCATTTTAATGATCTAACGACTTTCTGGAAGCAATTACATCTCTCATATGTCTCACATGGTATCTAATGTGACTAAGAGAGTGGAGACAGCTATCAGAACAGACTACTGCAGAAGTGGGGAACTCCAGTTTCACACATATCTGGGGAAAAAGAGAAAGCTGATTTTCATTCATATTAGAAGAAAGCTCCTGGTTTTAGTTCTGTCCTTGTAATCAGGATTACAAGCAAATAAAAAGCAAAGAGAAAAAAAGTCACTGGTTGGTAGCTCTCAATTTCCCTGCCTTTTTTTCTACTCTGTGGCAGTACCAGAGGACCATCAGGGAAAATACTGAGCTTTCTGCTTTCATTTGACATTTAAGCTAACCCATGGGTAGTTCAAACTTCACAACTGTAATGCAAAGCCAAGACTTGGCAAAAGAATAGTAACCTCTAACACTTGGTGTCCAAAGTTAATTGCACTGGATGTCCTTCCATCCACAACCCACTTCAGTGACATGCTATGAAGTGGAACAAGACCATTCACATTGGTGAGGAGCTGGTGTTCTTTTCAAGTAGGTGATTGTTTAACATGGCATTTAAGAGGCTGAATTTCAGTTAAAGCCACTTTGTATTTTCTTCACTCCCTTACCTGTAAAACCTGCTGACAAGAACTTCACTGGTGAATCCCATTCCTCCCCAAAACTGGAGACAGCTATCAGTCACCTCACGGGTCAGACGACCTGCCTTTAGCTTAGCCATGGAAGCAAATTTTGTCACATCATTGCCTTCTACATAAAGAGCTAAAAAAAAAAAAAACAAAGGAGATAAAAAGCAGTCACTCTGGAAATCACTTCCAGTGTTCCTGAGGAGGTTCTTTTGAGGAAGAGAAGCCCATGTGGGCTGCAGGACGGGAGCTCACCCACGGCGCGGTGCAGCAGCGAGCGCAGCAGCTCCAGCTCGGTGGCCAGCTCGGCCAGGCGGAAATGCACGCTCTGGTTGTGCAGGACAGGCTGCCCAAACACCTTCCGCTGCCGCGCGTACTCAGTGGTTTCTTGTAGTATAGTTTCCATTTGTGTCAGGGCTGGAAGAAACAAAGCACAGAACAAGACATCATTTTAGCCAGATCTGTTTAGCTTCTTGTTGAAAAAGGTTTTTTTCACATTGTACAGCCAACACATTAAAACACAAAGCAAATTGTTCTGTACGCTGGTTTTGGGGTGAAGCTTCAGTTCTGAGAAGAGTCTGGTACCTCCTTGTACCTTGAAGACATCTATCTCACTTGAGCCCCAAACTGCCAAGACCTGGAGGAGAGGGAAGGGAAGTGGGTAGGAAAGAGGGAAGTCATAGAAAGCAGTACCAACAAGATGATGGAAACTTTATGCTTAGGGTCTCATTTGGAGCCCTAGCAAAAGCTTGTGGCAACTCCTACTTTCCATGCTACCTGTGTCCTGAAGGTTTGTTAAAATCCTGGAAAAACTCTGAAGGCAGACAGTGTAGTGTGCTTGTGAGAAACGCTGTAAAAATGTAAACTAAAGGAAGTCTTCAGGGAGAAGGCAGAAACCTATTCTGAGATCAAGGAACGCAAATAGACTGCTTATTATGTCTGCATTTTGTGATCAGATCCCAGCACAGAGAAGAAAAAATTCACATCCACTTTAAAAAAACATTCAATAATTCTAAAGAAAACAGAATGAAAATAGGGTACTGCTATAAAACAGGTGAGAGAGGCAGCAGATGATGCCTTAAAGCAGAACAAGTTTGCTGCTTCTTTTTGTGCAAACTGAGACATATCCCATTTTAAACAAGAAAAAAAGGAAAAGTTTCTTTTCCAAGGTAAACCAGCCTTGAAGTGAATGACTAAGCTATCAGTCTCTTGCAGTGTAGCTGGGATAACAGCAGGTACGGAATGTGTGGAGAATTTTGTTTGGCAAATGTGGACCTATCTTACTATGACAAGCAGCAGGGCATGACTTCACAAATCTATCTGTATAATGTGTATGTCACATTTCCTCTTTTCAAAATATGCATATCCACATCCATTTGCATTTAGAGTCAAAACCACAAAACTCTGAATGTGAAATGCAAAATAAACCCAAGTCTTGAACTACTATGAAATCCCTTTTACCTGTTACTCACATGATAGTCCCTTGCAGGAGCCTGGTGTGGTTCCACATACCTTTCTGCTTTGTTTTCAAGATCATTACTATTTAAATTTCACTTCTGTACTGCTCTCCTGTGTAGATTCTGCATCCCACCAATTCTCCCTGCCATGATCATTCACCATCACTTTCACAGAGCACCATTTTTCACATGATATCTCTACATTCCATAGGATGATGAGCTTTCCTCATTACCTAAATATTTCCCCCTCCTTTCTCATACAACTAACCTCAATGCCTATTTTTCAGAAGAGCATATACAGTAATGTCCTCATTTCTTCTGTGTTAACACACTATGTTGTCACCCAAATGCTGGCTTTCTGGACAGGAAAATAAATTTCTGTTTTCAGGAACATCTCTTGAATAGAAATACTGTCCTTCCAAAAGACAACATCACACAACACTGTAGCATATATAGCACCAACAGCGTTTTTGCATATTGTCTGTGGTCTCTAGCTTGAGAAATGTAAAGGAAGAGCAAGAAGTACCCAGGAACCACTTCTCCCTTTCCCTCAGACTGAAATCTGGGAAGAATACAGCAAAGTCTGAGCTTTTGGGTGGAAATTTAAACAGTGCGTGCCAGTGCTAGGAGAGCAGAAGTGAAGTGGAAGGAATAAAGACAAGTGATTAATCTTGCATTGGTCTGTTAGAGCAAGGTGGTCCAGCACAGCTTGTGTGGCTCCCAGCATCCAGCACCAGGGAAAGAGGGGATGGGAAACTGCAAAGAGCAAGCAGGAGCTTCAGGTGGGAAGAAACAGGACAGAAACTGTTTAGGTTCTGCTTGCAAATGGTCTAAAGATCATGGAGACACTTTGGCCAAACTCTGCTCAGGCTGTCACCACACATCATGGCTCAGACTGGGGTTCTGGGAAAGCTGCTCTGATAGTGTCCACCTCTCCAATTCACTGCCTCCTTCCTGCCCCTGCTGATCCATCCTCCTGTTTCCTTAGCTGCCATTACTGCCCTTCTTCTTATTTCATTGTGTCATTAGCACACAGAAACAAACAGAGGAAATCTAAGCACTCTCCTGGGCTGCTTCAAAAGTGGCCATCAGGTCAAGATCATGATTCTCTCCCCCTACTCTGTTCTCCTGATACCCCATGTGGGGTACTGCATCCAGCTCTGGAGCCCACATTCCAAACAGACACTGAACTGTTGGAGCAGGTCCAGAGGAGGGTCCTGAAGAAGATTACAGGGCTGGAGCACCTCTCTCATGAGGACAGGCTGAGAGTGTTGGGGTTGTTCAGCCTGGAGCAGTGCAGGCTCTGGGGAGACCTTATTGCAGCCTTTTGATATATAAAGGGAGCTTGTGAGACAGAGGGGGACAGAGTTTTTACCAGACCCTGTAGTGTCAGGACAAGGGGGACTGGTTTTAAATTGAAAGAATGCAGATTTAGATTGAACATAAGGAAGAAGGTTTTGGAATTGGAGCTACATAATCTTTAGAGTCCCTTCCAACCCAAATCATCATTCTATGATTCTAAGAAATTTCTTATGAGTGGTGAGACACTGGAACATTTTGCCCAGAGAAGTTGTGGGTGCCCCACATCCATTCCCTGGCCATGTTCAAAGCCAGGATGGATGGGGCTTTGAGCAACCTGGTTTAGTGAAAGGTGTCCCTGCCCGTGGTGGAGGGGTTGGACATGATGAACTTTAAAGGTCTCTTCCCAAAAATTCTGTGATGCTGACAACAGGAATTCAGAGCTCTGAGCACAGCTCTGACATGGCAAAGCTTGGCTGTGCAGCAAACAGCACCAAAATGCAGCACATCATGAATACCATGACAGCCAACAGCCGTGTTCAGCAAGATAACAGCACACAACATTTTGCCAGTCATACAAATTCAGAGAAATGCCATTCATAATATGGAGCCCCCTTCTTTTTCTGTGTATTTGTTTCCTTTTTTATACAATGTTCCCCACATCCTCAGGCAAACTTAGCCCCATGGGTTTCAAATGACAGCACATGCAGGAAATGTCACTTTAGAGCAGCCTCAGGAATGCGTGGCCCACCACACAGATGAGAATTGTGAAAGCACTTGAAGTTGCCAAATGCAGAATAATCTCTTCCTCGTATCTCTCATCCAACTGATGTTATTCCACTTGAAAATTCTGCTCATTGTAAAGACACTTTGTCTTGTTGCTATATCCTCTCAAAAGAAAATGAATTAATATATTTTTCTTAGGTTGTAACTGATCACTCTCTAATGAAACATACAGTGAGCTCTAAGCTGAGCAATCTGATTCTTAAGGATGTGTATTGCCCATGCAAAAGGATCTGTCATCCTGCTTACTGGCCATGACTCAATGGTGCTCATAAAAGTGAAGTCTCAGGAGCAAATAGAAGTCATTAGAAAAGTGCCATTCTCATATGCACACTGAACTCCCTCTTTGTCTCTGAGTTAAGCAATTCACAAAACAACTGTTTGCTTTTTTTTTGCCATAGCAACATTCTTTTCCTGTGATCAGTGCAACAGGTCCTCAAATGGACAGCATTTACTGTGTCACAACATGGGAGACACTTGGCACCTCTTTTCTTTCAGAGAAGCAAGAAACACAGTGACTTTGGCCAATGCCTTTGATAATGTGTCACTCAGAAAAGAGACCACACCTGGACCAAATTTTGCAATTCCAGGAAGTTAGTTTTCCATTTGTATTTTAAACCTGTTTGACTGAAAATTGATTTTAAAAGGAAAAAATTAAAAAGTGAAGAAAGATACTGGCCAGATAAGAAGATAATTAATAAACAAAAAAGTAGTCTAGAGCATGTGATATTTGAAACTAAAATGCATAAAACCTCCACCAAAGAAAGAGAAACAGAACAAAAACCCCGAACACAACAAAATAACACCCAGAAAGGAGAAACAGACAAGAATGGCAGTCAACTGCCTTTTCCAATTAAAGGAAGCAGTGAAAGTGAGGATGCCAGGACTGGTCCCTAAAGCATTTAAAGGCAGACTGATGATTTTCAATGTCACAGTCATGAATTGGGAAGGAACAGAAATGCCCTACTGAGGGGCAGAAGTGAAGACCAGGATTAAACATGCACACCTAATCAAGAAACTACTGCAGGCATTTACATTGTTTCACATATCTGAGCCTTCAGCAGAGCAGTCGTGGTTGAACACAGGTGAAACCATTTGCAGGACTGGAAGTTAACACCTCTAGATGTTATGGTACAACAAACTGCCCCCATCAAGTACTGGGCTCCCTTCTGAACACTGGTTACTCTTTTGATCTCTGAAGTTTGCAGCTTGGCCCAAACCATGGGCCCATTGTCCCTGCTGCCAGTGCTTTTATGCATTTCATAGTTGAAGAAAAGCCAGCCCAAGGGTCCAGCAAGGTTTACACAGTAGCCACTGCAGAAGGCAGCTGGCTCTCCTCGGTGAGCTCCCAGACTCTTCCTCCCAATGGCCCTGCCTGGACACAGCAGGGCAGGAGCATCCCTTCCAGGCTGCTCATCCAGGGCAAGGGTCCACCTGCTCTTGCTGCCTTGTTTTGGATTTAAAAAAAAATAATAATAATTGAAACCTGGTGTTCCAGTTCCTGGCAGAGCACAGTGAGAGCCAGGCAGTTGTGCAAGACTGGACAGTACCAAGCTGCCCGTGGTTTTAGCAGGAGTGAGCTAACCTGGCTTTGTGCATTGATGTCAGTGCACGTCACTTTTGCCTGGGGCATGACTAATGCTGCTGGCTACTCTGCTGCCTGGGAGCCTCACTGCAGCCCAGACCTTCTCAAGGTTTGTTTGATTTAGATTTCAAACTGAGCATAAAAATGCACAATGCACATCCTTGCAGTCTGGATACACCTCAGTTAAAGCAGAAGCAGTGGTAGGATCACAACTCCTGCTTGCCTGAGTCTGCAGTGACATCCTTGGCAAGTTTAAACTCCTGTCCTTTGCTAAAACTATTCTCACATGTACTATTTACCTCAGGCTGAACTAAGAACTTTGTCTCACAAACTGAATTTTTTAAAAGGCATTTGAACTCCAAAATATTTGGTCTTGGATGAACCCAAAATAGTGAATGTTTTTTAATTTGTTCACTGAATCAAAACACCACTTCTCAGAATGCTCAGTTCCCCCGCCACACACAGACAGTGACAGATAGGGAATTCACAAGAGCATGAATACAGTGACATTATTATTATTATGGAATCTAAAGAGGACCAATCTTCTTACAGTGAACCACATTATATTCAACTTGAAGAAGCAAACACTGGGGGGGTAGAGAGAAAGTGTGCAGGCTGGAAATAGACAATCCAGACTTGGATGTGGTTTCCTGGAATATCCAGAATCCACATAACCCAAATACATGGATTTGAGTACAGCCTGAGTTCTGAGTAACATGAACTCTGTGACAACATAACTTCAGGGAAAGGAATGTGATGCTGTACCACTTATGTCCAAAGAGTACAGAGGTAAAACAGATCTGCAAATAAAAGCTCTGACATCCTGCAAGAGCCACTTCTTTACACAGCCAGTAAGTTAATTTTCTGAAATCCATGATAAGCATCATAACTCACTGGAGTGACTACTACAGGAAAAGTCACCATCCTTCTGTTTCATGCCAGTATTTTGATAGCCTTTGCACTATATTTGTAATAGACACAATATGATGCCATAATTTCTTATCAGCAGAGAAGCATCAAGAAAAAGAAACAAGGCAAAAAGAGCCTCTGCAACGGCTCACAAAATATTTTCTGCTTTAAGTTTTTCCACAGAAAGGGAATGTTGTCTGTATGCAGGCTATGACGGATTTTAGGGATGACCCTAAAAGGTCATCACAACTTACAAGAAAAGAAAAGTGCTGCTTGTCATGCAAAGAGTGACCCTGTGTCCCTGCCCTGCTGCAGAAGCACGATGACTTACCAGTGGCCACTCCCCACAGCCGCTCCTCCTGGAATTGCAACATCTGGTACGTAAAACCCTTCCCTTCCTCACCGATGACGTTTCTGCAGGGGACCCTCACATCTTCAAAAAAATCTGAGCAGTGTCCGATGACCTCATCCCCAGTTTGTCTATCTTTTTAGCAACATGAATGCCTGAAGAGAAAGGCACATGAGAAAGTTCACAAAAAAGAGAAGCACTAGGAACAAGTACATTGTTTTCAGAAAGAAAAGTCTGCAGATGTGAATGCATGTTCCAAGACAACAGTGAAACCTATATTTAGGGGAAACATAACAGTATTCTGGAGTAAAATGTTTTTTATTATTTTAAAAGGTTTTTCCACTTCATTAAACCAGCAAATCAGAAACTTTAAAAGTCCCACTTTTCATTATGTCCCCAAATAATAAATATTTACTAGTCGTAATAATCTTACTCCACACAGGTCTTCAAACAATGCAATGTTTATTTGTTTATGTTTGATTTTTATCTATCATTATAATAAAATGCTGAAATTTTAATTTGGCAGTATTTGCCAAGTGCATGCACTGCTGTGAAACACTACACAAATAGTAAAGACAAAAACCAGAATTATGTTTTAAGCTGCAGCTATGAGTATTTCTCCTCCTGGAAATCCTCTACTTTCCCTCTCTTCTTCATTAATCCTCCCCTTCCTTGCCTACACTGTTTTTTTCTGGTTCAGTGATCACTCTGAGTTTTCATGTGTGTATGTGAGGAGGGTTTGCTTCCCCACAGACCCCTCTACAGAGCACTGGCTGACCCCACCTGCACTGCTCTGTGGAAGATGAGCCTGGTTCATTCAGGTCTGCCCACACAAGGCTTCAGCTGCCTCCTCACAGCGGGCAGGACTCCTTCCCATTGTTTGTTTTTCATAGCTACAAAGTTCCCTTTGCTGTTGTTCAGATGCAAGCGTGGCTTACCACTGTGCCGTGAGAGTTTAACAGGCACCCACTGTTTTCCCATGGAAATTCTCCTGTCTTCAGCTTTTATCTCCCTGTTGATCTGGAGCTAATTCAAGTATTCAGGGTGAAAGTCAAGAATGTTTCAAAAGCAAAAGGAGGACAACAACCAGGCATAAGGATTTGTGCATAACGCTAATTACATCTGACAAGTCTGTATATGTTGCAAAACAGTCCTCCAACTCAGCATATGTATCTTTGCCAGAAACCAAAGCTTTTTACTACTCACGTACGTTATTCCAACCAGCTTTGTGATGAGGAGGTATTCTGTTGTTATTTTCCTCTTTATTCTTTTTCAATCCTTTATTACTCTCTGGCATGGCTCAGTAGAAGCTGATTGGTCACCACACAGATTGTTGTGGTCCCTCTGTACTTTTCATACCTTGCTGTTCTTCACAGCTTTCAGAGAACATCTCTTACTGAACTAATACAGATGTCTCAACTTCTACTCACAGGAGGCCTTCAGCCATATGAAAATTACATTGGTTTTGTGGGCAGAAGAAGACAGCAGCAATTTCCTTCAAATTTACTCTCTCTGGCTGCACTAAATACAGTTATGGAAATTTTCATCTCTTCACAGAGATGAGATACTGACAGCATTTAGAAATGCCAAAACTGCCCTGAGAACAAGGTCCACATAGATTTCCACAAGTTCTGCTCAAGATTTTTTTCTCCACCAACCAATCTGTAAACAGAGTATGTATTAGGAAGACTTGCTTTGATATATGATCAATGCAGGAATAAAATCAGGACAGCTGTATAAAAATTGTTGACTCTTTAATTGAAAAGTATCCAGCAATTTGTACTTAGTCAGCCAAAAAAGCATTTGTGGTTTGTTTCCATATTAAAACAGAACTAAATAACCACACACTGAGCAACTTACAAGCCCAGAAGAAATCTGGAACATTGTTTCCCATTGGAATATTACAATTTGGTTTCTTTGAGAGTTGCAGAGATCATGTATGGTCTAAAGCCAAGTGGCTTTATGCAATCACTGCTCCTCACCCATGCACTTACTGCTCTTGTTAATGGGTGGTTTAAAAGAACGCTCCTCAAGAAAGCACAACTGCTGCCAGTTTGTTATATTGCTAAATCAATCCTGTTGTTTACTCCCCAGATCCAAATACAGCACCAACTATTGAAGAAAGCTCTCACAGGCTTGGTTAGAGGAGCTAAATGTGCTAATGATTTCTACCTGTAACTCCTCCAGATTGCTTTGTGTGTTCAGTTTTCCTGGGTCCAGCAGCATCCCCCTTTGTCATGCCCTACCAGTTTCACTTGCTCTAAATTCATGCTTCTCACCTACAAGGAGACCAAGCTGCATCAGTCTCATGTGATGCCCCTTCTGAGGCAAGCACAGGCTTTACTCCGTGGAAGAAAATCTTACACAATCATCTCTTTGGCCACTACGGGAACATCAAAATCTCCCTTCATTTAATTATCTTCCTTCTCTTCCTAAGGGGTACTACAAATGAAAAATTACCTGCAACAGAAGAAATCATGGGCCCAGATAACTCCTGGTGTTCGTCTGTATTAAATAAATCTCATGCAACCACTCCCAAACCTCAATTTAACAAGGCCAAGCAGCTGACTTACTAAAATCACTCTAACAGCCATCTGAGCCACTTGCACCAGCATCACTGAGATGGATTGCTTTTCTCTGCCTGGGCAGTTCTTCCCAAGTGTCTTTGATTTCAAATTTTCTCCCATTCCTCCAGCCTTCTGACAATCTCTTTTATTTCCTATATTCTGTCTTGAGATAAAGGCAGTTGCTCTCTCCTGACACCATTTAGTGCCATTACAAATGGAAAGAAACAGACACATTTTAAATTGCAATCCAAGAAATACGCTCTTTGTCTTTCCCTGGTTGCTCTTCTCTTTATTAACTCCTCCTTGCAATGACCCTAGAGCTCTGAGGATTCAGAGGACAAACCAGAGGACAAATAGTTACCAGATCAGGGCTGCCATCCGTTTGTCACAGACATTTTGCAACTTGTTAGATTTTCTTTCATTATATGAAAAAATCAGCTACTTTTTAAACACATTGTTTTATGAGAAGTATTCACCCAATTTGGATATCTTTGGTGCTTTGGTGCTTTATCCAAATTTCCTTCATGAGAAATGTATTCAGCAGTGTCTGTCAAATCTAGACCATGATTTGCTTCAACACAGATTAGAGAATATATATACCTAGAATTAGAAGAAGCAAATCCTACTTTGTCTATCCAACAAACTAGCAATTGGTGAAATTAATAATTGATTTTTGGACTTGGAATCCTTTTTTTTTTTTTTTTTATTCCACCACACTATATAGATACAAATCAACTAAGTTTTTTAGCATAAATACACCACAGATCCTTCCTTATACAACCATATAGGCTGGTGCCTGCAGAGGTGAGTCAGACATAACACATTTGCTCTCCAGTGCAGTTGTTTTTGAGCTTTGACACACATACATCCAGAGACATTTGAGAGTGCATCATTGGGTGATGTCCTCCAGACACTTCCTGTACAGCCTTGGTCTGCTGGCCTCCATGGAGAACAATCTTTGGCAGACAGACATCCTTAGGATGTATCAAACCAGATGGAGCTTCCTGAAAAAATCTCACTTCTGATATGACTCACCCACTGAGCACAATCAACAGTCTTAATACTTAATTTCAAAAGGTCACCAATCTTGGTACTGTGAGCCCTTTGGAGGTAAATATGCATATCATCACAGGAGAATTTTGTTCCTAGGAAGACTTCTACACTTCTGCAGATCAGCTTAAGGTGTCTCAGGCAATTTTTCTACTATAAATCTTTTTAATGCAGGTAAAGAAGGTCTGTGTGTAGGCTCTGAGATCTAATATATTCCCTCTCCTAGAGCTATGACAACTCGTGTCTTTTTGGAGTAAGCAAAGTAGCTGAAAACCTCTAAGTCAATTTCTATATATTTTATCTGCCACCAACTGTGGCTGCTGCTTTGTTGTTTTAGGAAGATTGATGTCAGAGAAGTAGTACTGCATTTGCATGAAAAACCACAAGAAAGACTTCATTCATTTATCAGCAGATGGCTAATAAGTGAATTTACCTGGAAATTCAGGGAAATTCTGGCTCTAAGTTACATGTTTGCTCATCACTTCTCAGGAAAGATGAAGTTCACAACTGGTGAAGCAGCTCAGGTCTGCCCATGAGTTTCCTTTCTAAGCCTGTCTTGCATGAGCAGAGGTAGTAGAAGCTCACAATTCACTCAGAACCTGCTTGATTCCCAAGGCAACTCACTTGCTCAACTTACTCCATGCTGTAATTCACTTAAAAGACATTCCCTTAAGAAGCTCTCATCATCCTCTTTTGCAACAGTGGAAACCTAGGTTTTGTTCTCAGTCTAATCCATTAAGTGAATATAGAAACATTAACTTCACTGCTATGGTGGTGTTCCTACACATGAAATGCCAGTAATGGCACATATTTCTTGTGTAAAATACTCTGAATTGAAGGAACAAAAGAGCCCAGAGTATAAGTATTTTATATATACATGCATTAATATACAGTATTCTAGATTTAATGAATATTAAATTGTATTAAACAGTTTCTTTGCATAAAAGAAATATTATTATTTTTAATTAATTATTAAATATACTATATATTATACAGTGCATAAATTAATATGTGGCATATTTTTAAATATTAAAATGAGTGAAAATTGAAAAGGTTTAAAAACTTCTGAACATGTGTCAAAACTACAAAACTACAAAAGATCACCACCACAATCTTAATTGCATCCCCTCTGGATGATGTTCTTTATGCATATAGCACTCATGCATTCTGCAAAGTCTGCAGATTACTTACAAACAGACACTGTGTGGACTGTACCACTGAAACTGGTACCCTTAGCTTAGGACGTATTTCTTCCATGTCTTCACCTGAATTGCTAGTCTTAGTCAAAATCAAATCCCCACTTACAGGATATTTGAATCTTTCACTCCAGCCCACATTTAACTCTTAGACTATTTTTATAATTTAACTGGTAGTAGTGCCCTGGTGAAAGGATTCCTTTGCACACACATCCATGAAACACTCTGAATATGTCTGCAATTCTCTTCAGCAAGCCCACTAGACTTGAGAGGTACTTCCCAAGTTTGAAATCTCTAAACCCTTCATCCTTTTACTTTCATATGGTTATGAATCATTGCCATGAAAATGTATCTGAACAACTTCTCTAAATATATTTTTGGTTAAACGCCTTTCCTTATTGTATTAAGCATGGCAAAAAATGAATAAAACCGAATGAGTAGACAAAGAGTTCTGTGTTATTACCAGGTAGATTCATTGGCAGGCATATGAGAGATTTGTTTTGATGGGGAGGTCCTTGGCTGGTGTTTGCCAGGAGGCACATCCAGTCTGCCTGGCTCCCGGACGTGATCCACGTCTTGCCGCCGTTTATGACATACTCGTCGCCCTTCCTCACGGCCCTTGTCCTGATACCTGTTCCAAAACACAGCAAGTGAAGGGTTACTCTTGTGAACAGGGCTATATCGGTCCAGGTGTGACTGGCAGGTCACTCCCTGGCTCTCAGACAGAAAACTATTTGGTTCTCCCTCATACCCCCCTGTCCAATAACCCTCCAGGCCATAAGGCAAACCAGTCTGGACCACTCTTGGAAGGTAAGCCAGGGAAACAGGACCACTTCTCCCCCTTCCTTTAGACAGAGTCTTCATCCCAGTGGATGAGAGCTGAAAACTTCCTAAGTAAATACAGTAGTCAAAAACTTGGCACAGAAGCATTTCACTGTGAGGTGATCTATTGGTGTTTCTCTTACTGTGTACCTTAGTCCTGAGGAGGTCATTAATTCCAGAGCCATGACTTAAACAAACACAAGCCTCGGTATCTGTGAATGCATAAACATAAGCCAACATGCACGTCCTGTATGCTCTTGGTCACAGTGCTGCAATGCATTCAAAGCTGCTTAATTATTAAAGGCCAAATCTGAATGCAATGAGTGTCTGGACATGAAGGAGTTCTAAACACCTGCTATTTATACACCCTGGCAAAAAACAATGTTATTTTCATCTGTGATGGTTCATATTATGCTGCAGGCAGTCCTAGCTGCAACAGACAGCCAGAGAAAATCATTAGTTATTATTTGTTCTCCAGCAGAGTTTCCAAAGGGTTCCCTTCTTTTCCCTGCAATTGAACTTCTTTGACAAGAACCCCAGTTGATATAGATTCTCCTAAAGATATCCAGCTATAAGTAGGTGATGGTATAAGAGCATCCTACCACACTCCTAATGGCACCTGTAAATCTGACAAGACTATGGAATCCATAAGAGACCATCCACTGAAAGGGGATCATAGACTTGGAGAGTAGGAGTCAGACACCAAGTGGAGTGGGCAGGCATGTTTAAGGAATCTGGTTACACTTTCAATCACCCCAATCTGCACATGCACACTCTTCCCTAGGGCTCTAAACATAAACCAAAAGCAAACCCAAGTATCTGATCTTCCTTTAGGAGATAAACTGGGACTGAGGTCAGCATGGCTGAAAATTAGTCTTGTTAATGAAGGCACAGGAGAAAAATGATGGGACAAAATTGTATAAGGTATAAAATAAGGAAGTATGGGATATAGCTATGGGTAAAGGAATGTACTAGCTGATAATGATGAACAGCAAGGGAAAGAGATAGTATTCATGTGGGTAAAACCAGCAGACACAGAGAAATTCACCCAATGAAAGTACTGTGACAAATCTGTCCAAGGGACTTAAATCTGTATAATAATGAATGCCAAGAAGCCTAAATAATCTAAAGTACTGGCACTCATTATATATGGACACAGACATTGGACACTCATATACATGGAGACTAAATAATAAATGAAGGACACACAAGAGCTGGAATAAGAAATACAACTGTGCTGAAATGGTGTGACAAGGATGGGAGCGTACACAGGGATTTACATCACGTATCCCTTTATTGGGGAACAGCTACTGAAGAGATTAGATAGAAAACCCATAGAAGGTCTGCAAAGGAACAATGAGCACTGTGATGTTACCACAAATGTAAACAGTTCTTGCAGGCATGGCGTCACAGGGGCCTAACCACACAAATACAGATTCAAGAACAAATGCCTTACTAATGAGAATGTTCAAGTACTCCAGATTCAATTGTTCCCAGTTTGCTTCAAGCACTTGAGAAACAACTATTTTAAATGATCTTCTGAAGAATTTATTCTCTTTAATTAGAAGAAAGATGATCAAATCAATACATACATTTTATGTTTAAAATATAGCAGACTTTGAAAACCTACTTAACAATTTACTATGGTCAAGTGGACTCAGGAATACGGCTATGAAAATAATTTTGAATATTTGACTGATTATTTTCCCTGGGAGAGCTTAGCTCTGGGAACAGGCTACTTCAGTGGGTGCTTCATGACCCATTTCTGCAGACCCACACCACTGACAGCATGCTCTGAGGAGCCCTTTTAGGAAAGAGCACAAGGCAGCACCAGAGGTGAATGATACAGCTGATGCCATATAAGAAACCAGGGCTGGTCACATCACTGTACTGATCACACGTACTCAAACCTCAATTTTCTTCTCCACTGCACTCGAGTCCAGCCATGCATCTAAATAGATTTGACTAAAAGTAAGGTTGGCTTCAACTTTTAGTCAGTATTACAGTCACAGATAGCCAGCACACATCCTTAAAATAAAAGATGAAGAACACGTATCTGAAATTTACATCATCAGCACAGGAAAAAAACAAAAAAAACAACAAACCCCAAACTTTAAAGAAATACCTTCAAGACTAACTGAATGAATAATCACTTCAAAAACCAGGAAATGACTTGCAGGAAATGAACAAGATTAATCATGAAAGTAAGCTACAATTTGGAGGTCAGAAGATAAGTACTGCAACAGGTCGAACTAAGCTAAATCTTGCAGATGAAAACCAATAAAATCAAAGAAGATTTGGTGGCAGACAAAATTGTTCCAACCATAGAAATGAAAACAGGATGGGAAAAAAATGAGGCATATAGAGGATACTTCAAAAGAATAAATATTTCACAGGAGATTACAGACAGATTCACAATATGGTTGACAAAGCAAAACACCTACAAGAAAGACTGCACAGAAACTGAAATTAGTGAAAACAGAGGTTGCTGGTTTTGGCAATCTGCCCAGCCTCAAAACACATTTGGAAAAAAAGAGAATTCAATTATAAGATACCAATGGTATCTTATTTAAACTCAACCTGATTTATTATGAGATTGGATTTTCTAGACAAAAATCTTATTGGAGCCAAGCAAGTTATATTGACACTACTAGGTAACTATGAGTTAAAATTTGGAAAGATAAGAATTAGGGCAAAAGTGGAAATATGTATAAGGAACTTAGCAAAGCAGAAATTGCATCAGGTTACATTAAGAGGAAGTTCTGATGTGCAGTATTAGTTAAGCCCCTCCTTGGATATCAGCCTCTGGACAAAATCTACTGAATATTTGCATTAATGATCTTTAAAAGGATAGGAATACACTAATCAGATTTGTTTGTGACAGAAACTTGGGAGACAGCACCAACACAGACAACTGAAATATGGCCCAGCAAAAAAGGAATTATCTTGAGTTTTCAAATTCAACATGGTAAATACAAGTACTCAGACACAAAGTAGCAAAAGTGGTTGCTAAATCTTGCAATGTTTCAATAGTAAACTGGTAATGAAGATGATCCACAGGATTCACAAGTCTGTGATTAATGGAGTTAATTAATTAATTAATGAAAGTATAAGAACCTTGGTAATCACAGGATTCACAAGCCTGCAAGCTGTTGTGTAATATCATGTATTGGAGAGTAATACTTCTACTAGGGCTGGAAATGTATTTGTGCCATTATAGATACCATGTGAAATTCTGGGATTTTATGCTCAGAAAAGACAACCTCAACATAGAAGAGCAGAAAGGTTGGATTCCACTGAGACAAAGTGGAGCAAGATATTTATGTTGAAGAGGTAGACATGAACAGTGTTATTAGTTGCAGATACCTGGATATAACTTGAAGAAAGAGGAAATGTTTTCCATGATGTGTTCTTATATAGCCCCACAGACTACATTCCATAAATCGTGCAATTGGAATGAGATAGAATGAGACAGTATCATTCAAACTGACACAAATGTTTATGCTTTGTAGTACCAGAATCCTGAAATCAGACACCTTCTGTACCATCTGTACTGTTCTGGTTTTTCTTCTCAAGCCAACTCTGTGCTAGTTTTGGTGCATATGGTCACTATTATGGATAATATAGAACAGCTACACTTTAAAGCAGACAGGTGTTCCTTCAAACTGACATGAATTTTGTATTAGACTAATATACACAGTCCTTTTTGTTCTGTTGAATTCTGAATAAATTAGATTTGAGGCACATTTCTGTTCTCATGTAAACATTGTTTTTGTCTTCTGTGTTCACACCACCTTCAGTAACTTTGGAACTGTAGGAAAAAATGTTAGAGATACCTTACTCTGTCATTCTTCATTTTAAAATACACTGGCTCACATGGCAAAAGCACATCCCCAGACTTCACATGTGAGCAGTTGCTATGTCCCTTCACTTCTCTTAGAGAGACAAACATCCCAACAGCATAAGCAACAAAAGGAAGCACCAAGTGCAATTTCACCCAGCTCACTCTACTTTACAGCTGGGCCATCTGGATGTGGTGTGAAATGGTGCAACTCAGAACACAAGCTATTGTTGCTCATACCTAAGCTGCCCATTTAATTGCCCTTCAGAAGCACTGTAAGCTGGATTTGGCATTTATATCAGAGATCAAATCTTCCAGGACAGGAGAATTAGTATTTTTCATTTCATCCTGCAATGTGTCACCAAGTTGCAGCACAGGTTCATTAGATAATTCACTTTTATTTCAAATTGGTTTTTAATTGCATTAATCTAAGTGTATCATACCACTTTAACTAGATGATAAACAAGATTCTGCTGAAGGAATATTTATGTTATTTATTATCTGGAACACTGCATCCAAAAAAATTAAATTCCTATTTAGAATTTTCCAATAATTATCTAATTAAACTAGAGGGATATTTATTAAAATAAATGATAATATGTTTCTTACATTAGCAAAATTCAAATTTATAATTACTTTAATTAAGAAATAATTAAATACTATTATAAGATTTATCATTTACATATTAATAATATTTAAATTATAAAAATCAATAATGTTAGTTTAAATAACACTGAAAAATAATATTTAATAAGTATTATTTGTAATTATTAAGTATTATTAATAAGTACTATTTAATAAAAAGTCTAATAAAATTACAGATTTTTTCTTATTAATAAATTCATTTAAACCTGAAAGGAAAATAGCAATAAATTATGCAGGAATATTTAGTCCCATTATTTCACTATCCACATTAATGTTCTTGAAATCTACCTGCAGCACCCTTGCTTGAGCACCAAATGTTTATCTATTTGCCTTGAAAAAGCAATGGGAGTTTGGTCAAAGAGATGGATATAAGACTCCTCAGATAAAAAATGTCTGTGACACTTGGCAAGTTTGTGTGCAGGAAGATGTCTCAGTAATTTGTAAGAACATGATGTGTTCAACAACTGCTCTGTCCAACAACTAAACCTCTAAAAGTGGCCACATATCATTCCCTTTTCTGTGAAACCTATCATTCATCATCAGAGAAGACATCTTTTCTTTTTCTACTGCAACTGTTTTGATTTAATTTTTGAAATTTTCTACTGCCTCAGGCACCTCAGAGTAATGGTTTCATTTATCCTGGTTTCTAAACATATTCTTGCACTAAACCAAGAAAAACAGTTGCATGTAAAGTAATTAAATCATAAAGATAATAGATTTGACATGGCAAATTCTTCATAAGCTCTAAATAAAGCAATCACCAGTTGAGATATTTTTGTTTCAGGAGTGACAGAAGGGGCTGAGGTGAGGTAAGGATGAACAAGAGGAAATAATTGTGAAAGGGATGCCTTGACAAAGCAGCCCAAGTTCTAGGTTATGTACAGGTGATATTCCCTGCCATTACATCTGGATTTGCACGACTGACTGTGGCTGTGCAGCTGCTGAGGTGCTGGGCTGCTCCTGCCAGTGCTGAGCCTGGACAGAGCAAGACAACACTAGAAGAAAACTGGGGCCAGCATAAAAGCTGCATCAATCTGTTGTGCTCAGCCTATGCAAGGTTATTCCATCAATTCACCTGACAAATGTGTTAAAATTTATTGCTTTTGGATGCATGAGAAATATTTGTTATGTTCCTAGAATGTTACTTTTTGCCCTCACCACACCAGACTTTCCTTCCTTTTGTTTCTTACAAAGGATGGGGGCAAAGTGAAGGGTCATTAAAAACAGATTCTTCCCACTAGAACTTCAGGCTGTCTAAAACTGGCAGTTTGCTAAGTTAACTTACTTGCAACATCTGACCCAGCTCCAGGTTCACTGATTCCCAAGCAAGCCACAAAATCACCAGCTATAGTTGGTACAAGGAACTGTTTTTTCAACTCATGAGAACCAAACCTGCAACAATATAATGAAAAAGATTGGATATTAACAGCTTATGAAGGTAAATTTTATCTAGAAAAATTTTATCTATTTCTACCCATACAGTGATCAATTTTCCTATGACCAGGAAAAAGCTGTCCCAGAGCCAAAAGATAGAACAGATACCCTCCAAAGCTGTGACTCAGAGTCTTTACCAGAAGTGCAGTCACAACAATTTCAAATGAGTTTTTAAAGGTACTCAGGCATCTTACTCCCAAAGAAACATGTGGTCTAGATGCCCAAAATCTATCTTTATGACTACTGCTTTAAGAGATCCAGATGTTAATAAATATAACCCCTGAGGATTCCCCTCAATTCTCCTGCACCACTCTGCAGCCAGCCAGGATGGAGGACCTGCTCTCTGCTTGTCTTCTGACTTTTGCACCATCTCTTTGCCAGGTTTTAGTGGTGACTGAAAGGTTTTGACATGTGATGGTCACCATCTGCAAATATCTGTATTTATATTATTTATATTTCCCATCTGCATTTGAATCACATAGTAAAATCCATTAAAGCTTCTTCTCAGCTGCTTTTTTATCTCCACAAAAATAAAAAGGGAAACAGCAAACTGTTGATGGCATTTTAACACAAAAATTTCACTTGGCTGTATTTCAGTTCAGAGGCACACAGTATTTTCCCATTGTTTAGAAAATTGTATCCATTCAAAATTTGGTCCATCTCATTTTATTATTAGTGTTCACTGATTTCTTCTTGCAGTGATGAGTTCATGGTCTAGTTCTCAAACCTCTCTTGTGTGACTAAAAAATTCCTTGGGTCATGAAATGCCTTCTGTGTCCAGGAATCCATAAATTCAAGTTCCTCCTCAGCCTCTTCTTTGTTGTGAGGCTTTTCAGGTCATCATCATCACTCACCTCCTTAGGCTCACTGTGGCCTCCTCCTAAAACATTGTCCCAGTACTTCCAAAGGAGTGGTGCCCTTCAAGCTAAGACTAAGCCATCCCCTCCAACCAACCCTGACACAAAGGATATGGGACAGCCAGAGAACAGACTGGGATCTGACAGACACTTCCACTTGGTGAGCACAAGGAGCTCAATTCCTAGTCCTGTCCCTGCTGAAAATCACAGCAGCAATCCCAAATAAATACAAGAAGCTAGTTTGGAGTGCCTACTCCTTCCTCTCACATACTGGAACCAAGTTCCCATGTCTGTTAGGCTGATACTTTGTTAATTCTCCATGGGACATGATCAAGTATGGCTAGCTGAACATTCATTTGTCAAAAAAAACCCCCAAACAATCCAACCAACAACATGGAAAATCAGATTATGAGAGCAGATAGTGGTGATTTTTGGCAATGCTTTCTGGCACTTGAAACTTTTCTAACCTTCAGCATTTCAACAGAGGATTTTCACAGCAAGAACTTTGCTTAGAATAATATTTTTGATTTGATGTCTTTCTTTGTTTTGAGTTCCAGAAAACAGTTCAGTTCTATCCAAAAATGTGGCTATAGAAGATGTTATTTTGCAATCAAAAAAAAGTTGGGCAACACTGTCTTTAGAAGATGGTGGGTCTCTGTGCCTTGCAGGAGACAGCTAGCCTCTTGCTCAGCTGCTAGCTTTTGTTAGAAATATGTCACTTCTGTAAAATTCTGCCCATCTCAAAGGCCTCCCAGAAAAATCTCAGGTTTTCACAAATGCAAATACTCACTTCTTCCCAGTTTACAGCTCCAGAATTAGAAAACTCTGCTTTCAAGGAGATCATGCTCTGGCTCAAGACAGACCTGACCATGTTTAATTTCTGGTTGGGCCATACCCCAGAGGATGGTTTCCCATGTGATAACTGTGCAGTCTTAGCATCCCTATAAAATAGATTTCTAGGCATCTGGGTATCTATACACACACACAAGTCTACAATGAATCATGGTGATCCTGTGTAACACAGAAGTCCCAAGTGTGAAATTCTGACACACTGAGTTGCATGAAAGTGGTTCATTCTTTCTTGCTCCATATTTTGTAGCTAACACTGGTGGAATGTCATGAAAAGAGACAAAAATTCCAGTGGTATACAGTCTCATAATTAGAGGGTAAAAGGAAACTAAAACCATGCCAAAATACAGACAAAACTCTTATGTGATCCATGCAATTCTGTTTATATGTTCTAATTGTCAGCTGCAGTTTCTCTCCTATACAGCAAACAATAAATCAGATAGTAGAACTAACTCTTTGATTTGATTCCCAGCTATGTTGTTAACAAGGGTGGAGAAAGAATCAGTGATGAGAAAGTAAAGCACTTTCTTCCCACTAGATAATCATTATCCTTGCTATTTACCTATAAACAACAGGGGAAAAAAATCCCTAAAGTTCACTGCCTACTGCTGAGGTAAACAGCTCTAAACTGATCTGTTATCACTACAGATGGGACACACTGCAGGTTTGTCTACAAGCTCTGGGAAATGCATATCATTCACTGCCTCAGCCAGGAGCTGCTTTCTCCACTCTGTTTGTAAGCAAACAAGGGAACTCTTATATCTGAATGCATTTGAAAGACCTGGCAGAAAGTTATGTTCTGAATCATCAGATGTCAGATCACTGCTGACAAAGCATTTTGAATTTAGTTCTTAAATTTAGAAAGTCCTACTGATTCAGTTAGGGGATTCTGGAATTACAGGAATCACATTCATGGAGTTAGTTTGTAGGTACACTTAATATGTGCTGGACAAATGCCCAAAGTTATGGAAGCAACAAAGAACTACAGAGGCTTTTTTAGGGGTTGATGGTTGATTCCCACATTATTGTTTGATTTGTGCAACAATGCATAGCCAAGATGCAAAATCTGACTTTATCTCTCTGAACGTGCCTGGAATCCCCACAGTGCACAGATATTTTTAAAGAAACCATCCAGGACATGGGTGCCATTTGAATCCATGACCCAGGACAAGCAGCTGGCCCTCCCACCACACAGCATGAAGTAAAGATGCACACAGGTAAAATTTCCTGTAACAACCAGCTTTCTCTTTTCATTACCAAGCTTCACTTTTACATGTGTGTGGGGGCATTGCACTGTATAAACAGCCAGTGGAATTGGCTTAGCAGTGAAGGAAAAATTCGATAATGCAGATACAAATTCAGTTAAAGATTTCATCAAGTTAACAACAATTTCACTCTTATTTTCCAAGAACTTCCACTGTAGGGTTTCACCAGCACAAATATGCAAACCTGTTTTACTGCAGCAGAACAGAGTAACAGCAGGCCAAAAAACTTCAATGGAACAAAATTCCATTTTCTTTTATGCACAGATTTTCTTTAAACCACTGAATAAAAGGCAGTCATGGAGGCAAGGTAGTACTGACTGAAGTATTTTAAAATGCTGTTCTTATTCTTGGTTGGACTATAACTACTTTTGCAACAGACATACTGAACTCCATGCATTTAGCAAGCTTTTGGTGCATTTCACAAAGGAGAAGAAAACTTTAAGAAAAATTTGTCATAGATGAGATTTCCAAAGTCACACATATGGCAGGATAAGAAGATGTCAAGGGAATAGAGCTTATATTCCAGATTCTACAGTAGACTTACAGGCATTTTAATTCAAATTGAGGGAAAAACCACAACAACCCCTTAAAATTACCCCAAAAAAATCCCTAAAATGTCCTTCTGAGTAAAACTTCCCTTCTTGCATATCTGTTTAGTGCAGAGAAATTCGCGATTTCAACATAATTATTAGAATTTAATTCTCACCCTCATCTTTCAGAATTTTAGGTGAATCCATATTCCAGAGGCAAACTGCTGGATCAGCCAGTTGCCCCACTCTAGTTTTAAGAACTGTTGCTATGACACAGAATGTCTGAGAAAAGACTACATGAAGAAGTTGGTAGTTGTCACTTTTATTGAGGAAGGAAAAAACCCCAACAAATCAGATTAAAAAAATGCAGGAGCCTGAATGGTAGTAAGTGATTGAAATGTGAACACTGACATAGCTGGTGAGAAAAAGAAAAATGATTAATTGTCTAGAATGGATGTATTTAGGAAGCATGATATATGTGCTACAACTTCAGGACTGACACCTTGCAAAGCTGGAAAAGAAGCAAATAAATTATAAAGCAGAATTAGACTGATCCTAATCATTACAACTAATTGCATCTTTAGTATTACTGCACTGGGATATAAGAAAAAAAACAAACATGAACAAACTGGATTCTGGAATTAAATTTTTTTCAATTGCTTGCGGCACCAAGACTCTGTGTTTGTAAACATATCATCTACTACTCAACAAGGTTTTAACATATGTTTTAACATATAATTAATATAATCTTAGCATTAAAAAAAAAAATGGAAAAGTATTTTCTCCCCTAAAGCAAACTGTCTGAGAGAAGTAGAGAAGAGGTTCTTTCCTCAGGCATTACTGAATAGCAACTAGACAGTAAATCTACACAGCATTGTTTTTTTCTACTCATAACAATTGGGGTTTAGGCTAAACTTTCTGAAAATTACCTTGTAAGAGCAGGGGTAGCCATGCCAGCTTGCACTCCAATAGCCATGGGAATACCTCCACAACGGATATTTCCCAGCTCTTCTGCCACTGCAATATTATAGGAGAAGTCCAAACCCATGCCGCCATATTCTGAGGAAAAAAAAACAAATCTGTGACTCTCATATTCTAGACTGGCATAAGCAACAAGAAAAACAACAAAAAAAAGATGTTGCTACTGCAGGGACTTGGCAACTGCAATTTAACTGCTAATTTTTGAGTATTTGACAATTACCAGCTTCCCTTTCACAAAAGCCATACCACATTATTCTCCACAATATTGAGAATTGGATTGAGAATGACACCTGTTATAATTATCTATGTGCACATCAGTCACCTCTGAGTACCCTAAGCAGCCTCATTACTTTTACTGGAAACAGCAGGAAGAAGTGGCACGCTGTTGAAAATGATACCAGAAGGCAAAATTATTCTTTCCAACAGCAAGGTCATATGAACAAATCACACCACAAGGTAATAAGTGCTTTTATTTCCCCATGATAACACCTGACACCCGTTCTCATCACACAGTGCAATCATCTTTCTCAGTCACAGCAGTCAAGTCAGCACAGAGTGCGACCACATGCAGGTCATGTTTCTATTCTAAATTATAGTTGTAGCTCAAAATTCATGTTAGACACAACTGCAGTACTGAGCACGTTTATTCCATACCCTGGGACCTGGTCTGTGCAGTTATAAAAGCACTCTGTTCACAGGGAGTGACAACCTGGGCTGCTGGCCTGCTGCCAGCACAGCCCACTGCTCCTCCTTCCCCCACATTTCAATTTGCAAATTCAATTAAAGAAGAAATTATTCTTCATCTCATTCCCCTGCCCAGTGCTGATAAACCCACTACATAGTAAAAGGCTGCATTGCTATGATGGATGAGGTAATTTTTAGCTGTATTAAATAGCTTATGGTCCAAAGGAAATATGGTGAGAAAGTGAAGGTTACTACTTGACGTCATTAGTTGACTGAGCAGCTTTGATTAGATAATGTTGTCTCTTTTTTTCTTTTTTTTTAAACTCCCTTGAAGACCAGCTAAGAAAATTTCAAACAAATAGATAGAAACCCTCACCCCTCACACACAATAAGGGGCAGATGACCCTCTTCTGTTTTCACTTGCTGACCTCAAACACTGAGTACACCCCTTCACTGACCTCCTCTGAAGTTTTCAAAAAACACCATTAAATAAAGGTCAAAACACCACAGTGCATATAAACATGGGGCTTTGCATGCTATCATCTGTTTCCTAAACCCACAGAAACTATCTTTGTGCATCCTTTCTCTGCTGAAAGGAAAACACAATAGGAAAGACTAAGCATAAAGTTTGCTTTCCAAAAAACATTATTCCTTAGGTCATACTGAATAATCTGGACAGTCAGAATTCAAAAACAAATACTTCTCCAAACTTTTGTTTGAAAATAATGTGTTTTTTAAATATACACAAAATTATAGTTCCTACTGGAAGCTTAAACAGTACAATCAAACAACTGTAATATGGAAATGTGTTTTTAATATTTTTAACATGACAGATAATCCAATTTTCTTGCCTTTACACAGTCCCCATCAATAAATAAATGCTCTGAGGAGCATTAAGGAATGTATGTATAAGTAAAGGCAAGACTATTTAAAGAGAACTGTCATGAGAGAGATTTTGCTAATTTGGTATGGATCTATAGCAGAATTATAATAGATAATCTCAGTTTTGGCAATTCAAAAATCCTTTTAATTAGATTTCTTTTTTATTTTAAATAATAAAATATTTTTTAAATACTTCTCTACATATAAATACCTTTATTGCCAAACTTCTATTATTACTGAAATAATTCTGTTATCTTATCTTTAGTCTAACAGGCAGTTATATTCCCATCTTTCACTTAAATTGCACAGATCAAAACCTTAGTCTCTTGATTTATCCAAAGTAACTTCCCAGGAGAAATGTCATGCACAAAACTGACCCAAAGAAGGGCTACTTTGTCCAAGTATACAGCTTAGAGACACTGTTTGTCCATACCACAATCCATTGTATATTACCACATAACAGACTCTTCTTGCTCTCATTTGAGAAAAAATTAGTAAGCAGTACACTTTAAAAACAGAATACTGCAAAAGGCCAACTCTTAAAGGGATAACAATGAAAGAATTTCTCACCAAAGAGAGTAAAGGAGCAGAATGAAACTTTGGGAGCTGGAGGTAGAGAGGGAATCCCTGTCAGGCAAAAAGATTATAAAATCCTAAGATTTTAATATCTGGGGATAGATAATGCTAGAGACAACCACAGATGCAGGCAGGAAGGGCAGAAGCAAATGGTAAAACCATTAATCTGACCACACCTAAGCTTTCACCAGTCCTGTTCCAGGAGCCAAGAAGCTAAAATGTCATGGAGAAATGTGAGTGATTCGATGGACAATGATAGGCAATGTCTTTTTGAGCCCTGAATCAAGGTGGAGATGGATTTGTCAGTGCAGTCTGTGCCATTATATCCCTGGTAATTCAGGTAACTCAGGAAGTGGCTGAGCACAGGTGTGTCCCATCTCTTTGGAGAACTGGCCCTCCACACCAAGCCAGGCTGTCAGTGGTGTCACACACAGCACTAGCAGCCAGTGCTGCCTACAAGCACCAAAGAAATTTCCTTTTTTCTTCAGTTCCTAGTGGCAGCCTGGTGCTCACAGACCCACTGCCAGCACTCCAGCCAGAGATTTTGGGGCTGGCCCAAGCACATTTCCCTGCATGTCATAGGACTCAGCTCTTAATCTGAGACAAAATCACCAATTCTTATTTCCACCTGCTTCAGTGATGATGGTAAAAGTTTTAAGGAGTTCAATTTTTATTTGGAACAGAACTTACTTTTTTGGAATAACTCTTATTTGTGAAAAAGGCAATATGCTGGTGGTAGTAGGTTTGTATTTGTCAGTCTCATCAACAAACACCATTTCCTGGAAGTTCTGTACTCTGTATTCTTTTCCTTCTTGCTACAGAAGTCATCACAGTTGCCACCACAGAAACTGAATTTACTGAGACAAATAAGGTGATTGGGTCTGTCTAGAACTGTTTTAGATTAAGACAGATCTACACTGTAAAATAAAGGAGAAACTTCTCACATAGTGTAAGGCTAAAAACTCTCCTATTACACCACTACAAAATACCACAGAGGAACTTGGCAGTGCCTGCCACTGAGCAGATAAATACTGCCACTGAGCAGATAAATGCATCACATAGACCTGCCCCCAGCTAGGGACAGCATGGGCACATTTAAAAAGGGTTCAAAACTTATAGGACACTATAAAAAGCCACAGCAGTATATTCTAAATCACCAAATTGCCAACACCTGCACCCTCTGATTTCTAAAACATCCCTCAAAAATTTTTAAGTTTTCTTCATTTTCCAAGCAATTATGCAGAATCACCCAGTGACACTGAGTTAGTAATCACATCAGCATAAAACTTTGAATTCCCAAGGTTATCTTAAAAACAGTATCTCACAAACCCCTAAAGCTGTGTACAAACAATGTTATGGGGAAGGAAAAGCTAAGCTGCCTGTTACAATAGAATAAAATGTCCACATGGCAACATAAGAAATATTAATAATGTGTAAGATGCAGTAGCCAAAAGAAAAGAGGAAAAAGAAGTTCCAAAATGCACACAGCCCCAGACACCAGCTATTGCATCAGCTCCAAGTCAGAGAAAAACTTTAAGCAATGCCTGGTCACAAACTCCTCAGCTGTCTTTTGCCTGGAGTTTTAAAAGGAGCTTATTTCCTCCCCATTCACTCAGCTCTGATCTAACTTCTGTTCCAAAGAAATTGAAATTTAATTGAAATAGTTAGATCACTGTACAGCTTTTTCTTTAAGGTTAAAGAGCACAGATCTCGATTATTGTACATTTGGAAATGTCAGTCAAACTAAATGCCACAGCATAAAGAAAATGAAATAAACTCCAAACACATAGAAAAATGAAGTCAAGAAGCATAAAGGCTGAATAGGACCCTTCCTGATCTTCATGTTACTTCTCATTGGGCTTCTCTTAGGGCAAGCTCAGAAACAGATCACAGAATGGATTTCAAGGATAGCACCTTTGCAACCTGCCTGCTGCTTGAGATCAATCAACCAGCAACAGCTGCCAGCCTCCTTCTGCACATCAAACACATTGTGAACAGCTCGTGCACAGGCGCCTGCTCCAAGCTTTGCTGGTGGATGCTCAAGAAAACTCTCTGTCAGGCATATCCAGCAGTGAATGCTGGTTCTGTCCAGCTTCAAGGTGGCCACCCTTCTGATGGCCAGGACACCACTGCATCAAATCCTTCAGCGCCGTGTGTGTACCCTGCTGTCCTCCTGACACAGCCATAAGTCAGCCCTCAGAGGCACTGAAATCTGTCACCAGCATCTGTCAGCTCCACGTAAAATGTGCTCTTCCTCCCAAGAAAATGTCTGAACAGCTGCTCAGCTATCTTAAATGCATTTGTTCCTGTTGAACAGGTAAGAATTAGTCCCACACCTGCAAGGATGTAGCAGGTTTGTCACCTTTCTGCTGCTGGTGCTTGGACTTCAGAACTCATCCTCTCACATGAACTGCCACAAACTCCTACAAAATGTTTACTTAACTCTGCATCACAGCAAATTTTCTTCCAGTAGGATCCTAAGTGTGAACACACAAATAGATATTATAAGGAATATGCAGTAATGTACAGATATTCCACCATCCATAGGTCAACAGGGAAAGAAAATGGGAATTGGCTTATTAATGGGTAACCAACAGAGATATCCCAAAGAACATAGCCCAGTTTAAGCACGACAGAGAGAGAAGATGAGTGACAGGACTGAATACAAGTATGTACATTTGTAAGGAATTTTTAAAAGCTGGGTGAAAAGGAGTCACTGTACTCAGTTTTGTAGGACCCTATGAGCAAAAAGCAGACTTACTGCTTTCATTTCTTTAAGGCATCCAATTAATACAGTCAATATGAAAAACAGTCAGTTTCTTCTGAGTTCCAAATTAATAAATAATTAAACTGAGAAGCAATACTAAGTGATTTAAGGATTACAGATTTATTACATTTGCTACTTATTAAAATTTCTACGCCAGGATTTAATATAAAGTCTAAATATTTATCAGCTGAAAGCTTGTTTAATTTTCTTCCCTACAAGATCTTTTGTTCCAGTCCAAGCTAATAAATAGCTTGTTGGAAATTCACATTTGTCTGACATGAAAAGCTTTAGTCACTTAATTCAATATGTCACAGCCAGAGACATAAATTTTATTAGTTCGCACTTTCCAAAAATTGTAATCTATCTATGGAATTATAAATTGAGAATTGGAATTTTGGGCATGGGGGAAGAAACTTGAAAAATGCTAATTTTCAATAAATTCTTTTTTAAAAGGATTTCAGCATGTGTGCAGTGAATAATTAAATAAACTTTGGACATGCTCTGGAGCTAGCCTGGCCAGCACAGAGATTTTAGTTCAATAGCACCAAACTTGGAACAGAAGTGCACTGCTGGAGGTTTCCACAGGAATTTCTGATTAGCACAGACTTAAAGGACTAAATGAATTTCCAGTGGCTGACTTCTTAAGTCCTTGAGACACTAGGTCAGATACTGAAAAAAATGTAATATGCCATCCTAGAATGCTTGCCACACTGCAGGTCAACACAGTCCCAGCACAGGCACAGACAACAGATTATTAAAGAGACATCTATCAGGTAATCCTGCAGCTAGAAGCACACCCCTCTGTCATTAGGTAATTTCCTTGCTTATAAATTCTTTTCAGCTGGCAATATCTGCATCTGCATGCTGGCACAGCCTCCAGCATGGGCAGGGCTGGGACCACCACAGCTCCTTGTCTCTGGCAGCTCCCAACCTCCCACTCTGCAGGACAGCCCACCGTGCTGCTGGAGCATCCCCAGAGGTTTCAGTTCCCAGGCACAGCAGAAACCAAAGGAGACCATCTTCTGAATTTGTGACTGTTGAGAAACCTGACTCATTTTTAAGCTGCTTTCTGTTAGCAAAAGGAAAGCAATAAAAAGTGTATTTCTAGATCTGAGCAATGGATTGTGGTGAGCTCTTCGAGACAAAACCCAAATTTGCAGTTTTCCAGGAAAGGCAAGGGGTTTGATCCCAAAATGGGAACAAAAGTCAAATAAAAATGAAAAACATGAGTATTTTCATAGCATTAAAATGTATGCTTCTGTCAGATGACTTTGGTTTTTTTTAAAGGCACACAAAGGAAAGATCACAATAAAAACCACTTCTGGGTAAAAATGAAAGCTTTTTTGCCATGTCAGAACAAATGCCTTTCCCTTCATTTTCTCCAACCAAGTCAATATTTCAGTAAAACTGATACTTTTATTTGGTTTAAGGAGTGTGGATAAATGTTTTAAACCGTATTCTAGAGTTGAAAATATCTCTCTCATATCTTCTCATTTTTGCCTATGATTCTGTGTGCATCCTTGTCCTCAAGATTTGTCAGCCAGACCTATCATGAAACAGATTATTCCTCTCTGTTTGTAGAAGAGCTGACACAGTGGGATTCTAACCTGAACTGCAATCTCCAGTGTGAAATATGCTACACTGCTGATTTTATTTATGCTGACATTGGAGGGTGTGCCTTGTAGGTGCTACTGGCCAAAAATGAAAGGATTTTCAGTGTAGTCCAAACATACCTCAAATAAAATCCCCCACTCAAGATTATTTTCTTCAAAAGAACCTTCTACTCAGAGTTATTATTTCTATAAGCATTTCATCACCCAGTGTTGTCTCCTCCAATAAATTATTTTTGATCAGAATTCTCTTTTTCTTCTTATAGACTTGGTCCTGAAATCAGGAACAAATCAACTCACAAACCAATGAAAACAGTGGAAACAGGTTCTTCCAAAGGGGAATAATAGCACCTTGCTGCAGACCAGATAAAATTATAACAGTTTGCAATTAGAATCACATCAAACTGCCTAATACACAATTAGCAGTGTGACACACTGAGGTCCATAACATACCTAGAGAATAACCTAGGGCAAAAGGGAACAATGACATGGCTAAAGGTATCTGACTGAGACTCAGAAAAATAACAAAACCTTCTCCCCAGAATATCCCTGTCACCTTCCTTGATTACCAATCCTACCAGAACTGCAATGAATGATCCTAAGAATTCATGCACCCAGCAGTATAAGTACCCTTTTACTATACAGTTTAGCTGTAATTTTTTACAACAGAAATAGAAAATAGATTTAGCCATAGCAAATTAGAGTCTACAGTAAGGATGCATTTGCACCACTTGCTATGTAAACATTTAGGACTAAACTCCAACCTCTCCCTGTTGTGAATATTACCTGTTGTTTACAGACCATTCAGGAACCCAAGAAGGGTTCACTACTCATCTCAGTAATTTACTTTCCATAAGTAGCTGTATAACAAATTTTATTTCAAATTCTTGTTCTCAAAATATCACTCTAGACTTACACAGCAATAAATGCATTTTTTCAGGGCAATAACATATTGAATACATGGTCACATAGTAAATTTATAAAGGAATTAAATTTCATTGCATACTCCAAGAAGTTTGAAAGGCAAATTATATTAAATGAACATATATATTGTATTGTTATGGGAATTTTAAATATTTATATTTTAAAATAAAAGAAGCAAAAAAAATTATTGAGAGAAAAAAACTCTACCTTTTTCATAGAAATTCAGAAATTATTCCAGGAAATATTTAAAAAGTAATCTTAGAAGTATTGCCAAATACCTGAACTATTATCTTCATGGCTCAATTAAAAAAAAACAAACAAAAAAAACCAACAAAAAACAGGGAGGCTGGTGTCCCCTCCACCTTCCAGCTCCCAAAGACACAGATTTTCCAGAATCAACATGCTTTCCCTATATCTCCCACACATCTACATGCAGACAAAAAGTGGGAATAATGGGGGAGGGAAAAGTAACCTTTTCATGCAGACAAAAGCTTGTGTCAAAACTACATATTACTGCTAATTATTTAAATTGGTCTTGTGTGTTGGAGTTTCCATTAGATCCACCTAATTCCAAAGAATTTTTAAAGCATTTGCAATCATCCATCAGACACCAGGTGTTTATTACAGTGTTGTGTGTATTGTTTCTAAATGAGTAAGTGAAACATCTGAAATAAAAATAAAATAAAATCCCATGCAATTTCTTGGCAAGCAGTGTAAGAATCTCCAGAAACAAAACACACAATTAGAAAATTATTTTAATATATTAAGGCTCTTTGTCATGTTTTTTAGTTACATAACTTTCCATCTCATAAGAGGCACTCTTTTAGAAGGACACTCAATAGTCACAAGCAATTTGCCTGATTTTCACGTGTCCATCTATCACCACAGGTGTCTGTGGCCATGAGACCCCAGTGGGCAGCCCAGGCCTGTAAGAAAGGGAACTGAAGGGGATTTTATTACCACAGGCACCTTTTATCACAGTCAGACATCTCACCTGCAGCCACTCTAAGTAAGATTGCTGATGAATCCTTTGTTTTGTGTGGTCTCCTGGACACTTCTGTTCAGAGAGAGAAATATTTTCCACCACCTCCTTGCTCCTCTTAAACAACATCTCCAAAGAGATTGCTGACAAGCTTTCCAGTATTTCAGAGGCACCCTAAAGAGGTGCTGGGCTAAATTTGTTTCCTCATTTATGGGCAGCACACGACATAGGAGGTGGCTTCTGCAATGTCTCAAACAAAATTATAATAAAAGCATTACAACTTACAAGCTTCATGATGCTGAGCACACTGCATTATTATAATCCTTTTCCTCCTTAAGAACTGCAACTATTTGCTAGCTCATTATGATTAGTCCAGTGCATAGCATCTCTCAGCATCAGGTAGTCCCAAACTGAGTGATTCTGGCAACAGCAAATTAATGATGAGCAAAGCAGCAGTGACTATGCCTCTTTTTTCCCAACTACATCTTTATACAGAACCATAAAGAATGAGAAAGCCCTCACCAAAGACATCAATTTACACACAACTCTCACCCCATGTTTAAAATAGTTGAGGAAAGGACAAATATATTGTTCATTGAATACTGAACACTCTAAATTACAAATAAGGTTTAAGACCATGCTATACATCATTGAAACAATGAAAACTTACATGAACAATTCCTCACTTGTAAAGCTGGAATTGTCTTTCCATTAGGGAAAAAAAAAAAAAAAAATATATATATATATGTGTGTGTGTGTGTGTATATATATATGTGTGTGTATATATATGTATATATATATAAATATACATATATGTGTATATATATATATGTGTGTGTGTGTATATGTATATACACATATATATATGTGTATATAATATACATATATATACATATATATGTATATATATGGGGAAGTGAGGTAAGTTATTCTGTCTGGAAAAAACACAGCATCTTCCAGGCTACAACCTCATCACTTCAAGTCAGGTGATATAAAACAAGTAAAACATGAATTAATGTGTATCTTTTATCTCAATAAAACTCCAACAATGAAGCAAAGGGGAAAAAAGAGCTTATTCATTTTGCTCTCATTTATGCAAACATGGTATAACTGTAATGACTGAGCTTCTGTTTTTCTTACACCTCAAAGCATCAATAAAAATTTTTTTCTTGTTTGAAATCCAACTCACCTTGTGGCTAATCCTGTTTTCTAAATTTTGGAGTAGCACTAATAAAGTATGGACTGAGAGCAATTAACTAAAGCAAGACATGAAAAATACAGCAAATACAATTTCACCTAAACAGCATGCTAAAAGGCAGACCTTAGGAATTACATTTTCAAACCAAACTATGTCACTATTCTCTGCATTTTAAGGAGATTTACATGAAAGTCTAGATGCATATTCCTGCTGCACAGATTTTTCTTATATGTTAGAAGTATTGCCATGGAAAGAAATAGAAAAAACACAAAAGAAACCCCAACCTTTTACCATTTTAGGGAAATTGCTGTTTGGAAGCTCTGCTGCTGCAGACTGAGGTCAGCCACGCTAATGTTTTGCCACTGGAAAATATCTTCCAATTGCAATTTAATTGCAATTCACTCTGTGAGATTTGGCTTGCTCCTGACTTTGTGTTGGAGTGGTTAGTGCTGTTGGAGTTTTGTATAATCTTGCCCTGCAGTTGAAAAGATGTGTGCAGCCTGTCAGCTTCCAGAAAACTTTAGGCTAAAACTTTAGGCAAAAGAGAAGAACTACCAAGCTTTACTGTTCGGAACAAAGAGATATAAGAAACTGGTTACTTTTATTTGAAGATGAATATGCTCAAGTAATCAAATAACAAACATTGATATGATTTGTTTGTTTTCCATGTCTCAGTGTATCCTTCCATGCCAACTTTCCAGAGCTAAAATAAGTCTTCAGACATATCCCATTCTCTGGTTTGTGTTTTCCATTCTAACCTGGGGTGAAACTGCTCCCTAATTTCTTCTTCAATGAAAGGTCTACCAGTGTAAATGCAGCTTTGGGCACCCTGCTTCACTCAGCCCTGTTTCTCATGCTAATGAAGATTTATCTTCTTTATCCCAGCTTCAGGATGGTTTTGGAATATCTTAGCAAGATGAATGGGCATTATTGATGTGATTGTTTTGTTGACTACAAACACAGAAAAGATGGAAGAATTCAAACCAAATTCATAGAGATTTTACAGCTGGATCAGGAGACCTCTTTGTTTAGCCTGCCAGCAATGGAGAATGTGCTGCAACAAGGTTATATAAAAACTAATCATACTGGAATTTAATTATTCCTAATGTTTCCCTGTTGACTCACTTTATTTTTTTTTTTAATCTGACCTCTAGCTAAGTTTCTCAACTGCTGTCAACAACAGTCACAGTGCTGTGCTCTGCCAATTGCTAAGCAAAAGCCCTCAGCTCCCCACATTTCCCTGCTGCCTGCCCATTTCTTGATGGTCAGATTTCACTCAGGGACAGAGGCACTACCTGCTATCAGGTCTTTCCTGCTAAGGAAGAGAGAGGTCTAACAGTTGCACTTCTTATCTTTCATTCACCCATTCATCTACCTGCATTTTCTTATCTCCTTGCATAAGCACAGAAGCATTTTATATGTCTTCAAAATAAATGGCTAGTGAGGCAATAAAGCCCTGGTATTGTACTATGAAGTTTCTTTTAAAATGCCTTACTACTTACTGAAAAGATGAAAATTTTTTGCCCTTAATGATGACACCAGGATTTACAAGACTAGTAAAAGACAAGCAGGAGGATGGTGTGGAAGGACAAAGTAATTTAGAAATAGTGCAGTGCCTGCAATTTACTATTGTGATGTTTCTGGTCTCTATGACAAAGTAGATGCTGCAAGATAAATAACACAAGTGTAATGAGTAAGTCTTTTGAGAAATAACTTATAGGATTTTATCACAGTCTTGAAGAAGCCAAAGGAGAAAAAACAGAAACCCTGAAGCTGAGAATAGTATAATTAATTAACAAGGAACACAATAGAGGAACAATTTCAGGGAAGCGCAGGGAAAGGAAGGCAGACATCTGGGAACAGTGATGCTCACCATTGCAAAAACAAAGGAGAAGGAAGTTTAAAAATAAAAGTATTTTATTTTTAAACCTAATTCAATGAAGCAAGGGTTGGGAGGAAATATGAATCCTCACAACCAATTTTGTATGTGCTTTAACTGGAGATTCCCCTTGGAAAAAGGAAATTGTAAGAAAACCAGTAAATCTCTACCTGCCTTCTTTGGAGGCAGGTAGAGACTGGAGAAACAATGCAGCTCAGAGGAACTCAGCTTTAACAGACTAAGGTTTTTTATTGCCATCCCATAATTTTTCTGGTACAAGAGTGGCCTCCATGGAAATGGGCATGTACAGGACAAACCTAAAAACAGGGTGAGAGATCACAGTTCTACAGAGACTGCAGCCCAAACAGGTAAACGTGAAGGTGAAGGTGAAGGTGAAGATGAAGGTGAAGGTGAAGGTGAAGGTGAAGGTGAAGGTGAAGGTAAAGGTAAAGGTAAAGGTTTGGGACTTTTACCAGCTGAGACTCTCATTTTCCTTATCCCACTGTGAGGACTGGTTTGAAGATAACAGATTGTCCCTAAGTGTGAATCCCTGCCCCATCTGCAAACAGAAATCAGCAGGAGAATTTGTGACTCCTGGAGCAGCCATGGCCATCACACTGTGGTGCTGCCAGCAGCTCTGCTGTTATTCCAGCCTAAGCATCATTTGTCTCTGTTTGTTTCCCCATCCCTCAGCCACACAATCACAACTGCAACAGAAGACTTACAAAATAACAGTACTGAAAAGTGGCAGATTGTTTTAAATTACACCACAGTGTACTTCACTGGTTATGCTCTCTCCCTGCACAACACAGTGGGTCCCCACTTTTAATTATTAGAAGGATACCTTTTAAAATCAATTTACAAAATTTACACCAGCTCTTTAAAAATCTTTATGGCATGAAAGTATGCTTCCACTTTAAAACTCCGTTTTTTTCCTAATTCAAATGGCCACTCTACACACTCTTTAATGAGTGTCCCCAATCCCAACAGGGATGTCTGGATAATGCAAAACCAAACTAGATGTACATGAAAAACCTCCTGTCCCATAACCAAACTCTATATAGAAGTTTCATATTTGTCAGTTTAATACTCTGAGTTTTTTACATGAGAGAATAACAAAAGAATGAACAAAATTAACCACTTTTGGTGGTTTGCTTCCCAAAATTTGCTTTAGAAGTCTTTCCATGTCATACACACTCTAACTTCAATGTGACTTAACAAGCTGTCGAGAGGGTGCAGCATGAAAACTGAAGACTGATGATTTTCTTACTTATCTTTTTCTGTTTACATTTGAGATTATTTTCTCATTAGCATGATAAATGACTTAACATTTTTCACTACTTTCAATGATGACATAAGCCAGGCTTATTTTACACAGAAACAGAGCAAAACTTTTTTATAAAATAAATATATATGTGATTGAAATGTGTATAGCAAATAATTTGCAGTCAGAAATGGTCTTTTTGCCTGTTTGCTAATAGACAAGAAACTTATAAATGTGCTTGAAATTTTTTAATAAGCACTTTTTTTGAAATGTAGGAAAATTCTGAAGGCAAACTGTCTATTAGCAATAGCAATCTGATTTTTTTCTTTATTCATACTCTTGCACTGTTCGCTGAAAAGAGAATATCTGTCTTATCTATAAAGATGCTCTTTATTTATATCTATTTGTATCTATAAGGATGCTCTTAATGATGATTAAAGACTTGAGAACATGAGAAAGAAAGCCAAGAACCTCCACAGAAGGTCCCAGAAGACTGAGTCCCATATATTCCCCATCAATACAACTGATATGTCTTCACCAGTAAGGTTTCCAACTTTTGGTGAAAATGATAATCTCAGCACTTAATTTGCTGTCAGTTTTTCAGCTATATTTCTAATTTTCTTCCTAAACAGGTTCTCATCTCTTTGTTTATGCCAGACACTTACATTGTAATCACATGACTCTAATCATGCCATAGCTCAACTAGAGAGGTCTTAAATTGTTCCTACAGATCAATCCTCTGAGCTTTCTTAATTTCTTCCTTGACCTCAGTAGTTTGCCAAAAACTTTCAGGCCAAGACATGCCCAGCTAATAGCTTCCATTCCAAATCTGTCCTCAGTTTTAGTAAAATATGCAGTTAATTTAGTTTCTGTCCTAAGAGTTGTAGATTAAAATTCCCTGAAACACAGAAAAGATTGATTCCCTCTTTTTTGAGGTTTCTCTGGTAATTACAGTGATGACCTCTGCAACACAAGTGGTAAAGAGATGCAGAAGGAAAAGCAGCCTTGTAGCAAAGAGAAAAAAGAAAACAAATTTTTAAAATAAAGAATGGGATCAAATTCTGCTCAAACATAAAGGATAACTGCAGAATTCTGACAGCAGAACGTGGCTCAGTGCTACTTACTGAATTCAGGTCTTTTACTGGCAGAAGCAGTCCAGCACCACAGTGAAGTTATTCCAACAGTCAAACAAGACCTCTCAAAAATGTATTTCTAGCTGATTAACAGATGGGTAAAAAATATAAATCAGAATCACAAACCAAATTAACCTAGATAAAATACATTACTTGTCTCTAGCAGCATATAAAATGCTAATTTTTCAGTATTTTGTATTTGGGAAAAACAAAAGAATCATAGGAAACTAAGGTGAGTTAAAAATTTAAAAACAGATCTAAGTTTATTTTATTATTATTATTATTATTATTATTATTATTATTGCCACTAGACATGGGATGTGCTGGGAAAAGGGCTCTGTTGTTTCTACAGTTTTAAACAAATTAACCACAGCTTTCCTAGCCAATAATGTACACTGCATTAACTATAGATTACAGACTAAAAGACACCTTACTTAAGAATATTGTCAATTGCTGCTTGGGATTTAGAGCAACCAAGTGCGTGGAGATCCAATTTTACCCCAAATAAGTCATTTTAGTGTCATCCAAAAGTCAAGGGTGACAGCCAACTGCAGTAACTACCACAGACTCAAGTTGTTCAGTCTGCAGCTCCTCATGAATATTCTCATGGAAATAGAGACACTTCATCTCCTATGTGTTTCAGGAGACAGCACTGCTGCTTTCATTCCCTCCTGCAATGGGAGGGTGGGAGACAAGCATGAAAGCAGGCACAGTTCTGATGTCAGTGAGAAGAACAAACACTGAAAGTCACAGTGCATGACTGTGATTTACAGCAGCTGAGGGTGTCTGAACACACAGGGCACCTGCAGCAGCTCATTTGGGATGCCTACTGCCACCCCATCAGGAACAGTTGTAAACACACAGAAATAAATCTTGCCAGTATTTTCCTACCAGTTACTGCTGTACTGACTTCAGTCAGGCAGCAGCAGGGCTCATGCTGCCGTTGGAACAAATGATGGACAGAAAAGTCTAATTCCCACTTTGGTGCATAACCAGACCCCACAGCTGCACAGGAGTTTCCCAGACACGCTCTCTGCTCTGCCATCCACACTTTTTGCTGCCTGGCAGGATTGCAGGTCTGTGGGACAAAACTAGCTGGGCAGGATTTGCACAGCACACTGCAGCAATGCTTCCATTCCTGCAAATCCACTGCTAACAAGCCACATCCAACCACTCAGTAAGATGCAAGACTAAAGTCTCAGGTGAGAACCAAGGTACTAGCAGGAAAAATGGACAGCATTGCTTTGGAAAATGTAAGAAAAACCAACATAATTTTCCTTTTTATTCTTCTAAGAGTGAGATCTAAGCCTCTGTGTCTTTACTGAAGTAAAAGAGAGACTCAGGTGTATGTTCATTATGACAATTCAAGTGTGCTTAAGAAATGTTTAAACAAAACCACAAAAGTTACAAAGCATGACTAAACTTCCTCACTTCAATCGAACTGGCAAGTTTACAAATTTCAGAATGACACATTTATTGCAAGCTTACGATAATGCCCATCTGCCCCGAAGCAGGAATGGAAAACTTAAGAGTTTGTAATGCCTCACTGAAGTTTCACTTGCTGATTAACAAATGAGCATCTCCAGCTAGCAGTATGTCTGCTTCAGGACACTGAGCCTCTGAAAAGCAAGACCTCCTGCACAGACTCCCATATCTGTAAGTCCAGTCAGGAAAAAGCCTCAGAAAAATACAATGTTCCACAAGCAATACAATTATTTCACCCTTTAAAACTATGACAAAATAAAAATTGTTCATTAATTTAATGTCTGGAAAATACATATATCTGGATGATGCTCTTAATCATATGGTTTAGTTTTAGATATTCCTGAGAAGGGCAGGGAGTTGAACCCTATGGTGCTGGTGGGTCCCATCCGACTCTATGCATTCTGTGACTCTGTGATGTGTCACAACATGCAGGAGCACACACAAACATGTATGTACCATGAGACACACACCTGGTACACACATCTCTACCCCAGCAGCATGTCTTGCCACTCCAACTCATGTTCCAGACACCAGGACTGAGCACACTGCCTGGGGCTGACCTGGTTCTCCTTGCAGGACAAATGCCAAGCACAACATTGAGGTTGTTTTGCCACTCCCCTCTTCCCTCTTTCAAAGGACAAAAGGGGTACAGAGAAAGCTGGAGATATTTGTCTAAATCTGTTCAGCCACACCTGAGGTCCAGCCTTGTTATAAAACTGCACCCTGTGTCTGCACATGGACTGATCTCCTACCATTCCTGTGACTTCAGGTTTGGGTAATTAATAGCCACAGAATTGGTCTGACTTGCTTCAAATTAAGTATTTTTAAAACTCACAGAGAATTACTGTGAGTAAGCCATGCTAATTAAATACTGAAGGAACAAGTGAAAATAAGCATTAGGAGTGGTGCCTCTGTGCCCCACTCACAATGCACAAAGGATTTAAGGGCATTCACTAGAACTCATTAATTAGATCTGTGAGCTTCCACTTGACCCCTGATTTTTCTTCAACATATTAAGGCTGTGTAAAATATGTATAAATGCATGAATATGCAAAGCACAGCTACAGAAAATGGATTTGTAAAGATTTTCTTAGAAAAACCAAAGCAGTGAAGGTTTTGATAATATATCCAAAAGGAAAAAAATGCACTCAACAATAGTAATGTACCATCTCAAAGCAATACAGAAACACTCTATTACCAGCATGCAAAATATATAGTAAAAAAGCACTCCTGCAAAACAGCACAGTAATTCTTCTCACAGATACCTGAATATATGCACCATTACATCTACAAGAGTAGAGTGATGAAAAATTAACCAGCAAACAGTGAAACAGTGAGGATAAATACCTCAGTGAAAGTGGAAGATGAAATGGAACTTTTTCCTATAAATATTTATGGCATCAGTGATGATCACTACTCTGCCTGGTGACCCAGCAAACGAAAAATAGATTGTGGTATTCTTTGCCATTGTGTAGAGGGAAATCCCATCCAAGCTCCAGGTGCTCTGCTCCTCCTGTTCTGTTCTGTGCTCAGACTTTGCACCACCAGCTCCTCACTCCAGACCCTCAGGCTGCAGCCAGGAAAAAGGCTGGGGTGTATAGGGTGAGCAGCTCTAAATGCAGCTGCCCCAGCTGGGCCAAGGGGGAGGACAGCTTCAGCTCACACCACATTTCTCTTCCTGGTAGCACACATTCTTCTCTCTCTCCTCTTGCTCATTAAGGACTTTCTCACACACTCAGGAACTGGTTATCTTTAGGACCTCAGAATTAAAATTTAATTTAACCTCATAATTAAAAAATTGATCTGGCTAAGCTTTGTAATATCCCAAAGTATTAAAGGAAACTGAGCACTTAATAAAGTAAGAGTTTTTTAGGAAACCAACTCAAACCCCATCACAGCTTCATAAAAACAGCTTTCAGTGCCTCCCTTGCTTGCAAAGGCCACTGCTGCAGACCAGATAGCATTGGTGTTATCACAGGTATCCCTCTGCCCAAACTTTATAAACTGTTCTGTTCTGAACAAGAAAGGGGACATGGAGACAACTGCCCATCCCCTGGGTGACATCTCCATGAGTGGCTCAGGGAGCTTCCCTTGGTTACAGACAAGTTGCATCAGATGTCTCCTGCCCTTTAATCCAGGGTTTATTAAAGTCAGTGAGGATGCTGCCTTTAAATTCAGTGCAAGCAGCGCTTGCCACCTGTCCCATCATTCCCTTACTCTGCCTTGCAACTGTGCAACCCTTCTGGGAGCCAGGGGAGCAGCCCAGACTGCCTGGGACAGACAGACTGATCTGGTTACAAGGTTCCAGGCAGCTTCAAGGCTTTATCAGAAAACAACAAGGAAAGATGTTCTAAGGAGGCAAACAAAGAGGAAGCATATTTATCACATCATGTCCTTTGTCTCCTTACAATCCCAGTTTCCAAAAAACTAAAATTGCAAATATGTCCCCAATTCTCATTGATGTTCAACAGAGCCAAAACCCAATAACTAGCACTCATGCCTTTTATTTTTGAAAAATGTGATATTTGCCCCATAGCAGCTAAAAAGACAGGCAAGCACCAGGGGTGCTATATTAAATTATTCAAGTCTCAGTCAGCAGCCCCAGTGCTGAAAACACCATTGCAAGAAGATGATACATGTTGACATGTGGTTTTAACAGAGGATCAATTTAAAAACAATCTTGAATATAATTCCTGCAGTTTCATCCTTTGCAGATGACACACACACACAAAAAAAGAAGAGTAATGTTTTGATTGTGCTTTTTCTGACCAGCTTCACAAACATGGTGAGTTCAAAGCCCATGTTGAACGTTGAATGATATTTTCATCTGGCCCTGTGCTTTAGAATGACTTCATACCATTGAGATATTTTTCACTCTAAACGATGCCCTGATTGCAATTTGTTACTTATCATTAAATTGCAGCTGACCATTAAAAATGCATTTGTGGCATTCTTCAGATTCTCCAGAGTCAGCTGAAATAAAACCACCCCTGCAAGTGGTTTCACAGCCTGATACCTGATCAGCAAGGACATTTTCTACTATGTTTTTAAAACATTCATCTTTTTTTCTGAAATTTACCACTCTCACAACAAAAAAACCTGCAACTTTGACTCAGAAACATCACAGAAAAGAGTGGGAAGGGTGGTTGGAAGTGGAGCAGGGATGTTGGGAGATGCTGGAGGTAAACACTTCTTCACAAGTTTCATCTGTTGGGATCTTTCAAGTCTTGGACTCCAGTAACTCCCTCAAGATTTTCCAAGAGCAAGCACAAACCATCCTGGTCTGGAATCTCCTGTCTCCCACATTCATCACAGCTACCCAGACTCCCAAATTTGGGGTTTAATTTCTGGCTCTGCTCCAGACTTTGCCATTTCTGCATTTCAGCTCCCAGCTGTGAAGCCTGGCTCCAGGTGGGCACTCACCATCCACCCAGCATCATGGCCCTGGTTACACTGGTGGCCTCCAGATACAAGCAACAAGAATTATGACCACGTGAGGGTTTTCATGTCACTGCTATAACCCTGTACGTGTAGCTCTTGGAGCAGATTGTTTGGGGTTTTGTTGGGATTTCTTTTTTGTTTTGTTTTTTATTTGGTTTGGGTTTTTTTTTTCCTTTCCTTTTAAAATAAGCTGGCACAATTAGAGATAAAAAGGAAACATGTAAGGCCTTGTGCAGCTCCAGGGATAATTGCAAAACACAAGTCTTACCTCATCACTGTCTATTACATATTTTGCAACTTTAGCCACAGACAAATTGATGCTTGTGTTATGTTTTGATTTTTCCTCTTACTTGCTGCCTATTTTTCTTACTTCTTTTTAAACAATACATCTAATAAATGATAATCCTTTTCTTTGCAAGCTTTTTTTACATTTGCATGTTTGTGAAATTAACTGTGCAGAATCACAGAAGGTTTTGGCTCGACCTTTAAATGTCATCTAGTTCAACCCCTCCTGTGCTGAGTATGGACTCTTTCAACTCTGTTTAATCTGACCTTGAATGTTTCCACAGAAGGGACATCTACCACCTCTCTGACATCTGTCCCAGAGCTTCAGCACCTTAATTGTAAAAGATGTTTTCCTTGCATCTAATCTGAATCTGCTCCCTATTAATTTAAAACCATTACTCCCTGTTCTATCACTACAGGCCTTGCTAAAGAGCTTGTCCTCATCTTTCTTATAAGCTCCCTTAAGGTACTGAAAGACTGCATTTCACCTTTTCTCACTAAGCTCTGTTATGACCAGAAATTAATTATTCAATTAATCCCTTTATTATTATTCAGCAGAATTTATATTTAAATTTTCTTTGCCCCCAAACTTACTTAGTATGCTTCAACAACTACCTTTAAGGATAGTCCCTTACAAGAAGTTAAACTCCAAAGCTTTGTGATTCTTTTTGAGTGTTGTCAGTTCAATCATAGTATTAAATTAAAAGCTGTTTCATAATGTCAAAAAGAATGTTCTGTATAATAATTTACCTTCTGATGGTAATTTTGTATAATTAATGCCACCTTTCCATGCAATCTTTTGTGTACTCCCACATGGAAAATTAGATCATTCAGCATGTGGAGGCATTTACAGAATACAGCTCACAACTGCCCATTGAATAAATAAAATAGTGAAATGAAGGGAAAAATATGTTAAAATATCAACTATTTTTTTCTTTCAAGCACTAACAGTGTCTTCATTCAGATGACAGGAAAGGAGATGATGGTAGCCACTGTTAGAGATCACCAACCTTCATATGTGCTGCTTCATCTCCCATCAGGACATGGAAAGCCTCTACCAGAGGTTTTTTCCACCTTTCATCACACACAAGCTAATTAAGAGTGGTAGGAGAGGGAGCATGTTCAACCCCCAGATCTACCAGCCATGTCCACATACCCACTCTTCTTTTTATTCAGTTTCTCCTAAACCCATCAGTGGAAGACTGTGCATACCACAAACACAGACCTACCCAAATCCAGGCAAAATATTTTAAAGCCATGCTGGACAGCCTATCCACAGAACTCAGCATGAATCCCATATTTCTTGAAACTCTGGCAGAAGGCCTGAGGATGCCTCCTGAGTGCCCATTACACAGCACAAGGTACCACACAGCACTCTCCACCCTCCCCACTCTGCTGTGCATTTTTCCTTCCAGAAACCACACTATGCTATGGATCTAGATAGTGGTTGCTGCAGTGGTAAAAATCTCCTATAATCACATCATTTTAGGTTTTGCCTCTTAGGTTGTTTCAAAGTCTGTTGTCTGAAACCTGGGAACAATTAAAACCTGTTAAACCTTTAGCAAGATCAAAGTTGGAAGATTTTTCTAATCCTCTGCATCTACATGTTTTAAGCTTCTGACACCTAACTCAATTGCTTGAAAAACATCTTTAGAGAAAGTTCAATTCATTATATTCCACTGTTTTTCCAGTTTCCTAACAGAAAATGGGTATTTTCCCTCCTTCCCTTAATTTAGAAGGCAGCAGCACAGAATCTGTGCAGTGGCCAGATTCTGATCCATCTCAGGTGATATTCTGAAATCCCTGGAGCTGCTTATGGGTTACACAATGCAGAGACTTTACAGATCAGGCCAGCTCTTGCACAATCAGTTTGCAGAAGCATGTTCAGTGGGCACCTCCAAAACTGAGGGTTCCTTCAGTTTTAAATGTACCATCCAGCAGAACATGTAGCATCTTTCATGTGCATTAAAGATCTGCTGGTGACTCTAAGTTGATGATGAAGCAAACTTTTCAAAGACCAAAATACTCATCTGTCTTCTAGGAGAAAAGAAACTAGATTCTCAGCAGCAAGAAATAAATGCAAAATTGGAATAAAGTGAAATTAGTATCTTGAAAATAGTTACAAAGTTCTGCTGGAAGGAGCAGAACATTTCCTGTCAATATGAGCTGTATGTAAAGAATTTTCCTCCTGGTGTTTGTTTCCTCTTGTATTCTCCTTTCCACATCCTCCTCTGGGGTTATGGGGTCTGATGACACATAGTTTCAACCTGGGCAGAGATAGAGGATGGGATTCCCAACATTGTGTTGTAAGGACATAGGGAGAAGATGTAGGAAACTGCCTTTATTCTTGAGAGAATTGAGTTTATCTGGTCATCTCAGTGTGGTGCCAGGGAGTCCAGGTAGGACCTGTCTAAAAGTAGCAAGTCCATAATTGTTTCCTTTATAGGTCCAGCAGCCCACAGGTTTTACAGAAACAACCAGAACACACAACTTTTGCCATGCAGAAGCATGTAAAAGAATAATACAACCCACAAAGAGGTCAGAGGATTCACTGTGATCAGCTCAAACACCCTCCAGAATGCAATGATGCCAAAATCTCCTCCTCTGAAATGCAGCACTGCTACAACTGTAATTATTATTTTTTTAACAATGCAGAACCTGACATGGGCAGAATATGAATTAGTGTAAGGCTTTAAAAATAAACAAATAAATAAAAATTTTACATGGTTCCTTTTTGCTCTTCCAAACAACCCCAAGCACAGTGTCACTGTCCAACCAGCAAAACTTTCCTCCCTCCAGGGTGCCGAAGGACATGGTTAAAAGCAAAATAAAAAGCAGCCTCGGTGCAATTTTTTTTTTTTTTAATCATGTGCCAAGTATGACAGCAGCCTTGTGCACAGGAAGCATCTGGACACACTGGAAAGAATTTCCTGACCAGCTTTGGAGTGACAAACTCAGCTAACAGCTCCTTTACTCCAGCTACAGAAGAGCAAATTGCTCCCATACTATTGCTCCTGGGAAAAAGAAAAAAAGATGGGGGGTAGGAAGTATCCCCCATTATTCTACCTAAAACAAGCAAACAATGAAAGCTCAAGAAGCTAGTAAAATGGATTCAGAGGCTTTTTGGTTTGGTCTATAAACATGGAATTCCATGATACTAGATGATTCAGCATGAACTGCTCAGCTAGGAAAGGAGAAACTTGAAAAGTAAAACCTTGTTAAAATGCTGAATGAATAAGATAATCTATTTACCTTCCAAAAGATAACTCACAAAAAGATTATTGAGCAAAAACAAACAAAAGACCAGGTAAAGGAAACACAGAATGTTATCAGCTTGAGGGAAAAAAAAGCAATTTAATCTTTCATAAGCTTTCCACACAATGCAAAGTCTATCTGTTTAAAATCCTCCTAAATGGCACTGACTTTGAAGAATAAATCCACAGTTGGCTGTTTATGCTGATTAAAAAAGCCTCAATATTATCAGTCTTCAGGACCTTGAGGTCTTTAGTAATACCAAAAATATCTGATCATAAAAGATGATTCCACCCTCCTTAGACCCAAATGTTCACCACTTTTTTGCAAAGTATTTTTATTACCTTCAGTCCTTCCAAAGTCAGTTAAAATAGAAGAAGCAGCAAATAGAAGTTGTTAGGGAAGTTACACAAGGACCCACCAGAATCCTCTCAAGAGGGAAAAAAAGCAGGAAGAAAAGATGAGGCTCAGCAGGAAACACACATAGATAGAGGTGACTGAAAACAACTGATAAGATTTAGAAAATAAATATGGATAATAATGACCTGTAAAAAACATGCTCACAACCACAAAGATGGAGAAAAGTGCAAAAATTAACTTGGCAGTGCTGGGTTAATGGTTGGACTTGATGATCTAAGAGTTCTTTTCCAAACTTTATGGTTCTGTGACTAAATAAGGCTTCCTGTTTTGGGCTGTGGAAGGATCCTGAACAAGTCGAAATATGTATTGTGGATGTTTTGGTCAGGCTGAGACTCCAGCATAAGGAGCAGTGCTACATGTGCTATTCAGGGGGGAGGTGGTGAGGCCACAGAGTACAAGAAGCTGTGAAATGATGTATTTACCTGCTAAGTGAGCAGCTGATGACCAGAAATACAATTACTGTCCCAGCAGTAGCTGTGGATGGTGCCACCATCTGTACATTTATTTAACATCCTCTGGATTCCTGTTAAACTTTGCTTCTTGTGATTTCTATGGAAAGAGTTTCACAGGCTATACATAGTGTATAAAGGAAAAAAAGGTTAATTCCTTTCAGAAGGCTTATTACTCACTGATCTTCTGCTGGGTTGAGAGACCCCTGTTCTTGAATAATAAAGCAAGGGTGAGAACAGTCCCATCCATTTCCTCTGACACACGGATAGGAAACAGAAGAAATGCTGACTCAAGTCACCTTCAAAGAATTTTAAAGGATTCAATGATGCCATGAGAAACTCAAATGTCTTCCCCTGTGATACACATTCAAGGAAATTTTTCATTAATTCTATCTCTGTTCCCCCTTTCAGGTGTACAAGTGGGGCTGATTTGTAAGTGGTTGAGGTTCTGGGCAAGTGCCCATTTTCTGCCCTTTCCCAGGCTCAAGGGAAATGCACACAAACAGGTCATGGTGTTCCAGAGCTCCCACACAAGAAGTTCCTGCCCTCCTCCAGGGTCATGCCACATTCCTGCTCCTGTTACCCAGTACTGAAGGTATCTCTCAGGGCAGGCAAGACCACAGAGTGGGTTTGTAGTCTTATGGAAAACTGTAGCTACTGCACCAGAGATAACAGAAATCAGCTATTCTAGGCCACCCAGGAAAGACACAAAGAGAACAAACAGACCCATTCTTCAGGAAATATACTGTACTGCAAAAATACTTTATCATAAATGGCTTCCCATGCCTCTGCTTAAGAATCAAAAACAAACAAACAAACAAACAAAAAAAAAAAAAACAAACAAAAAAACCAAACAAAAACCCAACCAACCAACCAAACAAACAAAAAACCAGAAAAAACCTGACACTGAGGTCTTACTTCAAAACTTTTGCAATAAAACAGAAAAATTGAGGTAAATATCAGTGTATGCACAATTCTGGTGAGTGGAAGAACACTTTCCTTAGCACTTTGTCTCTCACAGTTGGTCCACACTTCAAATATTTAAGCAGACACTTTTCACAAGTCTCTGCATTTAATAAAGGCTCCAACCTCTTTATGTTACTGAAAAAACCTTAGAAGATTAAGGTATTTAAAGGGTTTCTTGAGTGCATGGAAGGAAAATATTTTTAAAAATAAACTTGTATTTCAACTTCTTTTTCGTGTTCTGTTGAACTGACATACTTTTCCTATTTTTTTTTCTCTGCAAACAGGGTGAAGCTGTATTTCCTCCAGATGATCATAACTTTGAAAGGACAGCACAAAACCAAACACACCTGGAATAAAATGTTAAACAAATCTTCACCCTGTCTTGCAGCTTCTTTCCCATTTCCTCCCAAATCCTGTGCCAGCTCCCCAACCTCTGCCCCAATAAACTTCTGACACCTCTCCTCCCAATGTTTCTGTCAACAAGGTCAGCTGTAAAATAACCAAAACAGCTACTCCAGTTTTACTGGCACCACACTGCAGAAGCAAAACTCTCTTTTTACAAGAAATGACATGAAGGAGACGAGTGGTAATGGGTACAAGGGACTCCTGGGGAGATTCTGATTATACACAAAAGGAAAAGTTTTCACATGAGAACAATCAGCTGTGAGAATAGTCTCACCAGAGAAGTAGTGAATTCCCCAGTGCTGGACACTTTTAAGATTCAGATGGACAGAGTGCTGGGCTATCTTGTCCAGCCCATCTTTTTGCCAAGAAAGAGAGGAACAGATGATCCTTGAGATCCCTTACAAGTGGTATTCTAAGATTTTATGATTTAATAGAATTAAAATAATAAAAAAATCATTCTCTTCATATATATATATATATATATAAAAAATTATGTATAAAATAAGATAACTTTAATGCAATATATGCAAAAAATTCCAATGTATATACAATCACGCTTATCACTACAAAGTAATAAGCAGAAGAAAATATTACTTTTCCATATAGAGTATATATTACATCTGGAAAGAATGGTTGCATGCACCTGAACCTCTGAATTGGGGAATTTGGGAATTTACATATTCCTCAGAGTTGCAAAGCACACAGTAAATAATGCAGTTCAAGGCCATCATTATGGCCCCAAATACCCACTGGCCTCCCCATAAATGAGCCAAGAATTTGTCTTGCACTGGTCAGATCATCCAGACTGAAGAACAAGTTTTGAAGTTTTAAAGCATCCTTCGCTCCTGTCTCCAATGTATTAGCACTTCAAAAACAATTCACTTTTTTTTTTTTTTTAATTTAATAATCAATTAAGAAATGGAGGGTACATGGATTTATTTTTTGGATCTCAAATCTACAATACAGTGCCTTATTTAGACAAACCCTATCAAAGACATTTAAATGGGTTGTGCCAACAAACCTGAGTGTAGAAACCAAATACTTCTCAGAGCAATTTAATAGACTTTAGAATTATTTTGGAATAAAAAAAATTTCTCACTTCCTATTTCACTTTAAGTAGAAGATACCATGCACTCTCTCATTTGCATATCAGTATTAAATGAGAGCAAAAAATTAATTCCAAGTAGACCTAAAAACAGTATCAACATAAGAGTCAGGATGAATAACAAGGTACAGATAACTTTCAGGTTTGTTGGGAAATGATGACACCTATTCCCCACAATACAGCATGATTAAAACACACATTTCAGTTCTCTGCATCTCTGCCTACAAACTCACTTGCTCTAGTCCACCAAATAAGAAAACCATAAAAGACATAGCCTTATATAAATAATAAGCCCAAGGAGCTAAATTCCTTGTGTTACTGTCCTTCCCTGGCATCTTTTTGTTAGCGTGTAGCATGTGCAGCCACTGAATGTTGTGTGCACTACTTATCCTGTAAGCAAGCTGCCTGTCACACACAGATTCACAAATACTGGCTCCGTGCCTTTGCCTGCCCTCCTTTCTACAGAATCATAGAATGGTTTGGGCTGGAAGACACCACAAAGATCATCTAGTTCCAAATCTCCTGCCACATCAGGTGCATGACCTGATTTTCAGCTTTATAAAGAGGCACTTTTTTTGTTATGGGGACCTCTGAACATCCTTACAGACACTGGACTAAGGCCTTATGCAAGATTCCCAGGGATTAGATTAATAATGATGTGTAAGATTTTGCATGAACTGTGTCACCGGGGATTAGAAATGTTAGAAGGAGAAATAAAACTAAATGCATTTCTTCTCTGGGTAATTTTTTTTCCTTTTCATTTCTTCTCATTTGGCTAGACACATGTTTAGGCTTGCAAGCCTGGACTCCAACTTATCATGCCCAAATGCTGGGAATAGAAACACAGCTAGGAATAGCAAACTTTCACTGCAATCTTTGAGAATCCCCTCTTCAAGACAGATATCATTCAAAATTTGTAAAATGGGATCTGTGAGTGTTGACAAGTCAACAGCTTTCCAGAGATTTTCCATGTCAACCTCAAAGTGACTGTTTAACAATATTCTTCCCCATTTCAGGCCCATGGAAGAAATCAACCTTCACATCCAGCAGTTCATAATGCAAAAGTGAGTGGGTAAAATGGAACCAATTCTACACTTCATGAAAATAATTTTCTCAAACTCACCACAATTAGTGTACTGACAGGGAAGTATAAGAGCTGCACTTATACTTTCAGAAAGCTTTTAAATTACACCATTTATATATATGACAGACAACAAGAATCTTGTGACTGGGAAAAGACAGTTATGTGTAAATTAGAGAGATTTGTACTACCCAGGTTATTTTAGTATAAGCTTATTCATTGCCAGACTTTGTCAAGAGGCTATTTGGCTATTTGATCTACAAAAGTAAAGAATAAACAAGACTCCTCTAATAAAAACTTCCTGAACAGTATATCTTACCTGATAATGTCTCAATCTCTATATCCTTCTCAGGTGCCATATTATTTCATATTTCCTTAATATAGTCAACTGTTCTTTTTAGTGTGCATTCTTTTATTCACAATTATAAAATCAAGAACATCAGATTCATAGCAGATATGTCTCTTTGAAAATCCCCAAGCCCAATAATTTCCTACAAAACTGGAGGAGAGTCAAGTACAATGGAGGACAGACTCTCCTGCACAACCCAGAGTAGAAGAGGTGCAGAACAGGGACAGAATAGTGACGGCTGCTTGTAACACTCTCATCTCTGCAGATTCTAAGGGCTCCTAGTCAGATTCAAGACATCATGTGGGTCTGACAGTTTGTGCAAAGCCTGTGATACTCAGAAGGGAATTTGGTATGGCAGGTTTGCTGTGACAGAAATGTGTGTCAAAAGCTCAAGCATTAATTGCACATGCATAGCATTTGCTGTGAGCATTTGCTCCTAGTTAGATGCTTCTAACTTTCTCCAGGAAAGAGACATTTTAAATTGCCTTCTCAATGTAATTTTGACATAACCTGTAACTACCTGTACACATACCAGATTTCAGAAAATCCTAAGTCTGACCCCTAAGATAATGTTATTAGCACACCTGAACTGCATGAAGTACTGCTGTGTTCTGCATTACAAGCGACAAGTGTGAGGATTTGCCTTATCTGAAGCACAAAAGCAGAATCCCAGGAACTAATCTGATCCTTCCATCAACAACACATTTAAAAGAAGATTATCTCTTCTGCAAAGACTGGGTGTCCTTTAGAAAGTCAGTTCTCTGCTGGCTGCTATTGATAGCTGAACAAGCTATTCCCAGAGGTACCACTGCATTTGCCAGCCAGCCACGAAAAAAGAAACACAACCATTTCCCAAGTCATGTGCACAGCTGAGGGAAAAGCCAAGGAGGAACTCAAGTGCTCATTTCCCTGTCTGATCAAAAATACTTGGTGATCTGTGAAATGTAGCAAACTCCCCCCTCACCATTTTCAACTGAATTTCAATATGCACTTGCAAGATAGTAGATGGGACTTGGTCAGCATTTCACAACAGTGAAGGAGGGAAAAAAGAAGTCTCAACTACACAGAACTCAGGTGTACATACACATACAAAACCTTGCTTTCCTGAGATTTCTATCCAATCCACCAAATTAGAAGGTCCAACAAGCACCTAAAATTTCTTATACTTATCTGATCAATGTCTCCAAACCCCTATCACACATCAAAAATTGATGCAAATAAAGCAGTGGCTGATTTGGTCTACTGTTTTTTGGAGGCCTATAAAAATTATTTCTTGATTGAAAAACAGGTGCAAATTTTAGCTGGTAAATACTTTAGAGTGCTGATTTACCAGTTCACTGGTGTCTGAAAACATGGACAAAAGGCCTCTATTGAAAACCTTTAGAGTGCAACTATTATTTCTGAACTATTATTGCACTCTTTTGTAAGTGGGAAAAAGATCAAGCAGTTAATTCAGCTGACTATACTTAAATCTACTAAACCAAGAAAAAGCTCTGCAGCTGGTCCACTACTGCCATACAGAAATAAATGGGGCAAATGAATTCATTTCTGACAAATAATATCCCTCCTAGCTCTATCCACAGAAATACCTGGCCATCTTTCGTTTACTTTCTTAGATACCATCAAACCCTGTTTCACCTGATCTACTGAATCCCTTTCTAGTTATTGCTCCTCTCAGGTCCTTCTATGCTCATTCTATATAATGACAAGACTTAGTATTATAGAAAGTGGAAAAAATTACCCTTCACAGTCTTTCCAAGTGACTCTCCTTGCCCAAATTCTCACAGGGTTTCATTTTACCACACAAATGTACACTTGTGAAGAAAACAAGAATTAACCTTAGAGGATAGTACAGATCCATATTCCCTCCTCACATTCAACACAGACACATTTGTAATAAACAGCCTTTCTGAAGAAAAGCTATTGTATCATCTTCCAATTGCAGTGCACTCAATCACTTGGAACACTATTTTTGTTTTATTAGATGCTTCTCTGTCTGAAGTGACAAGAAGGTACTGATTATTACTTTTTGCAGTCCCAAATCTGGCATTTGTCCCAGCAGTAAGGGAAGGAGTCAGACACTGAAGAACTACACTTTCCCACTCACGTGCAAATCGTACCACAGTTACCTGATTTTACTGAAATATATAAGAACATATTTTCTAAGTTCACTGCTAAGCTTCTGACAGTAATAAATGAAGGCTACTATTTGGACAAAATTCTCATAATTATTTCTAGATGCTAATGCATTCCACTAAATATTCCTACAGTACTGCCAGTGTAAACACAAATGAAACACCCAGAGCAGGCACCGTTATCACTCATGTTTCACAGAGATGGTATGTGAATATGCAGGAGGGCAGACACTGCCCTCCCACAACCCTTTCCCTCCCATCCTTTATAGGATTTCTGTGCTTTTACATCAGCTGATAAAACTTTTAATCATCTGCATTGGCATATGCAGGCACACAGTACATTTTGAGCCTGAGTTTTTGGCAACACATCCTAAAATTTAGCAACAGCCATGGCTTTGATTCATAAACCATAAAATCGCAAATAACCACATAGATACTTCCAGCTTTTAATCCAGTATCTATCTAATCTGCCCATAAAACAGTTCAAATAATATGTCTTGCCCACTTCCCTTAGAAAACAGACAATGGCAAACTACCAAGGCTGGTTAAATATTTCTGCTGCCTGCCCTAATATTTTCTGCCCTTAGTTTTGGGACTGGAAGTAGCTCAATAACTCAGAATTTTATAGTTTATGTAGAAATATACAGTAAACATAAATGAAGAATAATAAGCATATAGGGATGTTGTTTTTTTCTTCTAAATCCTGAACAAAGTAACTCCGTAAAACACATTTTGCATTGAGCAAAAAGACACTTTTTATGCATAAATTATGCTCACACTTCACCATGTATTTTCCAGTAGCATGAACCTTGCAATGAAACAAAATATAATATTTTCCCTAAGGAAAACTAACATATGCACTATTTTTGAGTCATGTAAAGAATACAGAGAAATGGTTCAAAGAGAAAACTCTTTCTCTGGCAGAGAACTGAGCAGACAGTAAGTTAAATCTACTGATGATCTTAAAAATTCTCTAATTATGGGTACACGTCTGAGCTTTGCCCACAGTGTTTACATGACCTCCAGTGAACATTCTGAACTACAGCCAACATTCACTAGAAACAACTACTGTGTAAACAACTGAGAAAAAATCATACAGGAAGAGCTTTGTCAAGTTTGTAGCCCACAACTGCATACAGTGGGAATTGAGGGAGCCTTTGTAATACAAATAGTGCCCCAAATCAGTTCTTCACACAGAGAAAGTTTCCAGTGATAAGGGACACATGTAAGGCATATTCTTTCAAAAACCTGACTCCCATTAAGCAGCTCATTGTTCATAAAGGGAATGGTGCCTACACAGGAAAAAGTCCACTTTCAACAAATCTGAAATCCAACAGATGTTTCCTTCTATCCAAGCAAAACAAGTTTGTGACCCATTTCTGCCCAATCAGAAAACTTCAAAATTATTTGTGGGAAAAAAAACCCTCCATACTTGACAAAATTATCTTGGAAAACAAATCCAATAAAACTTGCATTTCAAAATTGCAACTATTACTAAAGTGAATTAACTTTTAAAAAATCAGTTTTATTTAAAGAGAATGTCTTGACATCTGGATTTTAAGAAATACAACATTATAATTTTGGTTTGTGAAAGAGAAAGTAGGATAGACTGTTAACTCACAAGTGCTCTGCATTGCAATTGCTCTCCTCAAATCAATTTAACCTCCCTTCTTCAGACCTCCTGCAACACCCCTCCAAAGCTCCTGGCTGCTTTTGGCTTCTTCAAATCTCATAAGACTTCTCTTCCTCTGCAAACAGCAAATAAATAACAGAAGTGGCTGGCCAGAGTATAAAAGGTGGATCTTTAATTTTATTTTACAGTATACACTAATCATACAGCAAGCCTAAGCACTTTGTTGAAGCGTAGAAGACAAAGAATTCCAGGCTTTGCCAAAGTTGTGCAGTTACACACCTTACTTTGACTTGCCATCAGGAGAAAGTTTCAGAACTTTCAGGCTCTGCCTGGTGCCATTATAGAGCAAAGCTGGATCTGGTGACACTGTTGCACAACTGAATGCTGCAAAGACAGCATCTTCCAAGGAGTTGGTGTGTTTTCTGTGCTCAACAATACTGAACTGAAAGTGATCACGTATTGCTGAGGATTTTATCAATTCTTTTACACATTTTATAAAATGTAGCTGCAGAGGTCAAATAAATTACATTAACAGGTAGATGTAAACATCAAAGCCAAAGTTAAAATAGTCTTAAACATGAGTATGACAGATGTAATCAACCACATGTAACCTTCTGTGCCACCTTTACCTCCATGAGTCCCCTCTTCACTGGATTTGACTCCAGTTATTTCTTGTCCAGCTATTTTGTGAGCATTATATAAAGTTCCCACCTCTGTAATGTTTTATGGGCAGCACCTTCAGCACTGAGGTTCCTTACCCCAGCTGAAGCCTCTGCATGCCCTGAGATGGATATAAGAGGGCAGAACTGAAATCTGTCAGCCAAGCAATGCACAGTTATCACAACCAACACGAATACCAGCAATGCAAAGGAGACCCACTGAGATGCAATTCAAATCTGCCTATCAGACAAGTACAGCAGAAAGTAGAAGTGGTCTTCTCTCTCCCCTAGTAATCCTATTTGTCCTTTAAATAGATCTTAAGCATAATCTTGAACTGCCAGCATTTCTGTAAAGAAATACCAGCTCAGGCTTAGTTGGATTTGTCAGACAATCACATCCCAACAGCTCTCTGAGATCTAACAGCTAAACAGCTGTGGGACAACCTTCCACATTGTAATGTAAGAATATGAGTTCATTTCAAGAAGGAATATTTCCTCTGAAAATAAGTGATAAAAAGACATAATTTGCTGCATAGAACCCTGTGCCTTAGCAACATGATGATGTGATGTGGCATAGCTAAGGTTTTGTGACCTGCTCCCTATAGAAAAGTAGCTGCAGTTAACTGTTCAAATGCTGTCACTTCAGGCTGCTCTGAATGTAGGAAAATGGGGGTAAAAAATCACTGAGAATTCTGAATTGAACATGTAACAGTAGCATTTGAAAAGAAAACAAGTATATCACATATAAACAAAAAAGCAGAATATGTATCTTAGCTGAAGAGCAGAAATATTTCCTATTCCTCTGGACTTTTTTTGTCACCAACGTATATAAACATACTCACAAAAACTTGCTCTCTGTGTGACCAGCTTCCTGTTCTGGTCAGGCTTCCATGGGCTGGAATAGCACATTTTAAAGACAATCTAGGGGATAATGGCCCAAAGGACACACTACCCTCAGCCTTCAAAATGATGGAGAGGTTGCATAATGTTCAGGAAGTGTAATAAACCAAATCTTAAAATACTTCCAATGCCTACAAATGGTGGATTCTTTAACGAAGATCTGGATTATTTCATATGTATCTGTACCCAGATGCATAAAATCATACAGATTTTATGTTGAAAATGAAAGTGATGCTCATTTCCCTAATTTTAAAATAACAGTCATAGAGGTTTTAACATTTGTATTTAGATGAATATCAGCTTAAGTACTCAACAATGTTACTCTGTGTATTTGCAGAGTTGGTAACCAGCATATGAATATGAGTAAACTTTGCACTAATTCTAACCCCTGCTTAGATCTGGGGCAAAAGCTAATTAATGTATTGAGTCTATCACTATCAATAGCCATGAGCCATACACTCACCTACCTGTTGGCTTATCCACACCAAGGAATCCAGCCTGTCCCAGGATTTTAAACACTTTATGTGCTGGAAACTGTCCTTCTTCTTCCCATTTGTCCACAAAGGGATTAATCTCCTTGTCAATGATCTAGATTTGGAAAACAAATTGTACAAGTTAAAAACACAGGCATTCTGTACGAAAACTTTTTGACTACTTTCACTTAAAACCTGCAATTCATAAAGAAAAAGAAAAAAAAATATACAGGGAAAAAATTGAATACCCACTAATTCTCTTACTTCCTGTTGGGCATCTTTATTCTCTACTCACTCACAACTATTACAACAAATGTAATAAGTCAAATGGGAATAATTATTTTAGCAATAGAACAGGCCATCATGGGTATTTTAAGACTCTCCAAGGTCTATGAAAATAGCTGTTTCCCCCATATTTGTTACCTTTTTGGGTACAGTTTCTATAAAGTGGCAGGAAGGGAAATCTGGATTATCCTTCTTGGCAAAAAAGGTTGATCTGCTCTTGATGACCACACAGTACCAAGAAAGTCAAGTAGAAGAGATTCATTTCCTCTCTCCTTCCCTGAAACATTCTCAAGGAAGTCGGTGCTGTTTGGGACACTTATGTTTAGTCTGTATTTAGACTTCCCCACAAGCCTGACAGAACATATACTGGAAAAGTGTGATCTTCCAGAACTTATAATACTCCCAAATCTAGTCCCTGAGCAGCACTTGACTGTGCTACTGCTACTGCTGCATACCTTCCAAAAGTCAGTGTCCTAAGCTGTCCTTACACTGCTCAGGCTGCAGCTTTCCCCTCCAGCCTTTGCAAGCAAAACACATCAGGACAACAGCCACTACATTCAGCAACACTTCCAGGTTTCAGGGCACAAGAACTGGATGTTTCACTCCACCAAGACCCAGATTTCCATGGCCAAGGGAAAGGAGCAAAGTGGGCAGCCTGCAGGTGTCTTCTTGCTGCCTCCCAGCTCCTCAGGAGGCAGCTGGATGGTGCCCACCTCCACCTGCCCCTGCAGCCCAAACCATGCCCTGGCACAGGCTGCTGCTGCCAGGCAGCCAAGGGCACCACAACCCTTGGTCAGCCTCATGAGGGGGTCCAAACAGCAAACATCCTCCCCCCACACTAACCTACCAAAACCAAACACGAAACCCTACCCAAAAACACCAGTTCCCAATAGAAAGGTAATGTCATTAACCTGTGACCATGATTTCACTACTACACTGTTTCATGAAGACAGAATTTGTTACTCCTCTTAGTCTTCTTTCCTCACTAAATAAACAAGTCCTGTGGTGCTAACTATTTCTTGGGCTGGAAATAGAATCCTCTCCCTCCTAGACTGCTGTGCTTTTAAGACCCTGTGGAAACCTTCTTCCAAACTATCTATTTATTGCACATTCTTTGGAGAATTTCAGCCCATATATGGCTGCTTTCTGCCTTCCAGTTGGCCACAGAAATAAGCATACTTGAATGCTGGTAACAGAAAAATCAGCTTTTCACTTCTCTCCCCAAATTCTGAGAAATTTGTCTACTGAATGTTCAGTTCATTCAGTAATTATTATCTCTCTCCCTCTGTTATATTGATTAACACAGGCCTAATGATGAACAGTAAAAAAAATACTTGGCAGAGCCCTACCTAGGAGAGCTCACATTTCTCTTCTATATTGCCATATTCCATATGCTCACATCCTAAGATGCTGACTCTCAATGTTGAAGGTGGTGAAACACCTTTTTGGCTGCAATAGCACACGGTAATGCTCACTGGATAACACCAAGGGGAATACCTGACAGAGCATACAAAATATTATTCCAGTGTTTTGATGGATCTTGGCAAAAACACGTGGTGAATATACTAACACAGAGTTTTGTTTGCTGTGGGCCAAGTGCTTTGTAGCCTGCATGCAAAGCTACCCTTGAAGTTGAGCAGATTCTGAATGACTAAGCCATGATTTCTGCAATGCCTCTGAGTAAAACTCAAATTTCTTAACAGAACTGACTTATTACCAGGTGAGGTTGACCACGTTGAGTAAAACAAGAGATTCCTTGCATGACACAACAATAAAACTCCCAAAGACAACCTCACTGCACAGTAAGTGCACAGTAAGTCTCATGTATGAAAACCTGTGTTTTTCTCAGGCTGCTTTGTCTGAACAGTGAAGATGCAAACCTAAAGAACTAGGCTCTGGAGGCAGCCTTGATTTAGCCTGCATCCCAGCATGAATTCAGGCTGCTCCCTGGGGAGCCTCCAAAAAAATGGCCTCAGGGCTGTTATCAGCTGTGAATTATCAAAAACACTTTGGATACTTGCCCAGTCGGAAATGGATCAAGCCAACAAATTCACCTCATGTTGAATGATGGTAAGAAAAATAAGTGTTTTCATTAGAAACTGTCTTGACAAAGTTTTGTGAAAACAGCACCTGTAGCTTCCTGCCCAGGACTGGGGAAATGCCATGGCAGGGTTGGAGAGGGGACAGAGACATAAATTCAGATTTTTTTAGAAACAGGTAATTTTAATTTCTCTTCAGAAAAGAGAAATGAAAATATCCCCTCAAGCCACTGTCGTAGTTTCGACTATTTTCCACTGAAACTTAGTACATTATTTAAAAGAGAAAAGTAACAAAAATATGTGATGCAGTTGCTCAGGATTTTGTGTTGATATTATACTAGCAACAACCCAAAAACATTGGCAATGGCCATTTAATTCTGCATTCTAAAATAAATGTATCCTACAGCAGTAGAAACTGTACTTGAATTAATTTGGGTACTAAGAGCATGTACAGATGTCCTTTACAGCAATTAAAGATTAGTTTTCATTATTCAGCAGTATGTTTTTCTATCATGCAATTCAGAAATTAAAGACCATACCAGCTCTACACACAATACCTCTTCTAAGTACCCCCTACAAGACTGTACAGCATACAGTTTCAGCACACTATGAGTAAGATGATGATTTTGAAAAATAAACTGAATTCTTAAAAAATTGCACAGATTTTTACTAAAGCTTCCTGTGATTTATACCTCAACTGAGACTAGACTAATTTACTAGAGAAGCAGGAAAAAATATGTAAGAAAATGTATTTTGTATTAGGAAGATTAAATGGAGTCTGTGAAGCCAGGATTAGATTAGATGTTAGGAAAAAATTCTTTTCTCAGAGGGTGGTAAAACACTGGAACAGGTTGTCCAGAGAAGTTGTGGATGCCTTGTCCCTGGAAGTGTTCAAGGTCAGTGGAAAAGGGTCTTGTGCAACCTAATCTAGTGACCAGCATCACTGCCCATGGCAGGGGGGCAAGAAACAGATGCTCTTTAAGGTCCTATCAAACCCAAACCATTCTATGATTCTATGATTTTGTGAAATAACTGCTCCATATTATGTTAGGAGCAGCATTTTTTTTCCCTTTAAATCAAGTTACACCTTGATGAACGTAGCTCTATTAATATAATAACCAAAGATGACACAGTTAATAGGATCTTTAATGTAAAAAGCAAATAAATAAACAACAAACCACTAAGGACAGCTCTTGTGTGGTTATACCTAGACAACAGCACACCAACGACTTAAATAGGAGGTAATAGACCAGAGATTCCTTTGCTTTCCATATCAGCAATAAATAAAGCAAATAATTAACAGCTTTCAAAACAACATTTGTCCTTTAGTTTTAATCAAAACCACAAGCAGCAATGACTGCAAAGTGAGACAACTGAGCATTGTAGCAACACTGTGTTGAGGTCAAGGTGGTATTTTAGAAAGATGCAAGGCAAAGCTGAGGTGGGCAAACCCATGGGCCACCAAAATCCACCCCAGGGGTGCAAGGCAGCCAGAACCCCACTGGTGAGCTCCTGACTGGCCACACATGCAAGCTTCTCAGGTGCTCCCCAGCAGGGCCTGAGGAAGGTTTTCCATGATGATTTGGGGTTGAACTGAAAAAGTTCAATTTAAAAGGAGACATACATTTCATGGGCCCATGAAAAACTAAGAAAGGAAAAAGTCCTAAGTCCAAAGAGCAGCTGCCCACATGTTGATCTCCACCTGGGTTTCTCCAAGGCATGTACCCCAAGTACACCTGAATGAGTCTCAGAATGTATTATTCATTTCTTCCCACTCCTGGGCTTGGAGGTCACAGTCCTCCTTGACTGTCTCAAGACTCTTCCAAAGCCCTAAATAAAGTTTGATGGACAATACTTTCCCAGTAACATTTTTTAGAAAAAAAGCTAAAGAAAAAGCACAGGAAGGAGACTGAGGTGTGGAAATTCAGGACAGAACTAGGGAGAATATAAGTGTGTGAGAGAAGCAGGTCAGCAGTGGAGAGACACAGCTTCTGCCACGGCAGCTCACTGATGAGAATGCCTATGGCATGTAGTAGGCAAGTCCATGTCCTGCTGTCCCTCCTGCATTTATGAAGTCCCTCCAGCACTGGCAGGAAGGATGCCAGTGCTGTTCTTCCAGTCCCCACAACACATGACACTGCTAGGAGAGCCTAGGAGAATCCAGGAGCTGCCCACGTGCCTGGATCACCCAGCATGGTGGTGGCAAGCCTGACCTGACAGGCTCAGTGCCACAGCAGAAGAAGCAATCATTCAGCCTGTTATGACATCTGGTGCAGAAGCAGAGACAGTATGTGACTTAAAAGATCACAACAGGCTAAAAATAACCCCATTAAACAAATATGATTTAAACACACAGCAGCCAGAAAATGTTCCCTGCAGTGCTAACCTTGCCTGCTCACACAAAGTTATTTAGTGCACTTTATTCTGGCAAGTAAAATCCATTATTACAAGCTTGCCTATGATTTGCAGTTGTCTAGAGAGTGAAACTGCAGCCTACTGCTTCCTCTTTCAGGATGCACCACCAGCACAGGGCAAAGGTCTTCAGGAAGTTTTGCAGGACTGTCTTCTGGGGATTGTTTCCTTTGTGGGTGTGTTTTTTGGGGGTTGTTTGGGTCTTGTTGTTGTGTGTTTCTTTTAATACTAATTGAAACAAGGGGGAATAGCCCTCACTCATCCTATTACTTAGGAGCTGAACTAGGAGATCTATGTAAAATATAACTCACTGCTATGCCAGAGGTCCTGTCCATACAGGATCAGATGCTGCTAGAACACTTCTCTGTTTCACAGACAAGTCTCCTCTTGCCCACAAGAGAGAAGATTTGGCATTTGGATACAATATACACCTTTTACTCAATATTCCCAGCTGGGTACCCAGCCAAGTATATCGTGTGACACACCTGGGCAAATGACCAGCTACAAGAGCTGCACATGGGATTTAAGGCTGGGCCTCAGTGATGATATGGAATCTTTTGTACTCTGAGCTGTCATTAGACTGTTCCTGGAAACAAGCCAAGGAAACATTTTCCATTATGATATGGGGTTGAACCGAAAAAGTTCAGTTTAAAAGTAGACATCCATTTCATGACCCTGTGAAAAACGTAGCGGGGAAAAGAAAAAGTCCTAGAAGCAGAACATCCTGATTATGAAAATAGAGAACAAAAATGAAGTAATTTTGACTTAAACTTTTCAAACATTTGATCTCTTCACCTTCTCGTACATTCCATGTGCAGAAGCCAATGGCTCTATTTGGTGCCTGCAGGACAAGATATAGCCCATACAGAGAAAAAACCTGTGGAGGACACTTCAAACCAGCTGGAATATATCACTGAGAAAAAAAAAAAAAAGAAAGGGGTTCTCCAATGCTGTTGCCAGAACTGACCTTCCAGAGAAGTTTCCAAAGGATTTTAAACCAATATTGTGTAGGCTTATATAAGGAAAAAACCCAGAAAAATTTCCTAACAGCTGGAAAATATAAGGCTTAAATGGGAAATACACATATTTAAAACTGATTAATTAGAGCACCACAATTCTTTTTTGTACCTTCAATCAAGCTGTGCCACAGGCAACAAAGTAATCTGCAATCTACTACTGCACTGGGGACCAAAGACTGCACTGATCGCCAAAAATGGGAACAAACAGTTACTAAATGAAATTTTCCCTTTCTCAGAAGAAAAAAGATTAGTGGAGGGAAAAATCCTATAATATAAGAGTTGGCAGCTTCTCATTGTGTAATAAAACATACCTGCTCTCATCTATTTTTACAAAATCTGATTTTCTATGAAAAAAAAGCATGCCCTTTTTAAGTATTCTGCAATTATGCCTGGTCTACTCATTTGCCAGTTTCTAGACATGCTTCTGTTTAAATCATTGTGTTTCTCCCTTTTCACGGCAACACAGTTCCTTGCAACAAACCTAATAGAAAAAGCAAGGCAGATTACTGGTTCAGAAATTTGAATACTGATTATTTTTTGGTCCCATACATCTGGCTACAGTTTTTACTCTGGGAAACCAGAAAATCTAAACCCTGAATCAACTACAAAGGTTTTGCCAACACTTACTGAAATCTTAAAATGCTACAAGTGCACCAGGGAGTTCAGAATTTTGTTCTGCCCTCCACCCTATGCAGCTGCTGGCACATCTGGGAGCCCCATTGCTGAAGTAGGGAGGGCACACATCATCACCATACTTAGAAAATGAAAGGTTTCACCACCCTGAAGCTGAGCCCTGCTCAACTCTTTCCTGAGGAATGAGAGGCTAGAAGGCAGCTCTAGCTGGCACATGATCCCAGCCAACACCTTCTCCCTCCTTATGTCATTTTTCCAAAGACAGTTGCAAAGACAAATCCCTCCTGTGCAGAGTGCCTTGGCAGTCCCTGCACATTCACAATCCCTTTAACTGCCCTATCTATCCAAGAGTATTGCAGAAAAGAGAGGATCCCAAAATCTGTGAAAAAGCAAGTGCTGAGGGCACAGCTGTTCCTAGGATCTGAGAGCAGATGTTTTTGGACCAGGGTAGTCCTACAAGATCAAAAATGTGTGCTGTGCCAGTCTAGGCACTGATCTGGGACAAGCCTTTTGGATGACAGGCAGCTCTGGCCACTGGAATAGTACCCAGTCTCCTTGTATCGAGCTATGAAGGAGATACAGAACAAGTGACCATCTTTTTTTTGCTCCTGCAAATCATACTTTCCAACACAGAGATGCTGATTAAATATAACATAATGTCCACCAGAGATTGGGTTGTTGGGGTTTGGATCCTCCTTCTGACCCTCTAGGAACAAAACAAGTTCTCTCACTGCAGGCAAAACCATCACATCTGAACTGTCAGACAAAACCTGTATCAACCTCAGGTGTTTGCTCAGCTACAAACTGCTTATTAAGACACAATTTTAATTGTCATAAATGCATAACTGTATTACCTAACCAAATGTGGCAATGATAAAGCAATATAATAGCTAGATCTGAGACACAAAAATATCCACTAGGCACAGTTCTACAAAAAACTGTCCCCTGAAAAGTCTAACTAGATACGGTGGAAATGTGTTGTAACATTGATATGGGGCAGGGAAAAAAAAATCCAGCATTAAGACACAACAACTAAAATCTCAGATGTATGCACTACTCTGACACCAAGTAACAAATAGGAGCACTGTTTACAAAATTGCACTTTTGCTACACACTGAAGCATTTGTACAGAAAGTGACATTTTTCCTATTATGAGAAAAAGGTTTTACAGAGCTTGCTTAAATAAAGTGAAGCTCATTCTTTTTCCTCTTGCTCTCCTACGCTGATTTAAAAGCACTTCCTGGTAGGGCACTAGTAGGTGTACTGGAGGGTCTCTCATATAACAGTGGTGTATCCCAGCTGCCTCTTCCAATAACAACAAAATTCAGTTATGAAGATTTCATCTGTGATAAATTGCTACCAAAAATTCTTGGCATCAGCAAGAGAATTAGCCCCTAAATGTCTGTGTGATGTTTCTGTCAGACACAAGACAAAAAAGGGTGCTGCAATACCCAGGAATCTGGGAATACATTTTACTGCCCTTGGACAGAAGAGCAGTCAATGCAGAATCTGTGAGCCTTACCAGTGTCACATCTAACTGTTTTCTTCCTGAAGCTTTTAACTCAAGTGTATGACAAATTAGGTTTTACAATTACAGGTGCCAGTCATGTGTTGTTCAGATTTAGCTGCGTTTTCTCTCTTCCAACTTAGTGACAAACTAGCACTTAAGTGATTCTTTGTAATAAAAACATGTTATGACTTCACCATCCTATGGCAGGGGTTTATGATTTCTTACAATGATGAACAAACCAACTCCATCCAAGGTGCTCCAACATTAATAGTGGTCACCCTTCATTAATTTGCAGGTAGTCAGTCAGAAAGAGCTATTTATTTTGATGGAAAATTTGCAGAAATTTTACCAGACAGTTAAAGGAAGTGTCAATATTAAATTCAGATTCTGCATGCTCTAATATGAAGAGACATTAACTGCTTCAAATATACATATATATTAATAAACAGAAAATCATGACATACAAGCCAAGAGTGGCAAAGTAGCAGTGTCCTTTGGTGGAGTCTCATTGCCACGGGGAAAATTCTCATCCTACAGACACACAACACAGTGTAACTACACCCAGTCATCACTGGGTATAAAATGAAATGTCATTTCCCAAAATTTCTTACTACTTATTCCAGAGAAAAAGAAGAATAGACAGCCCATATACATTCTGTATGCATATGAATACTGTTAGACATACACACATGGAATAAGTTAAACCTTTTTTCTTCAAACCAGTTGCACTAATTACTGAAGCAAGCTGTAGGATATCAGTGTACTGCAAGCATTGTTAAACAAGTTAAGGAAAAGTTACATTTTCAATTTCCAAGAGGAAGGGTGGTGACCTATAAAGCTGTAAAGGAAACCACTCACAGGATTATTTCAATACCCTTGCTAAAAACAGCCCCCTGGAATTATAAGAGTCTCTTCCTCATCCTGCTCAGAACAATTGGGAAATTATAGATCATTTAAAGTACGTTAACTTAATATACTAAAAAATAAAACTAATACAAACAAACAAACAAAAAACCCAGTTCTCACTCATGGAATTGCACTGCTCATTTCTCTGATTTCTCTGGTACTCACATGTGGATTTAGCTACTGGAAAGCATGCTCCAGAATATGTAGCTGGTATACTTAAAATGAATTGCAGATACTTAATGGTCATTTTCTCCCAAAGACTTTGGGGACACATTTCAATTTATCCTGAAGTCATTTGGAACAGGCTTAGCATAAGCTAAAACAAACAATAATTGCTAGAAGCTTTGTGTGAACAACATCAGACTGGGTTTGACATAAATAGTGATTTTTCTTTTTTTCCAATATGATCAGAGCAAATACAAAATGGGCGCTACATAAGCACTTTTTTAAAATTCAGGACAATGCAAAAAGCAGGTTTATATTGCCCACTGTGATTTATTCTACAATATATTAATCACAGGGCATTATATGATAAATGTAGCATCACATTCCTTCTTAGCCCATGATGTAATAATCTGCACTGAACCCAGCAAGGCAGAGCATACTGTTATCTGCACTTCAGTAGGCATGGCAGGCATAAAAACTAGGGAGGGGAAAGTTTTATTTTAAAAAAGCACTGTGTCACACAGCAGAGAAGCAAACACTGCACTAGCAGACAATATTATAGCTCTTTACCCCATCCTCAATAAATACACAGCTGCAAATACTTGAGATACAAAACAATGTGTGCCTTAACCTATCCATGACAAAGAAGCAGGACTTAAAATCTTCCAGATCACCACCTTCACAAGGTCTGGCTTGTCCTCTGTATTTCAGGACACTCGTTTTTTTATTAAGGCAGTTGTTGTCCCTGGGCAGGTAATGAAGAGCAGTGTGCCAGGGAACAAGTTTGTTGGGCAGATAGTTCTGCAGATACACAGGTATATGAAGGCTCTCTCCAGCGCAAATTTGACACAATGGTATTAGCTACAAAACTCTACACTATTATTCCAGGTGAGAGAGGAGGATTAATTTCCAGCTTCTTCTACTGGTTCTTTCTGTATCATCCTATTTCTCCTTTGCAAAGAGTCCAGGAATGTAGAGTAATTAAACTAATTTACTAAGAAAGTGACAGGTCATGTATCTCTTTCCCTTCTTGCTCGGGTTTCTTTTTTATAATACAGAAGATGCACCCCCTTCTCCCAAAGCTCAAAGATAACAGATCTCAGTGATAGAAAACCTGATTAATTACATTGGATTTGGGATATTTTAACACTGGAAGTGTGAAAGTTAATGCCCAATAAAACCTGAGGTAGATATCACTTCACTCAGAAGTAACTCCACTATCTTTTGTCCACAGCAAACTGGAGGAGAGGTGAAATTTGGAAAGAATTATGTTTATCCAGGGAAATATAGGATTCTGCAAGTAATCTTAAAAGCATCCATTAAAGATGTGACAGCATAGCTCCAAACTCACATAAAATCAGTATCTGGCAATCCAGAGCATACTGTTTTGTAAAAAAACAGCAGAGCACTGAATGGCCAGCTAGAATTTGGAAACTTGCCTACAGGTCAATCTGAGATAAATCCTTCCATTCCCTTCTTCTGAACCCACTGTATGTTTGTCCTTATGTGTTTGAATGCTGTTTGGCCCTTGGACATGGACTGAACTCCAGTACTTTTCTCAGGTTCATAGGTTAAAGGTGGATTTTCTTCAGTCTCCTTCCCAGCGCTGCTGGGCCCCGCAGCGGGCACTGCACCGGGGCTCCCTGCAGCCGGACGGGCTGATCGATTCCTGGCTGTGCCCTCAACAGCACCACGGACACCAACAGGTGACACGGACCTCGCTGACGGGAGTACACAGAGCTCACTTGCAGGTTGCCATTCGGCATTCAGTTTACACGCTACGTTACCAGAAGCGCCCCGTCTCCTCTCGATTTACGATTTGGTTTTGCAGGAGGCTTCCACTGTGTGTCCATCGTGCCCTTTTAGAACGGGACCGAGCCGGGCCGGGCTCTGGGTCACAGGGAGGGGACACACACACGGCTCCGTTTCTGGCCTTGGCAGAGGGAAGTTTACACATCGAAGCCGTTCTGTCGGCTGTGCCCCTGCCCGCTGGCTCCCCGCACGGGAGCCGGGTGTCCCGGGGTCCCGCCGCTCCCTGGCCCCCCTCGGTACCTTCCGCAGGGCCTCCCGCAGGTCGCGGTGCCGCGGGCTGTCCCTGGCGTCCCGCGGCCCCGAGCTGCGGCCGCGCAGCGCCACGGGCACGGCTCCGGGAAAAGGCCGGGACAGCGCCACGGGCACGGCTCCGGGAAAAGGCCGGGACAGCGCCATGGGCACGGCTTTGGGGAAAAGCCGGGACAGCGCCATGGCCACGGCTCCGGTAAAAGGCCGAGACAGCGCCGTGCCCCGACCGCCAGCCCGGGACAGCCCCCGCCCCGCCCCGTCCCGTCCCGTCCCTCCTCCCGCTCCTCGCGGCCCCGCAGCAAGGCACGGCAGCTCTCGGGTTACGGGCAGGTTCTCTTTAATGCCAGCGAACAGCCATGAAGCGACCGACAAGCGGGTGGCGAGCGGGCCCCGCGCAGCGCCAGCGGCACAGCCGGCCCTGCCCGGCGGCCGGCGCGGGGAGCGGCAGCTTTCGCGCGGGTTGCTGTAATTTTGTAAGGACAAATAGAATATCGAAAGGAATCCGCTCCTGTGCTTGTTCGACACGGACCGGCGGCGGCGGGGACACGCTAGTGACTCCCTAGGGGAACAGAAGGAGTGTCTGCTCCGGGGGCAGGCGCGGGGTCCCTTCTCCTAAGCGATGACACAGCCTCCCTTCTCCTTGAAGGGGTTCTTGTCCTCGGGAACCCCCTTCACCAGCGGGTCCTCTCCCGACCGCTCCTCGATGTAGTTCTTGATCTCTTCGGAGCACTTGGACACCTCGAGGGAAAGGACAGAAAATTGGCTGCGTTATGGCCGTGGGAAATGCTCATCAGAGGAGGAATCCCGTGAATTTACATTCTCTCTCATTCACCTTCCCACCAAGCATAGAATATCTGCCCACAGCACTCTAAGCACGTGCAGACTCAGCTTCCTTCCTCTCTTTTCACTGCCCGATATTGACAAACCATGATAGTATCTCTGAGAATGTAAACGCCACTCTGAACAGCAGCTGCTGCATAGTTAAACTTGTGCTCATAATTAGCCAATCTAGTTTTATTAAGCTGTGGATCACACTCTTCCTCAGCACCAGCATGACTTAGAGTCAATACTTTCAGGGTCAGTGACTTTCAATTCAAAGTATTCAATATTTCAATTCATTCAGCAATGATTTTTCAGTGGTAATACAAATTCTTACTTTGCAGTTCTGCTATAGCAAGGGACTTGAATGAGAGTCTAACTAGGAAAGATAATTTATTTACCGGGGTTATTTCAAACAATGGCTAATAAAAGAGCCTATTGTGTTATGAGACCATAACACTTCCCATAGCATTTATACCAAACTAGCACTGATGTAGGCAAGCCTGCATAGAATCCATCTATGGAGAAGTGTGTTTAGTTTCTGTTCACTGACACAGGAGCACTCGCAGCACATGTGGTAATGGTGTCTGTGGAATCTGAGAGTGCACAAGTGAACATCTGGGGCTCCTGAGGTTCCTTGTGCACACACATCTCTTGCTCCCTGTGCCAGCAGAAACTGTCCTTAGATGCTTGAACACCTGACACACCTGAGGACACACTCCTGCTCCGAGCTCACCTCCTCCCTTCCTACCTGCAGGCCCTGCAGCAGTAAAGCTGTGCAGAGCCAGGAGTGGGAAGCAGCTATTGGCCAGGCCACTAGATTATTAGTATTTCTATTTTAAGGCCCCTTGCCTCATCTGTTAATTACATTTTATTTCAAAGGTAAAACTACAGAAGAGAACGAGTGAATTAACCCACTATATCACAGACAACAGAGCATGGCCTGTGCAAAATTTAAGCTTTAAGCTATTAGAAAGAACAGAGTTAATTCCCAATTAAACAGTGCATAAAATAAGATCTAGCTGCCTTAGAGCAAAGAAGAAGCTGGACCTACAAATCCCATTACATGTGTCTTGTTCTTCTGTGCCTTGCAAACTTTGTTCACTCAAATTGAAGCACCTAACACCACAGTAAATCTGCACACCAAAGCATATGAAGGACCAGGGTTTGTTTTACTTCAGTCAGCACTGCCAAGATTACTTTCACTTATAAGAAAAAAAAAAAAGCCTGCTTAAATACACATTTAGAAATTTTTATTCATTCCAAAGGACACTTCCTTTTTATTCCGTAAAGTTGTTAGTAGGGGTCAAGAAAATTTTGGCTGATGTTTTATTTTGGTACCAACAGTAATGTGGTATTTCTGCATTTCCCTGTCCGTGTAACACCCATACAGGTACAAGGGGACTGTGGCAACCACAACACAGATTTCACAGATAAGTGAAACTTCTCTTACTTTGCACTGGTAAATTGAAAACTGAAAAATATTAATTTTCCTAAAGTAATCAGGGTTTTGGTTTATTACAAAAATTTAGATAAGTATTTAAAATTATTATTTCAAAAACTTTACACCCTGCAGAGTGTATTTCAGCTGTCTAAGAACCCTCTGAGAGATGATATAGGCACCTACACTGGTTGGATGTTGAGCCCTCAATACTGCTAGAACTTTACTCTATAACGTAACATCTACAATCACTAATACCTAACTCACAGCTAAAACATTACTGTGGCATTTGTATCTTCTGGGCTAAAACCTAGACCTTCAACGTAATCAACATAACTAATGCTACTGATTCCCACATGTTAATGTATTCTTGGTCCTAACTAGGACCAAAAGTGGGGTTTTAGGTGTAATCTGCTTCTGCTGACACGCAGAATGAAAAAAATGAAATAAAAAAAAAATAGGAAAGAAAAAAGAAAAAAAATGTTAGTTTCATCGTGGAGCAGGATAAGTTCTGCACATCTTCCGTCTGCAGAAAATGTACAAAACCATAAACCTTTTAGGGGAAAGTTTTTGTGGGAAGGAACAATCAGTGTAAATGTTTCTGTGGAACAAGGCTGGGTGGGTCGCGGCTCGGCACGGGCGATGCTCTGGCTCCCGCCCTCCGCCCGGGCGCTGCACAGCGCGGGAAGCGGGGCGGGGGCGGCGGGACCCAGCTGCGGGCCAGGGCAGGGTGCAGGGCCGCGATAGGGCTGCCCCGGCCTCCCAGGGGAGGGACACCCCTCCCCTAGCACCAGCTCGTCCCAGCGTTCTGCCCACAGCAGAGGGAACGGAGCGCCACGTGCTCCTCCCTCGCCTGGCAAGGCTGCCTTGTGCCGGCCTTGGGCGCCAGGGACTCACGGCGAGGGGAAGTTAAGGGGTGCCAAACCCACCGGGAACAGCCGCGACGGGCAGGCCCGTGGCAGCCCCTCGGAGCGCTTTATCCCGGGGTGGTGCGCTCCTTCCCCGGCTCCACGGTGAGCCCGGGAGGGAGCGGCGCTCCTACGCGGCGTTAGCGGCGCTGTGCCGACAGCGCCGTCCCCGCCCCGACCCAAAGCGGCGGCAGGACCCGTCGGTGCAAAGCGCGGCCGTCCCCAAACAGCCGGGGCTGTACGGACGGGCTCCCGCAGCCCCGCCGCCCGAGCCCCCGCTCCGCCCGGGCAGGAACGGGCTGCTCCCCGCTCCGACCCGGCCCCGCCGCCCGCCGGGCAGCTGCCGGCCCCTTCTCCGTGCCCGCTCACCGGCTGCCTTTCCAGCTTCACTTCTTTCCGCAGCTGCTCCACTTCCATTTTCAGTTTGTCCTTCTCGCTCAGGTCCTCGATGTTGATGGCTGGCATCGTCCGCACTGCCGAGGCGCGCAGGGAGCGAGGACGAAAGGTTACGTCTGGGCAGCGAGGGCGCCGGGGCCGGAGCCCCCGGGCGGTGGCGGGGCTGTGGGACGGCCGCCCCGGCCCGCCCCCGGCTCTCTCACACGCTGCCGCCCGAGTTGCCCCGCTGCTCGGCGGCCGCTTCCTCCCGGCGCGCCTGCACCCCTGCCCCGCGCCGTCCGGCCTTTAAACCCGCACGCTAATCCCTCTCGCCGGATTAGAGCCCTCCGCCCGCCTGGCCCCGCTGCCGGGGCGTTGACACGGGCCCTGCCTGCACAGGGAGGTCCGGCCGGCCCAGCAGCAGCCGGGAGCTGGTAGACCCTCCTGTGCTGACCCCCCCGGCCTCGCCCTCTGCAACTCCAGTGCGGGGCAAGAGCAGCGAGGTCGGCTGAGGCTTTTGGCCCAGCAGTGAGATCTTTACCACCTCCTCATGCGCCTCCCGGCCACAGAAATGACTCATGCTCCGTGCCACCAGCATCTTGGGGCTCTGTGTTCTTCTGCCCAGCGGCTAAGGCAGAATCAGGTGGTGTGCATGGGTACATTCCTCAATACTTGTGCATTACAACTACAGGTGAACTGGACTAAGGTAGAGAGGGGAAGAAACCACTCCCATATAAAGTGCCCCAACAGGTGGCCAGCCCACCATTGCCAGACATTGCAACTTTTTGGTAGGTATGTCTGCAAAGCAGAATTGTAACATTGCATAAGAGGGTTATTGTGCTTGGCTTGCATCAAGGGTCTCTGGACACATGGAGTTATGACAGGTGTTGAGGTGGAGTACTCAGCGTAAGGTAAGTGATGCATTCAGAAGATGCAAGAAGGAGTTAGGAAATTCTTCTCCTGTGGTTGCATACAGTTTTGAGGTCTAGTTCCCAAATATGGTTTTGTGCTTTTAGGAACAGAGTGGTCCCTCCATGCATGTTTGTACAGCACCTAGCATCTCTCATCCTAGCAGCTGCTTTCCTACAATAGCAATGGAAGCAGTATCCAGAACAAAGCTACAGGCCATTAAAATGGGCTTGCAGTCCTTCTGTTACCTGCCACTTCAAAGATCTTTATAGGCAGTTGGCCCTCCCTCTTTCCTCCTCTGTTTTTCTCCGTTAAACACACTTTCTCCTCCTCTCCCTACTCACCAGATGTAAACAGCTGTCAGCAGCATGTAAAATTCACATGTTCTCCAGCACTGCTCCTATAGTGCTCTTGGGGTTTGCATTCATTTTACTTTAGCCAGTTCAGTAAAATCAGTTTCTCTTCCTCTCCGAATGGCTACTATCTCCAGCCCCTGGTATGCACTTTCTACACCCCATAACCTACACTGACAGCTGCATTCCCAAACCCCACCAGCTGCTGGTCCTAGGCCAGTCAAAACAGGTGGAAGGAGCTGGCTAGCCAGTGTCCCAGAGCAGCCCAGGCTGTTGGTGGCAGCAGAAATGTTGTGGTGTGGGGAGGCAGAGAGCATGTGATGTGGTGGAGGCAGGTGTGGGGTGCAGGGGTGAGCTGAAGGTGGGCTCTGGCACACCACTGACACAGAGTGGGAAGCATTTGGCTCTGTAATGGAAAGCTTTCACTGACCTGTCTGCTGACGTGACTAGCTCTGCAGATGACAGTCAGTATTGGACTCTCTACCACTCACTGTGTTAACTTTTATTGTGGTTCATATATTTTTACAAATATTTACCTGATCTAAGTTAAAGCAAAGCAGAAGCTGAATAGCAGCATTGATGGATAGATGCTTTAACTCAGACTTTGATTTCTATGTGTCTGTGCAAAGAGGAAATGGAAAATATTGAAAATGCTGTTTGCATTACAGCATTCACTTTGCTGCTATTGTTTAAAGTGATATTTAAATTTCTTTCTTTGCAATTCCAAAGATTGTGATGAAAACTGGAGGACATCAGTCTAGGACAACATATTAAAGAACATCATATTGAAACCACTTTAGTTTCCCAATACTAGAAAGATGAGTTTTGCTTTCTTTTGGAAGTAGAAAAAGTATGTGGTTTTTTTTTTGTTTGTTTGTTGGTTCTTTTCTTCTGGAGAGACATAGACTTTAATACAGCTGCTCTGCCTAAAAAACTGAACAAAATCCTCATAAAAATGAGGACACCCATTAGTAACAGTTGTAGCTATAAGAATCTAAAGCATGGGAGATATGTCCCATCATGATGACTCAAGCTGCACCAGGGTTTATTTTCTTGTCACTAAAGTACCCGCTTGTTCTTTAGCTACTGGAGATTCTTTAAAAAGTAACAGTTCTGAAAAAGGAGGGAAAGAGGTGCCATTCAGGTGCCATACCATTTCAGATGTCATGTAGGTGACATAGGGATTAGACTTGCTCCTTTCTTGCTTTTATGAAAAATCAAACTATGTCAGAAACTAAGCTGTAATCCTCCACGGCATAGATAAAGCAGAGAAGCCATGGAGAGAAAGTCAGCTCAAATAATCAGGGTGCTTTGAAGCACCTCCTGCTTACAGCCCGTATAGTCTGTGGCTTCTTTCCTGCAGGCCACAGATTTCCAGGGCCCTGTACTGCACCCCATCCAGGGCAGTGCCTGCCTGCAGGACTGCGGCCCAATGTCACTGTAAAGGGAGCAGAGAAGAACAATAGGAGATCAGATTAGTTTGTTGTTATCTGTGGAGAACACGCCTAATTGCGGCCACTCTTATCTCTCCTACTATATTCAGTCTGGGGTAAACACTAATTAATGCAATGTGTCTAACAGATTAGAGAGGGAAAGTATACTGTTTGCTGCTCACCCCCTCCTCCCACAGATCACACCCCATTGCCTGGTGGGGTTAAAATAAACAGAATAAACTAGATTACGATATTTCCTGAAAACCATTTCTCTCTGCACTGCCAGAGATGTTATGCATTCGGCCCCTCGGGTTTCCCCAGAGTCCAAGCCCTCTGCCGACGCCTCGATTTTCTCAAGTTCATCAGCATTTTACACTACAGATATAAACTAATACCGCGCGTTTGTCGCGGCGGCACTCGCTAAGCAGCCTCTACACCATCCGGCCGGACCGGGACCTGCAGCAGGATCAGCGTTAGATGTTCGGCGTCCCACCGCCCTCTACCCGGAGCTTCCGAACAGGGAGCGGCCTCGGTGGGGGCGAGGACGACAGGCGGAGGGAGAGGGGGCTCTCGCTGAGTGCCCTGTCCCGGATTCCGCCGTGATTTACAGGAAACGCTTTCTGAGCATCACCCCGTAAGGCGAGCGGGGCGGGGGCGGACTCCATGCCGCTCGCCGCAGGCCTCAGGGGAGGCACCCCGGCCCAGCCCCGCTGCTCCCCGATGGCGGCGGGGCGGGGCGGAGGCTGCCCGCGCCCCGGGCCGCGGCACCGCGCAGCCTCCCGCGCCCCGCCGGCGGCCGGGTCAGCGGCGACCTCCCGTCCCGCTGAATCAGAGCTTCCTCCCACCACCTGCGCAAGGAGGCGGCCCGGGAAGCCGCCCCGGTGCATATAAAGCGCTGCCGTCGGAGCGGGAGGCGCCGTTCGCTGCCGGGACCCGCCGCCGCCGCTCTCCCGCCATGGCCGCCGGCCCGCGCCTGCCGCTGCCCGCGCTGCTGCTGCCGCTGGCCTGCGCCGCGCTGGCCCAGCGCCCCCTCACAGGTAGGAGCGGGCCCTCGGGGCCCCGGGACCGGGGCCGCCCCGCCGTGCCCGGCCTCAGCCCCGCTGTCGCTGTCTCCGCAGAGAAGCAGCGCGCCTGCCTGCTGCCCCCCGACGACGGGCCCTGCCGCGCCCTGGTGCCGCGCTGGTACTACGACCGGCACACGCAGAGCTGCCAGCAGTTCACCTACGGCGGCTGCTACGGCAACGCCAACAACTTCCTCACCTTCGACGACTGCGAGAAGAGCTGCTGGACCATCAAGAGTGAGTCCGGTGGCCGGCAGTGCCCCGGGGGAGCCCGGGGAGGCAGGGGGCTGGAGGGGACAGCGGGAGGCCGCTTGGCTTTGCGGGACGCTTTGCACCCACCCGGTACATCACAGAGCCTTTGAATAGGATTGTTTAGCTTGGAAAAGACCTTTAAGATGATCGAGTCCAAGTGATGACCCTCCCGCTTGTTGCGGCTTCTTGCTGGTGTCAATTTCAGGCAGAAAATGCAGAATGAGTTGACCCAGAGATGACATGTGGAATTTATCTATTTGTATTTTAAGTGTGACATAATATTGCACTTACTTGCTAATTAATGGCTTGGATTCCTCCAGTAAAAAGTAGATGGGGCAAACTGGAACTTGCCTGCAGCTGAAGTAATCCCGTTTTGTCTACACTGCCGTGTTATTCTGTATGCGCAGCATGAAGGGTTGGCTTTACAGAGGATGAAATTATTTTTTCTGCAGAAGTGCCCAAATTATGCCGGATGGAGGCTGATGGAGGACCTTGCAGGAGTTATCTAAGAAGATATGCCTTTAACTTGAGCTCGATGAGGTGTGAGGAATTCATCTATGGTGGCTGTTATGGAAATGGCAACAACTTCAAAGATTTGCAGTCTTGCGTGGACCACTGTCTGCCAGAAAAAAGTAATGGTTGTTCCAAATTTTTAATAAAATAGATGGTTTGAAAGTGATACGAAGATGATACTTCATTTAATATTTTCCTCTGAATACCTGTACAGTGGTATTTTTGAAGACTTGTGCAAAGCAGATGTTTATATTATCCACTTTAATTTTAATATGCTGTCTTAGCTGTTACTGGAAGAATGCTGAGATCTTAAATACACCCACAGCTATACCAGACCAATTTCTTGACTTCTAGAGAGCTGTACAGGTGTATCTGAAAGCAAATAATAAGACTGAAGATTGGTGTTGAGGCAGATGTGGCAGTCACATCCAGGGAAGTGGTAGTGTAATGTAAAGCAGAAGCACCTTCCTATAATTCAGGTCTGAGACATGGTGGTAGGTGGCTCGGGTTTTTGGCACTCAACAGCTTTTGTCAAAAGTGTTTTGCCTGATGTGATTCTTCACTGTCTCTCCCTCTGAGCTTTAAATAAGAATGGTGGTAATTATGAGCAGGTGACTGTAACTAAGTTTTGACGTGAGCACCAGGTTAATATCCAGTTCAGGATAGGCTCTTTGAAGATCTACTAGAATGTATAAAAGCTGTCACTGCCCTAGGCTTTATTAGTGCTTGATGATAGTTATTTGTGGCTGATGACAGATTGTCCACATTTTCTTAGGTGAAAGCTGAATTATTTCTGTTGTACATACAATGAGTTGATAAAGGGACTACAGCAGGAAATATAAAATATTGTTGAGGCAAAAAGAAACATGCTTTTGAGGAAAGTCTTTGATTTGTACTTTTTGCTGCAAGCAGAATTTGCTGGCAAAATCATAGCAAAGTTGTGCCTTTTTTTGTTTCTCTCTGTAGAGGTTGCTTCACCATAATTATTGCTATGTTTCTATATATATGGAATAAGATTATGTAAAAACCTTAGCTGCCATATGTATAGAACCACAAATGGGGAAAGCTGATGAATTTCACTTATGGGATATAATCCTGTTTTTTTAGGATGGTCTAGATTTGTTTTCTCAAATTCACAGCTCACAGGAATAAGATGAAGAAAGTCTCTGAAATCATCAGTGATAGTGTCAATTCAACAGGAAAAAGAGCTGTTTAGTCAGAAAATTTATTGCAGTTTTAAGGAGTCATGTACAGGGATTACATTTATGTAACTTTTCTTACTCTCTCTTTTTTTTTCCCTTTGTCCTTTTCTCCCCAAGCTGGCCCCTTGCTGTGCTATAGCCCAAAGGATGAAGGACTTTGCTCCTCTTCTGTGCCTCGCTATTACTATGACACCAAGACTAAATCATGTAAAGAGTTCAGATATACTGGCTGTGGTGGAAATGCCAACAACTTCGTCACTGAAATGGATTGCTACAATGTCTGTAGAAATGGTAAGAATTTTTTGGTTTTGTTGTTTTGGTTTTTGGTTTTTGTTTTTTGTTTTTTTAATTTTGTCAGTCACAAGCAGTTAAAACAATCCACACGCCAGTAACAAGTGTTCACAGTGTTCTTTCACTCCCCTTGGCTTGCTACAGGGGTATGCTTTTTGCATTTTGGACTCTTATGTTTTCAAGGGCAGGGAAAATTGAAAGGCAATGCTAAATTCTTCTGGCAAGATCAGTGTGATATGAGGTGGTTACACTATATTTGAATGAAGTATAGAGAAGGGCACACAAAAAGACTAAGCCTACTCTCTAGAGCCCACAGGGAATCAGTCTTTAAACTGTTCAGTACCTCCATGACCACTAATTAAAATATCCTTTTATTCTGGATAGTTTTAAATAGGATTAAAATCAGTTGTGAAATCAATTAACTTTTTTCCTTTCAGAAGTTACCATCCTACCTCAATTCCCTGTTGCCTACTCACATTTCCTTTTCCCATTACTAAAGATTTCTGCCTCATCAGTTGTGCTGTGTCAGCTGTTTCTCTGGCTGTGGGGGAAAGCTTGGAATGCTAACTGATTTTTTTCAAATGCTTTTATTCAAACTAGCTACTGGCTGTGCTTGTAAATCGAAACAGTTGTGCTTTTATTTGCAGTCCTGTGTTCATACCAGCTATTGCAAGTTTTAATTCTCTAGTTTAATTGATATGAAAATAAATGAGAGATAGAGAAAAGCATAATTGTATGTTGTTGCCTGTAACATTTAGGAAGCAGACATAGCACAGTATTTTAAAAATTGATAGTAATGGGAAAAATATTTAAGGCTGTATGAAGAATGTACATTGCCTTTGGGAAAAAGAAGGAAAAACTTAAAAGTAGTTCTGTTTTTAATGTAATATGCACAAGGTCTGAGTACTTCAGTGTTGAAGTTGTGTAGTCAGAAGCCTTCTGTTGGGAGATGATGCTTCAGTTCTGGGCTGGAAATACAGCTGGAAATCTGGGCTGGGGCAAGGATTGTCCCCTGAGCACAGTCCTCAGAAATAAAAATATTGCCAGCCAGTTAGTCATGACAGTAATATTTCTGTGGATGGCAAGTCTGAGTATGTCTCTCTCATTGTATTATGAGGGAGTCTCTAATAGTATGTCAAGTTTATCTGAGATGCTTGTGATTATCTAATTTGCATCCATTACTACCTGTGAAGTGGTAGGGCCAGGCTCCAGTGTGGAGTGTTGGGGAGAGGAGGAAGGAAACTGCTTTTTCAGCGTCTCACCTCCACACTGCCCCTGCCCACGCCCAGCCAGATTCACCTGGGGGTACTCTCTTCCTGACCTTTTTGTTATTGTTGTTGTTGTTGTGGAAGAAAGAGGTAAGGAGATGCTGTCTGTCTTGTAACTAGAGCACCAGATAGCCACATGTAAAATATCAGTTACAAGCTTTTTCATCAACTCGTGGATTTTGCAATTCAGTAAGGCTTGGTACAGCCAAAGACCAAAGTTAAGGGCATGATTAGTGCTAATTAATGTTGTGCTATGCATATTTATTTCTATAGCTTGGGAGTGCACAGCAACATTAGGCAAATGATTCAGGCAACTTAAGCCACTCCTCCTCTCCTGTTTCCATTATTTTCTCCTCAGCATCTTTCCTGTTACTTCTTGAAGTCTCAAGTTGAATTCAGTTCACCTTCACTGTGCAAATGTATAACTGTTTGTTAAACTGATCTATAGTGTTTTGAATAAAAAGTTTTTTGATTAATTTAATTTTTAAAAGTTTATATAGGAAAAGAAGGCAAACGCATTGGGGTGGCAGCAAAAGAATTGGGAACTGGCCACAGTGGCTCTACGTGCTGATAAGTAGGTAGCATAAAGACACAGATTTTCAGTCAAGATTGCAGAGTACTTGTTTTCTGAATTCCTCTCACACAATTCATGCAGCCTTTGAAAGCATGTCTGGAATTATCTCTGACTGCCTTAGGACTGTCTGCAGCTTCTGTGAGTTTTGTACAGAAACTCAAATAATTTTATCTTTTTGTCTCCCACAAACACTGACTATATTTTAACATTTGCCTCACTGTTCAGAGTAATGTAAGAATAGGTTGTGGTTTTTTGTTTTTATGTGGGTGGTTTAATTTTTTTTGTTTGTTTTTTCTTTTTGGTTTGTTTGTTGGTTGGTTTGGTTTTTTTAATAGGGGGCAGTGTATTTAGTTCCATCCTGCTGTCACTGCAGGACAGCTAGATAAGGCTTTGATGCCTGCTCAGGAAAAGGGCAGCAAAGTAGGATTCCAGTGCCAAAGGTGAACACACCAGAGACCTTAGAGTGTGAGAACAGGGAATGCAGAACACGTTACAGTTTCTGGTATGTTTGTTATTATTGGACAACTGGTTGAACAGTATAACATGAAAAAAACCCAAACAATAACAAGTAGTAACAGTTTTGTCATTCAGTTTCCTTAACTGCTTCCTTTGTTTTATTAGCAGGAAATCAGAAACCAAGAATCAACAAGCCAACAAATGTATCCCGCAGAAAATTAGTGAGAAAACTGATTAAAAAATCTCAGCCATATAACCCGAAGTCTTAAAGCTGATGTGCACTTGGATGTTTGAAACACTTTATTCTTTTGTAAGATATTTTTCACAAAGTTTTATACTGACATAGTTCTGTGTTCAGAGCTGCTTTTTATGCAATTTACTTTTTTATAATGGACTGCATTTAATAGAAGAATGAACCAAAGTTTGGTTCTTTTGCTCTTTTGTCTTTACAAGAATATTTTGGAAAGACTTGTTTAGATTTCCATGTTTTTATGGGGGGAATGTTGCTACTGCCTGGGAAGATATTTCAGCTGTTGCAAATCAATTAAAATTTGAAAAATCAATTGTCTGTTATTACAACTAGGGAGAGCCCAAAATCTACCATGGATTTTTAAATTTTCTGCATCCTCTACTTGCTAAAGAAAAGGAACTTTTCACAAGTGTGTTCAGAGATTTATTGCTCTGCCATTTACATACTTTTGCCCTATCATTTAAATAGATTGTCATTTACAGTTGATGTTCATAGTGAAGGCTTCCAGAAGCCTTCATAACAGTAAAAAAAAGTATAAATTTAAATGCAGATCATCCCACAGGAGAGAATTTGGGATAAGGATGCCTTGGTAAACACTCTGACAAAGGCAATGAATAAGCTAGTTGAGTATTAAAATAAAAGTGTAGCCTTTACTTTTTAGTGACATTTGATATTTTTGCTAATTTACTCCAGATCCTCATATGGCATTAATCAGCAGTTTTACTGATTTCAGTGGAGCTATGCTGATTACATCTGCAGAGGATCTTGATATTTGTGATAATGCAGTAGCTGTTGAAGCAGAGCAGCAGAAGTTTCTGCAGATTTTATCTACAAAAGAGTAATCCCTCATTCGAGGCACTTTTATATTTCTTATGGTATGTTGTGCCTGTGGTGATACTTTTGCACATTGTTTTATATTTTGCATTTCAGTCATGTCTGAATTTCAGTTAATTTCATCTACTATATTTTCTAAGTATAAATTCATAAATAGTGTTAATAAAATGTTTTTTGTGGAAAAAAGCTTGTTCTGTCATTATCCTGAATGAGTTGTGTAGACCAATATGTTTAATGGAACCTATAATTTGTTAATTATGACTCTAACAGAGTTTAGTTGTCTCTTCAATCATTTCCTTACACTGAGGTCTTTATTTGAAGAAAGCCAATAAATTGCATTGATGTTATTCATCCCCAGCAGTTTTGTAGCTCAGCTGGCTCTCTTGAAAGAGCAGCTCTCAAAGGTGCTTAGTTTAGCTTATTGTCTGCTGCTGGGTTTCCTGTTTCATGTCACACTCTCTGAATAGTTTTTGTGTGAGTAACAAGCTATTTGTTTGAAATTACATTTTCTTTCAGTTAGAATAATTCAGGTGTGTTCTTTAAACCTATTTTGGAGAGGGAACATGATGGACAAACTAGTCAAGATCTGATTTTCTTACTGATGTTTCACTGCCAGATTTTCGATTAAAGCAGTTGTTTGTGCTTGCCATTGTCTTTCTACCTCTCCATTTCTGGTTCTTGGTCTCAAAACCCCTTTTTATTTTAATAATCTCTTGCTTAGTGCAGACGAACAAGGACACTGTGGCAGACAGCAGCAGGTAACTAGTGACACAGTTTGGAGTGCTTGTCCCATGCCAAACCTCTTGGTAACCAGCCTTCAAACAGAAAGAGGCCAAGTATAAATTCCCTGGGGGAGCCAGGGCACAATACCTGTGGACATTGCCCATATCTCTTCCTGTTGGTTGTGAATTTTGGCTGTGCTGTTTAAAGCAGCAGCCCAGAGTGTCCTCTGAATATTTTTGTTATACCTAACACTGACATTTAGGGCTGCATTCATTTCATGCTCTGATCATGGTTTATAAAAATGTAATTCTGTTTAGGAAGGCAAAGCTCAATTTAAACACAGTTTATAACTGTAAAGGATGGCTGTGTTTTAACAGCAACTCTGTGGGGTATGTAATATATATAATCTTTGAAAAATTACTCCTAATCTCTCTATGTCTTTGGATGGGATACAAAAGTGGACCTAGGATTTTAAGGGAGGTCCAAATCTGTGAGCAGCTCCACTCTAGTTTTTGATTTCAGAATTGGGTGCCTTCTCACACATCATAACATGCCCTAAGTAATACAATACCCTGACCATGTCTTGGAAGGAATCCAAGAGTTTGGAACTCTTCTGTTCATGGCAACTCAGGGGCTCAGCAAGAGCTGTCTTGATGAACCTGTGTAATGCACTTTCTTTTCTTGCATAAAAACATAATTTGAAGCCTGAGGGCTTGCTGCTAAAATACTCAGTGAAATATCACAGTCTTGGGTTTTAATCCTGTGTCCACCTGGTATTGTATAGAAATTCAAACCATGATTTTCACAGGGTTTCCTAGTAAGCAGGCTGTAGATTATTGTAGGAGAGGTGGGGCAGGGAAAGGAAGTGCTCATGGAAGATTTTTTTCAGTTCCTTGTTGAAGCTATTACATAAGTAGTACCATATTTCCAGGAAAATGCCTTCACCTCTCTTTTTTTTTTCTTCTTTCTTTTTAGCCACAAAGAATTTCAGCTGTCACTGTGCTGCTCTGCTTTGTGTTCTTAGGTTACTCTAATATCCCTTCAGACCACTGGGACTTTGACTGATGTAAACACTTGTCATCTAATGCCTTTTATATGATTCATTACTTACTTCCTTTTTCAGTTTGCTGATGAAACAACACTGGCCCAAGGTTGGTTTTGCCATGTTGAAAATTAATGCAGCCCATACCATCCTACAAATTAACTTTTATTACAGTAGCCAGTGTCCAGCATCTGGTATTGTGTGTCACAGTGCAAATTTCTACTGGAGAGGAGGGAAGCAGTGATTATAATCAGTTGGGTTTGCATAGGCAAGCTGCCTCTGAAACTCCTGACTAGTGATTTGCACAGGACAGTCATACCTGCCACTGAAAAGTAGTTGCTGGAATAAGCAGATTTTAATAAAGTGCATTGCAACATCTCTGCTCTTTAACTTTCATTGTGGCCTATAATTCCAGATCATTTCTTAGTGATGTCTTGCAAAGAACTGTATAAAAGTTATAAAAATTAAAATCTGCACTGACAGTACTCAATTATTTGCTTTGTAAATTATTTCCAGACTAGAAGATTGGCTTCATCTTTATATTTCAATGAAATTTTAAGTGTCAAAAAGAAAAAAAATCTATGTGGAAGCAAATAGTATTTTTATTGATAAGCTACATGATGGCAAGCAAGATTTCACCACATATAATTTTAACAGTGATTTGCCCCAATAAAGGGCTTTCTCACAATTCCATACTTTAGTAATTAACTGACAATGAGTTCAGCTTGTGTGCCTAGAGTCAGATTTCTGTTTACTGGAAACAGTCCTGTTTCTCTGTCACTTCTCATTAGTTGAGGAGGTAGAAAACATGGAATTTTTTTTAGTAAAAAGTGGTTTTTTAGAAACAGTGGGTCACATTAAAAAAATATAAATTAAAAAAATCCCTAAACTTGTGTCTCAGATCAGAGGTGAGAGATTTTTATCCTGAAGCTTGCAGTCAGCCATATGGCTGAGAGCAGCTGTTCTGACACAGGGACAAGAATTTTGCTCTACTGGAGAAACACAGTCCAGCTATGACTCTGTAAATCTGGAGCAACCACCCTGTGGATGTGCCAGAATTATTATGTATTTACAGCAGTGTTATTGAAAACAAAATCTGTCTCATTATCTTTTTAGTAAAAAGGCTATCACTGGCAATAATTAGCACAGAAAATATACACTTCTGTTAAAGTAAGCCTCATTTTCTAGTGTGTGGTGGTCCTGTACAGTAATATTTGTCATAAATTCTGTAAAATAAATCTGTAAAAGTACAGCCTAATGAACAGCAGTGACATTTAAAAAGTAATCTATACAAACAAGAAGCATAAAAGCATTAGCCACTGGTGTGATTGTGAGCTGTGGTTTCCAAACAAATGCCAGAGAAATGAGTGTTCCCAGCTCATGTGTGAACTATTCATAAAAGAGAGATAGTTCAGGCAAGTTAAAGACTAATCTATGAAATGCAGAGCTTCGTCTCTATTATGGGGGAATAAAAGAATTCACTTGTAATGAAGGTTCCCTTTGTACTGGCAGCGCTGACTGTAATTTCAGATGAGTATGGACAAAACTGGTGCTCTTCCAGACAAATCTGATTAGGTCTCCAACTGCTGTTGTGTGAGAGGTTTTAAATGCAATTGCAACTCAAAGCACATCACATTGTCTGACTTGGTGGGGCTAAACTTTGAGTTGGTGAACATATAGGAATCTTAAGCCTTATTTCTCAACCAGATTCTCATGAAATGCCTTAATATATTAACAACAGGTTAAAAACTTTAATGTATCTGCCAGCTGAACTACAATGATTCTGCTCAGTGACCTGTCTTGGAGGTAGGGCACTACTCAGGAAGTTTGCAGCAGCTTTTCTAAGGTGGCAATGCCTGTTTACATTTTTTAAAGCTTAGAGTGAATTGCAGTAATAAAACTCATAGTATCTAATAAATGCATATGAACACTGTTGTCTATGAGTTGTTTTTTTTCTTTCCTGTGTGTGGGAGGCAAGCTAAAGAGGATTATTCAATTAGATTATACTAATAAAAGCTATTTAAATTTAGAGTCAAGAGAGTAGAGGGTGAAAAATATACCCCATAACCAAATCAGAAAGAAGCTTTCCATCATTGCAGTAATTTTCAACAGGGAGAATCTTGATTTTTACTGATGTTGAAAAAGAACACTTTATAGAAATGCCTCCAGCAGAAAGTAGCACAACTGGCAAGGCTTCCCCCTCACCTCCTTTTTTTTCCCCTGAAAGTGGGAGGGAAGTCTAATGAGAAAAACAATGATGACAAATCGTATTTACTGCTCTCTCATGGATCCAGGATGCTGCACTGGAGCACAAGGAGCCTTTACAATTTCTGCTGTCCCAGCCAGAGAGACTCTACCACAATTTCAACAAGAGCTGGAATGAATCCAAAGACTTCAGTAACTTCCTTTTAAGTGCAGAAACATGATCTTGTACAGAGCAGCCTTCCCCTCAGCACATGCATCTTCTTTACCTGAAATCTACTTCACCAGTGTTCATCAGTGGGTGCAAGTGAACAAAGGCTAAACAAAAAGTTTCCAATCTTTATTTCAGTGCTTTTATTTTCAGAGTTGCTGGATGTGATTGCTTGATCTGGTGGGGCAACTAACTCATTGCTTTACTCCAGTATGTCTTTAAATAGGATTAGAACTAAAACTGCTATGAAGCCTATTCTACAAAAAACACTGGGAAAATCTGTTTTAACATTAAAGGAATTTCCTTAATTAGATTTGTTCTTTCCACCTTTGTCAAGACTTCTTTTAAAATCTAAAACAATATTCAGATAGTTAAAGATCAATTTATATTGAAGAAGGAATTTAGTATGGTTTAAATTCATCAGATAGTTTAGATACTCTTCTTTCTGGTGTATTATGCATTAGTAGACACCTCAGTGCCCATTTGGTACGGGTAATTAAAACTAGTTCCTTAACTGGTTTCATAAGAACAATTTAACATCTTTCTAGTGTGAATTAATCTGAGCAATACTCAAACAAAACTGTACTGTATGAATCATGTAAGTTCTAATGATCATAGAACTTATTAAAGCTACAAACACTAAAAAGTAAATGGGTCACTGAGGTAGTGCTTTCCTCATTTTTGTTTTCCAATTTTCTGGTTTTTTATTTAACACGAGACTGAAAAAAATTACCGACTGCTCTCTGCAGTAATGCAGATGGAAAGCTGCTCTTGAACTCCAGATGTGCAGTAAAGAAGCTCTTTATTGCCTCATTTTTGTACAGACACCCCCAGTTTTTCTATCCCAGACAGAATTATGCCTTTAAATATGACAGTGAGTACTCAGTAGCTTTTAAGTTTGAGGTTTTACTTTTTCTCAGTTTTGAGAAATCAGATTTCTCAACACAGCTTTCTGATTTCATCCCAAAAAGTGTTAGGGAGGAGTGTGCTGAGTCTCAGCTGCAGAGGGTGAGGCTCCAGATCTCAGAGACTCAAAATGCCCTCAAACCATTTATTGCTGAAACTCTCAGCTTTGTGAAGAAGCCACTGGCAAACAGTTCAAATGGCTTTCTGGAGAGAAAAGACGTAGGGCATAACTTAAGCACTTGAGAAAAGTAAATCAGAGGAAAATAAAATAGTACAGCTCTTGCATGCTCCCTCCTAATCACAAGAGACATTTTTGCAAGTTGTGCAGCGATGATCATTCCTTGGCTAAGGAATCCTGGGCTGGAAGGAGGAAGGGAGAGCCTTTTCTGATTCACTGCACTTCCTTCTGCTTTGACCTCTTGAACAGCCTCTGCCTGCACCATGTTCTTGAAAAAGCCAGGAACCACAGGACCTGACCATGTTTTCTATGCTTATTAGCCAGATGGTCTGAGCTCCTTTCACTCCAAATTTTCCTATGAATGTGAGTGACTGTCTCGAGTGAAGAGTAATGTAATGCTGGAAATGCAAATAACACATAAAAGCTAAGGATACAAATGAGTCCATCCACCTTTCTGAGCACCCAGGGCGCTTAGGATTGCTGTTACCTGGGGAAATCCCTCTTTCCAGGGCAAGTCACAGCCTGTGCTAGAAGCATCACTTTGATTTGGGGAGGACATGCAGAGCTGGGGAGCTGACTGCCAGGGATGTGAGCTGAGAGCTCCAGAGCAAGAGGAGCAGGGCTGAGCAGGGACAGGCACATCCCTCGGGATGGGGATGGGGAGGTGGCTGTGGGGAGAGGGAGAGAGGAGGGAGCAGGGGGCTCCCACCACATGGCCTGGCCTGCTGGGATGCTGAGGCTGCTGACAGAGCCTTCCCTCCTGGCAAATCCATCTCCCTGTCTATTCTGTACAGTACGTGATCAAAGCTGCATATTTTATTCCAAGGAACAATGTTGATTTATATTCTTTGGGTGCTACATTCTAAACTTGTTGGTCATGTGGTCATATTGCAGCTAATACACAGCAGCTAATGGACAAAAAGCAAAAGGAATTTAAAAATCAGCTGTCTGGACCTTCAGGTGGGAGCATAGGCTATTAATAGAGTTTTGAAATGCATCACTGTACTCAGCCTAAATGTACTGTACAACCTAAAATGCATGTACTGTTTTTGACCATCAGAAAACTGAAAGCATAAAATAATGATACTTGTTTTCCAGCTGATGCAAAAAAATCTCAGCAGCAGTGAGAGCTCCATAAAACACACTAATGCATGATTTTGAGGTCTTTGGAACTAGTGGATGACTGTGATAGCTTTCTCTATTTCACTGCTTTCAAACAAAGCAGGTGTGAAGAGAAATTGCAATGCATAACTAAATCCATACCTAGCAGTGGTATGGATTATTGGTAGCATTCACTCACCATGGTTTGATAATGCCTCTTTCGGGCACTTGTATTGTCATGCTTTGAAACATAATTAGGACTCAGTCTTTCTTTATGTTATTTCTGCTAAATTTCCATTTAAAAATTAGTCAATATTCAATAAAAATGCTTATTTTCCTAATCAACCTTGGTTATTGGTAATGGAACTGCACAATCCTGTATCTGCACAAAGAGTGTTTGTACAGCTGAAGGTGGAAACAGAAGGGATCAGGAAACAAAGATTGCATTTGCAAAGATTTGATTTGTGTGATTTTAATAAGTGCTTAGCTTTCTAACCCCTACTGATAGAGCTCCCAAGAATTTCCCAGGAGGTTTTGAAAAAGTGTCTAGGGCACCTTATCTCTGTCATTAGACATTTACTTCTATCTTTGTTTATTAAGGTAAATACTTTGGAAAATCTGGCTCCACCTCTCATTTTCAAAGTGGCTGAAGACCAGGTGGCTCACAGTTCATGCTGAATGTCCTGCTCAGAATCACACAACTCAGCATTGCTGAACATAAGACTCTTTCTCTTCTTGTGTGGCAAGGACCAGGATCTCACCATGCAGTGCTCAGCAGGTTGGATCACCATGACAAGGATGTGCATAATTCTACCCATTAGGTGAGCACTTGTTTAAAATGGGAAAGCTGAAAAACAGGAAAATAAGTGAAAGGTATACGTATAAGGGCCTGACTTGGTGAATTGGCCAGAAATGAGTGGCCAGAAGTGGTCAGAGCCTGAGCCAGATTCCAGTCTCTGCTGCCTTCTGCCTTTTGAATGTAAATTTTGGGCGGTGAATTTTGGAATATTAGGAGTTGCCAAAATTTAAAAATAAAGGAAAAAAATGAATTCCATAAATGCTGCAGAATAAGAAAGCATCAGAATGTGAAACACTCCTGTTTTCAGATTTCCAAACCAGAAACCTCTCTGACATTTTGTGCAATCAAAACCACACCTTTTCCATTCAGCTTTGATTTCTTAACAAGAAAGCTCCCATATCATTCCCTCTTTCCATGGTTGCTGGTACTATCTGCAGTTTTAGATAACATAAATGAAAACTGTCTGTGCCAAAGATGGCAGTGATTATCATACTCATTTTTTAGCACAGTTATCATTTTCACATTTCTATTTTATGTGTTTTTGAGTTCTGAAGTGAATCATACATGGAAAAAAAATAAAACACTTTATATTTAATCAGTCTCAGAATGCCAAGAAAAAACATCTACCACACCCTGTGATTAATTCATTAATCCATCTTTCAAAACAAGCAATCTAATTAGCTTGCAAACAAGAGCATGACGCACACGTGGCTCTTCAAACAGTGTTGACATACTGAATACTTTGAATTCCTGCAATACACATCCTTTCACTGCCATTCCTGCAATTTCACAGCTACTTCCGCTTCCAGTAAGACCCAAAATCAGAATATTTTTGGTCTCTAAGTTTACTTGATGCACTGTATGGAACGAGCTCGTGGTCTGAGGCTGGGACACAAAGAACAGATTGTTTGAGGAAAGTTGAAATTTCTAAGTGCATCTAAGCAGCAGTCCTGAAGCAGAACTGAACAGAGTTGACTAAAAGGATATGCAGATGTTCGAAGATCTGACTGCTATTGTTTGGCCTCTTCATGAGAACTAGAACTCCACTGATGGCTCATGCCATAGATATGTGTTTGCATACATGGAAGAGGAGAGTTGATGGAGGCAGGATGTGAAGATTGCAAGCACAGATAGGTCTGTCAGCTCAGGTCAGGGAGCAGTACCACATCAAGAGGCTTTACAGTGCTGTATACAGTCAGGGTCATAGTTTCAGGGGGAAGGTGGGGCTGGAGCTGAATTTCATATGTGCCTCTCATCCAGTTAAAAGGCAATCCAGAAAACCTGCCAAGTAAAACCATTACCATTCTATCCATAATGATACAATTACCTTTAACTATTTCTATAATATCGACCAGAATAAACAGGCTGGTTTTAATCTCTTATTTTTTTGTCCTTAAGTAGTAGTTATTTTTTCTCTCTCTGTGCTTATGCCTGACTCTGCTCCTATGTCACTAAAACTCAGAAACGGGGCTGAGATGAGCATGTGGTAACCCTCAAGGTCTCTGCCATGGCACCTGCAATATCAGTGCTTTCAGCTAATGGAGGTACTTCTGCACTGGATTAGTCCCTGTTATCATCCAACACAGCTTCTCATACTGACTTCTTGACTTTTTGCTAACATTTCTGGCACAGACTGCAGTATAACTGGAAACACATATTTTTTGATGTTCAACACAAAAGAGAGATTTAAGTTTCTAGATATGTTACTTGAGATTTTGTTTATTTTGGAAATCTGTAAGGAACCTAATCAGTTTCTAAGACTTAAATTCTCCCATTGACTGCTGAAAAAAGAGGAAAGCTATAATCCTACAGCAAAGACAAGGAAGATGAATGATCTATCACATTTACCCATGGCTGACAAGAAGTCCTCTGTCACACCTAATGTTTGGTTAGTGGCTGGGATGGGTGAGGAGTAATGTGAGAAAATACACATGCACCTTCTGTGTTGTGAAAGGGTTCTTGCATTGGTTCCCTGTACCAGCTGAATCAGAAAGCTCTGACAGGGTGGCCTTGCAGCAGATTATGGGAAAGGCCAGGGATTTGAGTTCATGTGGATCCAGTTATGCTAGTAAAACAGCAGGGAGGTTCACAAATGCATTGATGGTTGAGAATGACCAACATATGAGTAAACCATGAACAGATGGAATTTCTCCTATAGAAGCCACACTGTAAGGAGCTGGTTTGGAAGCAAACAGAGTACTCAATATGTGTGAAATTCAGGCCTGGTAAGCAGTGCTGCTTGTTATAACCCCAAATTTCTGTCCTTTGGCTAATCTCCAAGTTCCAAATATTTTCTTTTACTGCTGGTCTGGAACAAAAATAAAAGATAAGTATAAAATTTTAATGAAATATTGTTTTTATAAGATTTAATTGTGCCTCAAATGTATCATTTTTAGTAAAAGAAGTACAAAAGTAATCAAGTCTAACCAAAAAATCCTTCCTGTAAAGAAGAAAATGCTTTGTTCCTTTCTGCCCTATAAGATGTGTGGAGAAGTATGTTGTCACTAAACAGTCTCACACAGACTGATATTTCTTAACACAAAGTTTGTTTCTTTTGTAATGCTTTGACAAATCCAAGTCAGAGATTTCATACATACTCTGTGCATATATAATTTTCATATCAATGAGAAGTTTTGGAAGGCTGGTAGATGAAAAGTTGGTATGAGAAGTCATAAAGAAATACAGGCAAGCCCCAGTGTCACATTTTTTGAAGAACTGCAAGGCCTGGGTAGTCCTTTCAGGGTGCTTATACATCCACAGTGAACATTTATCAGAGATGCTTAATCTACAAAGAGATGCCCTTTATCTGAGGCATTGAGGCTAAAGCTGAGTGGGTAAGTGAACACACAGACAGTGTTTCAGCTTCTGCAGCTGCCCAGATCCCTGCAGAGCCACATCAT